>CM037092.1:47316875-47916875 GCA_020916435.1 Oxytropis ochrocephala | reverse complement strand
ATATGAACAAGAAGATGCATATAATGTGTGAAAAATTCTTCATTCATGGAAAAGTGAAAAAGATGAGGGTGAAAATGCAAAACACATGATTAAAACACAAGAACACTCTTTTCAAGGCCAAGGGCTCACTTCAAACACCCAAGGCTCCCAATGTCCTTGACATAGTGTTTGAAATGAGCCCTCTAAGCCTCTTTGAGAGAGGAAAGAGGAGTAGAAGAAAGGTTCACATGCTAATAGTTAAAAATGCAAGAGATAAGGTGTTTACCTCAAGATCAAAGCTACACAAGAGTAGAAAAATGAAGATCAAGAACAAATCACCAACAAATGCCACGCAAACTTGAAGAAAACAAGCTCCTTAGTAGTGTAAAAATGGAATTAAGGATGAAAGGAAGAAGATATATGAATATGGAGTGAATTTGAGGTGATTTGGTGGATGAAAGTTGAAAAAGAAATGGAGGAGGAGGAGGGGGAGGATTCGGCCTAGAGAGGGAGGAGAGGAGGAGAGGTTGGTTGCTAGGGTAAGAAAATGAGAGTGTTTTCCTTTGATCTCTTGTTTTTGGGTTTTATATGGGGTGCAAACTTAGGGGTATTTAGGACAATATGCTTCTTGCAAACCAATAGGATTTGAGATAAAATTTGAATCAATGGCCAAGATGCAATGTCACATGGATTAAGGGCAATTAAAAAGCATCAAGTGAGGAGAGAGAAGGGGCTGGGTGCGCAGCCAATGGAGAGTGGTGAAGGATAAGTTCATTTACAAAATTGTATTTTTCCATGAAGCTTATTACACAAGTGCCATTTTAATTCAATGAAGGGTAAGGATTGCACTCAAAACTTGAATGGAAGGCCAAGATTTAAACACAATTTGCAATCAATAAAAATAAATCAAAATGGAATGGATTGGGGCTGATGTGCGCAGCTAGGGAGTGGGGAGTGAGTGGAATTGCAAATTGTACTATTGTATTATACTTGACCTTTCAAAATTCAAAAGAATATTGATTATTCCCTTCTAGACGATTCTTCTAAATTCATGCCATTTTGGGTCATGTCCCATGATTCAATGATTGGGCTCTGAATTTTATGATCTCACCAATCCCAAAATTGATTTATTTACCCCACCTCAAAGAAAATGACCATTTTACCCTTCTATCCAAAAACTTGATTTTTATGCCAAAAAGTTTAATATTTATGCGCAAAAACAAACACAAATAGGCACAAATACTCCTCAAATAAAATCATTGATGATTGTTCAGTGATTTGGGACAAAAGACCGTTTTTATTGTGAAATGACCAAAATGCCCTTTCACCCTAAAACCTTAGTTCTTTGCCCAAAGCACGTTTTCACTTCAAAAATGGCTTTTCACCCTAGGAATCACCTCTAATACCTTGAAATGCATGTTGAATGGCTTTTCCTGAGGAATTGTCCCTTATTTGCAAAAATGACCAAAATACCCTTTTGCACTGAAAAACCCTAGTTTGTCCAAAAGTGTATTCTAGCTCCAAAAGTGATTTTAGAAGCTTTAGAATAACTTTCAGAAGCCTAAATGCAATGCATGATGCTTTTTTTTTCTTTTATTTATTTATTTTTGGGGAAAATTAAGATTTCGACCTAAGCCGGACAAAATTGGGGTATGACAGCTGCCCCTCTTTATCTAGATTTTAACAAGGAATATGAATTGGCCGAAACATATTCCGAGGCAAAATAGAGATAAAGAATTCAGAAACTATACCGATTTTGTCTACTTAGGGAAAAACCTAAATTTTCTTTTCCTCTTTTTTTTTATCTTCTAGTTTTTCTTTTTGGGTGAATGGATGCCAGCTAGAAATGACTGTAATGAATGAAGTGTCAATCCTCAGTAAGCCAACAAAACAGGAAATAAATTGGTGCCATCCCTCGGGCGGCAAAAGCAAGAAATAAAACAGTAAAGAGGGTATCGGCCTCTAGTAAGTTGACACTGGCAGGACACAAAGAAAGTGATAAAGAATGCAATAAAGAAAAAGCGCCTATGGCTCTAAAGGAACACTTAGGTTCTGAAGGAGCGCTTGCGGCTCTGAAGGAGCACTTGGGCTCTGAAGGTGGCCTGTTCGAGCGGCCTGAGGTTCAATATCAAGTGGGGGAATTGATACGTTTTACCTTGATGGACTTACGCTATGCTTTATACCGACACAGCTAGTCTGAAGGACACGAAGTCTGGGGGGCCGATCTGTCATGCTCCGTGATGACTTGGCGAAGCGAAGGACGCGAGGTCTGAGGGGCCGATCCGTCATGCTCCGTGATGACTTGGCAAAGCGAAGGTTGAGTTCAAAGTCGCTGTTTGGACTGTTGATTTGAACTAAACTGAAGGACTCTAGGTCCGACGATTCGCTTGCTTTCGATAACGACGGGATCCGAAGGGACGTATTGGTCCCGAAGGGACACGTGGAGTCTGAAGGGATTCACAAATCTGATGGATCGGTTGAGATGGCCAATCTTTGGTGTATCGATTGAGGCGCTGCCGGAGCTAGCAGACTTTTCTTCAGCTTTATCTGGTAATGTGTACCTGCACATGTTAGCAGATGCAAATGCATGATGCATGGAATGTGAATCCATGTTATGCAAAGGCATGTTATGCATGATCATGTTATGCGAGTGCATGCAATGCTATGATTTTGGTGTGATAATGAATGCAATGAGACGCTGTTCTTGATTTTCTTTGGCCAGCTTTCTTTTTTTCTGACTGTTTGTGTGTTTTTTTTTATTTGATCCTTTTCTGACCAGCTTTCTTTTTTCTGGTCGTCTGTTTTTTTGCTTTTTGACAAAGGCTTATTCTTTTACTGGTTCAACCGTCTCCCGATACTCCTGGCACAAGACTGAGAGGCCGATGGAAACTGCAAGGCTCATGGATCGAATGCAAGTTTGCTTTCTGGTTCGCCATCTGGAATGGTTTGTGAGTGGAAACCTCTTTGTAAGATTAATTTTCTTTGGGAAATTGCTTATTTTCTGTGACTTTTAAAGATTTCGCAATGATTTGTAATGCTCTATGAGCAGAAAAAGCAGAAATAACAACAAACAGACATGAGAAAGTTGAGCTTTATTGATGTAGAAGCCAATCGTACAGAATGTTACGACGACTGTTCGATACATTTGAAAGTTTTAAACTACAAAAGACACGAAAAAAAGAGAAGCTAATTTACGATTTGTCCGTCTCGTGGAATGCAGTGCTAAACATTTATGTCCTTGACCTTGATCACCCCTCATCCAAGTCTTCGTGGAGTTGTATGCCTTTGTCTACTTTCATGCCCAAGCTTTCTGACCCTACTTTTTGCCTGGATCGCCCTTTGCGGGTTTTCAATCCACCGGGTCGCTCTGATTTTGCCTAGGCCGCCCTTTCGGGTTTTCAACCTAGCGAGCTATTTTTACTTGGCTTATCTTTCTCTTTTTTCGTCTATTTCTTTTAGGCATAATACTTCTTCACTTGATCGGAATTGACTGGGTTTCTGAGATCTTCGCCGTCCATATTTGTGAGTATCAGCGCTCCTCCGGAAAAGGCTTATTTGACAACATATGGTCCATCAGAGCTTGGATTCCACTTCCCACGGGGATCAGTCTGGATAGGCAAGACTTTCTTAAGCACCAGATCACCTTGCTTGAATTCACGGGGTCAGACTAAAACCCTAGTTCTTTGCCCAAAGCACGTTTTCACTTCAAAAATGGCTTTTCACCCTAGGAATGACCTCTAATACCTTGAAATGCATGTTGAATGGCTTTTCCTGAGGAATTGTCCCTTATTTGCAAAAATGACCAAAATACTTTTTTGCACTGAAAAACCCTAGTTTGTCCAAAAGTGTATTCTAGCTCCAAAAGTGATTTTAGAAGCTTTAGAATAACTTTTAGAAGCCTAAATGCAATGCATGATGCTTTTTTTTCTTTTATTTATTTATTTTTGGGGAAAATTAGGATTTCGACCTAAGCCGGACAAAATTGGGGTTTGACATTCCTCAACCGAGACTCCTAATGCCTTAGACTCTCTTCAGATGGGGAGAGGAGAGCAAACTTTTGTATATTGCCGTTAGTCCGGTATATTGGGGACCATATATAGCCTACTTATAGTGTGATAGTCTATTAGGGTTCCCATTATCCCTCTAATGGGTCATCACTAACATCCACTTATATTGGGCTCATATCAATATTAATTAATTAATTAATTATATAATTAGAAATCCAATTAGCCTTTTACTTATTTTGATCACATATCAACACTCCTAATTGATAAATAGCTAATACAATTAATAAAAGAATATATGCCCATTATTTATGATATTGGAATAAAATAGTCCAACAGAATTATGTCCAATGAGTGGGGTTGGGATCGAAGATGAGAGGCACGTGTTCTTGACTTGCTCACAGGCTACCGAAGTATGGCAACAGGCTGGAATATTCACTGTTATTCAATCAGTTTTGCAGGAAACTGATACATTCACTGCTGCATTTTTCCAGCTGTTGGAGGTCTGGAGGTGCTGTCTTTGCCACATAAATTGACTTTTGCATTGATGTTTTGGGCCATATGGAAACGGACGAACGACAAGCTTTGGGAAGGGGTTTCGAAGCCAATTTTTTCTGCTGTCCAGGACGCATTGGACCTGCTGCAACAGTGGCAGGTAGTCCGCGTCTGCACTGCTGATACAGACCATTCTAGTGCAGCAACTTCTGGGCGCAATAGTCAGGTAGTGAGGTGGCTGAAACCTGATGCTGGCACGCTGAAATGCAACATCGATGCGGCAATCTTTGGTGAGGAAAACAAGTATGGTGTAGGGATATGTGTTCGTGATGATCGTGGTGCGTTTAAATGTGCGAAGACTATGTGGTTCCATGGCTCCCCGAGCCCTCAAGAAGCCGAAGCTATGGGTCTCCTACAAGCTCTTCATTTTATTAAGGATAAGAATTTCACCTCCGTAGTTATTGAGATGGATTTCCAATCCATAGTGAATGGCATCAATAATAATCTATCTCTCAATAATGAAGTGGGTGCTATTCTTTCTCTTTGTTGAACCATTTTATCACAATGTCAAAGCTAGAGGATTAGCTACTTACTAAGGCAAGCTAATTTAGTTGCTCATCATTCTCTTGCGAGAGAATCTAGATTGTATGTTAGCTCTCACATTCATGATTTTAGTCCAACCTGTATTATGAATATTATCTATAATGAAATGATATGAGTTTTCTTTGGTAAAAAAAAAATTGTTGTCAAACTTTGGTTTAATCAAGGATCCGCTAAAAGCTTAAACCTTCAATTCCATTTTGCTTAAAGCAATATTCTATTAGTCAGGTATAGGTTTCTTAACTACTTTAAAGAGTGTTAGGCTAGAAGAGAGGGACATGTAGGAATATATAATGGCTAACATAAAAGAAAAATGCAATAGGAGATTGATGTAAATGACAAGCATGGGGGATCATATTTTTTATTAGGTTTGAGAATACTAGATTATCCTTGATATATAGAATGTTGATGTAAATGACAACGATGACATTTTGTATTTTTCTTCTATATTCTCTTATTGACTTTGAGAAAACTCATAATTTGTATTTCTTTTATAGAAGAGTTTTGATTTTATAATTTTTTTAGTGTTTCCAAATTATAAATAGAAAAGTATTGTCTTTGCATGTCTCAAAAGTGCGATGGTTAAATAGTCATGGCCATAGGGCTAAGGATTACATCACTAAGCCGTTTGCTTAGTTATAATTACTAAATTCATATTAGCCATTGCATGCTCAATAAATTAGTTAAAATATATCCAATGGTTGTTATTAAATATAACCAAGGTCCTGGGATCGAATCCAGCCTTGGGCATGCAGCAGTGTTAAATCTCTTGAGGGAGAGCTTTGCCGCCAATTGTGGTCCTACCCGGCTCGAGGGATTAGTCTCTGCAGTTGTGCGTAGAGGATACCTGGTTTACACCAAAAAAATAAGGGTATTTTAGTACTCTCAAATATTTTCCCTAATAATTAATTAAAGGTGAATTCTAAAGTACCTACTACATAATGTATGGTACCAACACCTATATGAGTTGTCAAAACAATAAGAGGTGATGTGTTTCAATTCCCAAGCACTAATTGTGCTTACTAATTATTAATTACATTTTAATACCCAAGCACTAATTGTGCGTTTTCAAATTCAAATTTAAATCTTTAAATAAATAAACCTTTTACACCAAAATTGTTCAATTAGAGGTTCGAACCTTAGACCTCCATCTAGGATTTGGCGATTTTACCACTAGGATAGACAGTATATTTGTTGATATTAATTACGAATACTGTTATTTATTCTCTAAAAAACTGGTTATGCGGTTCAACTGTTGACCATTCGGTCCAACCCTTGACCCAGTGATCCAATATTCACCGAGCCGGTCACCGACTCGAGTCTTAAAACACTAATTAGGTTGACTATGGTTACATTGACTAAGGTTAGGACCTCTAGTCAACACAAGTCTAACCACCAGTACCTAACTAGGTTGACTATGGTCGATAGAGAGTCAACAGCCAATGAAGATCTCACACTAATGAAGTGGGGAGGTGCCAGATGACTCAAAGGAAGCATCCCTATCCAGAATGCGGGCATAATCTTATTCTGTGATAGAAAGAAAACTCTACCAAAGAGGGTTTTTCATGCCGCTCTTGAGGTGCTTGAAGCCAAGAGAGATCGATTATGTCGTGCCTACCAGAAAATCGAGTCGTGCTCGGAGAACTCACAAGTCGCTCTCAGAGTGCGCAAAAAGTAGGGAAATGTTCGAAATGAAGAGAACTGGTGGGGTCCTTATATAGTGGGCCTATCAATAGATCGTGGGTCGAAGATGAAACGACGCGACCCTTCGCCCCACTCATTAAATGTGTGCCTTGAAATAATCAACAGTCGCATCTCACCATCATTACAGACCATCTCAAGGAGTGCAAACGTCACACCAGTCAAAGCTCAACAGTCACATCATTTCAGCCATGTTCAGTTGTTAGAATACCCAAAAAATGCGCGTGGTTGCCACATGTCCAGAACTCGATCGAGCCATGGATCAACCCATCAGAACGGCGGGGACACAATCTCAAGCCTGAACCTGCCTCAAGGACGACTTCGGCTTGAGAGAAAATCGCTACGGGTGGGTTGAGGTCCAATCATTGATGGGCCGAATCGCCAAATGATGGTTCCAGGCTTGCATAGCTAAAGGAAACGCATGAAGGTCGTGATCAACAGCTAGGATCGAGCCGGCTGATCTTACGACACAAGCGCGCCGACTCTATAAATAGGAGTCAATCCCTGCGAAAGGTACACTTTGCACACTTAACTCATTCCCTACTTTGACTTCTTCTCCCCTGGCTTGGGCGTTGGAGTGTATTTGCAGGTACAACCCGCCCCGAGCTTTGCTCGCGACCGTCGATGAATCAAGGATCTTAAACCCGACCTGGTTCTTTCAAGGGACGCAGTACGGATCGGTGTGAATCGGGTATCCTTTGCATGCAATTGTAGAGACTAAATTTATTTTCAAACTAAAATTCAAATGAATTAATCTCAAATTTTCATAATATACATTAAAAGAGATAATTTATATTATAATATTTATTTAAAACATTAAAAGATAACGTATTTTCTTATTTCATTTTTATACTTTTAAAAGTAATTTATTTTCTTATTTTAATTTTTATACTTTTTAAAATATTAAAAGATATTTGTCAAAAAAATATTAAAAGATAATGTATTCTCTCACCGGTGAACTACTAAAAATGATCGTAGGATATTGTGTAACATGCTATGAGTGATTAAGATGGAACAAACAAGTATTAGATCTCAACCGTTGATGACTTTTTATACTATATCCTATGGTCATATTTAATGATTCACCGGTGAGGGATTTGATTTGTTATTTCACCCTAAAAACACCTCCAAATAAAAAGGGTTTTTAATAGTTTTTTTATAACATTTGAACAACCTTTTACTAGGTTTTAATTTCCTCTTTGGCGCCCAACATAAATCTCAATACTTCTTCATTCCTTTTAGATTCATCGTATCATAACTTATGTCTTTGATGCGCATTAGTCTGTGCCACTTAATTAATATACTAGACGAACGCCACATGAGTGAGCGAGGTCTAGTGCCACTTAAAAATAGTCCCCCTATTTTTACCAACTCAACACTTTAGTCCCTAAAGTTTTTTTTTCCACAAATTTACTCTCTCTATTTTCACCAACTCATGATTTTAGTCCCCCAAAAATTATTTTCACGAATTCAGTCCTCCTATTTTCCCAATCTGTAAAATCGTGAGTTATTGAAAATAGGGGGACTAAATTTGTGAAAAAATTTCTTGGGGGATCAAAATCGTGAGTTGGTGAAAATAAGGAGACCAAAACTGTAAATAAGCCTTAGAATAAAATAAGACAATACATTGGCTTTTTATTAAAATAAATAATATATCAATTTAGTTGTTGAAATATAACAATGAAAATCTTTAAAAAATATTAATTTAAAAAAACTATAAATTCAAATTAATAATTTAGATTTATTAATATTTATTTAAAACATTAAAAGATAATGTATTTTTTTATTTTATTTTTTATGCGTTTTAAGGCTAAATATTTTCTCCATATTTAATAATAGACTACACGTAATAAAAGACTTTATTTTTTATGGTGAAATTAAAAGGCTTTTTTATAAGAATAAAAAATGTTAGAAAAAAAAATTATTCTGATAAAGTTAAAAGAATAAAAGGCTTTTTTAAATTTGATTGGCAACGCTAAAAATCCAAACTTTTTTTTTGACCAACTATAAAATCCAAACTTAAGAAGGGAAATAATGGATTATAATTGATTGACAACAATAAATAAAATTCAATCTTAGCAATTAATACAATGAGTCAAAGCATATAATAGTAATACTGAAAAAATAGGTGTCGGTACTCATATTTTTTAGGTGGGTAACGAAGTTGCCACCTTAATTAAATAGATATAGCAACCAATATTATGAATTACTACTTTTAAGGCCCATTTATTGCCACGTTTAATATCCCATTATTGCTCCATTCCTTTTTTTTTTTCCTTTCATCTCTCCATTCACTTTTTTTCGGCAGCATCCAATCATTCAATCTCTCCAGGATTATTTTCACAACATATTCTTCCTTTTAAGCTTTATTCCTCCTTTTTTTCATCTTTTCTTCCTTTCATCTTTTACTACAATGACCTATTTCATTGATAGATATAAGAAGTCTGTAACCATTGATATTATTTCACATAAATTTAATTGATATTATTTTTTAACAATTTATTGGTGATTGTTGGCCAAACCTGTTGACGCTAGTATCTAACCACACCATAGCAAAATGGTTGTTAGCGACACTCTAACCATAACCCTGTGACATCTATGGTTAGAATTACCTAACCACAGTCATGCACATCGTTGGTTAGCTCTCTGTTATACCCCAATTTTGTCCGTATTCTTTTTCTAGTTTTAGTCATTTATTTTATTTTGTTCTGAAGTCTAGCAATTACGAGAATTATTAAAAATGTGTCTCACTTAAGCCAATCTCAACTAACCTGTTCGACTAAGTCAAAATGTCGCTACTTAAATTAAGAATGTGCGCGAATGATCGATCTTTTCGCACATTCTTTAGTTGAATATTTGTATTTAGGCCTAGTCGAACTTAGTTGGGTTCATCCGAGTCGTTTCCTTACAAACGGGCTTATTCGAGTTGTTTTCTCGCAATTTGGCTCATCATTCCGACGTCTTTTATTATTTCGTCCTTACTTTGAGAAAATACATATATATATGTCATACCCCAATTTTGTCCGACTAATTAAAAATCAAATAAAAAATGTATTTTTGTGAATGTCTGATTCTAATCGGTACTTTCTCGTTTTCAGGAGCATTTCATCATTTGAGTCTAGCCGTGTACGCATTTTATTCCTGTTGTGCGCTAACTGTTGTTCTCGTACACATGTACGAGTTCTTTGTTCTTGTGCTCATTACTTTATTGTTGTTATTATAGTTATTGTTTTTAGTTTAATTTATTATCATTATTATTATTATTGTTATTATTGTTTAAAAATATATCAAGAGTTTAATTAAGTAGTCTTAGTGTCGCTGGAAAAAAAAAGAGAAGTCTTGGTCTTTTGATTTCTTATTAATACAAACAGAAATATAGAGGCAATATATGCTCCACTGGTTTGATTGGTTCTTTGTTTTTTTTAGTCTCAAGCCAAGGCCACTTTCTACATGTTTCTTGATTATCCCATTTTCAGCTCTTGACTACACTACACACACTGCTCTTGATGCATCAGCCAGCAAACATAAAACAGAAAATACATAAGAAGTCAGTGGAAAAATCAGAAAAAAACAGTATCATAGAATAAGAAATGTGAAAGGAACATATGAGGAGCCATGAGTTGGTCTTAGAAAAAAAATAACAAATGCCTCTATATGAGGAGCAGTAGCTGAACGCAAGAAAGGGGGAGGGAGAAGTTGAGTAGAACAGAGGAAAAGTTGGAGAGGAAACAAGCACTATTCATCTTCTTCCTCACCACAACAACACCAAAACAACCAACAAACAAAAACACAAACCAAACCATCACTACAACAACACAAACAGCAACCAACAAACCACCAAACACCACCCTTACAGCCGCAAAACAACAACCACACACCACCACTACGTGCCGCCACTACCTCCGCCGCACCATCGTCGCCGAAACCTCTCTCGTTCTCTCGTTTCACCATCGCTGCTTCAAAGTCCTTCTCTCTCCCGGACCTCCGTCACCCTTCGCGCACCACCACACCGTCGCGCGCCACCGCCGTCATTACCGGAGCCATCGCCTTTGTCGCAGCCACCGTCCTCGCCGTCACTCTCTCCGTCGAGATTCCGCTCTTCCGTTCTACCTCTCTCTCGCGCGGCTTTCTCTCTCTCTCTCTCTCTCTCTCGCGCGGTGCTCTCTCGATCTGGTTTTTCCTCCCTGCTTGAATGAAATGGAACGTCGCTGAGGGAGAAGAATGGAACGGTGCTGAGGTTAAGCTTAGTTTCCTTTTTTTTTCTTTTTTTTGTTTTGGCCCAATAGTATATGGGCTTCTCTTTTCTTTTAAGTTTTTTTTTAATATCTGATTACTAATAAAACCCCCATGTTTGATTACAGCTTGTGTTTTTAATAAAATGTGGACCTATGTTTCCTTTGGTTCACATACTTATGATTAAAAATATTTTCAAGTTGATTTTATTATTGTTCTTTGCTTGATGATGTTTAATATTGGTGCTAGTATTTCATTGTAGTATTAAATGTTATTTTTGTTGTTAGTTGATGAACAATATATTCATGTTTGCTTGATTGTTGCGAAGATGAGTTTTGTTCATTCATTTGCATTTGGTTATGGATTTAGAATTGATTTGAAATTTTCTACTTCTTTTCTAAAACCCATTTCCTAGATTCATTTTTAAAACCTTTTTATTTTCAAAGCAAGAATAAATAAATTATCATTGATAACCAAACGCCTTTGTTGCCGTTTAGGTTGTTAATGATGATTTTGTTTTCAAAATGAGTTAATAGTGAGACCATTCTAACCGTTGTTGTTCGGTCTTCGCAAAAGCTCAATCCTACTTTCAAAACTTATCTATTCCTCAAAAATAAATCAATTGTCGTTAATTATCAATCGCGCGCTGCCCGTTTAGATTATTAATGGTGATTTGCTTATCCTCGGCGAGTTAGTAGTGGGACCATTCTAACCGCTTGTTGTTCGGTCTCCACAAACACTCCTGTCATTGCGAAAAACGCTTTCTTCCTCATTTAATAAAACCGATTGTCGTTAATAAATCAAACGCGCCGCTGCCGCTTAGATCATTAATGACGATTTTTGTAACGCCCGGGCCATTCTCATGGCGTGCGCTACCTCAAGAATCTTTCTTTCATGTAGAGTTTTTGCCTTCAGTGGGAATCGAACCTCGTACCTCTTGTACATTTCCAACGCATTTCACTACCAATTGAGCTAGTAGCTCAATTGGTAGTGGGAATGCGTTGAAAATGTACAAGAGGTACGAGGTTCGATTCCCACTAAGGCAAAAACTAACTACATGAGGTAGAGGTTCTTTGAGGTAGCGCACGCGCCTTTTTATTATGGCCGGGCCTGCTCATGGCCGGCGCTTTAGGGAAGAACTTCTCTACCTCGTGTAGAGTTTTTGCCTTCAGTGGGAATCGAACCTCGTACCTCTTGTACATTTCCAACGCATTCCCACTACCAATCAATTGGTAGTGGGAATGCGTTGGAAATGTACAAGAGGTACGAGGTTCGATTCCCACTGAAGGCAAAAACTCTACATGAGGTAGAGAAGTTCTTTGAGTAGAGCGCACGAACCATGAGAGGCCCGGCGCATTTTATTTTCAAAAGAGTTAGTAGTGTGGCCATTCTAATCGTTGTTGTTCTGGCCGCTACGAACACTCACCAAACTGCGAAAAACTCTTAAGCCGCTTTGGGCGCAAAAACGAACTACGTAGCTTTGATCCTCATTCCGGTGAGGTGCGTAGGACCGGTTCATGTCCCGTCAAGCACCCTTAAAAAAAAGTCTTTGTTTTGTCCTCGATTTTCAAAGATACCAAAAACATTCTTTTCCCTTCCTGCTTTCAATAAAACAAAAATTCAAATAAAAAGAAAAGAAAAGAAAAGAAGTAGAACAAATTGTTTTCAAATCAAACTTTTATCTAAACCACACATCAAGTTAATGGTTCCCTTTCGGTAAAGGACGCGTGAAGCGCTAATACCTTCCCCATGCGTAACCGAATTTCCGAACCTACATCTCTCGAGTTTTCAAAAGGCCATCCGCTTTTCCAAAAAGGTTTTTTCAATGTTTTCCTAAATAAATATTGGTGGCGGCTCTACTATTTTTCACGTTGTCAAACGAGAAGTCCAAACCGGATTTTTCGGGTGCAACAATATACAGTCCGAAAATGTCAAAAATTCTAATTAGTTTAATTTACAATTTAGAAGTGTCTAAAAGTCTAATATGTCTAAAAATGTCAAAAAAATTCTATTTAGTTTAATTTACAATTTAAAGGCACTTAATAGTCCAAAAAGTCCAAAAATACAAAAAAATAATAATACTAAAAATACATAAAAAATAGAATACGAAAATGGGCATGCAAGGAGCAAAACTAGGGTTCTCAGCAAAGATTCTCTTTACCACAGAATCTTCTTTGTTGGGCTTGGATCAGGACCTGAAAAATTATTCAAAGCCCGGTCAAAAATCATAAATGCCTTAACCTAGTTTTCTACTATAAATAAACAGCCAATCAACAGTCAAAAACACACGTAAATCGGAAGCGAGAAAAGCATCGCGAAATTACCAAAAAATAGGATTAGAGTTTCACATCGAAACCTAATCCAACAAACACGGTTCTAAGATCTAAGTAACGGCAAGAGCGGTTCGAAAGCACGGCAGTTGCGGTGGTTACAATCATTCAAACGTACACGCAAGGAGTCAAAACAGAGGCTGGAATAAAGGTAGGTATTACCCAATGCATTCTTAATTCTGAAATTGACGTAATAATGTTCAAATTTCATAAGCTCAATAAATCTGTTTGTGTCAAAATATATGCATGTGTATTCAGATTTGTCAAAACGTGTTAACATATATTCGTGTCAATAAATCTTTTTATGTCAAAAAATATATACACATGTATGAAATCCAGATTTGTCGAAACATGTTAATATGTGTTCGTGTGTTGTCTAAAAATATAGCAACTCGTTTATGGTGATTAGGGAATCAAAATACACATTTTTTTTAACGAATGAGAAACAGATCCATAAAAAAAAAGAGTCAAGAGCAAACCAGCAAATAATCAGAGACAAAAGGGGTAGGAAAGAAGCCAGACCAGTGAAAGCATAAAAAACAAGTAGAATAGAACACTGACCTTAAGCTCGCCGGAGCTCCGGTCATCTTCTCCGGCGAGAGCTCCGGCGAGGTCCCCCAAAATCAAGCCAAAACCGAACCAGCAGCTACCAAAACCACCGTGAAACCGAATAGCCACCACCACCAAAACGAACCCATCGCCGTTCCCCCCATCCTTTCTCCCCCCAAAACAAACCCAGAAACCAAAAAATCCAGATCAGAAACGTTTAAACAAAAAAAAAAAACTAAAGAAAGGGGAACAGAGGAGAGGAGACGTCACCTTCACCGTAACCTTCACCATCACCGTCGTTATCGTCACCTTGACCATCCAACACCAAAACAGAAACCGAACGGCTCCCCATGGAAACCGTGCGAGCATCGCGGATTTTCCTTCTCTCACTCCACTCAAGTCTCGCCGAATTTCCGCCAAGTCTCTCTCTCTCCTCTAGCTGCGCAGCAATAAACCGGAATGGAAAGGGAAGGGTTTTTTTAGGGTTTCAGCTTGTTAAGTTTAGGTTTATATTGGGCTTTTATTTTTCATTTTGTTTTTATATTCAGATTACTAAGCGCACACCTCCAAATCACGCAGTACCCTCCTCACTTAAGCCCAGTTCGCATACCGGGCCTCCTCCTATGCGAACCGGGCTTTCCTTTTACACCCTTATTATTTATACTGCACTCGGGACTAATAAAACCCCAATTTACTATGTTCACCCCTGTTTCACTTTTTAATTCTTTTCCAATAATAATATAAATAATTTTTCTCATGAAAATCAAATAAATCGGCTAAGTCGGTTGTACAACCTGTTAGTCATTGTTTTAGACCAATGAGTACATGACACTTCAAGAACCCCACAAACCTAACAAATGCGAATAAGCTATTTTTCAAAAAATAAACGGCTAAGTCGGTTGTACAACCGGTTAGTCATTATTTTAGGGCCAATGAGTTTATCTGATTCAAGAATCCTACAAAAACTCAATATAAATAAATTATTTTTTAAATAGGGGATTAAGTCGGTTGTACAACCAAGGTTAGTCAATGTTCTAGAACTAATGGGTCAGATGCAGTTCAGAGTTCTAGAATATCTATTCTAAAATCAACCCATCTCACAACTCTTTTCAAAAATTCAAAAATCATTTTCACAAAGTAGGGACTAAGTCGGTTGTACAATCCAGGTTAGTCACGTCCTAGAATCGATGAGTACATGCAGTTCAAGGAATCCTAGGACCCCTACACTAAAAAAACACCAACCCATAAACATTTTTCAGGAAGAACTACGTAGCTTTGATTCCTCCATTGCATCTGGAGGTACGTAGGAGCAAGATTCAACCCTTGTCAAGCACTAAAAAACAAAAACCTAAATAAGTCTTTTCTTTACAAGTAGAAGGGTAATTATTAAATAAATCTTAAATTAATTAGACAATAGGATGTCGTGGGGTGCTAATACCTTCCCCACACATAACGACTCCCGAACCCTAACAACGCCTTATCTTAAAGCTTAAAGGGATTTTCCGAATTTGCCCTTAAACTAAAATTTTGGTGGCGGCTTCCTAAAGAACCTTTCAAGAATCCTTTCCCGGATTTTTCTGGTCACTCTGTTGCGACTTCACTCGGGACTTAACTTTTTAGAGAGTCAAAACCTAGTCTAATTATTTAGGATTAACTTAATTTTTACCCTTCCCTTTATTTATTTGTTTAGTTATTATTATTATTCTTTGCATATTATATTTTTATGTTATATATAAACTCTAGGATAGAAGACGATATTTGTATATACGTTTGTTTGTCTGCTTGCAGCTTTTGGGTTGTTTTTTTTAGATCGCTCCTACACACACTTCACTTCTACACTTCACACACGTGAGAAAAGTCTTCTACCCGGACTTGAGTGTACCCTAAGTTAGAACGAGATTGCGTAGTGATGGCCTGCGGGACGTACGTCTCGTTGGGTGGTCATGAAAATCTCACCTAGAGTTTGATTCCTTTTAAGGATGCTATCCCTTCTAATAGCTTGCCTATTGTTGGGGTCCGTATTCTTGACTGGGGTCCTTGGCTCTAGGGACCATGTGTAGGATTCTTTAGAACCATCCTTGCGAGGTTCACTATAAAAGAAACCTTAGACCCACTCCATAGGATACCTTTCTAGGGTCACAAAGGAGCTTATTACCTTTGCATTCAAACAAATATTTATGCATACTGTCTTTTATCAAAAAAAATCAAAAACAACCAAAAATCATTATTTACTACTTTTTTAGAAAATATACCACATGCACTTTTCTATTTCTTTGCACTACGAAAAATACAGCAAATAAACATCTACTGTTGCATGTACTTTTATGACCGTTAGAGAATTAAAATCTTTACCTTGGAGAGAAGCCGTGCACGCTGAAGTCAAAATTAAATTTTGTACTTTACTCTCCAAATGAAAAGTTTATAATTCCCGACATGACGAATAAAATCATATATTCATACCCATACATCACATTCGCATTTCACACACATTCATTCGTTCATTTGCATTATCATTTCACGCGCATTCATTCATTTGCATACTTACATCATGCATCATAAAAACGAAAAAACATAATTTTGAGAGAAAGATTGTGATGAGAGGTGAGGCATTCTTGTGAGATAAATAATTCTTTTTGAAAAAGTTTAGCCATACTTCGTTGCGAGCTCAAGGTGTTTCAAGTCACTCCGTTTTTCAAATTTTTAGCTTGCTCACATTTTTTAACCAAACGTTGCATCTCTTCCATCCCATGATAAATGACCGAAATGCCCATACAAAATTTTCTATCATGTTTTAAATGTTAACTCTCTGCGAAGCATTTGTGTAGTGACTTGGGTAACATGTGTGTTCATTTTTGTCTGAGTCAGTTAGCGTCCCTACCTTACCATCATCCCCTGTCAAAGTCTAATCCCACCCCGACCACCCATAAGGTACATACTCCCCACATCAGTACATAGTTGACGTTCCTGGTTCCCCTAAGTGAAATAATACTTTAGGCCCTCCATGCTGGGGCAAACATGTGATCTCTAAAATACCTTGTCAACGTTGTATTCCCTTGGTGCAAGTCCTTTACCAAAAAAAAATATAAAAATGCCCGTTAGGTTGAAAACTCGAAAGAGCGGCCTAAGCAAAAATTAGGGCATAAAAAAAGGAGAAATAAAGAAAAAAGAGCAAATATATAAAAGTAAATAAATTATTGTCCTTAAGTTAATTTTTGAGAAAACTAGCAATCATGTTTTGAAATGAAGTTTGACCATCTTCTCCTATCCTCAAAAAAAATCCTTTGCCACCCACCTTAAGCCAAAAATCCCAAACCCCAGACAAGGATCGATTCCGCATCAAAAAAAATGGTGCATTAGTTTTATCAGCTCACCCACCCAAAAAAGAAACAAAAATCACAAAAGAGTGAAGTCAAAAAGAGGATTAAAAAAAAAAAACAAACAAAAAAAAAAAAAAAAATAGTACAAATCGTGAGCTGATACTTCATTACTATCAAAGCACAAGTGATCCTTGTCTGAAATAATCCCCCAAACACTTCCCTTGTCCTCAATATCATTTCCTTCATAAATCATCACCCATTAGCCAAATCATACCGCTCAAAAAATCATTCGTCCCATCAATCCCCAAACGCTACCTTAAGCCCAATTATCATTTCTCTCATAAATCACTAAACCATCGGCCACATTCCGATCAATGACCGATTGCTTTTGTTTTCTCAAAGTTTTAATCTTAGGACAAATAAGTTTATTTATTTACAATATGTTTGCTCAAAAAAATATATCTCAAAAAAAAAAATATATCTCAAAAAAAAAAATCAAAAGGCTTGCACCACAAGATTCATTCAAATTACAGTTATACTAAGACAAGGTTTAGGGATCACCAAGTGGTGTTGTCATCATAGCGAAAACTTAAGACTATCATAGTCTGGGAATCATTTTATAGAGAACCAAGAGTTTATACTAGGATCGTCATCGATATCCTAGAGTGGGGCATCCCGTTTACCATCTATTCCATTTGAACTTGGGAAAATTTTTCCAAAGATCCATCCCATGCCACCCCAGGTCTATACAAAATTACATTTAACCATTCCAACAACCCATAACCTTAACTCCGTCACCTAACCATTCGAAATACCATTCCAAGTGGGGCAATCCTGTCGCTCTTCACTCCACCTACAAATGGAGACATTCACCATACACCCATCTCATCCCCTTGTTATATCCACATCAACAAAACCATACCGGGGCAATTTCTCAACTCATTACCCTATATGTTGCTACTCTAGCCTGGCAATCCCGTCTCTTACCATAAATGGGGCAACACCAAACTCTATGGGTTGAGACAATATCTATTGCTTTCCACCTTTCATTCCAAAGCCAATGCATTCCCCATTCATCATTTTCTACACCTCTAGCTTGTTAGCACTAGACAGGGGCAAGTTATTCACTCACAATCCTCAAATCTAAATTGGGGCAATCTCGTATTCCTTGGCTTGGAAAAACCTACCTTTCATTGACGAAGACCAGTCATTCATCCTTTCATGTGTCACATTCGTCCATACCCTTGAACCAAGTTAACTGACTGATTCATCTATGTCTGCACTACTATACATGTTTTCTTAACAATGCTTCAGAGAAATAGAACACAAGTTGATAATGTGATACTGAAAATCCACTTAGTTAACTTTGTGGACCTAAATTTCGGTCATCATGGGGCATCATAATGGAAGAGAAAAAGAAGCAAGCTTGCAAGTACCTTTTCATGTCAGTGTCTGTAGATAACGACCTTGAGATTGCCGAAGTTTGAATCAAAACTAATTTTTCCAAAGAATTATCAATATTCATCTCTCGCATCCAAAGTCTCACATCTCATCATCACAAAAAGTGTTTCTACACTCAATCAGTCATTTCATGTCATCACACCATGCACCACAACATTTGCATTCAAACATTTCATTTGCATCATATTAACATTCATACTTCATGCATCTATCAGATAAATAAATAAATAAATAAAGCAAGCAAAAAAAAAAAAAACAAAAAGAGAAAATAATCACCTATTTCATTCATCACATCGCCAAAAATCAACTGTTACATGTATTATTGGCACTGTGTATGCATTACATGAATTGACTTCAAGTGTCGATCCCTATATTTTATTCCTCTAAAATCAGCGCTTTCAGCGTTGATCTCATGTCATATCACAGATCACCAGGATGATCCTTCAGACCCCGAGTGGTCCTTCAGAGCACTACGCTCCTTCAGTGCCCTAAGTGGCCCAGTCGCAAACGCGTCGAGTCGAGCCCGCGGACCTTCCGCACCCGCGCGTCCTTCGCACTAGTTGTGTCGACTGGAGACACGCAGTACGCGTCCTTCATGGTCAACATATCGCCTCTAGACCGATCTTGACCCATCATGGCCGCCGAGTATAAAGGCCCCTCGCATCGCTTAATTAGTACCGTAGCTAATTGCGCTCATTCGGACTACGATGGTCCTTCAATTAAGGCCTAGGCAGCCTTCCAGACCCTTGTAATACCCCAATTTTGTCCGCCTTTCTAATTTAAGTCAATTTTAGTTATCCACTCAACTAAATTGAAATACCGTTGTTTAAATTAAGCGCACACGCGAATGATCATTTTTTTCGTATGCTTCTTCAATTTAATCTTCGTATTTGAGTTTAGTCGTATATAAGTAGTGTCTTTAGTTAATGAGCTCATTTCTCCTATTTGAGTCTCGTTTTAGCGTATTCGCCTAGTCCGCCCGCTCGCGTTTGTGTTTGGCGGACTCTTTTATTATTATTCTTTTCTTGGTAGAGTTAATTTATTTTAAGTATATATGTATAGTCTAAAAATGCAAAAAAATCCTATTTAGTTTTATTTACAATTTAAAAGTGTTTTATAGTCCAAAATGTCAAAAAAAATACTATTTAATTTTTATTACAACTTAGGAGAGTCCAAATGTCCAAATGTCCAAAAATACAAAAATAATAATACAAAACATACAAAAATAAATAAATTCGAAAATTACAAAAAAAAAAAAAAATGTAAGGCAAGCAGCAGAAAAAGTGGGGTTCCAACAAATGCTTCTCCAAGTAGCTGGCTTGGATCCGGACTGAAAGAGTCAAAGCCCAGTCAAAATAATTAATGCAGAAACCTAATGTTTTGATATAAAAAGGCAGTCAATGATCAGTCAAGGGACACGAATTCCAAGATAAATCACAAAAAAAGATTAGGGTTTTACACTAAAACCCTAATCAGCTAAACAGAACTTTTCGAGATCTGGGAAGAAAAAAAATCGGACAGATCAACAGCAAGACACCGGGAATAACAACCAAGAATCACAACCAAGAACCAAGTTCAGATCTATCTTTTTATTACTCAGGAATACAGGTTAGTGGTTCCTTACACTTAAAAACCGAAATGTGAGAATATGTAAGTGTAGATTTACCATATTTTAAGTACTGTGGACGTTCATACATGCATGTATATATGGTGTTCTTTTTTTCCTGTGATCAGATTTAGTCCCTTAGGGTCAAAACGAAACTTCAGAGTAAAACTTAGATAAATTTGGACAAAATCAAGAGCAACCAAACCGTAATAAAAAAATGGGGTAGAAAAGAATCGCACTGCAGAAAGCTCTAAAAAATCAAACAGAACCAAAAATAGAAAAACTCACCTCCGGTGACCTCCTGGCATCTTCTCCGAGTTCCTGAGACCATACCCAAACCGAAATTTCTTCCTTCGAAATCGACTTCCAGCCACCACGAGACCGAAACCAGCATCACCTCCATCATCCCCTCGCCGGCGAGCTTCTTCCCGGCGTGTTTCCCCTGTGCTCACGACCGCACCACCACCAAAACCACCACAACTCACCCTCCAATCATCACAAATCATCGTCCTCCCCTCCCAAACCGAAATCACCAGTCAAAAACGCAGAGAAGTAAAAATAAACAGAAAACGTAAATTGAGACTGAAAGGGAGAAGGAATAGAGCGAAAAAAGCGAATCTGTGGCAAGAACCACGCCGGTCATCACCCTCCACCATCACCGAAAACGACGCCGGCCAAGGGACGGCCGGACGTCGCTGTTCCTCCTCTCCCCTCGGGTTCCCCTTCGCAAAGCATCTCTTTTTCTCTCTCAGACCAGATCGTCTCTCTCTCTCTCCTGAAAATCCGGTGGATCTCTCTCTCTCTCTCCTGAAAATCCGGCTAGAAAATCTCCCTCTCTCTTCAAAGGAGCTGCGGCGCAGCAATGGGGCAAGGGGAGGAAAAATTTTAGGGTTCTGTTTAGGGATGGGCCTATATAGTATCCATCCATTTTAATTTTTTTTTAATCCATCAGAATACTATCTGCACCACACAAAGTTGATACGCACCACTTCACTTCACTTAAGCCCGCCGCATCACGGGCTCCCATATGCGAACTGGGCTTGCTGATTACACCCCCTGCTTAGTTATACAACCCCCGTAACTAGTAACACCCCCCATTTTGCTATTTTCACCTTTTTCTCGTTTTAATTCTTTTTCAACTCAAATAATTTCTCAATAAATCAAAAAACTTTGTTAATGATTTTGCGAAGCCTCTGCTTGCATAATCATTAACAATGAGGAACTAGTGGTGATCACTTGGAGCCTTTGCTCAATTGATCATCATGAACGCCTAATTTTTCTAAATACTTTCAATAAATCAAAAAAAACTTTGTTAATGGTTTTGCGAAGCCTTTGCTTGCATAATCATTAACAATGAGGAACTAGTGGTGATCACTTGGAGCCTTTGCTCAATTGATCATCATGAATGCCTAATTTTTCTAATTATTTTCAATAAATCAAAAAAAACTTTGTTAATGATTTTGCGAAGCCTCTGCTTGCCTAATCATTGACAATGAGGAACTAGTGGTGATCACTTGGAGCCTTTGCTCAATTGATCATCATGAATGCCTAATTTTTTCTAAATATTTTCAATAAATCAAAAAAAAAACTTTGTTAATGGTTTTGCGAAGCCTCTGCTTGCATAATCATTAACAATGGGGAACTAGTGGTGATCACTTGGAGCCTTTGCTCAATTGATCATCATGAACGCCTAATTTTCCTAAAAAACTTTTCATTAAATCAAAAACTTTGTTATTGGTCTTGCGAAGCCTTTGCTTGCATGATCATTAACAACGGAGTGCTAATGGTGGTCACTTGGAGCCTTCGCTCAATTGATCATCATGAAAGCTCAATTTTCACAACTAAACAAGTTAAAAATAAAAACCTAGAACTACGTAGCTTTGAATTCTCCATCGCACTGAGATACGCAGAGCGGATCCTCCGTCAAGCACAATAAACTAAAAACATTTTTCCTTTCAAGAACGCCAAACGCCGCAAATAAAAATTAATTAAGCCTATTCGAAAGAGGCAAATTTAAATATATTTCAAATCAACACTTGAAATCACACATTTAATTAAAGGTTCCTTTCAGAGAGAAAGGAGATGTGGGGTGCTAATACCTTCCCATGCCTAACCGACCCCCAACCCAAATCTCCCTGTTTTCCAAAAGACCATTTGCCTTCCCAAAAGGTTTTTCTTCAATATTTTCCTATATAAAAATATTGGTGGCGACTTCATTGTTTTAAAAAGTTGTAAACGAAGAGAACCCTCGGGGACTTTTTCAAGCGCAATACCGCGACTTCACTGGGGACTAAAAGAAAAAAATTTCAAAAAGAGAGGTCGAGCCTAATTAATTAAATATGTGATTTGTGTGTTTGATTTGAATATCTTGTTTTGCCTCTATTTTTCTTATTTCTCATACAAGCATTGTTGCATTCATATGCATTCGCTTCTTCCTCTTCTATGATTGTTTCCTCTTATCTTCTTTGCTTGTATGCTTAGTTCCTTCACGCATTTCCCCCCACTCTTATCATGTTCCCCCCTTCTTGGCTCCCTTTCTTGAGGTAAGCAATGCAATTGGTTGCTGTTATAACTCTAGGCTTGCTTATTTGGTATTAAACCCTAGGGTAGACAACATGTTATTTTTTGCTTTTGTCTGGACTGTTCTGGGTTTTCATTTGCAGGTGGGGAAGGGTAGCTATTTCTAGGTGTTGTGCCCTCAACACACACTTCACACCCTATACTTGTGAGCGTTGAGTGGGGCCTAAAACCCAAGGTCTGAACAAAAACCTAGGAGAGTGGGAACGACTAGTGACTGCCATTCGTAGACCTTTGTCTGTATGGCTCTCATGAAAGTTCCGCCCAAGAGTATGCTTTGTCATGATGCCTCACACTCGGTAGCTTTCTACGATTGTGGGTGTTATCATGAGGAAAACTTTAGCTCTTGGTTGCCATTGTGAGGAAGTGATTAGAACTTACATGAGAGGATTACCCTTTTCGTTGACTTTAGACCCTAAGGTTCCCACCATTCGTAGGACACGGGGGCACACCCTTGTTTGTTGCATTTAGCTTAAGCATTCCTTTTTCTCAAACTTTATTTCGAAAAGTTATAATTTTTCTTTCATAAACAACTACATGAGGTGGCATGCAGTTTCGAAAATGTTCAAAGTACCACAAATTAAACCTCATTTTATTACCATTTTTCCATGTCATTTCGCATCCACATCATTTCGCATTCACATCATTTTTGCACCATTGCATTTGCATCTAACGAAATCCAAAAAAAATTCGTCATTTGCATTCTTCATGCATTAAAGCATTGCATTGCATTCATTTATTCATTCTTGTGTTCATAAGTGTGTTTCACAACTAAAAATCGTGCAAGTCGGTTAGCATCGCTATTTGACTCGTCTCACAAGCAAGGCTCATGGCGGCTAACTGAATGACTCGGACTATCCTATTATTGAAGACCTAGGAACCGGTGAATCGGACCATGATACCCCAATCGCTGAGTTTCCCAATCCGAGCAATTGGTTCAGAAAATCGAGAGTTGAGAACGAAGATGGGGCAATGGAAGCACAAATGACCAAAATGATGGCGATACTACAAGCCTTGAGGAATGGAACTGCCGTTGAAAGTCCCGCCGTCGCTACCGGGCCGTTGTCGCTCTTCCTCCGAGTCTTGAGGATCGTCACCTTCGCTCATACTTCGTGGGCCAACAACCGAGCCAACCGGGCATGCATGGGATGCCCCGGGACTCCCACCCGGATACACCTCTCGGAGTGAGGCTAATGCGAGAAGTAATCCCCTGTGGTTGCAGAGCGAGTCCAACTCATCTCACCGCAAACAATGGAGGAACGGAACGCCTCAGGCCCAAATTCAGATTCCTATTCCGCAGGGAACTCCGTTTGGCTTTCATTCACCAGCAATGGTCCATCCTCAAGTTCAGGGACCCATCCTTGGGAATACAGTTCACTCACGTGACCCACACGTGAACCCAGCCGTAGTGACGATGAATAATCCTCATTACGGTGTGAATGTTTTCCTCGTAATTACCTCTATCGAAACCGTAAGTCGATGATCGAGCATCGGAGGAGAGACTAAGAGCTGTAGAAGGAGCAGGTTCACGGGCCAGAAATGCCCACGAGCTGTGTTTGGTCCCTAATCTAGTCTTGCCTCCTAAATTCAAAGCGCCAATCTTTGATAAATACAGAGGGACGACTTGCCCAGTCAGTCATGTGACAATGTACTGCCGGAAAATGACTGCCTATGCTCGGGATGATAACCTGATGATGCACTGCTTTCAAGAAAGTTTAGCCGAGCTCCTCGATCGGGTACATGCGATTGGAGCCAACCAATATCCGCTTTCTTTGGAAGGACATGGCGGATGCTTTTATGCGTCAATACCAAGACAACAATGATTTGGCTCCTGACAGACTCACCACAATGCATGTCCAAGAGAGATAATGAGTCGTTCAAGAGTACGCTCGGAGGTGGAGGAACCTTGCTGCTCAAGTCAAACCCCCTCTACTGGACAAAGAAATGGTCCACATGTTTATGGATACCCTTCCTGCGGTATATTATGATAGGTTGGTTGGCAGCGTTGCCTCAAATTTCTCTGAGATGGTGGTCACAGGGGAAAGAGTAGAGAATGGTATGCGTAGCGGAAGAATATCTCATGGTCCAAAGACTCCTCCCATCGAAAAAGCCTTTTTTCGGACCTACAAGAAGAAAGAGGGTGAAACCAATGCGATTATCGGAGCCGGTGTTCCATCACACAAAGAATCCTCCTCAGAGCTATTCCACTTCCTTCTCAAGCACCACCAGCACAACCATTTCAATCAAACTATCGATCACAGGAACTATAATGAGAGGAAGCTTTGTTGTCTTCGATCCTATTCCCATGTCCTACACTGACTTGTTTAATTATCTCATCACCAACAAAATAATCAACACTCGTCGGATGAAGCGTACCAACCTCCCTATCCTGTGGGATACAACGCAAATGCTACTGCGCGCTTTTCATTCAGGGGCGTGGGTCATGTGGTGGAGGATCAGTAAAGCATTCAAGTATGTGGTGCAAGAATTACTTGATGCAAAGACTATATCATTTCAACAACCTAATGTGGCCACCAATCCGCTGCCGGGCATGGAGGACTCGCCGTTAATCTGGCTGACCATCGTGGGGTCGGTGTCCGTTAGAAAAGTTGATTGCATTCGATGCCTTTGAATTTTATCCATCTTTGAGCTATGCCGTCTTGGTGTCATCGAAGAAGGGTGTGCTAGGAAAGACGCCTGCGTGATAATCCTTGCCGCGCACGGCATGTGAAGGCTTTAAGCCAATTCTCCAGATCTCTTGAGACGGACACACGGTCCAAGTGGGAATCCAAGAAAAAGAAGAAAATGTATCTACTTTGCAATCGTGCAATGGAGGCTTCAGGGGACCGATCGAAATTCCTCGCAACTCGAATGCCACCACCGTGATGAGACCCTCGACCATTGTTATTCCAATACTGCCGCTACCCCTAGTAGAGAGACTAGGATGACTCCATGGAGGCTGCAAATGCAAATGCAGCAGAGGTCCCTAAAGGCACTTTGGATATAACAAACATTGCTGGAGGTAGTGGTATCACAAGGAGTGGAAGGGTGTATGCTCCTGAAAATCTTAGGGAGAGCAAATAAAAATGTATGAAGAAAGGGCCCGTAAGGGAAAAGAACAAAGAAACGGTAGAAGTCGGACAAGTATCGGACAAAGAAGCTCGGGAGTTCCTAAAAGTAATGAAACAGAGTGAATATCGGGTGGTAGACAGGGCTTAAATCAAACTCCATCCAAGATCTCGATGCTCTCTTTGTTGCTTAGTTCGTGAGGCGCATCGTGTCGCGACCGCTTGAAAATCTTGAACGCGCCCACGTCTCCCATGACATCACGGTAAACCAAACTTGACGGTATTGTTGGCAACATTGTAGCATCCAACTACTTGACCTTCTCGGACACCGAGCTTCCTCGGCAGAAAGAATCATAATCAAGCTCTTCACATCTCGATCAAGTGTGGGGACTATATGCTCGCCAGTGCTCATTGATAATGGCTCATCCTTGAATGTGATGCCTAAGTCCACCATGAATAAGTGAATGTAGATCGCTCATATCCAAGCCGAGTTCTACCTTGGTCGAGCATTTGATGGGTCGATAAAGGAAGTTTTCGAGAAGTAGAAGTGCCGCCGCAGCAGTAGGCCCCGGTGTTCTATGTTGTCTTCCAAGTGATGGACATCGGTTCCTCCTATAGTCGCTGCTAGGGCGTCCTTGGATACATGCCGTCGGGCGAAGGCCATCCTCGCTTCATCGAAACTCAAGTTTGTGGCGAGGAAAGGCGATAGTGATCCACGGAGAAGAAGAAACACTGATAAACAGATCACCACCTGAATGTTACGTGGAGGCGGCAGAAGAGTCCCTTGAGACTGCCTTCCAAGGGTTGGAGATCTCAAATGCTGTCTTCGTTGAAAGTGAGCCTCTGCAGGCTTCCAAGTGGTCCAAGGCTGACATGATGACTGCAAAGGTAATGCTAGGACATGGGTATCAGGTCGGCAAAGGCCTAGGAAAAGCTGCTCAAGGGATTGTAACACCGGTCCAGTTGAGGGGAAACATTGAAAAGTTCGGTGTAGGGTACATCCCAAGTCTTCACGATCGGAAAAGGCTAGCATCCGACAAGAGGAGAAATGGCTTGCCAAACTCGGAGGAGAAACACCCAATCGGGGAGGATGATCATCGCTAACCTCAAGAACAACTTCCGAGGCCGGCATGCGCGGACCACGACCGTGTTAATGTGGTTGAAGAAGGATCAAGCTCGAGTGGGTCGTGTTGTTTCGCTTAGTCGCCATTCTTTGTCTTTGTTGAGAGAAGGCTGAATCGGGAGACCATGGATTTCCGTGTTTTTCAATTTAAAATCGAAAATAGTCTCTCGAAAATAATAATGCCCATAACTCATCTTGTGACTTTGATTACCCTGGTTAATCAAGCCGAGGAAGATGTTGAGGACGATTGGGATACTCCTCCTAAAATCATGAGAATGGTAGAGCAAGAAGAAAAGTCATTGAGCCCCATGGGGAATCCACGAAATGATCAACTGGTGCCGAGAAAGACAGAAAGAGGTCAAGGTTGGTACCGCAATGGAGGATAAAGAGCGCAAAAAGTTGATTCACCGCTTGACTACGCTGGCGTATTCGCATGGACTTATCGGGACATGCCGTGGTTGAGCACGTATATTGTTGAGCACAGCATTGCCGCATAAGATCGTAATGTCCCCAGAAAAAGCAAGCCGAGGCGAATGAAGCCCGAAATGTCTTTGAAAATCGGGGATGAGGTCAAGAAACGACTTGATGCAGGATTCTTAGCTGTGGCAAAATACCCTGAGTGGGTAGCGAACATCGTTCCGGTCCCCAAGAAAGACGGAAAGGTTCGAATGTGTGTCGACTACCGTGATTTGAACAGAGCAAGCCCTAAAGATGATTTCCCCCTACCCCACATTGATGTCTTGGTAGATAGTAATCGCTCAACATTCGATGTTCTCCTTCATGGATGGGTATTCGTGCTATAACCGGATCAAAATGGCTCCAGAGGATATGGAGAAACCACCTTCATAACCCTTTTGGGGACTTTCATTACAAGGTCATGCCTTTCGGGTTGAAGAATGCCGGCAACCTATCAAAGAGCGATGGTAACCCTATTCCATGACATGATGCATAAGGAGATTGAAGTCTATGTGGATGACATGATCGCCAAGTCAAAGATCGATGAAGAACATGTGGTTAACTCCGCAAGGCCGTTTGAGCGTCTCGTAAAATACAAACTCGAGGTTGAACCCATGAAGTGCACCTTTGGGGTTAGGTCGGAAAGTTGTTGGGTTTTATCGTTAGCCATAAGGGAATTGAGGTGGACCTGCACAAAGTACGAGCAATTCGAGATGCCGCCTAAAAAAGCAGAGAAAAGAAGTTCGTGGTTTCTGGGAAGACCGAATTACATCTCTCGATTCATCTTTCAGTTGACTGCAACTTGCGAACCTATTTTCAAATTGCTGTGCAAAAACCAAGAGGTGAAGTGGAATGATAAATGTCAAGAAGCATTTGAGAAAATCAAGGTGTACCTCGAAAATCCACCACCCTAATGCCACCCGTGTCAGCGTGCCTCTTATCCTATACCTCACCGTGCTAGACAATTCTATGGGCCGCGTCTTTGAAGCGACATGATGATTCGGAAAGAAAGAACATGCGATCTACTACCTGAGCAAGAAGTTCACAGACTGTGAGACAAGGTATTCACCATTAGAGAAGACTTGTTGTGCTCTAGCATGGGCTGCGCATCGACTGAGACAGTATATGCTGAGTCACACTACCTGGTTGGTATCCAAAATGGATCCAATCAAGTACATATTTGAGAAACCTGCGCTCACAGGTCGAATTGCTCGTTGGCAAATGCTTCTGTCAGAATATGACCTCGTGTACGTAACCCAGAAAGCAATTAAAGGTAGCACACTGGCAGATTACCTGGCGCATCAACCGGTTGAGGATTACCAATCAATGCAATGTGAATTCCCAGATGAGGACATTATGGCATTATTTGACGAAGGGAAATCTCAAGATGATGAAAGGTGGAGAATGTTGTTTGACGGTGCCTCTAACATGTGGGGGCACGGGGTCGGAGCAGTGCTGATCTCTCCGGACAACCGCTTCATACCATTCACTGCCAGACTAAGCTTCTATGTCACAAACAATATTGCAGAGTATGAAGCGTGTATCCTAGGTATCCAAGCAGCTCTCGATTGGAAAGTCAAGAGGCTCGACGTGTATGGGGATTCAGCTCTAATTGTCCACCAGGTAAAAGGGGATTGGGAAACAAGAAATCCTGACTTGATTCCTTACCGCGACTATATTCAAGAATTAATCAAGCCCTTTGAGGAAATCACTTTCCAGCACATACCCCGCAGTGAGAATCAGTTGGCAGATGCTTTGGCAACTTTGTCTTCTATGTTCAACGTCAGCTGTGACAAAAATTTGACGACTGTCAGAATCCAGCACAGGGGTCTACCCGCTTATCACTACTGTATGGCAGTCGAAGGGGAATCAGATAGTAAGCCTTGGTACCATGACATCAAGCAGTACATCACAAACAGAGAGTATCCTCCCGGAGCTACAGAGAATGACAAGAGAACACTTCGGAGACTATCAGCAGGTTTCTTCTTGAGTGGAGACGTCCTTTACAAGAGAAACTATGACTTGGTACTCCTCAGGTGTGTAACTGAAGAGGAGTCAGTAAAGATTATGCGAGATGTTCATGAGGGTTCATTTGGGGTTCATTCCAGTGGGCACACAATGGCTAGAAAAATCCTGAGAGTTTGGTTACTACAGTTACGATGGAGTCGATTATTACTGATTTTGTGAGAAGATGCCATAAATGTCAAATCTATGCATCACACTCATGTACCTCCGACTTCTCTGAATGTTTTGAACGCACCATGGCCATTCTCAATGTGGGGCATGGACATCATTGGTCCCATTGAACCCAAAGCTTCAAATGGTCACCGTTTCATTTTGGTTGCTATTGACTACTTCACCAAGTGGGTGGAGGTCGCTTCTTATCCCAAGGTAACAAGCTCAGTGATTACTAAGTTCATCAAGAAAGATTTGGTTTGCCGCTACGGCCTTCCAAACAAGATTATCACAGCATAATGGTAGTAATTTGAACAATGAGAATGATGAAGGACTTGTGTGAAGACTTCAAAATACAACATCACAATTCTTCTCCTTACCGCCCAAAGATGAATGGGGCGGTTTGAGGCACTAACAAGAACATCAAGAAGATTGTGCAAAAGATGGTGGTAACATACAAGGATTGGCATGAGATGCTCCTTTTGCCCCGCATGGTTACTGAGAACCCTCGGTGCGTACCTCAACCTGAGCAACCCCTATTCATCGGTTTATGGGTCGGAGGCGCCCTCCCCATTGAAGTTGAAATACCATCTCTCGCGGGTGTTAATGGAGACAAAACTTGATGAAGCAAAGTGGGTTCATCCCGTCTTGACCATTGAAGCTCATTGACGAAAACGGTAGTCGCAATGTGTCATCGATGCTTATACCAACAAAGGATGATAAGGGCTTTTGACAAAAGAGTCCGTCCCTGAATTCCAAGAGGAAAACTTGTACTCAAGTAGATCTTGCCGATCCAAGCGGACCCCAGGGGCAAATGGGCTCCCAAATATGAAGGATCTTATGTGGTGAAGAAGGCATTCTCAGGAGGAGCTCTAATCCCGACAAACATGGACGGAGACGAGATTCCAAATCTAGTGAACTCAGATGTGGTCAAGAAGTATTATGCCTAAAAAAAAAAAGGGTAGACGAAAAAGAGAAAGAGAAGCCAAGAAAAATCAGCTCGCTAGGTTGACAACCCACAAAGGGCGACCTAGGCAAAATCAGAGCGACCCGGTGGATCGAAAACCCAGCGGCGATCCAGCAAAAATTAGGGTCGGAAAACTGGGCTTGAGAAAAGGAAAGGCAATCAGCACTCCCAAAGGTTTGGATAGGAGGGTGATCAGAGTTATGAGTATGGACGGCGGGCACCGTTACTTCAGAGATGAAATCACAAGATCTGTTCCTTTCTCTTGTATTTTCTCAGTTTAAAAGAAAGATTGTAATATACTTTCAATTGGCGTGACTTTCTGCACGTCCAATTTCCATATCAATAAAAGTCCAACTTTTCTCTCATCTATGTGCTTTTCGTGTCTTTGCTTTCCTTTATTCAGTTTCTTTCAAAATGATAATTTTTATGATTGATGAAATTGATTTGCAAAACATGTGCATATTCAAGAGCATTACAGATCATTATGAAATCCTTGAAAATACGAAAGAAATGATCTCCCAAGTGAAAAAAGAGAAGAGACAAAGCAGTCATAACGAATCAGTGCACAATCCTCGCGTGATTATCGTCCCGGAGCAGCTTCCGTCCGGCATATGGATTTAACCAGCAAAAAAGTGCCAAAGAAAAAACAAATAAGCAGAAAAAAGAAAGCTGCTTAAAGAAAAAAACAAAAACAAAAGAGAAGAAAAATCACAGAAGGCGGAACACAAAAGAACACAACATCTTCATATCATTCATCATTCTCATGTCATCCATACCATTCATCACTCCATGTCATCAAACAGTAGTGCATTACACTTTAAATTCGCATCTCAAAAGAGCGAAGGAATAATCAAACAGAAAGAGCATCCCACAGGATCAATCCTTGCATTCACATGCATTTCATGCACCATTCAAGAGAAAAGTTACTTTGGACCAAGGGGTCCCAAAAATCTCATTTTTCAGAAAAATCACCACAACACGAGTTCGTAAACTCCATCAAACGAGTTCGTAAAACTCCATCAAACCGAGTTCGTAAACTCCATCAAACCGAGTTCGTAAAACTCCATCAAACCGCAGTTCGTAAACTCCATCAAACCGAGTTCGTAAACTCCATCAAACCGGAGTTCGTAAACTCCATCAACCCGCAGTTCGTAAACTCCATCAAAGACAGAGTTCGTGAACTCCATCAAAGACGAGTTCGTAAACTCCATCGGACAGAGTTCGTAAACTCCATCAACCCGAGTTAGTGAACTCCTTCGAGTTAGTGAACTCCTTCCACGAGATCACAACATCGTACGAAAGCACGCGATGGATCCATCGAACTTCGTTAAGTCCTTCGGATTAGTTGTGTCAACCTAAGGCACAACAGTAAATCCATTGATCAAATCGATTCCCGACCGATGTTGATCGGCCGCTCGAAAGGCCACCCCGGAGTTCGTAAACTCCATCAATCCGAGTTCGTAAACTCCATCAACCCGTAGTTAGTGAACTCCTTCAGAGTTAGTGAACTCCTTCCACGCATCACAACATCGTTATGCGAGCACGCGATGGATCCATCGAGACCGTTAAGTCCTTCGGATTAGTTGTGTCAGCCTAAGGCACAGCGTAAATCCATTGATCAAATCAGTTCCGGACTTGGTATTGATCGGCCGCTCGAAAAGGCCACCCCCAGAGCTCGTACTCGACAAGAGTCCGTTAAAAGGTTTTAGGCAACCTCCGAATTTCCAATTTACCGCTTTTCCCAATTTACTGTTTTTTCCAATTTATTGCTTTCTCGTTAATGCGACCAGTGTTAACCCCCTCAAAAGAAAAAAACCCAAAAGATTTGAACTTTTCTGAAGCGGACAAAATTAGTATTATTTCTATATCTTTATTTCCATTTCACCAGCAAATATGAAAAGGCCAATTCATATTTTTTGGCGAAATGCGAAATAAAGAGGGGCAGCCGGTAATACCCCAATTTTGTCCGCCTTTTCTAATTTAAGTAATTTTAGTTATCCAGCTCAACTAAATTGAAATACCGTTGTTTAAATTAAGCAGACACGCGAATGATCATTTTTTTCGTATGTTCTTCAATTTAATCTTCGTATTTTGAGTTTAGTCGCACATAAGTAGTGTCTTTAGTTAATGAGCTCATTTCTCCTATTTGAGTCTCGCTTTAGCGTATTCGCCTAGTCCGCCCGCTCGTCTTTGTGTTTGGCGGACTCTTTTTATTATTATTCTTTTCTTGGTAGAGTTAATTTATTTTAAGTATATATGTATAGTCTAAAAATGCAAAAAATCCTATTTAGTTTTATTTACAATTTAAAAGTGTTTTATAGTCCAAAATGTCAAAAAAATACTATTTAATTTTTATTACAACTTAGGAGAGTCCAAATGTCCAAATGTCCAAAAATACAAAAATAATAATACAAAACATACAAAAATAAATAAATTCGAAAATTACAAAAAAATAAAAAAAACAACGAGAGCAAGCAGCAGAGAAGTTGGGGTTCCAACAAATGCTTCTCCAAGTAGCCGGGCTTGGATCCAGACACTGAAAAGAGTCAAAGCCCACCAAAATAATTAATGCAGAAAACTAATGTTTTGATATAAAAAGCGATCAATGATCGGTCAAGGACACGAATTCCAAGATAAATCACAAAAAGATTAGGGTTTTACACTAAAACCCTAATCAGCTAAACAGAACTTTTCGAGATCTGGGAAGAAAAAAAATCGGACAGATCAACAGGCAGTACACCAGGAATAACAACCAAGAATCACAACCAAGAACCAAGTTCAGATCTATCTTTTTATTACTCAGGAATACAGGTTAGTGGTTCCTTACACTTAAAAACCGAAATGTGAGAATATGTAAGTGTAGATTTACCATATTTTAAGTACTGTGGACGTTCATACATGCATGTATATATGGTGTTCTTTTTTTTCTGTGATCAGATTTAGTCCCTTAGGGTCAAAACGAAACTTCAGAGTAAAACTTAGATAAATTTGGACAAAATCAAGAGCAACCAAACCAGAATAAAAAAAATGGGGTAGAAAAGAATCAGACCAGAGAAAGCTCTAAAAAAATCAAACAGAACCAAAAAATAGAAAAAACTCACCTCCGGTCATCTTCTCCGGCGGAGCTCCGGCGAGACCATACCCAAACCGAAATTTCTTCCTTCGAAATCGACTTCCAGCCACCACGAGACCGAAACCAGCATCACCTCCATCATCCCCTCGCCGGCGAGCTTCTTCCCGGCGTGTTTCCCCTGTGCTCACGACCGCACCACCACCAAAACCACCACAACTCACCCTCCAATCATCACAAATCATCGTCCTCCCCTCCCAAACCGAAATCACCAGTCAAAAACGCAGAGAAGTAAAAATAAACAGAAAACGTAAATTGAGACTGAAAGGGAGAAGGAATAGAGCGAAAAAGCGAACTGCGGGCAAGAACCACGCCGGTCATCACCTCTCCACCATCATCGAAAGCGACGCCGCCAAGGGACGGCGGACGTCATTGTTCCTCCTCTCCCCTCGGGTTCCTTCGCAGCATCTCTTTTCTCTCTCGCACTGCATCGCTCTCTCTCTCTCCCCGAAAATCCGGTGGATCTCTCTCTCTCTCTCCCGAAAATCCGCTAGAAAATCTCCTCTCTCTTGAGCGCAAGCAAAGAATGGGGCAAGGGGAGGAAAAATTTTAGGGTTCTGCTTTTGAGGATGGGCCTATATAGTATCCATCCATTTTAATTTTTTTAATCCATCGTAATACTATCTCGCACCACACAAAGTTGATACGCGCACCCCTTCACTTAAGCCCGGTTTATACTGGGCTCCCATATGCTTACCCCGGGCTTGCTGATTACACCCCCTTAGTTATACAACCCCCGTAACTAGTAACACCCCCCATTTTGCTATTTTCACCTTTTTCTCGTTTTAATTCTTTTTCAACTCAAATAATTTCTCAATAAATCAAAAAACTTTGTTAATGATTTTGCGAAGCCTCTGCTTGCATAATCATTAACAATGAGGAACTAGTGGTGATCACTTGGAGCCTTTGCTCAATTGATCATCATGAACGCCTAATTTTTTTCTAAATACTTTCAATAAATCAAAAAAAACTTTGTTAATGGTTTTGCGAAGCCTTTGCTTGCATAATCATTAACAATGAGGAACTAGTGGTGATCACTTGGAGCCTTTGCTCAATTGATCATCATGAATGCCTAATTTTTCTAATTATTTTCAATAAATCAAAAAAAACTTTGTTAATGATTTTGCGAAGCCTCTGCTTGCCTAATCATTGACAATGAGGAACTAGTGGTGATCACTTGGAGCCTTTGCTCAATTGATCATCATGAATGCCTAATTTTTTCTAAATATTTTCAATAAATCAAAAAAAAAACTTTGTTAATGGTTTTGCGAAGCCTCTGCTTGCATAATCATTAACAATGGGGAACTAGTGGTGATCACTTGGAGCCTTTGCTCAATTGATCATCATGAACGCCTAATTTTCCTAAAAAACTTTTCATTAAATCAAAAACTTTGTTATTGGTCTTGCGAAGCCTTTGCTTGCATGATCATTAACAACGGAGTGCTAATGGTGGTCACTTGGAGCCTTCGCTCAATTGATCATCATGAAAGCTCAATTTTCACAACTAAACAAGTTAAAAATAAAAAACCTAGAACTACGTAGCTTTGAATTCTCCATCGCACCTGGAGATACGTAGGAGCGGATCCCCTCCGTCAAGCACAATAAACTAAAAACATTTTTCCTTTCAAGAACGTCAAACGCCGCAAATAAAAATTAATTAAGCCTATTCGAAAGAGGCAAATTTAAATATATTTCAAATCAACACTTGAAATCACACATTTAATTAAAGGTTCCCTTTCAGTAGAAAGGAGATGTGGGGTGCTAATACCTTCCCCATGCCTAACCGACCCCCGAACCCAAATCTCCCGGTTTTCCAAAAGACCATTTGCCTTCCCAAAAAGGTTTTTCTTCAATATTTTCCTTATAAAAAATATTGGTGGCGACTTCATTGTTTTAAAAAGTTGTAAACGAAGAGAACCCCTCGGGGACTTTTTCGGGCGCAACAACCCTGACTGGTCCTTCAGAGCTTTAGTGCTCCTTCAGGTCTTTGTTGACCCTTCATTCAACTCTCGGTTAATGCGCCAAGTATTAACCACTCCCTCTTATCTCTCAAACCTTCCACTTCCCCCTTAAACGGACAAAATTAGCGTCTATCTTATCTTTATTCCTACTTCTACTACGAAAGTTCGAGAACTCATCACTTTCTAGTGAAATACTAATAAAGAGGGGCAGCTGTTATACCCAAATTTTGTCCGTATTCTTTTTCTAGTTTTAGTCATTTATTTTATTTTGTTCTGAAGTCTAGCAATTACGAGAATTATTAAAAATGTGTCTCACTTAAGCCAATCTCAACTAACCTGTTCGACTAAGTCAAAATGTCGCTACTTAAATTAAGAATGTGCGCGAATGATCGATCTTTTCGCACATTCTTTAGTTGAATATTTGTATTTAGGCCTAGTCGAACTTAGTTGGGTTCATCCGAGTCGTTTCCTTACAAACTGGCTTATTCGAGTTGTTTTCTCGCAATTTGGCTCATCATTCCGACGTCTTTTATTATTTCGTCCTTACTTTGAGAAAATACATATATATACAGTCCGAAAATGTCAAAAATTCTAATTAGTTTAATTTACAATTTAAAAGTGTCTAAAAGTCTAATATGTCTAAAAATGTCAAAAAAATTCTATTTAGTTTAATTTACAATTTAAAGGCACTTAATAGTCCAAAAAGTCCAAAAATACAAAAAAATAATAATACTAAAAATACATAAAAAATAGAATACGAAAATGGGCATGCAAGGAGCAAAACTAGGGTTCTCGAGCAAAGATTCCCAAACTTTACCAGCTTTGTTGGGCTTGGATCAGGACCTGAAAAATTATTCAAAGCCCGGTCAAAAATCATAAATGCCTTAACCTAGTTTTCTACTATAAATAAACAGCCAATCAACAGTCAAAAACACACAGAAATCAGAGCAGAAAAGTACTGCGAAATTACCAAAAAAATAGGATTAGAGTTTCACATCGAAACCCTAATCCAACAAACACGGTTCTAAGATCTAAGTAACGGCAAGAGCGGTTCGAAAGCACGGCAGTTGCGGTGGTTACAATCATTCAAACGTACACGCAAGGAGTCAAAACAGAGGCTGGAATAAAGGTAGGTATTACCCAATGCATTCTTAATTCTGAAATTGACGTAATAATGTTCAAATTTCATAAGCTCAATAAATCTGTTTGTGTCAAAATATATGCATGTGTATTCAGATTTGTCAAAACGTGTTAACATATATTCGTGTCAATAAATCTTTTTATGTCAAAAAATATATACACATGTATGAAATCCAGATTTGTCGAAACATGTTAATATGTGTTCGTGTGTTGTCTAAAAATATAGCAACTCGTTTATGGTGATTAGGGAATCAAAATACACATTTTTTTTAACGAATGAGAAACAGATCCATAAAAAAAAAGAGTCAAGAGCAAACCAAAAAATAATCGTGAGACAAAAGGGGTAGGAAAGAAGCCGGACCAAAGAAAGCATAAAAACAAGTAGAATAGAACACCGACCTTAAGCTCGCGGAGCTCGGTCATCTTCTCCTATGAGAGCTCGTGAGGTCCCCAAAATCAAGCCAAAACCGAACCAGCAGCTACCAAAACCACCGTGAAACCGAATAGCCACCACCACCAAAACGAACCCATCGCCGTTCCCCCCATCCTTTCTCCCCCCAAAACAAACCCAGAAACCAAAAAATCCAGATCAGAAACGTTTAAACAAAAAAAAAAAAAAGAAAGGGGAACAGAGGAGAGGAGACGTCACCTTCACCGTAACCTTCACCATCACCGTCGTTATCGTCACCTTGACCATCCAACACCAAAACAGAAACCGAACGGCTCCCCATGGAAACCGGCGCGAGCATCGCCGGATTTTCTCCTTCTCTCACTCCCTGAAGTCTCGCCGGAATTTCCGCCAAGGTCTCTCTCTCCCTCTAGCTGCGCCGCAGCAGCTGGGAATGGAAAGGGAAGGGTTTTTTTTAGGGTTTCAGTTGTTAAGTTTAGGTTTATATTGGGCTTTTATTTTTCATTTTGTTTTTATATTCAGATTACTAAGCGCACACCTCCAAATCACGCAGGCACCCCTCCCTCACTTAAGCCCAGATTCGCATACTGGGCCCTCCTATGCGAACTGGGCTTTCCTTTTTACACCCCTTATTATTTATACAGACCCCTGGGACTAATAAAACCCCAATTTACTATGTTCACCCCCTGTTTCACTTTTTAATTCTTTTCCAATAATAATATAAATAATTTTTCTCGCGAAATCAAATAAACGGCTAAGTCGGTTGTACAACCGGGTTAGTCATTGTTTTAGGGCCAATGAGCTGTATAGTTCAGTAACCCCACAAACCTAACAAATGCGAATAAGCTATTTTTCAAAAAAATAAACGGCTAAGTCGGTTGTACAACCGGGTTAGTCATTATTTTAGGGCCAATGAGCTGTACAGTTCAGTAATCCTACAAAAACTCAATATAAATAAATTATTTTTTAAATAGGGGGATTAAGTCGGTTGTACAACCGGGTTAGTCAGCGTTCTAGAACTAATGGGCTGTACAGTTCAGGAGTTCTAGAATATCTATTCTAAAATCAACCCATCTCACAACTCTTTTCAAAAATTCAAAAATCATTTTCACAAAGTAGGGGACTAAGTCGGTTGTACAATCGGGTTAGTCAGCGTCCTAGGAATCAGTGAGCTGTACAGTTCAAGGAATCCTAGGACCCCTACACTAAAAAACACCAACCCATAAACATTTTTCAGGAAGAACTACGTAGCTTTGATTCCTCCATTGCATCTGGAGGTACGTAGGAGCAAGATTCAACCCTTGTCAAGCACTAAAAAACAAAAACCTAAATAAGTCTTTTCTTTACAAGTAGAAGGGTAATTATTAAATAAATCTTAAATTAATTAGACAATAGGATGTCGTGGGGTGCTAATACCTTCCCCACACATAACGACTCCCGAACCCTAACAACGCCTTATCTTAAAGCTTAAAGGGATTTTCCGAATTTGCCCTTAAACTAAAATTTGGTGGCGGCTTCCTAAAGAACCTTTCGAAGAATCCTTTCCCGGATTTTTCGGTCGCTACACTCTCTCTCTCTCTCTCTATATATATATATATATTGTTTTTTAGGCAACTAACCATAGCGAGTTGGTGTCTAGCGACGCTCTAACCATAGCCCTGCGACATCTGTGATAAGGATCACCTAACCACAGTCATGCACATTGTTGGTTGGTCGATCCTCGGGTCAGTTTTAATGACATTGGTAAATATTGTAAAAGAATTGTTTAAATATTTTCCGAAGGCCCTATGTTAATATGCAGTTGATATATAGCTTTTTATATCCATATGTTTTTATATACTAGCTTTTTAAAGGATTACATCGAGTTAGTTGCCTTCACATTCGAAGCAAAAACAAAAAATTACACCCATATGTTTGTATATAGCATTTAATTTTAAAGGCCTTATTAAAACTAATAGTCAATTAGTTGAGTCACCTACATCGATTTCAATATATGGTATACAGGAGGGATGAATTTCGGTGAGTATAAAGAATAATAAAATGTTTTTATATAGCTTTTTAAAAAATCCACTCAGTTTTATTTTGATTTTATATAGCTTTTTAAAAAATCCACTCAGTTTTATTTTGATTTTTAAAGGCCTTATTATATCTAAGTGTCAATTAGATGAGTCACCTAATCTTTTCACAAAAGTAGCCGAAATAAAAATATTTGACACAAGACCTATATAAATATTAGACATGAATGTGTGTTGTCTGCTGGAAATAACAGGGAACAAAGATACAAGGCCATATTGACTGGATGCACATCTACTATCTGTTGCGCCCCGAAAAATCCGGTTTGGGATTTCTCAGTGTACAACGTGAGAATTGTGAAGCCGCCACTAATATTTTAGTTTTTAGACCAAAACATTAGAAAAAGGTCTTTTTTTACAAAAAGGCGGGTGGTCTTTCGAAAACAGAAATGTAGGTTCGGGGGTCGGTTAGGTGTGGGGAAGGTATTAGCACCCCACACCTCCTTTCTACCGAAAGGGAACCATTAATTCGATGTGTGGTTTGGATTGTTTGATTTGAAAATAATCGTTCTACTTCTTTTCTTTTCCTTTTTATTTGAAAATGTTTTTAGAAAACAAGAGAGAGAAATCTTTTTGGGATTTTTGAAAAGTGAAACTAAACTAAGGTTTTTTGAAAGTGAGCTTGACGGGGTATGACCCGGTCCTACGTACCCTCAATGACTGAGGGATCAAAGCTACGTAGTTCTTAATTCTTTGTTTTGATTTTTTGAAAGCGAGCTTGACGGGATATGACCCGGTCCTACGTACCCTCAATGACTGAGGGATCAAAGCTACGTAGTTCTTAGTTCTTTGTTTTTTTGAGAAAATCTGTGTTTTGTTTTTATCTTATCTTTTGCGTTTTGGAAATACGACTCAAGCGTTCATGAATACCAAACAAGCAACGGCTTCGAGTGGCGTTCATTACTAACTTGAAAGAAAAGTGTTGGAACCGATAATCAATCGAGCAAATACTCAAGTGATTACTAGTCGCAACGTTTTATTATCTTTTTTGAAATGATTTTGGAAAAGGGTGAGTCATAATGGTAATTACCACTAATGACTCATATTATTTTTGGAGTTTTTTAACTAATTCGTAGTTGATTAAGGTGTGGGAGCTTTCATGATAGTCAAACAAGCAATGGCTTCGAGTGACTACCACTAGTAACTCCATCATTAACGATCAAACAAGCGAAGCTTCGAGTGATGGTTAATGATTTTATTTATGAAAACGCCTTAGGGTTTTATTAAGAAAACGATTGATTTTTGATTTTTGAAAATTGGTTTTAGAAAAGAAATCTAGTTTGGAGAAAGAATTTGAAAGCGAGTAGAACACCTCAATCAACTCTATATCCTAAACCAAATACAAATAAAAAAACAAAGAACTTATACATTTATTCAACCTAAAATTCAAAAGAACAAATTAACAATCTAAACCCTAGAACTTAACCCTAAACCGAAGGTATACATGGTGAAACCAAAAACCCTAAAATCAAACCCTAATTATAGACTAAACAATAGAAGATATTATTCAATGAAATAGCCAAAACTAAACATGCAAGGAAAACTTTGAGCATTAAGCAAAAATCTATGGTTATCTTACAAGACTTAATAGGAGATAAAGTAAAGGATGAAAGGACAACTTATACAAAATTAAATCAATTGAATCCTTTCTAGCCATCCTCACCACTTTGAATTTGAATACTCTAAACACTTTGTGGGAGTCATTTAACAAGATCATCGACAACATAACAACAACATAATTAAGTCACAAGAACACTAACATTTAAACTAGACTTGAATCCTTTCTTGCAATCTTCACCACTTTAAATCAAAAGTACTAGGTACCTAGTGGGAATCCTCTTGCAAGATCATCAAAAATCAAACTAAACCTAATTTATTGCACACAATGCGAAATGAACATGACATTAAACTATGAAATAAATTTGAATCCCTTCTTGCAATCTTCACCACTTTAAATTAAAAGCAACTAGGTGCTTAGTGGTGAATCCTTTTGCAAGATCATCAAAGAATTAAACCAAGAAACATATTAAAATCAAATGAAACCTAATTTATTAAACATATGCGAAATGAACATGGTATTAAACTCTAAAAATGAACTTGAATCCCTTCTTGCAATCTTCACCACTTTAAATCAAAAGTACTAAGTACTTAGTGGTGAATCCCTTTTCAAGATCATCAACAAACTAAACCAAAAAACACATCAAAATTAAATAAAACCCAATTTATTCACAATATGCGAAATGTGTATGATATTAAACTATGAAAATGAACTTGAATCCCTTCTTGCAATCTTCACCACTTTAAATCAAAAGCAACTAGGTGCTTAGTGGTGAATCCTTTTGCAAGATCATCAACAAAACCAATTAAAAATCAAGCAAAACCTAATTTATTTAGAGCATGCGAAATGAACATAATGTTAAGCTATGAAATGAACTTGAATCCTTTCTAGCCATCTCCATCACTCAAATCAAAGTGCCTAAAGCACTAGTGACAGATCATATGACTAGATCATCAACAACTAAACAAGAACAACATTACTACTAAAATAAAATACTCACAATGAAGAAACCTAAAATTAACTTGAGCATATTTTTTTTGTTTAGTGAAATGACAACAAAATTAGCATGAAGCATCATAAATCCATTTATTAAGGGTGAGATACCAAATCTCACCCACCAACAACAACAAGCTACATTATGAAAATGAATATGATAACTATGCGAAATGATGAAGGAAATGCAAGATGAAGAAAAGAAAATAAGTTCTAATGTAAGATGCTTGAAGATAATGCAAAGGTATCAAGGGTTTTTACCTTATTTCTAAGAGAGAAAGGAAGAGCTTGAAAAGAAATAGAGGGGAGGAGGAGGATGAAGCTACGGTTTTGGGGTGTGATGGAGGAGAGAGTTTTGTTCTTGATTTTCTTGAGTGAGAAAGGAAAAGCTAAGGTGGTGAGAGATGGATTCAAGGCATTTTGGTGGATGAAAATGAATTAATGGAGGAAGGGAAGAAGAAGGAGGCTACGGTTTTAGAGAGAGGAAGAGGAGAGGAGAATTGTTTTTGAAGGGAATGAAAGGCAAAAGTCCTTAGTGTGTGAAGAGGAAGAGGTATTTATAGATTTTTGAGGTTTGGGGGGTATAATTGTCTTTTTGTTTTTGATGTGCCTCTAGGATTGAGTCTTAAAATTAAATGGAGGGTGGGATGAATCATCACATGGATTAGGGGTATTGAAGAAACACAAAATAAGAGTGAAGGTGAGAGGAGTGGGCGCAAGCCATGAGGGAAAAAAAGAAAAATGAATAAGTTTTTATTTATTTTGGGAAAGGAGTGTCTCATGAGGTAGGGTTAAGGGTATTTTTGTAATGGGGTGTTACCAAAGAAGTAAGTTTGCATTTTTGGGTGGGAGTATTAGTGTAGGTGAGTGAAGTAATTTACCAAAGAGGCAAAGTTAAGGATAGGAACAAATCAAATCTTAGTGAACAAGGCAAGAAGTGTGTAGAAGCTTCTAGAGGAGAGAGAGAGGGCAGCAACAAGGCTGAATTATGGGAGAGAAAAATAAAAAAATGCTTGTTTTTGGTATTTTGTCTTATTGAGGACACTTCCTATTTTTACATTTTTGAATTTTGAATTTTTGGGCATGCAAAATGGGAATGCACCTATTAGAAAAATGTTACATTTTTAGTCATCATAAAATAATCTCCTAATTACTCTAGACAACAAAATTTGTCACTTAGTAATTGGGAAATATTTAATGATCTTTTAATATTTTTTATGCAATAAAAATAGGAAAAATGCATTTTAATTATTTTAGGCTAGGATATTCTCTCTAAAAATTGTACAAAAATTCTCTTGGATAAAAGAAAATGTACTTTTGGTGTGTGCATATTTTTGACGAAAAATCATCCTGTTATAAAAATGACCAAAATGCCCCTTACCCTAAAAACCTAATTTGTCCAAAAGTGCATTTCAACTTTAAAAATGATTTTAGAAACTTTGAAATGACTTTTAGGACCCTAAATGCAATGCATGATGCTTTTCTTTTATTTATTTATTTATTTGGGGAAAATTAGGGTTTTGACCTAAAATTTGGACAAAATTGGGGTATGATAAATTTGCCTCTTTATCTAGATTTTGACAAGGAATATGAATTGGCGAAACATATTCCGAGGCAAAATAGAGATAAAGAATTCAGAAATTATGCCGATTTTGTCTACTTAGGTCAAAATCCGAATTTCCTTTCTGTTTCTCCTTTTTTTTTTTTTTTTTTTTCGGATTCTTGAGTGATCAATTCAAGCGTCCTATTGTGATGACTACTTAGCCTTCTACATTTTGAAAAAGCAGTAAATGAACACTTAGCGTGTTGACAGAAAAGATAAAAGGGGTACCTGGCGTGCTGAAAGCAGTAAATGGGCACTTGGCGTGCAAAAAGCGGTAAAATGCCCAGGTTGCCTAAAACCTGTAATCCTTAAACGAACTCTTGACGAATCCGAGTTTGCACGCGGCTTGGAGGAGCACGTTCTTCCTGAAATCTCTGGTCTTTCGAGCGACCGGGGGGATCGTTATCGACTCGAATCGATATACGGATCAATCATGGGCGTCCATCGTATCTTAGGCTTGATACAACTATTCCACTATGCCTCGCATGGGGTCGCGTCCATCGCGTTGCTCGTATACGATGTGAGACCTCTCTTTTGCGCACTTGGGCGCTCTCTTTTCTCTTGTGCGCTTGGGCGCTCTCTGTTCTTCTCTTGCGCACTTGGACGCTCTCTTTTCTCTTCTGCGTGCTTGGACGCTCTTTTCTTCTCTTCTTTTGCGCGCTTGGGCGCTCTCTTTTCTTTTTCTCTTTTCTCTTTCTTCTTTTCTGACCTCTCCACTGAGGAGGGTTCCTCCTGGAACTTGAAGTTGAACATTAGTACCGAAGTACCTATCCCTCTTTGTACCTGCAAGTAAGATGAACACACATATGCAATGCAAATGCCATGATTGCTATGTTTCTTTTTCTTTCTCTTTTTTCTTTTTTTTTTATGGTGCATGTAATGCAATGCCTGAATTTTCTTTTTTCTCTACTTTATGATGCATGGCTGATGAGTGCATGATCTTATGCTTGATGCAAGTAATGCATGACTTTGTTTATTATCTTTTGTTTTTTTTTCTTTTTTTTATTTTATATATTTTGCTCTTTTGCTCTTTTGCTCTTTTGGCTTTTCTTTTGCTGGCCCGACCAACTCGGAACTTGTATCATGTGACATCACAACCATCTATGATAACGATTCGAGAGCTGAGCTCTGTCCTCTTGTTCCAACGCGATCAGCGCTTCTTATTTGATTTTTGTGAGTTTACTTTGACTGAAAGATCGTCTCTTTTTGTTGTTATTTTCAAAAATTTCGCAATGATCTTAATGCTATGATTTATGCACATTTCCATGATTTATTTATCATCTACCATAAAACGTAGTTTTAAAGCAGAAATGAAAAGAAAGCAGCAAACTGATAAAGTGAAAAATTTGGACTTTTATTCATATGGAAGCCAAACGTGCAGAATGTCACGCTGGCTGAAAGGAGTACATTGGAAATTTTTCTGAAACTGGAAAACGGGCGCAAGAGATCTAATGAATATTCTTTGTCTCTGGAGCACTTGATGCCAACTGCTCATATCTATAGCTTTGATCACCCTTTTATCCAAGCTTTTGGAGACGCTGCTTGCCTCTTTTATCTCTTTAAGTCCAACTTTTTCTGACCCTAATTTTTGCCTGGATCGCCCCTTTTGGGGTTTTCAATCCACCGGGTCGCTCAATTTTGCCTAGGCCGCCCTCTCGGGTTTTCAACCTAGCGAGCTATTTCTTGTTTGGCTCATCTTTCTCTTTTTTCTTTTTATTTTTCTCAGGCGTAATACTTCTTGACTGAATCTGAATTGACTGGGTTTCTGAGTTCTTCACCATCCATGCTGGTGAGTATTAACGCTCCTCCAGAAAAGGCTTTCTTTACCACATATGGTCCGTCATAGGTAGGAGTCCATTTCCCACGGGGATCACTTTGAATAGGCAGAATCTTTTTGAGCACAAGGTCTCCTCATCAATTCTTTGTGATTTACTTTCTTGTCAAACGCTGTTTTCATCCTTTGTTGGTACAACTGACCATGACACAGAGCTGCAATTCTTTTCTCTTCAATGAGATTCAACTGATCTAGGCGGGTTTGAACCCATTCAGCCTCTTCTAATTTGGCTTCCATAAGCACTCGGAGAGATGGTATCTCAACCTCAATGGGAAGAACTGCTTCTGACCCATACACTAGAGAGAAAGGGGTTGCCCCGGTCGAAGTGCGCACTGAGGTACGATACCCGTGCAAAGCAAAGGGAAGCATTTGCGTGCCGATCCTTGTAGGTCACTACCATTTTCTCGCACAATTCTCTTGATATTCTTGTTGGTCGCTTCTAACCGCCTGCTCATCTTTGGACAAGGTAGGGAGAGGAATTGTGATGTTTAATCTTGAACTCGTGCACAACTCTTTCATCATTTTACTATTCAGATTGCTAACATTGTCTGTGATGATTTTATCTGGGAGACCATAGCGACACACCAGGTCCTTTTTTACAAACTTGGCAACCACGGAACTAGTTATGCTGGAATATGAGGCAGCTTCAACCCATTTGGTGAAGTAATCAATCGCAACTAGAATGAAGCGGTGCCCGTTTGACGCTTTGGGCTCTATGGGACCAATGACATCCATGCCCCACATTGAAAATGGCCAAGATGCGGTCAAGACATTTAACGATGCCGGTGGAACATGGATATGATCGGCATAAATCTGACATTTGTGGCACTTTCTCACAAAATCAGAGTGATCACCTTCCATCTGCAACCAGTAGTAGCCAGCCCTTAATATCTTTCTTGCCATGGTATGCCCGCTGGAGTGAGTTCCGAACGTGCCTTCATGCACTTCTCTCATGATCTTTTCTGCTTCCTCCTTTGCCACACACCTAAGGAGTATTTTATCATGGTTCCTCTTGTAGAGCACTTCACCGCTCAAGAAGAAATTAAATCGACAACCTTCTCGAGTGTTCTTTTATCATTTTCGATGCCCCGGAGGATACTCTGCCATTACTCGATGTACCGCTTGATGTCATGATACCAAGGCTTATCATCCTCTTCATCTTCAATTGCTTTGCACAAGAGTGGTGATAATGTGCTTTGGCAAACTTCGATCTTCAATTCGATGCAGGTCAAGTTCTTATCACGATTGACATTAAACATTGAAGACAAAGTAGCTAGTGCATCGGCCAATCGATTCTCTGCGAGGCGTATGTTGAAATGTGATTTCTTCAAGGGTTCAACCAATTCTCTCGATGTAATCCCTATAGAGTACCAACTCGGGATCTCTCGCCTCCCAATCTCCATTCATTTGATGAATGACTAAAGTCGAGTCTCCGTACACATCTAGTCTTTTGACTTTCCACTCTAGAGTCGCTCGAATACCTGAATACATGCTTCATACTCTGCAATATTGTTTGTGACATAGAAACTTAGTCTAGTGGTAACTGGTATGAAACGATTGTCGGGGAGATCAACACCGCCCCAGCCTCCGTGCCCATAACTGTTGGAAGCACCGTCGAACACTACTCTCCATCTCTCATTCTCTGGGGATTTTCCTTCTTCAAACAAAGCCATAATGTCCTCATCTGGGAAATCACACTGCATTGATTGATAATCTTCAATAGGCTGATGTGCCAGGTATTCGGCTAACCCACTACCTTTTATGGCCTTTTGAGTGACATAAAGAAGATCATATTCTGACAAATGCATCTGCCATCTGGCGATTCTTCCTGTGAGCGCAGGCTTCTCGAAGATATACTTGATAGGATCCATCTTCGACACTAACCAAGTGGTATGACTTAACATGTACTGCCTTAAACGGTGAGCAGCCCAAGCTAAGGCACAACAAGTCTTTTCTAGCAATGAGTACCTCGTCTCACAGTCAGTGAACTTCTTGCTCAGATAATAAATTGCATGCTCTTTCTTGCCAGTTTCGTCATGTTGCCCTAGCACACAACCCATTGAATTTTCTAACACGATCGGATATAGGATCAAAGGTCCGCTGCACCTTCGGAGGCATTAAGATAGGTGGATTCTGCAAGTATTTCTTAATCTTCTCAAAAGCTTCTTGGCAGTCATTATTCCACTTAGTCTCTTGATTCTTGCACAACAATTTGAAAATCGGCTCACATGTGGCAGTTAACTGGAAGATAAACCTGGAAATATAATTCAATCTCCCGAGGAAACCCCGAACTTCTTTCTCTGTTCTAGGAGCAGGCATTTCAAGAATTGCACGCACTTTGTCCGGATCCACTTCTATCCCTTTTTGATCGACAATAAACCCTAACAGACTTTCCCCGACCTTACCGAAGAAGGCACTTGGCGGGTTTAACTCGAGCTTGAACTTTCTTAACCGCTCGAGAGCTTCGCAGTTAACAACAATATGCTCCTCATCGGTTTGGACTTTGCAATCATGTCATCTACATAGACCTCTATTTCTTTGTGCATCATGTCATGAAACAATGTGACCATAGCCCTTTGATAGGTAGCACCGCATTCTTCGAATCGAACGGCATGACTTTGTAATGAGCGTCCCCCCCCAAAGTGGTCGTGAAAGTCGCCTTCTCCATATCCTCGGGAGCCATTTTAATCGATTATATCCCGAATACCCGTCCATAAAGGAGAACAGGAGTCTTTGTCTTTGTCTTTTCTACTAGGACATCAATATGAGGCAAAGGAAAGTCATCTTTGGGATCGCCCGATTCGGATCTCTCTCGAATCAACGCACATTCTAACTTTCCCATCCTTTTTGGAGTGCGCACAATGTTAGCAACCCATCAGGTATTTAGCTACAACTAGAAAAGCCGTCAAAACCTGTTTCTTCACTTCATCTCTCGATCTTTAAAGACATCTCGGGCTTCATCCTCCTTAACTTCTGTTTAACAGGAGAGCATTCAGGCTTGACTGGCAACTTGTGCACCACTATATCAGTATCTAACCCGGGCATATCCTCATATGACCATGCAAAGACGTCAACATAATCACGCAGGAGCTGGACCAACCTCCCATATTCCCCCTTTTTCATTGAAGTGCCAATCTTAACTTCTTTCTTTTCACCTTCTGTGCCTAAATTGACAACCTCAATAGTTTCCTCATATGGTAGAATAACCTTTTCTTCTTGCTCGACCATTCTCATCAATTCTGGAGGAGTCTCCCAGTCATCCTCAACATCTTCCTCAGCTTGATTAACGGGGTAATCAAAGTTAACATATGAACCATTGGCATTATTATTTCCAGAGACATTCATTTTAGATCTGCATTTGCGGGAATAGAAAAGCAATGAACAAGCAAAAATGGAGACACAAAATGAAGACACGAAAAGCAAGTTTTATTCATTTGAGAATTCAAAACTTCATTTTATTGATAGATGATATCTTAAAAGGAAACATGCATGCCCTTATGAAAATGTCCTAAGGGAAATCGACGATCTTCCAGTTGCCAACTTCTTCTCCTGCAACGCTGCGACAAACCATATCCCGACCCTCGCCTTCTTCAGATAACTCTTCCTCGACGACAGCTATCTGATTGGGATTCAGCATGCCAGCACTCCTGAAATTCTGCTTAAGATCACCTATGGGACCCATCAAAGAACACAGGTTCTCTTCCCTGAAGTTTAGCCAACCTCTTCTCACGCTTTTCCTCAGCCATTTTTCTCTTATCAGCCGGAGTGGGCCAATAGCCTAACCCACGCCTGTCTTTATATTCTTGCAGATGCACAGGTGACAAGATTCCTTGTTCAGATCTCCCTAATCCCTTCCCTATCTGATAGCCATTCTTTAGCATAACTTTTGCTACCATAATAGCAGCATTGGACAACTTGGGCACAGGTAATGGGGATCCTTCGCTACAAACATCTGCGTTCGCAATTTCTAGGGATTGGAAAGCGGATTCAAGGGATTCTTCTGCAGCTTCAATATAATGAGAAGGAAGACTTCTTCGATCGTGAACTCTTCCTCTCCAAAGACAACTACAAGCTTATCGTCGACTATAAACTTGAGCTTCTGGTGAAGTGTAGAGGGGACAGCGCCGGCTGCATGGATCCATGGTCTCCCCAAGAGGCAACTGTATGAGGATTCAATATCCATAATCTGAAAAGTCACATAGAACACTTCAGGCCCTATTTGCAATGGAAACTCCATTTCCCTATGACTTCTTTCTTTGACCCATCAAAGGCCCGACCGACTGTGGTTGAGCCGGGTTTCATGTAGGAGCAATCTACCTCTAGCTTGTTCATTGTTGATCCGGGCATAACATTCAACGAGGATCCATTGTCGATAAGGACCCTGGAGAGCGTATATTCACCGCACTTCACTGAGATGTGCAATGCCTTATTGTGCCCTTTACCTTCGGGGTGAGCTCATCATCCGGGAAGGTAATGTAGTTAGATGCCACAATATTCCCAACTATGCCATCTAATTGATTGTGAGAGATGTCTTGAGCCACATGAGCCTCATTCAAAGACTTTAACTAAAGCATCACGATGAGCTTCAATTCAACAACAAGGACATGATGGAAATTTTGGTGGAGTGTGGTGTAGTGATCCACCACCTTGTAGTCACTTTGCCGCATTATTTTCAAGAATTCAACACCTCCGAGTCCGATGCTTTTCCTACTTTTCACAGGCTCTGCCTCCACATCCTTTCCTTTTCGGATTCTCTCCTCTGTTGCCTTAGAAGGACTCTCCTCCCGAACTTGAGGAACATACACACGCCCACTCTCGGTTACCCCACTACTCCTCGCAATAATAATGGTAATGTCAAGAGCATCTTGAGATGTCGAGCCGGGAGAAGCGCCTTTGTAGAACTCCAAGGAACTTCATTATTCTTCCGATTAGGAATCAAACATTATTATTCTTCCGACTAGGAGTGGGCTGGGACCACAATGGTTCTTGGTATGTCTACAGCGAAATTCCGACTGTATGGCACTTCAATAGGTCTCTGCCCTCCTCTACTCCCCTCTGATTGGAAAGTAAGAACATCCTCTTCCCTCTCTGGTATGCCTATCTGAATAATATGGCGATCCATCAAGTCCTGTAAGATCATCGTGAAGGTTTCACAATCTCCCACACACAAAGAGTCAGCACACCCTTCTTCATGGCAACATCCTTTCTTAACAACTTCAGCCCGGCACAACTCATCATAAATGACACTTAGAGGAGTCTTGATCTCGTGTGCCTTCTTTATCAATCGCCCACCAGAACTTTCTATGGCGTTGGTAGCTGGCCTCTGATGACCCGGCAGCGGGTTGGTGGTAATATTTGGATCCTCTTGCTTGAAAGTTATGCCTTTTGCATCTATCAAATCTTGTACCACTATTTTGAAGGCTTTGCGATCCTCCACAACATGCCCCATCGCTCCTTCATGGAAAGCACAAAGCTATTAGGATTGTACCCCTTGAAGTAAGGTGGTTGGACGGGTTTCATGGGCCTTGTGTTGATGAGTTTGTTAGTGATGAGGTAGTTGAAAAGGTCCGTAGGACATGGGAATTGGGTCAAAGGTTACTGTTTTGGTAGGCCTTTTGGTAGTTGCTTTGATCGTTGTTTTGGAACAGACGGGCCGTTTGTATGGGAGTAGGAACCGGAATATTAGGTGGTCGATATGGTGGGTTGATGGTGATGGCATTGGTTTCTCCTTCCTTCTTTTTGGGAAAGCCGGAGAATGGCTTTTTCTCGGGTTTGCATTCTTTGGTAAATCCTTGTGAGATCTTTCCACTTCTCAATCCACTTTCCAACCTCTCTCCTACAATCACCGGATCTGAAAAGTTGGGCGAGACACTACGATCAAAGCGGTCATAATACAACGACGGCAAAGTTTCCATGAACATAGAAACCAACTCCTTGTCTAGCGAGAGGGGGTGTAACTTGCGCAGACCAAAGCCCTCCATCTCTGGGGCATACTCCTTGAATGATTCATCGTCTTTCTTACTCATGTTCTGCACTGGTCCGATCTGGCGCCATATCTCGCATTATATTGATCTTGTTTGAGAAAAGTGTTCGCTAAATCTTTCCAAAGAACGGATTTGGGATGGCTCTAACTTCATGTACCGGTTGAGAGATGCCCCAGCTAGGTAGTCATCCGGAAGCAATGGATTAGCGACTTGTCGTCCCGGAGTAAGTAGACATTTTCTGCAGATGACATCGTCGATGACTCTTTGGGCAAGTATCACCTCTATATTTGTCAAAGTCGGGGACCTTGAACTTTGGGGTAGCACCACATCGGGGATAAGGCACAAATCTCTTGCCTCTCTAGCTCAAAGCCAAAACCTTCGACCATCCTTAGCCTTTCTTCTAACATTTGGAATTGTTCCTTGGCTCTCTTGGTGTTCAAAGTGGAATAACCACGAGGAGAATTACTTACAACATACCGCGGTGGTAGCATTGAGTGTTGAACACAGGGATAAGCGAGTTCCTAGACACAAAGCCACGAGTTTGCGGAAAAAGCCGTGGTGGTGTAGCGAGATTCGAGGAGGAGGGCCGAGGTATAACAATTGGGTGAGGAATCGGACCGGGGTTCAAGAGATTACTCCTTCCGGTCCAACAGACACATCGGCCGCACATTCTCGATTCTTGACCACAGACCAACCTCCTGATTTGCTTCTTGACTTGGGGGAGTGTATCCCAAAGGAAGGCCATAAGCAGGCCACTGGGCAGTCTGAAAATCATTTCCATCTTTCAAGGACATCAAAAGCCTCATCACCTCACTCATCTGTGCTTTTAAAGCATTCATCTCATTCCTCATTTCAGGATCACTCTGACTAGAGCTACCAGGATCTGTCTGGCTTTGATTCTGTACCACGAGGGTCGGGCTTGTCCCACTTCCATTCGCTGAGTCTGGAGCCGGAGGATTCTGATTCTCCGCTGCTGGCTGAGGTGGATCGATATCTGCTAAGATTGCCATTCCTCTGGCCTGTGAGCGAGTCCAATACCGATGTTGACGCACCAGCTTGCCTTTTCTGTTTATTTTAGACGTTTATTACATAAGAGCGAAAAAAAAGAAAGATGCATGGATGAATGTATGAATGTATGCATAATGCTTGCTCGACGTCGGGAACCACGTAATGCCTCATCTTGTCTTAGGCGCGTCAACTTTCCTTCCTTTCTTTTCTCTTCTTTTTATTATTTTTTCTTTTTTCTCTCTTTCTTTTTTTTTTTTTTAGAAAGTGAAAGGAACGAGGAATCAAAAATAGCAAACCAAACACTTCATTCATCAAGGACAACGAGCTTTAACGACTTTTGCCAAGGAAAAAGATGGTACCACATTCATAATGAAATAAAGTAAAGGAGTACAATATTTCAGAATACAATATTCAGAGCAAATGCTTTAGATAAAGAAATACATCTAATCAACTCAATTACAAATGGCTTTAAACTCTTCGGCTCTCTTCCTTTTCTTGCTGACTCTTGCTCTCTGAGATTGTTCCTTGAATTCCATGACCAATGCCCTAAATACTTCACAAACTTGTATACCTCTGGAGGGTGTTGAAGAAACACATTTCAAACCTTCTACGCTCTTAGATTTTGGGAACTCCCCGCCATAGCTTGACTAGCCACTTCTGATAACTTTGAGAACTTGCCCTTCCACATCTGGATTTCCTCCCTTAGCTCTTTAATGATCTCTTGCTCCTCAATTTTCCCTATTAATTCCAAGTAGCGTTCTTCCCAATACTGACTCTCAACTCGGACTTGCCTGTAGGCCTCCTCCGCATTTATGCGAAGGTTACCTTTAATTCACCAAATATTTCTCTCTCAAAACTCAAGGCTTGTTGATATTCTTTGAGGATCTCCTCAACATCATTTTTCTCCCTCTCAAGGTTCCTCAGCTGACCCTTCAACTCTCTCACCAAGTGTGATTCTTGCTCTGACTGGTGTGCTAGTGTCTTCCACTTTTGGGCTTCCTCAGCGCCTTTCTTGCTTTCTGTTTGTACTTCAGAGTTCTTCTCTAGCTCTTTTCAGAAATCCACAGGCCTCTATCTTGCTTTGTTCCTCTCTTTTGAATCGCTTGACACTTTCTTCCACAAATGATCATCTTGATAGCATTTTCTTCCTCTAACCTTCCCTTTTCTAGGGTCATCTCTTCCAACCTGGTCTCATAAGGCTTTCTTCTCCTCTTCTACCTTTGCTAAGGTGAATTTAGCTTCATTCAACTCCTCATGGGTAGGGACAAAAGGTTCTGGAATCTCCTCTTCAAGGGTAGGCATCCTTGACTTGGTAATCTTACACTCAAGCTTGTCCTGAGCCATTGGTTAAAGGAGACATCACTAGTTCTTTTTGACAATTCTTCACTTCCTTTCGCACTACTGATTCCCACGATCACTGAACTCTTGAAGCAAGTCACCGCATCATCTAGGCATCCCCTTATAGAGGTAAATACGGACAAAGATTCATCGGAGGTGAGTTCTTCATTGGGTAGAAAGGTTGCCTTAGAGTTAGGGAAGGGTTATAGTTGATGCACCCTTGAGTCCCCATGAGGTGCGTTACAAAGCTTCCACAACCGAACAACACCGTAGGTCTGTCATTCCAACATGCAGCGATGTACCAATGGATTTGGAGGTCGTTAAGGTTTTGCGAAACTCAAACCATTCTCAAGTAGTTACGCCTTCACCTCACAACTTAGAGCATAGGAAATTAACTCTTTGACGTCCTAGACGGTTATGGACACATGAAGAATAAGCCAAGCATAGAGGACATGGACAGAGAGGCATATCTTCTTTGTGCGGAATCCGATCGTGGATTTGTGAAAGCATGATATGTATTGGCAAGAATGGCGAACGGGATTGACGGGGTTTTGGCATCTTTGAAGGCTAAGAAGGCTCCAATGGCATCTTCATCAATATATTTCTCTATTTGAGGAAAAAGGACGACCCCAAATATGGTAAGAGCTAATACCAACTTGAACGGACCCCAATTCTTGGCTAGAGCATAAGATTGCATTAGGTCTTCAAAGTATTCTTGTGGATACCCGGCCACACCATTTCTTTTCAGTTTCTGTAACTTCAGTTGATCCTTACCAATCCTCAACAATGTTGCTAACCTCTCATCAGTGTAATACAGATCCACGGAATTGATAGGGCCTTGCACGAGTCCGAGAATCCCAAAAGTCGCTCGTACTCTTCTAGTGTGGGCGAAAGCTGGAAATTTTTGAAGAAGAAGCACCTCGTATCAGAATCATAGAATTGGCTTAAAGCCACAAGAGCCTCTTCTTGGACATTCAACTGCAAGAGCTTGCGGATATTCCCATATGCTAAGTCGAAAGCAACTCTCTCAATTGGGCCCATGAGGGTTGCACACCGCCTCAAGCTACCAACATCCACTTTCTTCACAATCGGGAGACGAGGAGTAAGTGAAGCTTTGCTACTTGATTCCATTTTGATACACCTATGACAAGATGGTGCATTATTTGGTGGTCCTCGACAAGCAAATGCAAATGAGATGTACTATGAATGCGTGGGTTGCAGAAACTTAAATTTATGCAATGCAGTGATGTATGCCAATGACAATGATGCTTTATGCAAATGCAAGGTTAGAAAAAACTTTATTTGCAATAACTCAGGTTTCCCCCTTTTTGAAAGTACGGACCGTACATTGCCTCATATAGACCGGATGGAGGAAAAAGCTACAACAATAACTCTTTCTTCCTTTTTTTGAAAAGTAGGTCATATGTCGCTTTGTACGGAACGGCAAAAGGAAAGGCTATAATAGCAGCCCTTTCTTTTCTTCTTTTTTTTTGAAAATTTTCTTTTTTAGGAAAGACATGTCTAAACTACAATGCAACACACAATTTGTATGTCCTCGTGTCCTACACAGGTGGGAATCCTAAGTTCTAGGGCAACTTCAAAGGTTCCTTCCATGTAGTTCTAATTCACACCCTCACAATGGCTACCAGAGCTATAGAATCCTCATGGCGACATCCACAAATGTAGAGAACTACCAAGTGTGAAGCGTCATGAGAAAGCGTACTCTGGTTGAGACTTTCATGAGTATCAGACAGACAAAAGTCTCGAATGACAGTCACTAATCGTCTCCACTCTCCTAGGTGTTTTTTGGATCCGGGTATAGGAGCCCACTCATAACATACAAAATGTAAGGTGTGAAAGTGTGTGATTGAGGACATACTTTTCTAAAGTCTACCCTCCCACCGCAAGGAAAAAACTGCACCAGTCACACACGAAGCAAACGAAGAATATGTCGTCTACCCTAAGGTTCAACATCACTTCAAAATAAATGAACTAACCTAAGGTGTCATCAACAACCATATAAAGCTTACCTCAAGAAAGGGAGCAGAGAAGAGGGGATTATAATAGATGGGGGAAGCATGCATAGTTATAAGCATATAAAGAAAGAAAAGAAAAAAAGTAAGGAAATGAAGAAGTAAAGCAAAAACTAATCTCAAATCAAACATTTTGAACCACACATCGGATTAATTAGGCTTGACCCTCTTAAAAAAAGTTTTTCTTTTTATGTCCCCAGTGAAGTCGCCAGCTGTTGCGCCCCGAAAAATCCGGTTTGGGATTTCTTAGTGTACAACGTGAGAATTGTGAAGCCGCCACTAATATTTTAGTTTTTAGACCAAAACATTAGAAAAAGGTCTTTTTTTACAAAAAGGCGGGTGGTCTTTCGAAAACAGAAATGTAGGTTCGGGGGTCGGTTAGGTGTGGGGAAGGTATTAGCACTCACACCCTCCTTTCTCACCGAAAGGAACCATTAATTCGATGTGTGGTTTGGATTGTTTGATTTGAAAATAATCGTTCTACTTCTTTTCTTTTCCTTTTTATTTGAAAATGTTTTTAGAAAACAAGAGAGAGAAATCTTTTTGGGATTTTTGAAAAGTGAAACTAAACTAAGGTTTTTTGAAAGTGAGCTTGACGGGGTATGACCCGGTCCTACGTACCCTCAATGACTGAGGGATCAAAGCTACGTAGTTCTTAATTCTTTGTTTTGATTTTTGAAAGCGAGCTTGACGGGATATGACCCGGTCCTACGTACCCTCAATGACTGAGGGATCAAAGCTACGTAGTTCTTAGTTCTTTGTTTTTGAGAAAATCTGTGTTTTGTTTTTATCTTATCTTTTGCGTTTTGGAAATATGACTCAAGCGTTCATGAATACCAAACAAGCAACGGCTTCGAGTGGCGTTCATTACTAACTTGAAAGAAAAGTGTTGGAACCGATAATCAATCGAGCAAATACTCAAGTGATTACTAGTCGCAACGTTTTATTATCTTTTTTGAAATGATTTTGGAAAAGGGTGAGTCATAATGGTAATTACCACTAATGACTCATATTATTTTTGGAGTTTTTAACTAATTCGTAGTTGATTAAGGTGTGGGAGCTTTCATGATAGTCAAACAAGCAATGGCTTGGTGACTACCACTAGTAACTCCATCATTAACGATCAAACAAGCGAAGCTTCGAGTGATGGTTAATGATTTTATTTATGAAAACGCCTTAGGGTTTTATTAAGAAAACGATTGATTTTTGATTTTTTGAAAATTGGTTTTAGAAAAGAAATCTAGTTTGGAGAAAGAATTTGAAAGCGAGAGTAGAACACCTCAATCAACTCTATATCCTAAACCAAATACAAATAAAAAAACAAAGAACTTATACATTTATTCAACCTAAAATTCAAAAGAACAAATTAACAATCTAAACCCTAGAACTTAACCCTAAACCGAAGGTATACATGGTGAAACCAAAAACCCTAAAATCAAACCCTAATTATAGACTAAACAATAGAAGATATTATTCAATGAAATAGCCAAAACTAAACATGCAAGGAAAACTTTGAGCATTAAGCAAAAATCTATGGTTATCTTACAAGACTTAATAGGAGATAAAGTAAAGGATGAAAGGACAACTTATACAAAATTAAATCAATTGAATCCTTTCTAGCCATCCTCACCACTTTGAATTTGAATACTCTAAACACTTTGTGGGAGTCATTTAACAAGATCATCGACAACATAACAACAACATAATTAAGTCACAAGAACACTAACATTTAAACTAGACTTGAATCCTTTCTTGCAATCTTCACCACTTTAAATCAAAAGTACTAGGTACCTAGTGGGAATCCTCTTGCAAGATCATCAAAAATCAAACTAAACCTAATTTATTGCACACAATGCGAAATGAACATGACATTAAACTATGAAATAAATTTGAATCCCTTCTTGCAATCTTCACCACTTTAAATTAAAAGCAACTAGGTGCTTAGTGGTGAATCCTTTTGCAAGATCATCAAAGAATTAAACCAAGAAACATATTAAAATCAAATGAAACCTAATTTATTAAACATATGCGAAATGAACATGGTATTAAACTCTAAAAATGAACTTGAATCCCTTCTTGCAATCTTCACGACTTTAAATCAAAAGTACTAAGTACTTAGTGGTGAATCCCTTTGCAAGATCATCAACAAACTAAACCAAAAAACACATCAAAATTAAATAAAACCCAATTTATTCACAATATGCGAAATGTGTATGATATTAAACTATGAAAATGAACTTGAATCCCTTCTTGCAATCTTCACCACTTTAAATCAAAAGCAACTAGGTGCTTAGTGGTGAATCCTTTGCAAGATCATCAACAAAACCAATTAAAAATCAAGCAAAACCTAATTTATTTAGAGCATGCGAAATGAACATAATGTTAAGCTATGAAATGAACTTGAATCCTTTCTAGCCATCTCCATCACTCAAATCAAAGTGCCTTAAGCACTAGTGACAGATCATATGACTAGATCATCAACAACTAAACAAGAACAACATTACTACTAAAATAAAATACTCACAATGAAGAAACCTAAAATTAACTTGAGCATATTTTTTTTGTTTAGTGAAATGACAACAAAATTAGCATGAAGCATCATAAATCCATTTATTAAGGGTGAGATACCAAATCTCACCCACCAACAACAACAAGCTACATTATGAAAATGAATATGATAACTATGCGAAATGATGAAGGAAATGCAAGATGAAGAAAAGAAAATAAGTTCTAATGTAAGATGCTTGAAGATAATGCAAAGGTATCAAGGGTTTTACCTTATTTCTAAGAGAGAAAGGAAGAGCTTGAAAAGAAATAGAGGAGAGGAGGAGGATGAAGCTACGGTTTTGGGGTGTGATGGAGGAGAGAGTTTTGTTCTTGATTTTCTTGAGTGAGAAAGGAAAAGCTAAGGTGGTGAGAGATGGATTCAAGGCATTTTGGTGGATGAAAATGAATTAATGGAGGAAGGGAAGAAGAAGGAGGCTACGGTTTTAGAGAGAGAAGAGGAGAGGAGAATTGTTTTTGTGTTTTTGAAGGAATGAAAGGCAAAAGTCCTTAGTGTGTGAAGAGGAAGAGGTATTTATAGATTTTTGAGGTTTGGGGGTATAATTGTCTTTTGTTTTTGATGTGCCTCTAGGATTGAGTCTTAAAATTAAATGGAGGGTTGGGATGAATCATCACATGGATTAGGGGTATTGAAGAAACACAAAATAAGAGTGAAGGTGAGAGGAGTGGGGCGCAAGCCATGAGGAAAAAAAAGAAAAATGAATAAGTTTTTATTTATTTTGGGAAAGGAGTGTCTCATGAGGTAGGGTTAAGGGTATTTTTGTAATGGGGTGTTACCAAAGAAGTAAGTTTGCATTTTTGGGTGGGAGTATTAGTGTAGGTGAGTGAAGTAATTTACCAAAGAGGGCAAAGTTAAGGATAGGAACAAATCAAATCTTAGTGAACAAGGCAAGAAGTGTGTAGAAGCTTCTAGAGGGAGAGAGAGGGAGAGGGGCAGCGCAACAAGGCTGAATTATGGGAGAGAAAAATAAAAAATGCTTGTTTTTGGTATTTTGTCTTATTGAGGACACTTCCTATTTTTACATTTTTGAATTTTGAATTTTTGGGCATGCAAAATGGGAATGCACCTATTAGAAAAATGTTACATTTTTAGTCATCATAAAATAATCTCCCTAATTACTCTAGACAACAAAATTTGTCACTTAGTAATTGGGAAATATTTAATGATCTTTTAATATTTTTTATGCAATAAAAATAGGGAAAATGCATTTTAATTATTTTAGGCTAGGATATTCTCTCTAAAAATTGTACAAAAATTCTCTTGGATAAAAGAAAAATGTACTTTTGGTGTGTGCATATTTTTGACGAGAAAATCATCCTGTTGCGAAAAATGACCAAAATGCCCCTTACCCTAAAAAACCTAATTTGTCCAAAAAGTGCATTTCAACTTTAAAAATGATTTTAGAAACTTTGAAATGACTTTTAGGACCCTAAATGCAATGCATGATGCTTTTCTTTTATTTATTTATTTTTTTGGGGAAAATTAGGGTTTTGACCTAAGCCGGACAAAATTGGGGTATGACACTATCACGAGAAGCACCTACACGAAGGTCAATCTACCTCATATCAAAATACGTGGTAGCACTGAATGCTGGGAAGTTTCGTGCCACAAGGCACAATTATAGTCTAAACCTCAACATGAAGACCCTTATACGCTTAGCTGCCTGTAGTGACTCGATCCCGGATCCCGAATTGATCTTCACCCCACCAACTGAGTGCTTAGAAGTGGGTTTTAACCAAGATTACTTAGTTGGTATGGTTTTCTCCTAATTGAAGCGTAATCTGCGTTGATTTTGAATTTTTTGTATTTAATTGTGTTCTTTAGATACCATGTTCGTAGATGTTGTCGGTATCTTAATTGGTGTGCAGGAAGAGTGTAACACCCCTTTTCTACCCCATAATTTACACGTCATTTATTAGAGTAATTCTTTTTCGCAAATATTAATTTAACCGATAGAAAAGAAATGCCACATCGTCATTAACTAAACTCATCAATTGCACTCATCAAGTTTGTGCAACAACATCCATCAACAAAATTAAACTCCAAAAGTTTTGTCGCAGCGGAATTAAAACAATAACTCACTAATACCACTCAAACACGTCTCATATCATAGATATAATCATTAAACAATTAACTAAGTAATTAACAAAATCCAACTACGCCCCCTAGGTGCCACAGTATCAGAGAGCGACTCGACAGACATCCCAACAGCTAATAAGGAAGGCAGCATGACCTTCACTCGGGGTTACCTGCAGCGTTGCCACAATAGAGCAACATTCCAAGCAGAAGGGGTGAGAATTTCAACAAAACATAATTAAGCATATAGTAGAGTAATATGAGCAAACAGTCATACAACATCATCATTATCATCAACTTCATCGTCACTGAACGCTAACTCAAGTCATAATTTTTACCACAAGTCATAAACATGTATGTGCATGAAAATGCAACCCACACCTGGGTATATGCATGATGGTACCATACTCGTCATAAATAAGCCACTAGGGGCACACCGTCACTGTTTTACGTCAATAAGAGGCCGAAGCCTATTCGTCATAATGTGCACATGCTATGGGACACTATGGACACATGTGCAAATCACCAAATCACTCACCTGCAGTACTCGTCATTGTCGTTATAAGACACTCATAGAGTGTACTCGTCATAACCATCACAATTATATCACAACATCATCATAAACATCACATTCAACATTGGGGTAGCAACACCTTTTAATTTTAAGTAACAACACCTCTAAATTTTAAGCAACGCCACCTTTAAATTTTAAGCAACAACACATTAAAATTTAAGTGACAACACATTTGAATAGTTTGAGTAACAACATATTTAAATTTTGGAAAAACCTCTCATTGTCATGCCTAGGAAACATCACATTTAAATTGAGAAAACATCACATTTAATTTTAGAGAACATCGCAGTTAAATTGAGAAACGACACATTTTCAAGTGGAAAACATCACGTTTTAAATTGGGGAAACGATAATAAAACAACAGCCCCATTAACACGCCTTTTTCGTTTACAAAACGCAGAAAATTCGGTTCAAAAACAGCAAATGAATCGGAATGGAACGAGTGTGGAAAAACAAAGCGGTCACTACGCCAATTAGGATTTGCGCTGTTTTTTTGGCATTGGTAGCGTTTTAAAGCGCTAGAGAAGTCGGCGCTACTAATGCGTACACCCCATTAGTAGCGTTTTAAAAACGCTAGCCATTGACCCAGCGTGTTTGGACATACGTGGCGTTTTATATAAAACGCTAGCCATTGACCCAGCGCCTTTTTTACAATTCCTAGCGTTTTAGTAACGCTAGGGATCCCATAGCTCCTTTTAATACCATTCCTAGCGCTTTATATAAAAACGCTAGGGATGCTATAGCACCTTTTACTACCATTCCTAGCGTTTTATATAAAAACGCTGGGGATGCTATAGCACCTTTTTACTACCATTCCTAGCGTTTTATGTAAAACGCTAGGGATGTTATAGCACCTTTTATTAGCATTCCTAGCGTTTTAGTAAACGCTAGGGATCCTCTAACTCCTCTTTACAATTCCTAGCGTTTTATCTATAAAGCGCTAGGTATTGAATGAATTTTTTACTTCATTTCTAGCGTTTTCACTCTAAAACGCTACCTATTGACTGAATTTTTTTTTAAATATTTTTTTTATTTTGGTTTGTTCTTCCAACAAAATTCAGAAAATACATTCCAATCCAATATCATTCAAACAAAATTCAGTCAACAAAATTCATCAAATATTTCCAATCCAATATCATTCTAAGAAGTACTTACAACATAAAATAAATCCAATATATACAACATATATAATAACTAAACTATTATGAATCTCAAAACTTGCTACAAAAAGCTAGAAACAAAACGGCACCACTCCCCCTTCTTCATTTGTAAGTTGATCAATGAGTAATTCGGATGTGTTTACAAATGGGAAAATATTGAAAAATAAAATGAAATAAAATTAGAATTAAAATGTTTATTAAATGTGAGTAAGTATTATAATATCAATATAAAAAGAAATCTAAGTAGTTACCTTGGTTGGGATTGCTACTCACGTCGTGAGTGATAATCTCTCTCATATACCTCATAACGTAGTACCCACAATCATTGTTATTTGGTTGTTTAGGACACTACAAAGCAAAAGATTAGTTAATTGTCACATTTTTATGACCAAAAATTCAATTAAAATTATAAGAATGATTTTTAAAAACTTACAGCTTATGGGTAGCCATCTTGTTTTACTCGTAGATAATCCCAAGTATTGTTTCAAAGCACTGTAACGTCATACATATATATATAACGTTAAGTTGAACAAAATACATATATTGAATTATACAAAATGAGAGGGTTACACATACACACCTCTCAACTATATGTACGAAGTCTTCGTAGACTCTGTAATGGCCTTGAAGTGAATCCAGATAGTAGACAACATTTTGCTTAGGGTTTATTGCAAAGAGTACCCAATGTTGCCTGCAAGTAAATGAATCACGAATGAGTACACATTTACACTATAATACAATCCTCAAAATAATTAAACAAGTGATTGAAGACTAAATTTCTCACCCATTATTGAGTGGTGCCAAAAATATTCGTGATCAAAATGATTGGCATCCATGAAGCGTGAAAGGATATATCTTTCTATTTGACTCTTCATAGCCATAATACGTTCATCTCAGATTACCTTGGTGCCACACAACGATACACTCTGACACAAGAAGAAAAACTTCGTGTCCGCTATGAAAGGACCAGAAACCGATTGTACAAAAACCTATAAATAATATATATACAACTTTCAGATACTCATATATATACTCTAATATATACTCTAATATAAACAACTATTGTGTACAAATAATTTAATACATACCTCCAGTATACTCTAATTTTGTGAATTCAAGACAACCCGCATACAATGGTGTCTCTACATCGCTTATCAACTTCTCAAACATTTCAGGACAATCATTAAGATCCTCTTCAACCACCTTTGCCATCTCTTCAAATTCGTTCGCATCAAATGAATGTGTTCCGGTGTCAACCGTGGCGCATATCTCTTACTAATATCATTCATATTTGAAGATTCACCTTTTTCTCACCGTGCATTATCCAACAAGTGTAACTTTGATCAATTCCATTCGCCTTTAAATGTCGTGCCAACTCCTCTGCAGTAACTGATTTTACATAACAACACCTTAAACAAGGACATTTCATACCACTAGAAGTCCCTAAACGTTCAACAGCACAGCTCACAAAATAATCCACTCCAGCGGCATATTCCTTGGACAGACGATTGGCAGACATCCAATTTCTATCCATAATTTCCAAATTATATTATAATAAAATCCTGAGAAGAGAACTTTAACATATGACCCATCAAGCAATTCGAATATAATGAAGAATCAATTCATATAAAAAAAACAAACAAAAATTCCTCTTTTAAAATTTTTTCAATTCCACTCCTTATTTTCCCAAGCTATATCTATATCATATTCTATTTCTATTCTCGGTCCTTTGGTCAAGACAAAGGAACCATAGTCTAGTCTTCCAAATAATTAATTTATGTGTAACAAGAAGAGGCTAGTGGTAAAAAAAAAGAAGAGTCTAGTGTTTACAAGTGACAAAACTAATATATTTCTAAACAAGAACCCACAATTAATATCTAACAAGAAATAGAAAAGAGCAGAAAAACTCACCAATGTTGTCTGCAGTGAGAGACGAGAAAGATGATGTTCACTTTGAGAGAGATGAATTTCATGAGAGAGATAATGTTAATTTGAGTTAGGGTGTTAGGGTTTTGCGTTTCTAGGTGAGTGATTTTGCGTTTCTGGGTGAGAGTGTTAGCTGAGAGAGGGAAGTAGCTCAATGGGAAACGAAAAAAAAAATATTTAACCATACCTGGCGTTTTCTAAAAAACGCTAGGGATCTATCTAGCGTGTTTTCTAAATACCTAGCGTTTTGAATAAAAGCGCTAGGGATCTGTCTAGAGTGTTTACTAAATACCTAGCGTTTTATACAAAACGCTAGGGATCTATCTAGCGTGTTTTTTCTAATTGGCTAGCGTTTTAAATGAAAGCGCTAGGGATCTGTCTAGCGTGTTTTCTAAATAGCTAGTGCTTTCTATAAAACGCTAGAGATCTATCTAGCGTGTTTTCTAATTGGCTAGCGTTTTCATTAAAAGCGCTAGGGATCTGTCTAGCGTGTTTTCTAATTGGCTAGCGTTTTGATTAAAAGCGCTAGGGATCTGTCTAGCGTGTTTTTTAATTGGCTAGCGTTTTGAGTAAAAGCGCTAGGGATCTGTCTAGCAAATTACATAATGGGTAGCGTTTTACTTTAAAACGCTACTAATGGTGTAGCGTGTTATTAAAATGGGTAGCGTTTTTTTATAAACGCTACTAAAGGTGGCGATCTCTTTTTACAATTCTGGCGTAGTGAGTATTTTTCGAGCCAAAAGCAAAGAAGAGAGAAACGTGTCCTTTTAGCGCAAAATAAAGAAAGAAGCAAGAAACAAAGACAATAACACATAAAGCAGTCGCTTCATTTTTTTATAAAACAAAGAAGACATTTTCTTCAGAAAAACAGCAACTCATGTATAAAAATAACCGCAAGTCAGCGACTTATTTTCCGGCAACAAAGCGGCGTTTTTAACTTGCTAACAAAGACATTTTCATTTCGAAAAAACAAAGAACATTCTTTTTGAGAAACAAAGAAACAAAGAACTTAATTTTTATTCTCAATCTCTTGGTATTGTTCAAATAATTTGAAATCATACCACCCAATCACCACCTAAGATACTCAGTTAAACTATAACCCACCCTAATTCAGTCCCAATTTACTCATTCACATGTTCTCATCACTATATACATGAAATCGATACTAACCACACCAAAATTACCAAAATCGAAATTCATCTCAAATTCACAACAACATCAAAACCCCATAAAACCCACCCCATACCCAATTATGTTAAACCGAAACGCTCACCTTTACCTTAAAACTTTGAAGAAGATGAAGCCTTTTCTAGGAAGACACCACGAAAACCCAGCAACAAATCTTCCCTTCTCAAGCGCGATCCTCTTCTTCTCGTTTTCTCCCTCACGGCTCGTTTCTCTTTTCCTTTCTTTCCTTCACCGTGCGCAGCTTCTTTCTTTTCCTCCCTTCTCTTTTTTTTTCTTTTCTTAGACACACTAACCTAATTGTTTGTATAACTTGGGCTCATGTATAATGGGCCCTTTTTACACCCCTTGCCCATTACTTCCACCACTCCCTATCATAACAACACATATTATTTATTTAATGTGGTTAAACCATTAAATATTTAAATAACTTAATTAAACAGTAATTTAAATTAATTTAGGGCTTTACAACTCTCCCCCACTTAGAATATTTCGTCCTCGAAAACATACCTGATTCGAACAACTCCGGGTACGACTCTCGCATCTTATCCTCCAGCTCCCATGTCAGGCTTTCACCAGCTGCTCCAACCCACACAACCTTCACCAAGTTGATCTCCTTACCTCGTAAAGTTTTCACCTCACGATCCTCAATCCGTACAGGCATAGTCCCCACAGTGAGATTATCCCGCACCTCCACATCATCTACTTGAATCACATGAGACGGATCCGCAATATACTTAGGAAGGCGCGACACGTGAAACACGTCGTGCAAGTTCGAAAGGTTAGTGGCAAGGCCACCCGATATGCAACACTTCCAACTCTTTCCGTGTCGATACGGCCCAATGAAACGAGTCAGTCAACTTCTTCGATTTCAAATGCACGCACCGATCGTAGGTGTGACCTCGAGAACACGTGGTCACCCGCTTCAAATTCTAAGTCTTTCCTTCTCTTATCATGGTAGCTTTTCTGTCTACTCTGCGACGCTTTCATTTTCTCCCGGATCACCTTCACTTTTTCAGTCGTCTCTCTGACTAGCTCAGGTCCAAGTACTAAACTTTCCCGCCTCTCATACCAACATACCGAGTCCTCCTGCACCTCCGACCATACAACGCCTCAAACGGCACCATCCCGATACTGGAATGATAACTGTTGTTGTAGGTAAACTCGATAAATGGAAGATGAGTATCCCACGCACCTCCCTGCTCTAGAACACATGACCTCAACAGATCTTCTAACGATTGAATCGTCCTCTCTGTCTGCCCATCGGTTTGAGGATGGTAAGCTGAACTCAACCTCAATTTCGAACCCAACTCCTTCTGCAAACTACTCCAAAAGTCCGAAGTGAACCTTGGGTCTCTATCCGACACAATGCACAAAGGAACGCCATGCAGCTTCACAATCACCTGAATATAGATCTCTGCCAATCTCGACACCGGGATACTTAATGCCGATAGGAATGAAATGAGCGGAACCGTCAATCTATCCACAACCACCCAAATCGAATCATGCCCTCTCGCCGTATTGGGTAACCCAGTCACAAAATCCATGGAAATACTATCCCACTTCCACTCTGGAACATTCAACGGTTGCATCATCCCCGCAGGCTTCTGATGCTCGACCTTCGATTTCTGGCAGGTCAAACACGAATACACAAACTGCGCCACATCGCGCTTCAACCCAGGCCACCAGAACATCTTTTTCAGATCTTGATACATCTTTGTCGCTCCAGGATGGATACTCAACTTACTTCTGTGACCTTCCTCAAGAATTGCCTTTCTCATTTCCTCATCTTCGGGAACACAAATTCTGCCACGATATCTCAATACATTCTGCGCATCGATCTCGAAGTCCCTTTTCTCAGACTGACCAATCCCACCCATCAGATCAACCAATTTCACGTCTAACTTCTGCGCTTCTCGGATACTAGCCATAAAATCGTTGCCAATTTTCAACATACCCAGCCTGACACTCTGAGGTGTGACTTCACAAGCTAAACTCATGTCCCTGAATTTCTCAATTAACTCAAGCTCTCTAGCCATCAATGCCGACATATGCAAGGTCTTCCGACTCAACGCATCTGCAACCACATTAGCTTTACCCGGGTGATAACTCAATTCAAGATCATAATCTTTCAATAGTTCTAACCATCGGCGCTGCCTCATATTCAACTCTTTCGGTCGAACGAGATCTCGAAGGCCCTTGTGATCACCGAACACCTCAAATCTCGATCCATACAAGTAATGCCTCCTGCTCTCGGGTGTATCGGCCAAATACGAATCGCCATCAAAGAATCGGGCTCGCGCCCGGCCCAACTCGATCGGCCCAACACGCCGCTTGGAGCGCACTTCGCCAAATAGAAAATCTCGCAAAACGGTCGGACCTCGCAGTATATATCGCCATTCGCATATGGCATCAGGTACGTTCTCTAACCTTGTGCTATCTGCCCGAGCGACCTCTCACTAGATCGTCGGAGTGTCTTTGCAGGTACCACCCGAGGTGCTCAACGCGTGAAGCCAGGACCGGTCCTTTCATTCACTCAACGACCGACCCATTTGACGAAACAACAACTACTTCAACACTTCATTGGTCAAGGTACGATCAATTGGCGACCACGCATGGGAGGCGTGCGCTATCCTACCTCATTCATGGCTCCACGCGACCGCCCCGGGCGGGCCGCTTCCCGACTCAATCCTCCGGCGACCAAATCGCAGCCAGACCCGAGGCGTGGCGTCACAAATCCCACGAGTCTCAAGGACTTCCACGACAAGAGCCTTGGTGCACAACGGTCGCGAATCGCCCTCCAACAGATTCAACCGCTTCGTTCACGGACTTGCCGCCCGAGCCGATTGAAGCGGGCATTCGAGAACCTCTACCGACCATGTCACTCAAGCCGCTTTGCGAGATCCCGCAAAACAAAAATCGTGTCGCAGACGAGATGCGCCATCTCTCTCAATGCGAAAGAGGTCAATTCGGGCGCCGCGCGTCGCGAAGACGGAGAACAACGCTTCGCCGCCGACCGGCGCGAAGACACCGCTCCCTCCTCGAAGGAGCATTTCTCGCCGAGAGCACTACTCATCATCGTTCTCCGACAAGAAGAGGCGGGGGCACACAGACGCTTCTGCGAGAACGAGCGTAGACGCCGCTCAATGTCCTATGATTATGAAGATTCTAGCTACCGCCCCGACACCGGCCGCTCACCCACGAGGTACTCCTCCAATGAGTCGTCCGGTCACGCTCGGTCGAGCGCGATCTTGGGATTCTCGAGAAGAGCCGAAGATTACAGAGATGGAAGGATCGGGGGCGTTTCGCATCGGCCAAGGAGAGCCAAAGCGAAGCGACCCAGAGGCCTCCTCAACTTCCACCAACCGCCCATCCGAGGATTTTATGGAATGCCGCAACGCGAGGCATGCCTCGCAATGCAACCCTTTGGGTCGAACGCTGCGTTGAGCGAGCACGCCCGTTCTCCGGGGAGATCGAGCGTTACAAAATTCCGAGAGATCTCACGCAAGCCGCCCGATCTCAACAAGTTTGACGCGAGGGGATCCGGACAAACATCTCCGTTACTTCAATAATTACTGGCCGTTATAGGGAATTGGGACCGACCATGAAATGCGGGCTTTTTCCCGGTCGTTGGGCGGTAGAGCATTGGAATGGTGGGAGTCTCTGCGACCCAATTCCATCTCCTCCCGGACGACACAGTCGAATATTCTTGTCCCACTACACTGCCAACCGCTGCCAATTTCGATATGAAGAATACTTGGACTCTGTTGTTCAAGGAGATAATGAAACGCTGAGGCAGTATATCGACCGGTTTAACACTGAGGCCGAGTCCGTTCGTGACTTGTCAGACAAGGACAAGCTAAAATATTTGAAGCGTGGTATTCGACCGGACCACCGGTTCGTAGAAGAATTCACTCTTAACCATTATCGAGGATCTCGCCATTTAACGAGGGCTAACGTCCCACATGGCGTATGAAGAAACTCTGGCAGCAAGAAAGGCCGTCCGTGCACGACCTAAAGAAGAAAAAAGTAAGTCGGCCAAAGGGCATGAAGGTCGCCGCGACAATCGGTCTGACTTTCGAGATAAGAAGTTCGATCATCGCACTCGGCTAAACACCTCTATTGCACAGATCTATAGCGAGTGCCAAAATAATGAATTTGTGGGAGTAAAGCGGCCCGATCCACTCGTGCTCAAGAAGGGGGCACGACCGACTAAAAGGTATTGCCGTTACCACAAGAGCAAGGGTCATGATACTAACGACTGTATGGCCCTCAAAGATGATATTGAAGAGCTCATTCAGAAAGGCAAGTTGGGAAAGTATGTGAGGTCGGAGGAAGGCGACCGACCTCAAGAGAAGCGAAAGAAACCGATCCGGACGGAGGAAAGGCGCTCTAGTTGTGTCAGCGCCCAAGACAAAGACCGGTCTCAAGATCGAGGCGCTCCACGGTCCGGCAGGTCGCAGCGTTGCAATGGTCATTCACGGTGGAAACCCGTTGGACCGTAGAGAATCAAATAAAGCCACAAAAAGAAAGTGGGACGAGATCCTGATGGTCGGTTCAACGTCAACAGTCCCACCGGTCTCGAATAGACCCCCCATCTCGTTTGGAGATAGCGACCTACACGATGGTAGGACGACGATTATGTCCCATTGGTAATCAGAGCCGTTATGGCCAATACAGAAGTTCAAAGAATTCTAGTCGACCAGGGTAGTTCTTCCGACATCATGTTTGAAGGCTTGATTGACAAGATCAAGGTCGATCGGAGCGAGATAATTCCCCAGGCCGAGCCTACTCCCCTAACGGGCTTCAATGGAGCGATCACCTACCCGTTGGGAACAATCGAACTCATGGTCACATTTGGTGACGACACTGGAGATAGCACTTTGTACAGGACGGTCCGCACGACGTTCCTCGTACTCCCCCTCAAATCATGCTATCAGTGTATCATTGGTAGGCCGACCCTGAGCAAACTAGAGGCCGTGGCGTCAACAGTACATCTGAAGATGAAATTCTACAGCAAAGACGACCAGGTAGTTACCCTGGCGGCCGACCTAGAGGCAGCAAGACGATGCCACGATCTGTATCAGCAAATTTGCGATGAGGTAGACCTTGGCCCAAATGTTCGAAGCACTGGTGAAGGCCATCAAGTCAACGTCACTGATTTGGATGCTCGGTATGATCCAGACAGTGACCCAGAGGATAACGATGATGACTTAGCCCGAGAGCTGAAAAACAGGTTGAAAAGGCCAGAACCTCATGGAGAACTAATAGATGTGCAGTTGGGAGACGACCCAACAAAGATAGTTAAGCTCGGTAGCGACCTACCAGAGCAAGTGAAGCAAGACCTTGTGCAATGTTTGAGAGACTATGCTGACCTGTTCGCATGGCAGGCATCAGACATGCCCGGCATCCCTATCGAAGTAGCCTGCCATCAACTTTCAGTCGATGAAGGGGTCGCTTGGGCCGCTCAAAGAAGACGTACTTAAGCGAGGAAAAATCTCAAGCCGCTGCAAAGGCCGTTGAGGACCTCATAAAGGCCAATTTCATAGAAGAAATCAAGTACCGACCTGGCTATCCAATGTCGTGTTGGTCAAAAAGAAGAATGGAAAGTGGAGAATGTGTGTAGATTACACCGATCTGAACAAGGCATGCCCGAAGGATGCCTTCCCCGTACCCAACATTGACAAGCTGGTCGATGGGGCCTCGGGCTACAAACTATTGTCCTTTTTGGACGCTTACCCAGGATACAATCAGATCACGATGTATCCACCCAATCGACACAAGACAGCCTTCATGACAGATCGGGGAAATTTTCAGTACAAGGTGATGCCTTTCGGCCTAAAGAACGCTGGAGCGACCTACCAGCGAATGATGAACAAAATCTTCAAGAGGCGGTCGGTCGAATCTCGAGAGGTGTACTTGGGCGACATGATCATCAAAAGTGGGACCGATCCAGATCATGTGAACGACCTGAGGGAGATCTTTGAGGAAGCAAGGAAGAATTCGCTCAGACTAAATCCAGAGAAGTGTACTTTTGGGGTGAGGGCCGGCAGATTCCTGGGCTTCCATCTGACTGAAAGGGGGATAGAAGCAAACCCTGAGAAATGTAGGGCGGTCGCCGACATGAGGCCGCCCAGTACTAAAAAAGAAATACAACAGCTGAATGGCATGGTGGCCGCCCTATCCAGGTTCATTCCCAAAGCGGCCCGCAAGTCACTTCCACTGGTTTTAGCTCTTTGAAGAAAGAGGTGGATTTTGAGTGGACCGACCAATGCCAGCGAGCGTTGGACGAGTTGAAACAAGCTTTGACCAACCCGCCGATTATGACCAAGCCGCTGCCGGGCGAGACGTTGTATTTATACTTGGCCATAACAGAAGAAGTTCTAAGTGCGGTGTTAGTCAGGGAAAACGACCTGAAGCAAAATCCGGTCTATTTCATTAGTAAAGTGCTGCAAGGGCCCGAGCTGAGATACCAGAAAATAGAGAAGTTTGCCCTTGCACTCCTAATAGCCGCTAGAAGATTGAGACCCTACTTTGTGGCCCATCAGGTCGTGGTAAGGACCGACCAGCCTATCAGGCAAGTCCTCCATCGGCCAGACCCCGGGGAATCACAGAAGTTTGATTCAGGAGACTCTAAACCGGCCGAGTGTGTCGACCCGCCAAGTCGATCGTTGGCGTTACGCCTGTGTCAATCGGATTGATTGGATCGCCCCTATTCCGAGATACATTGTTGAAGGAAGAACCGAAAGCGATCGAAGCAAGCTAAGTTGGTCGGGCTCGGAGCGACCAAGTATTCGGTAATAGAAGGAAAGTTATGCAGAGAGGATTCTCCTCCATTGCTAAGATGCCTTACGCCTCGGTCGGCGCCGACCATGTCTTGAGGACATTCATGAAGGTGTTTGTGGAAGTCACCAAGGCGCTCGTTCCATAGCTAAGAAGGCTCTCGGGTAGGCTATTATTGGCCGACCATGGGCGAGGATGCCAAGAAGCTCGTTCGAAATGCAAGAAATGCCAAGTACATCGCGATGTCCACATTGCACCTTCCACGAGTTACAAAGTCTTGTCTCACCTTGGCGTTACTTTGGTGGGGCATGGATCTGCTAGGCCCGTTTCCACATGCTCCGGGCCGGTTCAAGTTCTTGATCGTGGCGGTAGATTATTTTACTAAGTGGATCGGTAGCCGAGCTCTCTGCAACCATCACCTCGGCGTAAAGTAAGCAAATTCTTGGCGGGTGTGTGTTGGCCCGTTTTGGGATCCTCGGCACCGGTGATAACCGACAACGGCACCCGGTTCGCGGACAAAAGGTTCGAGAGAAATGTTGGCGACTTAGGGAATAAAACAGCGTTTCACCTCGGTCGAGCACCCTCAGACAAACGGCCAAGCTGAAGCGGCCAACAGAGTTATCTTACGAGGTTTGAAGCGAAGACTCGATGAAGCGAAAGGGAACTGGGTCGAAGAGTTACAGTCCGTTCTTTGGGCCTACAGGGCGACTCCTCATTCATCGGCCAGAGTCCCCTTCTTCGGTGGTATATGGGACCGATCTTTGTGATACCCATAGAGATGGGCGAGCTGAATTGGAGAACCTTGAATCCCCTACGGTGGTTGACAACGGCCGAGCTATCTGAGAAGAGTTGGACTCGTGGAAGAAGCTGCGTACCCAAAGCGTCACTAAGAGAGTAGTTGATCAAACGAAAGGTCGCAGCCGGATACAACGCTCGAGTTCGAAAGAGACTTCTCGGTCGGCCACTTCGTCTGAGACGAGCGGATGTGGGAAACAAGAATGCTCGGCGGGAAAGCGGCACCAAATCGGAAGGTCCATACGGGTCATCAAGAAGACGGAAAGGGCGCGTCTGAGCCGGAAACCATGGATGGGGCGACTATCCCCGAACATGGAATGCGAGAAACTCGAAAAATATTACGTTTGAATGTAACGACCGATTTGAATGTAATGAACCACCGATCTATAAATGAAAAGCAGGCAGGCGCTCTTTTTCCCACTGGGTTTTTTTACAAAGGCCTGACCTTTAGAAATATGATGTGTTCTTTACTTTCTCGCAAGAATGTATGACCGGTCGCTCAAGATTGCCCGCGGCACAGGAGCGATCGAACATTTATCAAACTGAATCAGATCGTCGAAACGATCTACCTCGAGAGCCATCGAAATGGCCCAAGGGTTAGATGACCCGCAAACTTCATGTCGTCGAAACGATCTGTAGCGTGTTCCACCGAGCCGGCACAAACGACGGTCACCGAGTTGACTCGAACGAGCGCCATCGAAAATGGCCCAAGGGTTAAGTAATAACCCATCGTAACAGGCCGTCGAAACGACCTACCTCGAGAGGTCATCGAAATGATCCCAATCGAGTGCCATCGAAATGGCCCAACCATAAACGAGCGCTTTCGAAATAGCACGAAACGGTCGCCGAGCGGCCTATACTTTCGAAAAAACTTAGACAAATAAATGTAAGAAATACGCAGACATAACAATGTAAATTCGAACAGACGTAATTAAAGACAAGTAAAAATGTCATTACAAAATAGAGACGCCCGGTCGAAGCCGAGCGCCCAAATATTCGACTGCTCATTGGTCACGCCCGAAGGCAAGCTAGACTATTACAAAGATAAACTCCGCTTGCAGGCGGGCTTCAGAGGCTTCAGAAGATAATTGTGGCCGGGCGAACAACATTTCCATGTTCATCTTTTTGCTCAGGCAGCATGATCTTGTTCTCCGCAACATAATGGGCGGGATTTACCATCTTCTCATCAAAATTGATGCTCAAGTCTGGATTCAGTGCCCGCACCTGCCCGAGAGCGTTGTAGAACTGCTCGATCGCTGCCTCCCTACGGGCCTGGGCTATCATTTGGACTTTTGCCTCCAGCTCGGCCTTCTCGGCCTCCAACACGGCCTTATCCTTCTCCAGGCTTCAACGTCGTTCTTCAGACTTGTCACTTGACCACCGAGCTCCTTATTCCTCTTGGAGAGTTTAGCCCGGTCCTCCTCGCCCCACTGAAGAGCGTCTTTCTTGGCCTTGGCGAGCTTATCGTATTTTTGCTGCGCCTCAGTCAAAATTTTCTCTTTTTCGGCCCGAGCTCCTGCAAAATGTAGGTCGACGAACGGTCAGTCGATCGAACAAAGACGAGGCAAGTGCAACAGACAAAAGATAAAATACCTTGAAGTTCGCCCGCCATCTCGTCCATGATCTTGTCTATTCCCATACGCAGAGAAAGCCTGCATGACCATAGGTTTCTTCTTGAATCGCTCAAATTCGACCGCCCTAAGTCCTCAGCGAGAGAATAGGGAGGTCATCCTTAATGAGGCCGAGCTCCGCTCACGGTGTTTGGCTTTGCTTGGGGAAGCGATCAGCAGTGTGAGGAGGCGACCGGGGCCTGTTGACCGCTTTCTTCCCTTGGCTCTTTGGAGTAGGAGGTACCCTTGATGGCCCTTCCTGATCGGCCCCGGGCCGAGGTCCTTCATACCTCTTGGCTCCTGGAATTGCAGCAGGATTCAGAACTGACTCGATCACGGCCCAAGATTTACCGGCCATCCTTTCTGCAAAACAACAAGTCAAAAGGTTAGAAAAGAGTATTGACAACGAAATATAAAGGCAAAGTTCAAAAGCAAACCGATCTCGGCCTCCAGATCCACGGCCTCGAGCAAGACAAAGGGGCGGCAAGGTATGTCGCCTTAGAGGTGCAGGCGCATCATGCTCGCCAACGCTTTGATCATGTCCAGAGATTTCAGGTCGGCCTCCCCCAAATCTTTGATAGAATAAATATAATCGCCCGGCCTCCTGCAGAAGTGAGCCTCGTTCCACATGATGGGGAAGTAAGGGGGCCAAGCATTCCGTCCGGTTGGACCTCAGATATGGCCTTGCCGGCCTCCTCATTGGGGGCAATCCAAAAGTATTGACCTCTCCAGGCCGCTCCCAATGATTCTTGGTATGCTTTGAAATATCGATGATGGGTTTTCTGCATCTTAAAGGAGACCTGCTCCCTCTTTTCTTTGTTAGCCTTCTCCACGAGCCATTTCACCAAAGAGAGTAAAGAAACGGCATGATCGACACCGCCGACCCAACTTAGTCAAGAGGACTTGAAGGTTTTGAAGCGCCCATGCGTTAGGATGGAGTTGAGAAGGGCGACCCCCATGTGGCGCGGGGACGTCACGTTGAAATTCAGTGAAAGGAGGGGTGATGTTCATCCTCTCGAACACGAGCCGATACATCGTGAACTTAAGGTTGGGAGAGTAAGTTGCAATGTCTTCTCCGTCTTTCATACCTCTCACCCTCCAGCCCGGTAATTCGTCGAGGCGGCTCCGTAGATCGGGCAAGGCAACATGGCCGACAGTAATGATACTCCTGTGGGAACGAAGAGTTTCTGATACCCAAGACATGTCGGATGGGTCTCGGGCTACGTCTGCTTGAACCTCGGCCGACCCTTCGTTCGACCCTCCTTCGATGTTCACCTCTCGACCAGAGGAGCTGGCTGCGGGCTGAACGACCTCGTCCTCATTGACCTCCTCAGCTCGGCCACCTTCGGCCTCCACCATCTCCTCGTCCGCGACTGGGACGGCACTCTGCACTTCGTCGTCATCGATGATCACCACTTCAACATCTTGTTCCTCTCCTACCGCCCGAGATACGATGTTCTCCGGTGGTGGAGGGTTGCACGACCGCTCATCAGAGTGGACGGACCTAGAACCAGAGCCCTTCGGGCTGGCCGATCCTTGACCAGAAGAATGGGAACTCGAGCTCGTACTGCTCGAAGAACTGCTTGAAGAACCAGAATCTTTGTCGCCCGAAGACGACTTAGACTCCTCCTCATGGGGATTGGGCTCGCCCGGCCTCGACATATAGGTAGCAAAGGACTGCGTTGGTTTTCCGGGAATACGGGTGGTCAGTTTCGTCCGTGGCATGCAAAAACACCTGTGACAAAGGGCTCGAGTCAGGTCGATCGAGCAGAATACTCGTGAGAGGGGGCGACTTGGCCATCCCCCGACCTGACACCTCCTGTCACGAGGCGTAGAAAAGTACAAAATGCATTCAAAGAAAAGGCTCAAGTTCAGAAAGTAAAAGTAAAGATCGATCCATACCTTAAGCAGATGTTGTGGATCGGTCGCGAATAGACAAAAGCAGTTACGGATGCAAGTCGGCGAGAAGAATCGGTCATTGGCGAGCAATCGTGAAAGTATGAAAGTAATCTCGGTGAAGGGCTATTTATAGTGCGGACCCATGGCGCGAAGGGGCCCGGGAGACGAAACGTCGCAACGTTTCGTCTTCTCACCAATGGTTGCCTCGAGACAACCTCGGAAACATCAAACGTCACGTCTTAAATGTCAGTGAAGACCAACCGTCACGACAGCACGGCCGATGGTTGACAAGCGGTCGACACCGCCCTATAGAGAAAGCGAGCGGCGCGTCCGTTTTCGTCAAAATAACTTCACTCACGGGGCATCGATTCAAGCCTCACCCGCTCTTAGCGACCTGGGCATGAAGGGCAATCTGTTCTGGGTGTATCGGCAAATCGAAGCGCCAGCAACAACCGGGCTGCGGCCCGGCCCCAACTCGATCGGCCCAACACTCTGCTAGGAGCGCAATTCTCGCCGGCCGAAAATCTCGCAAAACGGTCGGACCTCGCAGTATATATACGCCATTCGCATATGGCATCAGGTACGTTCTCTAACCTTGTGCTATCTGCCCGAGCGACCTCTCACTAGATCGTCGGAGTGTCTTTGCAGGTACCACCCGAGGTGCTCAACGCGTGAAGCCAGGACCGGTCCTTTCATTCACTCAACGACCGGCCCATTTGACGAAACAACAACTACTTCAACACTTCATTGGTCAAGGTACGATCACCTCCAGATTTTCAATGCGAATACCACAGCAGCAAGTTCTAAGTCATGAGTAGGGTAATTCTTTTCATGAGTTCTCAACTGTCTCGACTCATCAGCGATCACTTTCCCATTCTGCATGAGCACACCCCCCAAACCCATCTTGGAAGCATCACAATAAACCACAAATGGCTCAACCAGATTAGGTAGGGTCAACACTGGGGACGTAGTCAACCTCCTTTTCAACTCATTGAAGCTCTCTTCACATCGGTCGTCCCAAACAAAAGCCTTACCCTTGCAAGTCAATTGGGTCAACGGCAGAGCCAACTTCGAGAACCCCTCAATGAATCTACTATAATAACCACTAATCCCGAAAACTCCTTATCTCGATGGCGACTTGGGGACTCCCACCGCAACAACTTGCATCAACTTTAGAAGGATCCACCGCATTCCCCTCACTAGAAATCACATGACCGAGAAAACTGACTTCTTTCAACCAAAACTCACACTTGGACAACTTCGCATATAACTTTCGGTCCCTCAAAATTTCCAACACCAACCTCAGATGTTCTGCATGCTCCTCTTCCGACTTAGAATAAATTAGAATATCATAAATGAAAACCACCACAAACTTGTCCAGATACTCACGAAAGATTTGGTTCATGTACCCCATGAATACCCCCGGCGCATTAGTCACACCGAAAGGCATTACAGAATACTCATAGTGCCCATATCTTGTCCTAAACGCCGTCTTCTGGATATCTTCATCTTTTACCTTGATCTGATGATAACCAGACCTTAAGTCAATCTTGTTGAATACTTTGGCACCCACCAACTGATCCATCAAGTCATCAATCCTTGGTAACGGATACTTGTTCTTGATTGTAACTTTATTCAATTGACGATAGTCTACACACAACCTCATACTACCATCTTTCTTTTTCACCAGCAACACTGGAGCTCCCCACGGCGACACACTCGATCTTACAAACTTCTTTTCTAACAAATCCTCAAGTTGCTTCTTCAATTCTGCCAACTCAGACGCAGACATTCTATAGGGTGCCATAGACACAGGCTTAGTGCCAGGAACTTGATCAATAGTGAACTCCACCTCTCTCTCTGGTGGTATATCCGGAATCTCATCAGGAAACACCTCGGGAAACTCACGCACCACCTGCAACTCATCAATCTTCGCTTGGCTCTCAGCAGACAACGACGCTAACAGAGAAAACAGCTGAACCTCTTCTCTCATCACCCTATGCAGCTGACCCGCAGATAGCAAACCAGACTTCTCTTCAGGCGAAGCGAAACTCACGGACCCCTCGCGACAGTTGATATGAACATGATTATCAACTAACCAGTCCATACCCAGAATGACATCCATTCCACTCAGCGGCAAACAAATCAAATCAACTAAAAATTCTTTACCATATATAGATACAGGACATTTGGCACAAACAGCAGAGGTAGTCACCGAACCCTTAGTTGGAGTATCGATAACCATCTCTCTCAACATATCAGATAAGACAAGACTTAATTTCTCAACACATGCAGCAGCAATAAAACTATGGGTAGCACCAGTATCAACAATAGCAACAAGAGGAAATTTATTGATATAGCACGTACCTCGAATTTCATTCACCACATCATAGTGCGGATAAAACTTGGACAACTCAGTAAATTTTGCAGCATATTCAGTTACAGACATGTTACCTTTTTCAAGTCTCAGAAACTCAACCTCTTTCTTTCCGCGGACATCTTCCGGGTAGTATTTCCTCCTGAACTCCCTCTGGAACACAGCCCGAGTAATCTTCTCAATGGCAACCAATAACCTCTGCCTAGCCGTCATCCACCAGTCATCAGCCTCTTTCTTCAACATGTGTGTACCATAACGAACCTTCTGAGCATCGGTACAATCTATAACGCGGAAGATCCGCTCCATCTCTCCCAGCCACTCAAGGGCACCATCAGGGTTATACCCACCTTCAAAAGTAGGAGGGTTCTCCCGCTGGAACGTAGCCAAGCTGCGCGTCCCAACATCACCAGCATCTGACAAGTTGCCCACAACCCGGCTATAGCTCATGCAGCGGCGACAAGTGCGCGACATCGTTACGCCTGCCATTCTAGCAATCGCAACAGTAAAATGAAATCGAAGCGAGGAATAAAACTCAAATGCTACTCAACTTGACGACTCGACCACCGGCCGGACAGACCGAACTGCTCTGATACCACTAATGTAACACCCCTTTTCTACCCCATAATTTACACGTCATTTATTAGAGTAATTCTTTTTCGCAAATATTAATTTAACCGATAGAAAAGAAATGCCACATCGTCATTAACTAAACTCATCAATTGCACTCATCAAGTTTGTGCAACAACATCCATCAAGAAAATTAAACTCCAAAAGTTTTGTCGCAGCGGAATTAAAACAATAACTCACTAATACCACTCAAACACGTCTCATATCATAGATATAAAACTAAGTAATTAACAAAATCCAACTACGCCCCCTAGGTGCCACAGTATCAGAGAGCGACTCGACAGACATCCCAACAGCTAATAAGGAAGGCAGCATGACCTTCACTGGGGGTTACCTGCAGCGTTGCCACAATAGAGCAACATTCCAAGCAGAAGGGGTGAGAATTTCAACAAAACATAATTAAGCATATAATAGAGTAATATGAGCAAACAGTCATACAACATCATCATTATCATCAACTTCATCGTCATTGAACGCTAAATCAAGTCATAATTTTTACCACAAGTCATAAACATGTATGTGCATGAAAATGCAACCCACACCTGGGTATATGCATGATGGTACCATACTCGTCATAAATAAGCCACTAAGGGCACACCGTCACTGTTTTACGTCAATAAGAGGCCGAAGCCTATTCGTCATAATGTGCACATGCTATGGGACACTATGGACACATGTGCAAATCACCAAATCACTCACCTGGAGTACTCGTCATTGTCGTTATAAGACACTCGTAGAGTGTACTCGTCATAACCATCACAATTATATCACAACATCATCATAAACATCACATTCAACATTGGGGTAGCAACACCTTTTAATTTTAACTAACAACACCTCTAAATTTTAAGCAACGCCACCTTTAAATTTTAAGCAACAACACATTAAAATTTAAGTGACAACACATTTGAATAGTTTGAGTAACAACATATTTAAATTTTGGAAAAACCTCTCATTGTCATGCCTAGGAAACATCACATTTAAATTGAGAAAACATCACATTTAATTTTAGAGAACATCGCAGTTAAATTGAGAAACGACACATTTTCAAGTGGAAAACATCACGTTTTAAATTGGGGAAACAGTAATAAAACAACAGCCCCATTAACACGCCCTTTCGTTTACAAAACGCAGAAAATTCGGTTCACAAACAAAGGTGAATCGAGAATGGAAACGATGTGGAAAAAAAAGGTATATTTTGAGCTAAAAGCGTGATGAAACGGTGTCCTTTTAGCGCAAATAGCGACAAAGAAGCGGCACGATTACACATAAAACAGCGCTTCATTTTTTTTTATAAAACAGCAGTACATTTTCTTCGTAAAAACAGCAACTCATGTATAAAAATAACCGCAAGTCAGCGACTTATTTTCCGGGCAAACAGCAGCGTTTTTAACTTGCTAACAGCAGCATTTTCATTTCAGAAAAACAGCAACATTCTTTTTGAGAAACAGAAAACAGCAACTTAATTTTTATTATCAATCTCTTGGTATTGTTCAAATAATTTGAAATCATACCACCCAATCACCACCTAAGTCTCACATACTCAGTTAAACTCTAACCCACCCTAATTCAGTCCCAATTTACTCATTCACATGTTCTCATCACTATATACATGAAATCGATACTAACCACACCAAAATTACCAAAATCGAAATTCATCTCAAATTCACAACAACATCAAAACCCCATAAAACCCACCCCATACCCAATTATGTTAAACCAAAACACTCACCCTTACCTAAAAACTTTGAAGAAGATGAAGCCTTTTCTAGGAAGACACCACGAAAACCCAGCAACAAATCTTCCCTTCTCAAGCGCGATCCTCTTCTTCTCGTTTTCTCCCTCACGGCTCGTTTCTCTTTTCCTTTCTTTCCTTCACCGTGCGCAGCTTCTTTCTTTTCCTCCCTTCTCTTTTTTTTTCTTTTCTTAGACACACTAACCTAATTGTTTGTATAACTTGGCTCATGTATAATGGGCCCTTTTTACACCCCTTGCCCATTACTTCCACCACTCCCTATCATAACAACACATATAATTTATTTAATGTGGTTAAACCATTAAATATTTAAATAACTTAATTAAACAGTAATTTAAATTAATTTAGGGCGTTACAAAGAGTATGAGTTCACTAAACCATCAGGCAAATCTTCAAGAATGAATATTGATCTGGAGAACCGAGGGTTAGGATTTTTTTACAATATTTAAAACATTGCGTGGTTCCTTTCGAGTGGATTATGTTTAAGTAATGGTCATATATATTGCTGTGTATTATGCAATTATCGTTTTACCGTCACACTGTTCAGAGAATATGTTAGGTCAATTAAGGAGTTTATCTTAGCTGGAGAAACTAACAATGTTGTGGTGCAAAGTGGACACGTGGAATGGTACAATTATTTGTTTCATTTATTTTACTAATAATTATTAATGCTCTGATCTATTATATGATTCGTTGATAATCGGTAACACCTCATTTGACATTTTGACTTCTATATAGGTGGTATCTCATTGCAAACAACAATGCATACGACAAGACTTTTGATCAACCACGATATTCCATAGGCCCTTTGCCTTGAAAGAGACGTAAATTCAAATATTTTCCCAAAAATCGTTTTTAAATTCCAAAAATCGTAATTATAGATTTGTTGAAATCCAGTTGAAAAGACAAGAGAATTATGATTTAACATGATGTTTAACCATATTAGATATGACTAATACCATCCTCATGTTTTTGGTGCCATGTCAACATGTCACAATCCATTATGTCGCCTACCTTGGTATGTAAAGTCGACATAGCAGTGAGGGTTCCAAAGGATAACTTCCTTTTAGCTGATCGAAACATAATATATCTGATGTCAAGTTGTGGATTCATGTATGTTAAAAATCAAAAACTATTTTTGAAACTGGTCTATGATGAGCGAAAGAGTGGGTGGCCCTTACATCGTTTGTGTTGATTAAATTTTGAATCTGATCAAAAATATTTGCTGAGATGCAGGTGATAACTCTATTTTATATAGAGTTATTCATATGTTTAAACTTAGTAAATTGCTCTCTTTCAAGTAAAGATAAGGAGTTTATATAGTATTATTGTGATATATGATAACTTGAGTGAATCACATGGTTATAGTTGTTAATAGGTCATTTTTGATATATTGTGGTATGTTTGATGTTTTTACTCGGTCACGATCTACAAATGTACGCATCAATGCTCCTACATTGATCCTGCACTAAAACTGCACTACTTGGAGAGAGAGTAGCTAGCCACTTGCACATCAACTTGCTCATCCACTTGCATTGTTGACCTCCTGCTTAGTCCCCTAAAGCAAGACCACTTTATATTTCGGCGCCTACCATTCCCACATAGCCTTGAGCATAGCTTTGAAGAGTCATCAACATAGGAACACATGTTCATATCTCATTGGACCTCCCTATAGACTTGATCAAAGATCTCAACTTGGGAAACAACTTCTGAAAAGTAACTACAACTCAATCTCTAAGTTTACTTCAACATGAAGGAAGGAAGCACCTCTCTTGAAGACTATAAAAGAACCTCACTTCTTCATTTGGAAATATATCACAATCCATAAGTTAGATTCAAATTTCAATATACATAGTTAGTTTCTATTTTGTAAGAGGGAAAGGAAGGAATTGACAAATCCTCCTTACTTCGATTTCATAGGTTTTATATAGTGCTAAGGAGTGATGCAACTGCATTGTTAGGAGAATTCATGCAAAGAGCTGAAACCGGTGTAATCTCTACCTTGTTGTCTCTCTTTTGTGATTTCAATTATATAAACATGTTCTATTCAGTTTATATTTGCCTTGCAATGTCTTTTTTTTAGATAATCTGCCTTGCAATGTCTATGTTGAGCTAAATCTCTCTTAGTTGGAATGTTCTAATCATTTAATGAGCTTTTAAGTAAGTTTGATGCATGTATGTAATGTGTGCACTTTAGGTGAATTACTTGGTGAAGACATTCCAACGAGCTTTTCTCATTTTCATTACAAACCCTTACACACTTTGCTTTTTACTAACTTGATTGTGATCATACCAACTCCCCTATAACTTGTTATTTGGTTACTTTACATTAAATTACATAGTATTGAGTTTTTAAAAGAGTTCATCAATCCCTGTGGGTTCGACCTGTTCTAAACACTATATTACTTGTTAATTAAGGACTGTGCATACTTGCACATGTTTTCCTCACACAAGCAGGTCAATTAGTTTTTTGTTTTAGCCACAATTTATGCAATCATGAATGACGAGTCGTGGTGGTACTGGGCTTGCAAATTCCATAAAAAAGTTATGAAGGACTCTGACATGTATTACTGCGGCAAATGCAAGTTTACTGGTGAATCCATGAATTGTTAGATTCATGTCATAGGGATAATTCTGAGATACTCAAATAGTATGACTATAGTAATTCAACTCTGGTGAACCAAGTTGAATACCCATAAACTTATCTAGATTTATCACCCTAAACCAGAATTATCACATGTATTAGATTCATCACTCCGTGTTTTTAAACCTAATCCAGCCATCGATAATTGTTTACAAATCAAAACCTAAGCTACAGTCCAATCAATCCAGTTTATAAACATATTTGAATTAGAGGACTCTTATCGAAACACAAGCGATTACTTTTAATTCGAATACGAAGAACACTAAAAAACGAAGAGGAAATCGTACCTGTTGATGAGAGTCCTTTGCCGAGTCTTTGTCGTGATGGTTAGAGATGAGCGATGCACTTTCGTTGAAGAAGAAGCCACGATACTTGGTCGCCATTCTTGATTGTTTGATACACCGAGAGAGATGGAAGAAATTTGAAAGGAAGAGTTTGGAAACTTTGAGTCGTTGTATCGGTGAGAGCAGCAAGGCGGCGATTGAGTCAAAAGGGTTTCTAAAGTTTAACTTCTCCTCATTCTAAAATTAGATCTCAAAAATAGCCCGAACTAAATTTACTAATACTAGGATATACCCACTGTTCCAACAAAGGACTACATAATTTTAATTTTTGATGCCAAATACTTCCTTATAATAAATTGGGCATTGTACACTTACTTTTATATTAGTTCATTAATAAATAGTCTTTGTATAAAAAAAAATTACATATTTTTAAAATAGGTTGATTAACTATGTGTGTATATATATATATATATATATATATATATATATATATATTCTTTTTCATAACAATATTATTGTAGATTTGCTTCAAAGAAAAAAATACAATTATTTTAGGCGGTTTACAAGGAATTAAATGTATCACATACTACGTCTAAATATACAAGCTGAATATTTTTATTAGTCTCAAATTATAAAGTAACATTTAAAATTAAATTAAAGCTGTCCCCTGTGCATCGCATTTGATATATATATATATATATATATATATATATATATATATATATATATATATATATATATATATATATATATATATATATATATATATATATATATATATATATATATATATATATATATATATATATATATATATTGTTTTTTTAGGCAACTAACCATAGCGAGTTGGTGTCTAGCGGCACTCTAACCATAGGCCTGCGACATCTGTGATTAGGATCACCTAACCACAGTCATGCCCATTGTTGGTTGGTTATATATATATATATATATATATATATATATAAAAGAAATATGTAACCATTGATATCGTTTCTCCTAAATTTCATTGATATTGTTTTTTAACAATTTGTTGGTCATTGGTGGCCAAACCCGTTGACACTAGTATCTAACCACACTATAGTGAGATGGTGGTTAGCGACGCGCTAACCATAGCCCTGTGACATCTGCGGTTAGAATCACCTAACCTACACACACTTGAAAAATAGTTAGTGTATGTTAGCACCCTACACACTTTATATTTGGACCAAAAAACCAACTTTCCTATTTAAAGACAATCAATACTAATAGGGCATAACTGTAATTTACAGTTAATTATTAATTAAAGAAAATAAATTAATCCACTCATTCTCTCTCCTCTTTATGTGAATTGTTTCCATGAATTTAAGTTGTCTCGACTCTCACGCCTTCATTTTCTGCAAACTACTATTGCATATTTGGATTTCTCTTTGATTTTTCCTTAATTGCTTACAATTAGGATTTTTCTTTGTTAAATGTCAATAATTCAGATTGAGTGGCAAGAATCCACCACCACTATGTCTAGTGCGTATGACCCGTGCGATGCACGGGTATACATTACACTCGGTTCAAGTTCAAAGGGGGATTAAAAAAGAGAATTTCAAATACTATAGTTACTTAGGGAATACTTCTACTTGACACTGGTCCAATTGCTTGGTTTACTAACTAAAATATGATTCGTTAGATACGCATGTCAATAATATCACGTGAATTTTTTTTGAAATATCCGCGCTGCTTCAGACGGTAGGCATTCAGCCACAAAATAGGCTTGTCAACAATATCACGTGAATTCTTTTGTATTAACAATCTTCCAGGTTATAATTAAGTTGGATTTTTATATATATGGAGAAAGAAAACATATATATGATGTGATGAAATTGAAACTCTTTTAAAGAATCAATGATCAGGTATGTGTTTAGAATTGAAACTCTTTTAAAGAATCAATTATCAGGAAAGCTTTTTGGAAATTCTTCGTGTCATATATATGATGTGACGCGGATTATTAACTCTTGTATTTTTCCATGACGGCTTTGGCTGCAGCTTCGTACCATGATGCGGCGTGTTGGACATTTTAGTGTAATTAATCTCCGTATTATGTTGATATAAGAGTGCACGCTTGTTTTAACATAATAAGGAGAGTTGTATGCAGTTTGCGCGCGGACCACGCTTGAAGCGCAAGTTCAGCGCAGGATTGGCAGAATTTCTGCTGTTGCTGCCCAGTCGCGTGTGGAGCGCGAACGGGGCGCCACTTAAGCGCGAACGAGGCGCCAGTGGAGCGCAATAACGCTGATAAAGCAGTTTTAAGTATAAAACTGTTGAAAACTGCAACTTTCTCACGGTTTTCATTATCATTGATCAATTTTCTGGTTCTGAAAGTCATAAACAGCAACTCCATACATAAGAACAACACTCTTAAACATAATCTTCTGATTTTATCCGATTGAACAATTTTGGTTGAACCCCGAAATTTGATTCAATCTGAAAGTGTTTTACACAACTTCAGATTTATCCAAGAATCATCTTGAACAATTTCAGAAATTCCCCAACAAAAGATTGAATCAAATTCTCGAAATGACGAACGATAGTTCGAAGATGACAAGCAAGTTTGCGAAATTGGACAAGTTTGAAGGGCAGGATTTCAGAAGATGGCAGAAGAAAATGCACTTTCTCTTGACAACATTGAAAGTGGTGTATGTTCTGAGTACACCAATGCCTGGTATATATGGAAAAAGCGAAACTACGGATCAAACAAGGAAGCGTCGAAATGGGAGAACGATGATTACATTTGTCGTGGACACATTCTGAACGGTATGTCTGACTCTCTCTTTGATATTTATCAAAATGTTGAATCTGCTAAGGAATTATGGACTCTCTTGAAACCAAATATATGGCAGAAGATGCTTCAAGTAATAAATTTCTGGTTAGTAATTTCTTTAATTACAAAATGATTGATTCAAGGCCTGTTATGGAACAATATAATGAAGCTGCGCGATTGCAGGTGATTTTACTCAACATGATTTGAAAATGGATGAATCCATTGCGGTTTCATCTATAATAGATAAAGCGCCTTCTTCTTGGAAAGATTTCAAGCATACCTTGAAACATAAGAAGGAAGAGTTGACTTTGGTTCAACTTGGTAGTCATTTCATAATTGAGGAGTCGCTGAGGGCTCAGGAAAATGACAAGATAAATGAGAAAAATGCAGCAGGTTCCTCTTCCGTTAATATGGTAGAGGAAAGTGGAAACAGATTAAGCAAAATTACAAAGGTAAAGGTAAGAAAGCGAAAGTTTCAAGGAAATAAGAACAAAGGTCAAAACAAACAAAATTGTCATGTTGGAAGTGTGGGAAACTTTGGTCATCTAAAGAGGGGGCTGTAGGGTGTTCAAAGAAAAGAACAAAAATTTGGTCCAGTGGATCGAATGATCTGAAAAAGCAACAAGGTCAGATTGTTGTGAATAATTTTAATTCAAATCACGAATTCAAATTATGTATCACTAATATCGATGCATTCTATGTGCGAGGATGATGATGTTGCTTGGTGGTTTGATTCGAGCAACAAGCCATGTGTGCAAAGATCGTCGTTGGTTCAAGGAATTTAGACCAATTGATGATGGCTCTATTGTGAAGATGGGCAATGTTGCGTTGAACCAATCCTAGGAATAGGTTGTGTAACTTTAGTTTTTACTTAGGTAAAAGTTTGTATTTGGATAATGTCTTATTTGTACACAGTATCCGTAAGAACTTATTATGCAGTATGGTTTTAAATAATTGTGGTTTCAAGCAAGTACTTGAAAGTGACAAGTACATCTTGTCAAGACATGGTTCTTTTGTTGGATTTGGTTATCGTTGTAATGGAATGTTTAAATTAAACATTGATGTTCCTTTTGCTCATGAATGCATGCATATGGCCTCGAGTAGTTCTATAACTAATGTGACAAAATCAGAAATTTGGCATGCTAGATTAGGACATGTTCATTACAAAAGATTAAAAGATATGTCAAAAACAAGTATGATTCCTCCTTTTGATATGAACATTGAAAAATGCAAAACTTGCATGTTGACCAAGATCACTAGGAAACCTTTTAAGGATGTTAAAAGTGAGACTAAAGTCTTAGACCTTATTTATAGTGATTTGTGTGATTTGCATGCTACTCCATCATTAGGTCATAAAAAATATCTTGATACTTTTATTGATGATGCATCTAGGTATTGTTATGTATATTTATTAACTACAAAAGATGAAGCTCTTGATAAATTTAAAATCTATAAGAAAGAGGTAGAACTTCATCAAAATGGGTTAATCAAAACTCTTAAATGCGGATAGGGAGGTGAGTATTATGATCCTATTTATTTTCAATCTCTTTGGAATAATACATCAAACTACTGACTCCTATACACCACAACAGAATGGTGTAGCCAGAAAGGAAGAATAGAACCTTAAAAGAAATGGTGAATTCTATGTTATCCTATTCGGGTCTAAGTGAAGGATTTTGGGGTGAGGCTATGTTGACAGCCTGTTACTTGTTGAACAGAATTCCTAACAAATTTACCACATTATATTGAGAAGATATTGGAGAAATTTAATTTTAAAGATTGTTCTCAGGTAAGTACTCCCATTGATCCTAACTTTGAAGCTACTACCTAATAAAGGTGCAGCGATGTCTCAACTTGAATACTCGAGGCGATAGGATCACTCATGTATGCAATGATTAGTCTTAGGCACGATATAGCTTATGTTGTTGCTAAACTTAGTAGGTTTACAAGTAATCCTAGTTCTCATCATTGGCAAGCTATGAGCAGAGTATTCAAGTACTTAAAGGGAACCATTAATTATGGTTTGACATACAATTGGATTTCCTTCAATTATTGAAGGTTATTCGGATCAAAAAATTGGATAACCAATATGGAAGATTATTCATCCACAAGTGGTTGGGTATTCCTCCTTGGAGGAGGTGCTATCTCTTGGGCATCCAAGAAAGCAGACTTGCATTACAAATTCAACAATGGAATCTGAATTTGTAGCTTTAGCGGCGGTAGTAAAGAAGGTTTGAGTGGCTAAGAAATCGATCTATGAGATTCCATTGTGGCCCCGAAACCTATACCTCCCATGTCTATCGGGTGTTAGTCGGGCTACTTTGGCTAAGGCATATAGTCAAGTGTATAATGGAAAATCTAGACACTTGGGTGTTAGACCACAACATGGTTGGGAGTTAATCATGCATGGTGTGGTATCGATGGGAGTTTGTGAGAACTCAACATAATTTGGCCGATCATTTAACCAAAGGGTTAAGTAGAGATCTCGTGAGAAGGTCGGTTTGTGGGATTAGGATTAAAGTCCATCTGAAATCTCTTATGTTAAGATACCCAATTCCCATCTAATATGACATTAGGTCTTTGAATTCAATGTGAAAAGCTTAACATGTGGAGATTGGAACACATCATTGAAAGAATCCCCGAAAGGTATGTGTTGATTACGTAAGTTAATGAGGTTGAAGTATAACTTCTAATGGTCCTTTTGAAAAATAGCATTTGCGGTGCAAGAAAGAAAAGGACTACCTATATAAGCATGAAGTTTAGCGCTTCAAGCGGGGACTTGGCTTTGATATGCTTATGAAGGATAGGACACAGGCTAGTAAACTAGTGTCAAGTAAGAGTAATGTTTTAAACTATTATGCAGATTACCTTCATGTATTCATTATGAATAGAAAGGTTCAATCCTTTGTGACACCACGATATTCGAATATTTGAAACATGTAATTAGCTAAGATGAAATTCAATCATCACGATATTTCATTTATGCGATGGTTTGTTGTATGATATGACTTTGGTGATTTGATCGATAATTACGCTAAAATGGGGAGGTTTCTTGGACATTTTAGTGTAATTGATCTCGTATTATGTTGATATAAGAGTGCACGCTTGTTTTAATATAATAAGGAGAGTTGTATGCAGTTTGTGCGCGGACCACGCTTGAAGCGCAAGTTGGTAGCGAGATTGGCGAAATTTCTCTTTGTTGCTACCCGATCGCGCGTGGAAGCGCGAAGCGGCGCCAACAAAAGCAAAGTCTCGCGCGTGGAGCGCGCGAAAGCGAGCGCCGATGGAAGCGCAATATTACGATAAAGCGATTTTAAGTATAAAGCGTTGAAAGCGCAACTTTCTCACGGTTTTCATTATCATTGATCAATTTTCTAGTTACGAAAGTCATAAGCGACAACTCCATACATAAGAACAACACTCTTAAACATAATCTTCTGATTTTATCCGATTGAACAATTTTGGTTGAACCCCGAAATTTGATTCAATCTGAAAGTGTTTTACACAACTTCAGATTTATCCAAGAATCATCTTGAACAATTTCAGAAATTCCCCAACACGGCGGCCATAGCACCGGAATCGAGGCGATGAAAGAATCTCTTGAGACACGTAAGTTGAGCGCCCGACTGCATTAGCTTTCTAATCGGATCCACTACGAATGTCAATAAATAAAAACATGAAAGTGGTCTTCTGGAATGAATAACTATTGAAATTTTCAGACCATTTATAACTTCAATAATCTAATAGCAAGAATTGTTAGTTTCAATTGTTTTATAACTCCATTGTTCATGGTTATTATTCAAAACGAGCTTCTTATAGGATCCAGAAGCTATGAAACACGAATATTGGACACACAATGTTTAAAATATAGGCAATAGAAAAGGTTGTAAAGCTATGAAACACAAACAAAAACCTCCATCTTTGTTGGGGCAGAAACCATATTTAGTACTTCAACTTATACAAATGTGGAACTTCATTTTAGTGAGTCTAAAAAATTCATTAGTGGATTAAATTCAAACTCTTAAACGGAAGTATCTACACCAAAAAAGTTACTCCGGTCAACAAAGAAAAAATAATAGTCCATGTCACCTGTGCTTGCATGTTCTTCGTTGACTCAGCTCCAACTATTGCAGCTTCAGAGGAGAGACCAAAAGCAGTGAAAGGATCATCACCAGAATTTAATCTCTGTAAAGCCAAAGCAGAGTTAATAATAGTAAATAATGTCATGCGGATAATAAAGCAAAGGTGCAGCTATTGCCAACACCTCTTCAAGTACTGAAAATGCTGGAATAAGGGCATCTAGCATTGTTCTATAACCAGCCCTAGCTCCCCCATATTTACTAACAGCAGCAATACCCGTTGCAAGTGCTTCAGCCCCTGAATCAAAAGACTCATAAGGGATTGACAGTCAAACCGAAACGAGATAAAACAAAGGAAAATGAATTGAAAAATTCTAATTCAATAACTATAAGTGTCATTGTTTAGGGACTAAATAGGAGAAAAAGCAATACTTTTTGTGGGACTAAATCGCGGGTTTATGTTTTAGTTAAAGAAGAAAGTATGGTTTCTAAGGATTCACTCACTTCGAAAGAAGAGGTTAGCAAAGGAGTTTGAACAATTCGCAATATGGTATGGAGACACTGATTTTGAGTCCAAACAAGATTTACCACCACAGACTCACTTGCCATTTCACTCCAAAACATGGGTGTACATGAAGAAATTGAGAATGCAGCAAGCTTCTGAAACTGACTGGGAGCTACTGTAAATATAGTCATGCGTTGGACCTGTGACGCGGATTATTAACTCTTGTATTTTTCTATGACGGCTTTGGCTGCAGCTTCGTACCATGATGCAGCGGCCATAGCACTCTGGATCAGGAACTGATGAAAGAATCTCTTGAGACACGTAAGTTAAACGCCCAGCCTACATTAGCTTTCTAATCAGATCCACTACAAATGTCAATAAATAAAAACATGAAAGTGGTCTTCTGGAATGAATAACTATTGAAATTTTCAGACCATTTATAACTTCAATAATCTAATAGCAAGAATTGTTAGTTTCAATTGTTTTATAACTCCATTGTTCATGGTTATTATTCAAAACGAGCTTCTTATAGGATCCAGAAGCTATGAAACACGAATATTGGACACACACAATGTTTAAAATATAGGCAATAGAAAAGGTTGTAAAGCTATGAAACACAAACACAAAAACCTCTATATTTGTTGGGGCAGAAACCATATTTAGTACTTCAACTTATACAAATGTGGAACTTCATTTTTGTGAGTCTAAAAAATTCATTAGTGGATTAAATTCAAACTCTTAAACGGAAGTATCTACACCAAAAAAGTTACTCCGGTCAACAAAGAAAAAATAATAGTCCATGTCACCTGTGCTTGCATGTTCTTCGTTGACTCAGCTCCAGCTATTGCAGCTTTAGAGGAGAGACCAAAAGCAGTGAAAGGATCATCACCAGAATTTAATCTCTGTAAAGCCAAAGCAGAGTTAATAATAGTAAATAATGTCATGCGGATAATAAAGCAAAGGTACAACTATTGCCAACACCTCTTCAAGTACTGAAAATGCTGGAATAAGGGCATCTAGCATTGTTCTATAACCAGCCCTAGCTCCCCCATATTTACTAACAGCAGCAATACCTGCTGCAAGTGCTTCAGCCCCTGAATCAAAAGACTCATAAGGGATTGACAGTCAAACCGAAACGAGATAAAACAAAGGAAAATGAATTGAAAAATTCTAATTAAATATTGCTAGATTTGGAAAATATTCTCACAACAGTTTCTGCAGCATCATTCAGAGGGTAACTGTGCATAAATATAGTAGTTCAGGTCAGACTGCTATAAGTCTATAACAAATTCAAATTGACAATGCTATTGCAGCAATCACCTCTGCAGTTCCTTAATGGCAGTGTAATAAAGCCATCAATAAAACATGTATCAATAACCAACACGAAATCAAGATCGATAACAAACTCTACCAAACATTGTAACCTTGAAAGAAAAGAGAAGAAAAACAACGAGGTATTAATGCATATTCAATAAGAGACACTTAATCATATTAGTGGAAAAAAATCCCTATTCAACATAATCATATCCAAACCTAAATCTGAAACAAATCCTTAATTTTTATTGTAGAACCTTTAGGTAACCCTTAATCAGAGAGCGATAGACATAGAGATTTAATATTGAACTGAAGAATAAGAGAGTGAGAGCGATAGATATTGACGGAAAAGAGAGAGTGAGAGCGATATTGAGTGTGGGGCTTACCGTGAGAGATCATGTGACAGTGATAGAGGTTGAGTGCAGAGCTTCAGATGCAGCTTAATTAGGGTTTTCTAGCGAGGGTTTGGGAGAAATTGAGAGTCTGAGGGTTTTCCCATAGAGATTTAGGGTTTGGAAGGGATTTTCACCACTAAGGTGGAGAGAAATCGTGCACCAGAGGCAAAGATCAGAAATCCTGCTTTGTTTCTCTTTCGTTTTTTCTAGAGGTAGAGAAGAAAAATCCTAGAGACGAAGATTCTAGGGAGAGCGAGGAGAAAGAAAGAAAGAGAGAGTTGGGTTTGTGAGAGAGAGAGAGAGAGAAATAGAAACTCAGAATTAGAAAAGTTAGTAAACCTGTTGTAGTGTTTCCGTGTTAGGCAAAGGGAACAGCTCGTCCCTAAGCGCTCCTATGATTGTTAAAGTGTTTAACAATAAGGAGGTGATTTCATCCTAAGCGCTCATATGATCGTTTAAGTGTTTAATAATAAGGAAGCGCTCATCTCTAAGCGCTCACTATGATCACTCAGTGTTTAGTAATAAGGAAGCGACATCACTAAGCGCTCACAATGGTCTTTCGTGTTTCTCAATAAGGAGCGCTAATGTCAAAAGCGCTACTAGCAGTGCGATATTTTTAAGAATTACATTTGTAGTGCTGATATGGTTTATGAAAGCTACTCTTGGCTTGGAAATCTTGAGTGTTCGGGAAGAAGAAAGTAGTTTAGGGAGAAGAGAAAAGACTTGAGGAGAAAATTAACTTGTCTTCAAGTCTTTGGTGCGATTTGCAATAGTGGAGAAGAGCTCCTTTCATAAATAAAACCGTTACAAATAATAAAAAAAAAAAAGGTTCACGGTTTTAATGAAAAAATTTGTTACATTTTGACCTGGTTAAAACTAAAATATTTTTTTCCTTTTAAAATTACATTTCCGAAAATAGTACACCCCAAGCCCTACTTACTCCACGCCTACAAAAACGTGGCTTAAAGTTTAGGCCATGATTTTTTTCACTTTCAGCCACCATTTTTCGTTGTTGCCTAAATTGATTTTTGTTGTAGTCTTACATTTTGAACTTTGGAATATTTTTATATGCATACGGGACTAAGAGACTTTCCCGGAAAGATTGGCTATGAAAATCAATTGTACATGGAAGCTTCTATGATTTTTATATATTACAACATTTGTTTTGTTTCAGATAGTGATAGTTCATAGCAGTACTTCTTTTAAAAAAATTATATATAGTTTTTTTGACAAGGAATATTATATATAGTTCATAGCTGTACTTCTTTTAAAAATATTCAGAGGATATACTGGAAAAAAAACGAACGATACACATTTATTTTAATAAGTTGTCACAAGTGGACCTTATTATTTGTACCAAAAAAGTAAGTGGACCTTATTATTATTATAATATGTGGAAACAAAGTTTATCCTTTTTAGGAAGTCCAAGATTGTTTGGATAGATGGGTTGCTTTCAAGGATACTTGTCCATACAGATCCATCATGTTCAAAACTTGGGATCAATACAATGATCTCAAAATTACAGATATGGGGGACAACAAATACCTTTTTACCTTTCCTTCTATGGAGAGTGCAGCTGAAGTTCTTGAAAGAGGGTCTTGGTTTGTTATGAACCAGCTCATCAGCTTACAAAGGTGGGGTGAAGGTATAGCTTTCAAAGATATTAACTTTGATTTGGTTCCTTTTTGGATGCAAATTCATGGCCTGTCAAAACATGAAATAAATCTTTCAAATGTTTATATCTTGTTAGAGAAAGTGGGTAGAATTATTGAAGTTGATGATAACTTCAATTCAGGATCGACCTCTACTAACTTTCTAAGAGACTCTGATGATTGATTAGTGTTAAAAAGCTTTATAGTGCAGTTGTTGGTTACAAAGATGCATTCTTGAGAAATTATGGATTGGTTTCAAGTATGAAAGGTTGCAAGGGGTTTGTTTTGGGTGTGGTTGGTTTGGTCATGAGTTAAAACACTGTAATGTGCCTAGGTTAATGTCTGCTTTTGATAAGAGAATTCCAAAGTATGGGGATTTCTTGATTGGTACTAAACCTAGAGCTTTCCATAGGGTTCCTACTGGAACACTAGTGCAAAAACGTCATTTAGTATCGGTCATTTGGCACATTTAGTATCGGTTATCTGTCGATCTTAATTAAATGGAATACTAAATGTATGACATTTAGTATCGGTTAAATAACCGATACTAAAGGTGACATTTAGTATCGGATTTTCAAAAAACCGATACTAAATGACAATTTTTTGGTGATTTTTATGCCTTGAAAACGTACTATTAGTATCGGTTATTTAATTAACCGATACTAAATGTCACTTTTAGTATCGGTTAATTTAAATAACTGATACTAAATGTATTTTCAACATTGTTTTTGCTGTCAAAAAATGACATTTAGTATCGGTTATTAAAATTAACCGATACTAAAAGTGACATTTAGTATCGGTTAATTAAATAACCGATACTAAATGTCTTTTCAACATTGTTTTGTTGTCAAAAATGACATTTAGTATCGGTTATTTAAATTAACCGATACTAAAAGTGACATTTAGTATCGGTTATTTAAACAACGATACTAAATGTCACATTTAACATCGATTGTTTAAAACAACCGATGCTAAAAATCTACTTTTAAAAAAATTTCTCGGCTCACGTCTTACCACACACTACATATAGTAGTGTGTGGTAAAATGTGAACTGAGAACAAGATTCCATTCTTGGTTTGAATTCAACACCTATATTTATTTTCTAAAGAATAATTGAGCAGTCAAAACATTGCACAATTCAATCTACATTTTATGTATTAAAACTTAAAAACATCCACTTGAGAAAAGGCAATATAAAAGCAAAATTAAGGTATGTACAACAACAAAAAAGCATCCAACTTGAAACCTTCAATCCATTCCATAACACTATGAAAGCTAGTAAATTGTCCAATCTATGAAGCATCCTATCCTAGCATAAATGGATTGTAGAGCTTCTCAAGCTAATAAAAGCATTGTTCTTTCTGTCATGTAACCATCTCCACACATGGAAAAAGCAAACCATGCAAGAATTATTTTTACCACATGAATAAAGTTTCACACAATTCAATAAAGACATTAGACATGTTGATATAAAGACTACAATGTTTAATAATATTCAATTTAAAGCATTTGAATTTGAAATTGAAATACTTTTGACCCTAGTAACTAGTAAGTGGGCATCGAGTCTAGTATAATCTGATAAGAGATCTTAATTTTCTTATAGAGAGGGACATGCATTAGAAAAAGGTTTTAATTGGTGTATCTGATCGTTGTAAAATTTGTTTACACCATCAACCAATAAAAATGCATGGTATGAGTAACTTTAAGGTAGTTAAAATAAAATCAAACTTTTTTTATGATGTGTGGTTTAATAATTTTTGGAATCACGATGGTAATCCCATCCAGATGCGACTTTGGTAATCCTCGACTCAATGTTACAACCCAATATGCCTTTGCAAGAACTTGCAATCAATTTCCATGACTTCTCGACTTTGGATACATGGTGGCGATGGCTGAACTCCAACTCACTTAATAGCAAGATCTGAAGATTATAGTATTCATTCATTAACCATTCCTAATTAGAGTTTTAAAAATAGCTTCCTTAATCGCAATACGTTACAACTACATCCATCATTATGAACCATGAAGATCTAAACAAGACCGAATACGACCAAATTTAGCATTTGGTTTTTCGATAAGACCAGTAACATCAATCATAGAGCCCATTAGGATATACAATGAGGTAGCGATACGAGTGATTCACGATGGATGCACATAATGCATATTCGGACTCACCTCATCTCGGTAGGAACATTTTGAAAGCCAAAGCTTTTCTTTGAATCAAACATCTGATGAGATCCCAGAAATGTTATTGATCAATCACACTAATGGAGAGCGGATGCTTTTAAGAATAAAATCTAAATAAATGCGCATAATATATTTAGTTAATCGACTATATACATTGTTTATATTGATACAATGACAATGACATAGCCTCAACTTTCAATTTCTCAAGCACAACCACTACTACTGTCTAGATGTTCCTCAAGCTTAAATATCTTTCCATCATACACTCGAAGACCCTCCCGGACCAAAGTCGCCTCCTTGGAAAAGCTGAATCAAACACATAAACACGATAGATCACATAGTAACAACTAAAAATCATGAATAGTGTGTGCCCGATCCACGAGAAATAAGGTGTCTTATTCTCTTGACAAAAAACCTTAAAAGCGTTGTAAAATAAGTACCTTAGCACTCTCCGTGTGTCATAATCTCATCACCAACCCAAGCAAGCAATTTCTCATTTGCGAGAGCAGGGAAGATCGGGAGAAGGTAAAGGGGGCTCGGAAGAGACAATTTTTTCTTTACATGGCCTTGAAGCATATTGTAAAGGGGTAGACTTTGCTCCAACAAATCATAGAGAGAGAGAAAATGGCTGAAAAGAGAATAACAAAACAGCATAAACTCAGCTAGGATTTCGGTTTCTGGTTCCAATCAGAGTATCTTACCCCAAGCAATCATTGAAAAGGAAAACAAAATTGCCGACATTTTCATTTGGGATTTAATCTTTTACATGAAAAGAAGGCATAGCAAAGGTATAGCTATAACCCTTCAAGCTTGTATCAAATTGCAATAAATTGAGCTATATCCCATTAATGTATACATACAAATTGTTGCAGTAAAACAGTTTCTATCTGCACTATATTTGTAACTTAATGCTTTGACAAAATTTTCAATGACTACATGTCTTTATAAATTTCAAATTTAAGAAGATTGCAACAAGAAAACAACGAAAAGAAAGGGAGAAAATGGCAGCACTAGGCCTGGACTTGTAAGATGAAAATTCTGCATACCTGAGCATCGCATGTTGAAAAGGAATCTCCAAATCATTACAAAGACCCGTAAAGTAGCCTGCAAATTAACATCAATACAAATTGAAGCATGATTAAAAATGGAATTTAGGTTTGCATACAAGTAAGTGAAATGCATCAAGAAAAAAATAGAAGATATTTAGACAACAGAATTATTTCCAAAACATGCTGAAAGAATACAATGAGCTGCTTTGATAAAGTTTCATTAACTTTTTTTGGTGATCTTACAATTTTTTTCTGATCAAGAAAAATTGAGTGTAATTTTTGTCACAAAAGCTTCCATGTTTAACAGTACTACTCAGATTTCATGGACAAACAAGGGTCTAGAGAGAAACTAATGGACAATATAAATTTCCCTATGATAGTATTACACCAATGTAGAGCAATAGTAGTAATTAATCTGTTCGAGTCCTAGACAATCTAATTGCAAGCATGACCTTGTTTTCATAGTTTAATAATCAGTAATACGAATCAAGCATATTCAAAAAGCTGAAATACCTCAGGATCTTTTTCAAGTTCTGCAGCATCAATAACAGGTGGTGGTTTTCCAATCTCACTGAGTTCATTGTATATACAAACTAGCTCTGCCAAACCCAACTCAAAGAATGATGGAGGGACAACCTTGTCAAAAGATGGCTGGAAGACACACGATCAGGTGGAACATACAGCACAAACATAGTCAGCCAGTGACCAGAAAAACAGACAGAAAACTACGTACACACGAGCATGCAAGAAACAATTCACAGCACTGACCCTTTCAATTCAGTGCGAAACCACAAATCAAATTGAAAAACCTCCTGCTTCTTGTTATTCATGAATATGAAAGACAAATTACCAATATGTCAAGAGGATTTCTTATCAGTATGAAGTGCTTTCCTTTCTTCATTAGATCCTCAGGCAACCCAAGCACCCTTTGTTTTGATATATGCTGAAAAAAGCAACAAAGTAATGACAAGTGATATAGTTAGAGATATATATCATAAAATTAATTGGCATTGGATTTTTACCTAGAAACTTGACAACAAAGGAAACCAATCGAGTCAAACAGTGAAAGATAAGAACTCAAGATGTGGTTTACCTTACAGAATCTATACTTTTTGCTTCTGGACTAAAAATTATATAGATTATGACCTTATTTCCATCGGGTTCTGTTAGCACCATTCATAATAAGCGAGAAAAAAGCAGGATAATAATGGGAAGCGGGGAAAGAGGGATTGTGATAGGGATACACGAGAAAAAGAATACATGAGAGTGAGTGCTGAGGATCATTTTAAGCGGTGGAAGCACCATTCATAAAATAAAAACTGAAATTCATAAATTAAAACCAAGAATCACTCTATTTCTGATCGACTCATCGGGAACAACCTAAAGTTGCTTCACCTTCTCCTTTTCCCTCTCTTCAAGCGTCGTTCCCTTCTGCTCACATGAGCCGCGGCGCCGCGCCTCTGTCTCACCGGCTTCCACTTAGTCTGACACTTTCCGGCGATTACTCGTCGTAGCAATCTACAGTTGTAACTAGGGTTTTGCGAGAAGCAGACCCGGATCTGTGTAAAATCCATCAAAAGCAAAATTAGGGTTTTAAGAGAGAAAAAGAGTGGCGAAAGGAGAGTACCATTATCCTTGTCGGCGAGGCGTCGTTACGAAAACTTAGGGTTTTGTGAGAGGCGTCGTGAGTGAGAGAGAGGCGTGAGTGAGGAAGGCGAAAGATGAGAGCAGCGGCGGCGAGAGAAGCGGCGGCAGCAAGAGAGCGGCGAGAGAAGCGGTGAGAGAGAGTCGTGTGAGGAAGACAAGTCGTTGAGTGAGAGGCGTTGTGTTTGTGTGACTAATTCGTGAGTGGAGAGAGTGAGACTAGAAACGCGTTTGGAAAAATTAGGCGTAACATTTAGTATCGGTTGACTAAAAACCCGATACTAAATGTGTTTAATTACACATTTAGTATCGGTTGTTTAAACAACCGATACTAAATGTAAGCGTGAAAATTGAAAACTTCCATTTAATTTCAAAATTGCCACCGCGTCTACATTTAGTATCGGTTGTTTAAACAACCGATACTAAATGGTGCTGTCTAAAGTCATTTTTGCACTAGTGGAAATAGTTATCAGGGTAGCCAATCTTACTCAAATAATCACAACCATCCTAATACTGATAATGAACCTAGTCATGAGTCTTATGAGAGGAGTGAAACTGAATCTAATTTTATACCTGATGATAGAGTTCATATGGTTAATCTTCATTGTCCTCAGCCAGATTTTATCCCTGCTACAGCTGATAATCCTCCTCAATCAAGAGTTATCCGTAGGTTTGTTGGGAATGAGTTTAAGCTGCCTTCTCAATCCTCTCCTCCTCATTTTGTTGAATTTTCACCTAGTGATGTGGGGTGGGATGAGCCAAGTGAGAATATTATACCTGCACAAGTAGAAGGTGCTCTTAGCTTTAAATTATCTCAAGTGGTGAGAATTCTGTTACTGTGCAAGAAGGTGCAAAGAAAGCTAGAGTTATTGTTGTTATTGATGGATAAATGATTATGGATGCTAAAGATATGACTGAGGAGGCGGGTCTTTCCATGCCCCCAAAGTTTCAATGACTGCAATCACTTGGAATTGTCGTGGATTGGCAGCATCCACGACAAATAGAGAGCTTGTTGACCTGTGTAAGGTTTATAAGCCTGCCATTCTCTTTCTTATGGAAACTAGAGCCCATAAGGAGAGAGTTGAAAGAGTTAGAAGGAAGTTTCGGTTTCAGAATTCATTTTGTGTCGATAGGAATTTCTGGTGGTATTTGTTTATTCTGGAATGATTACTATGAAATTCAGGTTCTTGATTCTTGTTCAAATTTCATTCACACAGCAGCTAAAGAGAGAAGAAGTGGTTTCATGTTTAAATTCACTTTTATCTATGGTAATCCTACTTTTGCATCTAGGAGAAATTTATGGGCTAAATTGTCTAGATTGAAGCCTTTGTTTGATAGAGCCTGGTGTTGTGCAGGGGATTTTAATGAGATGACTTCTGAACATGAAAAAGATGGTGTTAATGATGTTGAGCCAATTAGAATGAGGTTATTTAAAGAATTCCTTAGTGAAGCTGATTTGATGGATATGAATTTGCAGGGGAATAGGTTTACTTGGATGAGTAATCCTAGGGATGGGTTAGTTACTAGACAAAAGATTGATAGAGTTCTAGCTAACTGGGCTTGGAGGGTTTACTTCCCTCATGATGTGGCCACTGCTCTCCCTATTATCAATTCTGATCACTCTCCAATTATTATTAAGCCTAAGCCTCCAATGACTAGTGGTCATTCTTTTAGATATGAGTCTTTTTGGGAAGAGCATGGTGATTGTAAAGAAGTTGTTTACTGCTGCTGGAAGGACTCTAATGATTCGATCCTTGGGAATCATGGGATAAGAAGGTTAGTAAGTGTAAGAGAGCTTCAATCTTGGCATACTAAAACTTTTAAGAATCTTTGCTAAAGAGATTCATGCTCTTGGGTTCAACTTCAACAGAGCTCTTAATGCTCCTCTAGGTTGATTAATTGGGCAAATGTTGCTCGGTTTAGGAGTAAAATTGATAAACTATGGCGTGGGAGAGGAACATTATTGGGGGCAGAGATCAAGAATCAAGTGACTCAACTATGGAGATAAAAATACTAAATTTTTCCATGCCTCTACTGTGCAGAGAAGGGATAGAAATAAGCTGTTAAGAATCAAGAATGGGGATGGTGTTTGGCTTGAGGGTCAATCTGAGTTTATGAAGGGAGTGTTCAACTTTTATGATGATCTGTATTCTGAAGAGCCTCCAACTTGTATTGATAACTGTATTGAATTTGTTCCGACAGGCATCATAAACAATTTAACGCAATGTGACTAGAGGTATAGAATGATCTAGGTTGCATGAGTAAGTAAGCAAGAAACAAGATGCACGATCAGGTAAATGCATGGATATGCATCAAGGTTAAATTAACCTATCCTTTGCCAACAAGAAGAGGAAAGTGTATCAAGACTCCAAGTGGTCTCTCCTTTGCAAACATTTATTTAACACAATGCAATGATAAGAAATGAGAATGCAAAGTGGTGAAACTTTTAATGAAATGTGGTAAAAAGTTTTGATGCAAAGTGGTAAAATGTTTTAATGAAATGAGGTAAAAATGTTTGATGAAATGCTTTGGTAAGAAGTTAATGAAGTGGTAAAAGTAAAGTGGTAAAAAGTTTTAATGAAATGAGGTAAAAATGTTTTATGAAATGCTTTGGTAAAAAGTTAATGAAGTGGTAAAAGTAAAGTGGTAAAAGGTGAGCAAACACAATAACACAACTTACATTTACACAAACACAATCAAATGACAATTTCCAAGCAAACAAGAGGGCAAAAATATGGGCTCATGGCGAGATGCTATACAAGCCATCATAATCATTTTATTTCATGCAAATCTTGACAACTAACACATAGAACAACACAAGATAAAAAGACCTAATCTATCATGTATGTTCCTAAGGTAAAACATCAACTAAATCATGCTTTTATTCACACAAAAATCAAAGATTGCAAGAGAGGAGTATAAACCCTAATTTTGATGTTAAAACCTAGGAACATACATACCCTAAATCAACCATTATTCATCCCCAAATCATGAAATAAACAAGAGAACACAAGAACCCTAAAAAATAGGCTCATGGTAGAATGCTAACAAGCATGAAATGGGTTCCTTATTTGGTGAAAACTATGCAAACAAGAGTGAATATGCAAGGAGATATGAGAAAACACAAGAACAACTCCTTCAAAGCCAAGGAGCCACCTCAAACACCCAAGCCTCCCTAAGTGCTTGTCAATAATGTTTGAGATGGCTCCTCAAAGCAACAACAACAAGATATGAAGGAGTTGAGATGAGGAGAAGAGGGTTTATGCAAGAAATTTAAAGATGGTGCAAAGTTTTAGGGTTTTTACCTCAAATCCAAGCTAGGAAATGCAATGAGATGAACAAAATAGAACACAAATCAACAAGAACCTCCAAGGAACTTCGACTCCAACCCATGAAAACTTGATGAAAACCTTCCTTGATGATGATGTTTGAACTTGAAATGGAAAATGGAGAAGATATGTGAAAGAGGGATGAGAATGAGGTGAGATGGTGGTGTTTTGGATGAAGAGAAAATCAAAAATGGATGAAGGAGGAGGGTGGTGGTGGCTTCGGCCTTGAGAGGAAAAGGGAGAGGTTTTTTGGCGTGCTAGGGTGAAATGAGGCTTGTGGTGTTATTTTGGAGTGTAGGCTTATATATGGGTCTAGGTGAAAATAGGGTTAAGGGTAGAATAGGGATGGAATGTTCTATTTCAAGTAAGTTTGCATTTTCTAATGAAGAGGTGAGTGTGAGAGAGTGGGATTATTTACAAAAAGGGCATGAATCTATGTGGGAGTGAGTGATGGTCACCAAAAAGGGAAAAGTTAAGGATAGTACAAAACATATTCTTAAGGAATAAGGAATAGAAGAGTGTGGAAGAAATTGGGGAGAGAGAGAGAGAGAGAATTCGAAAATGGGCTGAAAAATGGGGAGGAAAATTGCCTCTCTTTTTGGTCTTTTGTCTTATTGAGGACACTTTGTAATTTTTATTTGAATTTTGAATTTTTGGGCATGCAAATGAGAGTGCACCTATTGAAAATGTGTCAAATATATTTGAGCACCATAAAATATTACCCCTAATTATTCTAGACAACAAAAAATTGTCATTTAGTAATTGGGGAATATTTAATGGTCTTTTTTTTGGGTTTTTTATGCACTAAAAATGGGGAAAATGCATTTTTAATTATTTTGGACTAGGATTTTCTTTCCAAAAATTATACAAAAATTACCCTTGGTAGAGTAACATGTATTCCATGTCCTTGACCTGGTCTTGGTCCAAAAATAATTAATTTTATTTAAATGCCCAAAAATGCAAAAATATGCACTATTTTATTTTGGCTTAATTACAGTTTTGGTCCCCCTATTTTCACTAACTCACGATTTTGATCCCCCAAGATTTTTTTTCACGAATTTGGTCCCCCTATTTTCACTAGCTCACAATTTTAGTCCCCCAAGAAATTTGCTCACGAATTTAGTCCCCCTATTTTCGCCAATTCACGATTTTAGTCCCCCTATTTTTCCAATTTTTAAAATCAAAGTCCCCTCTAGGATAAATAGGGGGACTAAAATCGTGAGTTTTCGAAAATAGGGGGACTAAAATTGTGAGTTGGTGAAAATAGGAGGACTAAATTCGTGAGAAAATTTCTTGAGGACTAAAATCATGATTCTTGAAAATAAGGGGACCAAATTCGTGAAAAAAATTCTTGGGGATCAAAATTGTGAGTTAGTGAAAATTGGGGGACCAAAATTGTAATTAAGCCTTTTATTTTCTAAAGTTCCTAAAAATTAAGAAAAATGTTTTTGGGTGCCAAAAATTAATAATGATAAATAAATGGCATTTTTTTGAAAATAAAGACACGTGCCAAATGACAAGAGAGCGCAGGCGACTCACGCGAAATCATTCTGTTGTGGCGTAATTCAAATAAAAATGCGAAATAGGGGACGAACACACATAAATGCACCAATCCACTGTTTTCCACACATTATGAATTACCTTATTGCTCTATTTTTTTCTGAAAAAATGTTTTTTCTTTGGGCGGACAAAATTGGGGTATTACACTACAAAACACTCAAAACATAAAATTGCACACAATAATAACATTAATTATACTAGCGTCGTGGCCCGTGCGATGCACGGGGTCAAAAATTTAGTTAACATAGAATAATTGCAACAAAAAAATTGTCGCCTAAATTGTAATACTAAGAAAGTCTTGTTTAAATATATTGACAAAATATGAACATAATCCAAGTACAACCATTGAAATACAATTTATTAGCATTATTTTAAAGAGCTCATGTAATAATATCACAAAAAAAATAATCTAGAAATTCAAGAAAATCAACAATGATCGTAGAAAAGATAGTTATTATAGGATAATAGGGTTATCAAGAGTTAGGCCATCTTCAGCATTGGAAGAGTTCTACTCATAAGCTTGCTGGACATCCTCATTGTTAAGGTACCTAGATTGGGGGCCATATATCCTTGTCTTAAAAACATACCAAAGCCATCCCCTGTTCACCAATAAAAGATCAAAAAGTAAAAATAAACACCAAATCTAAAGATAACCTTTTTTTGAATAATAGATATACATTTGAATGACATGCTAAAGTAACTAACATAAATTTAGTAGCATGAAACTAAATGCAGTGAAAAGGGCTTGGATAGGAGAGAGGGTTGGTTCTTCAGGTTTCTCATATTGTCATTAGTAAAATGTGTTGTTCATAACAGAACTCACAAGGATGCTATTCTACAAAATCTTTAATATATATCAAGTGAGTGATATTGACTTTAGATGAAGTGTTTGTTAATTCCACTACATTTTTGGTGTCGGAGTTTGCTCCTATTTTATTACCATCAACACCTTTTGCTGTTCCTTTATAGCATTTTTGTCTACTTCTAAAGGCTTACCTTAAAGGCATAGGCATAACATGTATCGACAATATAAGATGTAGTATAGGTGGACATGAAAAAGATAGCAGCAAGGTAAAGTGAAAAGTTTATCCTAATGAAGACACAATAAATCCATCCTATAAAATAGATGAAGACAGAAAAAAAATTCAATATTTTTCTAGAGCATATAGTTCATATCAGCTCAATTGCAGATCTCATTATTTATTTAGTATGTGTCAATGCTACTATGAAATTGTATTCATAAAATCTACCCTTTCCACCAAATTGGTACTAATGATTACTAAAATGTTTGGAGCTGTTACATCAGCTCTCATAAACCTTTTCTCATGTAGGATGGACCGTTAGATTCTAGGTGTTGTGCACATGATTAAGCACCCTCTGACTCAATTAGTCAGACTAACAAATATAATCTGTTGCAATTCCAAAAGAGAGTCAATTGTGCATATTAGTATGTAATTAGTTTATGAATTGAAGAAATCTTGATGCAAAATATCTACAAGAGACAATAATTCATCTCCAGACAAGTCCTTTAACATATAATGTTCATAGATACAAACAGCTCCTACACCAAAATTGTAAACCCTCCTGTATGTGAAGTGATGAGGTCCAACTGCTATGAAAAGACACTATTGAAAGTAAATATCATGTCCAAATTCAAGGAAAACCATTTCAAGAGTTTCTTTATAGACCACAAATATTGTTTTATTCTCAGCCACTGTGTCTCCTTCGTGCCATCTATCCCATCAAGTGAGGGGCTTAAGAAGAAATATGTGGTGTCAGCTTTGTTTTTATTTGCAAGTTTAAAAAAATTGGTCTGTTAAACAGAACTCAATAAGTATTTTACAACGGAACTCATGAAGTATTTTACAAAAAATTGGTCTATTAAACACAACTCAAGAGAAAATGCAGTTAAGCACTAAAAGTCACAGTCAAATGATTATAAATGCTGCAAAATTTGGAATGATTAAACATGATAATAGTCTAAAGTTATGAACATGAGAACCCCTGAGGATCAAACATGTGTAGCCAAGGAAAAAAAATCTACCAAATTGAAATTTCAAGCCAAATTCATTCCCTCACGACAGCATGATCTTTTTCATAACCCTTCTCAAATGTAGGGATCTGAAACGGGAAATTATAAGTTACACGCTTCTGGTAACTGGTTATGAATTTAAAGTATATATATATATTAATCCCAAAGAAGTAAAATCAATGTAAACCTGAAGTCTACGTGCATGTGTCCGCAGCTGCTCAACAGCTTCTGATCGAAATGTATCACAAGCAGCCATCATGACTTTAACATTGTGTTGTTGAAGCCAGTAAGCAACCTACACAATTACACATAAACTGGAATACCTCCTTTTTGGTTTAAAGAGCGAGCCCAACATATGGAATCTTAACTAAATAGGAGAAAAAAAAAATGAAATTCCTTCACCTTAGCTAAATTGGTAGATTTTCCAACTCAATTAACTCCAACAAAAACAATAGCATACGGCTTCCTTTGCTCCTTGGCAACATGAACATCTCTCAAAATGTCAATAGAGCGCTGAGAGTTAAAATACGAACAACTGCTTCTTCCATTGCCACCTGCATTAGTTTTGAAACATAGCAGGCAAAAGATAGAAACAAACATGCACTGTTGAAGATATCCTTGTAAATGAAGCCAATTTTTTGCCCTCAAGACTTGCCACCACTGATTCACACAGTTTCTCAGCTATTTCTTCAGCCTATAAGCAATAACAATATTAGGTAGCTTTATAGGAGCAAAACATAGCCAATGGACAATGATTTAGATGTTCAACATGGCACATGTAATGATGTTGAGGATACCACATTATTGGGCATGAGTCTATCCTTGAGCTTTCAAAAGCTGGTTCCAAGTCTGACTTCTCCAAATTGGCCTTCCCCACCATATTGAGGTATAAAGAAACATTTTTATTAGTCGTTTCAGTGAAAGTTTCAAAATTGAAATAAGTAGAAGCAAGTGAAGTTTTTATAGTTAATCAATGTGACAGGTGCAATATCAGTTGCATCTAAATAACATAATAAGCTTCACGCTGGCAGATTTAGTTAATCAATGGAAATAGGGAAGCAATTCATTGCTAAAATTTACAAATTGATAATGGGGTGGTATCTAAGATTCTAAATTGCTCATTGCCAACCTTAAATAAATTTCAAAGGCTACAAAGATAGAATTTTGAACATGCATGAAATCAACTTCATAAGTTACAAATTAAACTTTAAAAAATCCCAAGATACAAAATATGATAAATCATACCATTTTAGGGCTTACACAAAGGGGAATACAGTTTTCCAGAAGTTGCTCCCTTCTCCTCCAATGCTTTTCCCCTTTCCTTGAAAGCTGTAAAAAAACCTAAAAAAGCAGAAAAAAAAATCAAAACTTACTCCATTATTGTTGTGTTCAAAACGGCAAGGCATCACGAAAACAACACATGGAAAAGTTAAAAAAACTACTTAAACTTGCCCAGATCCAACACAAAGTCCTGCCCATTCTAAATTGCTATGATTTCCACCTTCTTCATACTTTAATGACACAAAGGACTTCATTCATCTAGAAATCCAAAACCTACTACACAAAAAGACCTTATTAGAACCAGAGATTCAGATGAAACACTACATTGGCAAAGTACATTTCGTTTTGTCCAAGCACTGAAGGACCCAACATTACTCCCCCTGCATGAACCCAACATAGATATAACATAGAAATCTATTTATCAGCATTCATTCATTTATTCATAGAGATTCATCACTTAATTTGTGTTTGAAAAATAAATCAACTAACCAAAATTTAAGCTACTACGTTCAAATTTACCTCAACAAAAGAACAACGACATTGATAGTTGAATTGCTTCTGACCAAACATAAGCCTCTCCTAAACTAACACCCTCACCTCAACCCCTGTTTGCACTCTCTCTCACTTTACTCCATCAGCCTCTAACCTGTCTCCTTCGTCCCTCTCTCCCTCATTTGCTATGTGCTGAAACCAGCAAACTCGTGTAGCCAACAGTTTTGAGTGTGGAGTGTTTTGCGTGTCTGACTTTCCAAATTCAGTTTGCTACATAAAAACGCGGAGGGAGCATAAAAAAGAAGACACATGGCTGGTAGGTTCTGCCATGGAATCTTTGGTGACGTCAATTTAGAGGAGTGATGATGAATGAATGAAAGGAATGGATATTAACAAAGAAGAGACGACAATGTTGAAATTTTTTTAGCAAAAGGAACCAGAAGTAGAAACACACGTGGCTACACAAAACTGAAACAAAATCTTTGACACCATTTTTATTTCTTTCTTGTGAGCAAATCTTCACCTCATTTCCTTCCCTGACAACACCATACCACCTCCATTTCCATTTCCTTCACTGACCAAAGCCTACTTGGCAACAACCAATCGTTGCAAGCCATCGCGGACCACACGACGACGTCCTACTGGTTGGAGCTTTGGGCGGGAAGGTGGGAACAGCGCCATGAACCACTTTGTTCATCCTACGTGGAGAAGTCCTCGGTTTAAATGTAGAGATAAAATGATGGGTTGCCTCCTCAGCGCTTGTTTTAAGAGTCTTCTGACTGACTATCTCTTTGCATTAGAGATTTTCAAAATGAGTGGTGACACTTATCTCTCACCACTTGCTCTCCATAGTACATCTTTTACTCTATAGCCATTAACTTTGAAAGTTGTGTTAGTTCTTTGCATCATCTGAGATCAAGCTGCACCATGGGGGTAAATTTTGACTAGTTGGAATGGTCACGACTATCTTGATCTCAATTTTCAGGGGAATAATTTCAACCTAGAGTTGTACAATAAAACCATTCCTCCTTCTCTAAGCTCTCTTGTTTGGATTTTTCTATCCTGCCATTCTTTGGTTTTTGCTGTATAAATCTCTGCATTCTCATAAGAGAATTGTCTAAGTTCTTCTAATTCATTTAGCTCTAAAAACCTTTGTTCACCTGCCTATTTGAGATCAAAATTTTGCTTTTTAATAGCCCAATATGACTTGTTCTCTAATTCAACAGGGAGATGACATGCTTTGCCATAAACAAACCTACAGGGGGACATACCTAATGGAGTTTTAAATGCAGTTCTATATACCCATAATGCTTCATCTAAGTGTAATGACCAATCTTTCCTATGTGGTCCTGTTGCGCCCGAAAAAGTCCCCGAGGGGTTTTTATTCGTTTACAACCTTTTAAAACAATGAAGTCGCCACCAATATTTTTTATAAGGAAAATATTGAAGAAAAACCTTTTTGGAAGGTAGATGGTCTTTTGGAAAACCGGAAGATTTGGGTTCGTGGGTCGGTTAGGCATGGGGAAGGTATTAGCACCCCACATCTCCTTTCTACTGAAAGGGAACCTTTAATTAAACGTGTGGTTTTAAGTGTTGATTTGAAAATACTTAAATTTGCCTCTTGATTGAAAAGACTTAAAGAAGATTTTTATTTGCGGCGCTTGGCGAGTTAGCGCTTTGGTTTTGAAAGGAAAAATGTTTTTAGTTTGTTGTGCTTGACGGAGGATCCGCTCCTACGTATCTCTCGGTGCGATGGAGAATTCAAAGCTACGTAGTTCTAGGTTTTTATTTTTATCTTGTTTAATTGTGCAAACTAGGCATTCATGATGATCAATTGAGCGAAGGCTCCAAGTGATCACCACTAGTTCCTCATTGTTAATAACCTTGCAAGCAAAAACTTCACAGGACCACTAACAAAGTTTTTTGATTTATTGGAGATTTTTTTAGAAAAAAATAGGCATTCATGATGATCAATTGAGCAAAGGCTCCAAGTGATCACCACTAGTTCCTCATTGTTAATGATTCATGCAAGCAAAGGCTTCGCAAGACCATTAACAAAGTTTTGATTTAATGAAAAGTATTTAGAAAAATCAGGCATTCATGATGATCAATTGAGCAAAAGCTCCAAGTGATCACCACTAGTTCCTCATTGTTAATGATTCATGCAAGCAAAGGCTTTGCAAGATGATGAATCCCCATCACATGATGTTTTTCACTGCGAAAAAGGGGGATTTTACTTGATAATTTGATGAATGAATGGAAATTGTTAGGAGAAAATTAATGAGTTGTTCTATTTGAGATTTAATTGCCTTGCAGTGTTTATCTTTGGGTTTTTGGTGTTTTTGTGCCCAGGGACTAGGTGGAAGAAAATAACGAAGAAATGCAAGTGAGCAGAATCAAAAAAATGTAAGCAGAGAACATTCAGTCAAGTTGCGCTCGAGTGGCGCTGGGAGCGCGAGTCGCGCGCGGATTGGCAGGAGCAGACAGATGAGTTGCGCTGCAGTGGCGCTGGGAGCGCGAGTCGCGCGAGGAATACCGGAAAACACGTTAAAACACCAGCGAGAGTGCGTTTTGGGGATCTTTGGGCGAATTGGAAGCCACGGCACCTGAGAAGAGAGCTCCTACCCCCTGACGGCTACTGAGGAATCAACACTTGAAAACAAGGATTGACGATTCAGATGCCTTCATTCAATCTTTCATCTCGTAATTATCCTCTTTCTTTTACTTTAATCAAGTGGAACTAAATCCCCTTGTTAGGGATGATTGCACTTTGATGTAAAACTGTGGTTATTGATTTAATCTAGTACTTTTATCGTTTCTCTTCGTTTGTGGATCGAATTTCTGTTCTTCAGATGTTTATATTTGGAAAAATATAGAATAATATTTGTTTCAATAATTTAAATGGAAATTTGGTTATTGAATAGCTTGAAATTCGATTCCTTCAATTTCGTAGCTTAGGGATAATCGCCGATTTGATGTATGTGTATGAATTCTCGTTGTTTAATGCTTGTTATGATTATTAGCACCTAAGGGATTAGGGTTTTTATGAATTAACAAAGGCTAATCACCTAAGGGATTAGGGTTTAGTAAAAGAGTGAATTCTATAGCGAACGAGAGAGAGGAATTATCTTTTAAAGAATAAATCAATGACCTTAGTGGAAATCGAAGGGCCTTCATCCCTAGCATCTTCTCATCGCATATCTTTCATCGTGTTCATCATTCTCTTATTATAGAAAATCCAAAAATATTTTATTGCTTTACTTCGAGCTTGATAGCTCAACAAATATCAAACCCAAAACCCCCTTTAAACTTGGTTCCTATTAGTAGCTGTTAACGTCTTTAGTAAAATAACTTCGATCCTTGAGGACGATATCCCGGTACTTACCGGTTTTATTACTTGCACGATTCGGTACACTTGCCGAAAAGTTAACAAGTTTTTGGCGCCGTTGCCGGGGATCGGAATTAATTTACTAATTATTTCGAAGGCAACTGCTAATTCGAACCCGTACATAGATTTATTTCAGTTTTAATTTTTCATTATTGTTATTTCTCACACCTGTTGCTTTGACGCTTGTCTTAGTTTTCTGTTGTTTTTCAGTGCATGCGTGGAACAATAGATCCTAAAGATTTACTCTTCAATCCTGAGATCGAGAAAGCTGCAAAAGCAAATCGAAAGGAAGCAAGGTTAAGAAAGCAGAGGGAGCAACAAGTAACAACCGAAGAGACTCCTGTGCAACATCCTGTAACTCAAGACATGGGAGAAAATCCACCTACTCGTACTCTGGGTGATTTTGGTAGAAGAAACCAAGATGTCCAAGCTTACACCTTCCAACTTGTGGGAGCTATAGCATTCGAGATCAAGTCTTCGATCCTCAATTCCTTGAAATCTGAACAATTCTCTGGGTCTGATGCTGAAGATCCAAACCAGCACCTATTTCAGTTCTATGAAATTTGTGGGTCCACCAATCCTGCGGGAGTAACTGAAGACCAGAAAAAGTTGTGTATGTTTCCATATACTTTGACTGGCAGGGCTAAAGATTGGATCAACACTATTCCAGCAGGAACTATCACCACTTGGGCTGATCTAGAGAGCAAGTACTTAGAAAGATTCTTTCCAATTTCTAAGTTTATCAAGAAGCGGGCTGAAATTTCAAACTTTGAGCGAGGAGATCTTTGAGTCTCTTTATGATGCGTGGGAAAGGTTCAAATTGTTATTAAAAAAATGTCCTTCGCATGGTATTGATGACTTTGTGCAATTGCAAACATTCTGTCATGGTTTGCGACCTCAAACAAGAATGATGTTAGATGCCTCAAATTGGAGGGTCTTTGGGTACTAAAGCTGCGAGAGGAAGCAAGGCGGTTAGTAGAGCATATGGCCTCTAATGAATACGAAATTGAGAATGATAGAGGGGCACCAACAACGAAGAAAGGGATGTTAGAATTGGATTCTAATAGTCTTTGTATTGGCTCAACAAAAGGTAATGTCACTTGATTGAAGCCCTCACTAAATAGATTAAATTGCTTTGCTTTGCCAAGTGGATCTCAAAATTACACGCAACCGTTCAAGCGGTGCAAGCGAGGGCATGTAACTTTTGTGGCGAAACACTCATGAAGGTGACTGTGCTACTCATGGTGATAACAGTGAACAGGTTAATTACATGGGAAATTTTCAAAAGAAAGGTGGGAACCCGTATTCTAACACCTACAATCACGGGTGGAAGAATCATCCCAACTTCTCTTGGAAAAATAATGATACTGCGCGAGTTCAAACCAACGGCAAAGACAATCTCAAGCACCTCCTCGAACAACAAAGACAATCTTCTCGATTGGAGGATGCTTTAACTCAATTCATGCAAATGACCAAAACCACTTTTCAATCACAAGAGCAGACTATGAAGCATATGGGGAAAATCATGAAGCATCCATAAAGAACTTAGAGACTCAAATTGGGCAATTATCAAAGCGACTTATTTGAATCATCTAGTAGTGGATTCTCATACCACAGTTGATAACCCAAGGAATGAAAGCGCTAAGGCTATTTCGCTAAGAAGTGGTCGGGAGTTGAAAACGCCTGTGGTGACTTGTGAGAAGAAGGTGGAAGTAGAAAAGGAAAAAATTGAGTTGAGTGAAAAAAATGAAAATGAAAAAAATGGGGAAGTTGAAAATGAGCAAAGTGAAGAAGGTGTGAAGTCTAACCTTAATGAAAACAATTTGTTCTTTGATGTGCAGGTACAAGAGAAACCCAAAGCACCCTCTCCTCAAGTGAAGCTGCCATATCCACATGCTAGCAAGAAAAATCAAAAAGATGAGCAGTTTTCAAAGTTCATGGAGATTTTCAAGCGACTTCAAATTAATATCCCATTCGCAGAAGCTCTAGAACAGATGCCCATCTATGCCAAGTTCATGAAGGAGCTCTTGACAAAGAAGAGGAAATTCAAAGAAGATGAAACAGTGGCTTTGACGGAAGAGTGCAGTACCATAATTCAAAGGAAGCTTCCTCAGAAAATGAAAGATCCGGGAAACTTGACATGGAGGAAGATGCCGAGGTACCACTTATCCTAGGTAGGCCATTTTTAGCCACAGGGCGAGCTTTGATTGATGTGCAACAAGGAAGGCGATCTTAAGGTTCCGGGATGAGAAGATCACTTTTAATGTTTTTGAAGCTATGCACCATCCTGATGACAAAGGACAGTGTTTTAGGGTGGATGTACTTGATAATTCTGTGAAAGAGACCTTTAGGCAGGAAGTACCATCTCCACCATTGGAGAATGTAATTGTAAACTCTATTGAAGAAGCAGAAGAGAATCTGGGGAGTGAAATAGAAGAGTGTATTTTGCAGTTTGAAGCTTCTCAGATAGAAAATGTGTCAAAGAAAAAGAAAGCTAGATAGGGGGGAGAGTCAGAAAAGATTCTGAATGAAACAACTCCTCTCATCTCAAGTATGTTTTCCTTGCAAATGATGATCTTCATCCAGCTATCATTAGCAGCTCTTTGACCAAATTGGAAGAGGAGAAGCTGATGAGGGTACTAAGAAGCAACATAAATGCGTTGGGATGGACTATCTCAGACCTCAAGGGGATAAGTCCAGCTTTTTGCATGCACAAAATCAAACTGGAGGAAGAATTCAAACCTGTGATCCAACCTCAGCGGAGATTAAACCCTACAATGAAAGAGGTGGTGCGTAAGGAAGTTTTAAAGCTCTTAGAGGCCGGCATGATTTATCCTATCTCAGATAGCTCATGGGTGAGTCCGGTTCATGTGGTCCCTAAGAAGGGTGGTATGACGGTAGTAAAGAATGACAAGAATGAGTTGATTCCGACTCGAACTGTTACAGGTTGGAGAATGTGTATAGACTACCGGAGGTTAAACTAGGCAACCAGGAAGGACCACTTCCCTTTGCTATTCATGGATCAGATGTTGGAGAGGTTGGCTGGACAAGCGTTCTATTGCTTTCTAGATGGATACTCTGGGTATAACCAGATAGCTGTAGACCCAGAAGACCAAGAGAAGACAGCTTTCACGTGTCCCTTCGGTGTGTTCGCATATCGGAGGATGTCCTTCGGGTTGTGCAATGCTCCAGCGACTTTTCAAAGGTGCATGCTTTCTATTTTCTCTGATATGATGGAAAATGCAATTGAGGTATTTATGGACGATTTTTCTGTTTTTGGTTCTACTTATGATTCTTGCTTGGCTAACCTTGATGCGGTTTTAAAACGATGCACTGAAACCAATTTAGTTTTGAATTGGGAGAAGTGCCACTTTATGGTCAAGGAAGGTATTGTGCTTGGCCATAAAATTTTTGCAAAAGACATTGAGGTTGACCAAGCGAAAATCGAAGTGATAGAAAAGTTACCTCCTCCCTCTAAATGTAAAAGGAGTGAGAAGTTTTTAGGACACGCCGGTTTTTATCGACGTTTCATAAAAGACTTCTCCAAGATTGCAAAACCATTATGCAATCTACTTGTTAGGCTGAATTTGTGTTTGATAATGGTATGCATGTGCTTTTAACATCTTGAAGGAGAAACTCATCTCTCGCTCCAGGTCATATAATAGCCCCAAATTGGGATATTCCATTTGAGCTTATGTGTGGCGCTAGTGACTATGCGATGGAGTCTTTGTATTGGGCGAGAGATCGAGAGAAGTTCTTCCATGCTATATACTATGCTAGCAAGGTTTTAAATGACAACCAAGTGAATTATGCAACAAGCGAAAAGAATTGCTAGCCATAGTATTTGCCTTTGGAAAAATTTCGTTCCTATTTAGTTGGATCAAAAGTAGTTGTTTTTCGACCACCATGCGGCAATAAAATATCACGCTAACCAAGCGCGAGTCTAAGCCTCGACTCCTTAGATGGATCTTGCTTTTGCGAGAATTTGACTTGGAAATTAAGGACAAAAAGGGGGCGAGAATGTGGTAGCGGATCATCTGTCAAGATTAGAAAACAAGGAAGTATTTGCTTGTGAAAAAAGAAATCCTAGAAGAGTTCGGATGAAAAATTACTTGCCATTGTGGAAAGACCGTGGTTTGTCGACATTGCAAATTATAAAGCGTACCGAAAGGTCCCTAAGATTTGACATGGCAACGAGAAGAAGTTCCTCCGAGATGCCCAACATTACGTTTGGGATGATCCGTATCTTTACAAAGTTGGGTGATGGAATCTTGAGAAGATGTGTGTGCAGGGTGAAAGTACAAGCATTCTATGGCATTGCCATGACTCTCCCATGTGGAGGGCACTACAATGGGAGCGCTGCTGCTGCTAAGGTTCTCCAATCCGGTTTTTATTGGCCATCCTCTTCAAGGATGCACATGATTATGTGAGAAGTCATGACAAATGCCGGAGGGTGGCAATATTTCACGTAGGGGAGATGCCATTAAACCCCATTCTTGAAGTAGAAGTGTTTGATTCTTTGGGGCATTGATTTTATGGGACCATTCTCACCATCTTACAAGCGTGAATACATCTTAGTGGCGATTGACTATGTCTCCAAGTGGGTTGAAGCGATTGCCATCGCTGCTAAGAGTGATTCCCAAACGTGGTTAAATTCATAAAGAAGAACATCTTCTCTAGATTCGGTGTGCGAGAGTCCTAATCGGTGATGGGGTAGCCACTTTTGCAACACCTAACTCAACAATGTTCTCTCCAAGTATGGTGTTACGCATAAAGTGACAACTCCTTATCATCCTCGAGCAATGGTCAAGAAGTCTCAAACAGAGAGAGATTAAGAGGATTTTGGAAAAGGCGGTTGGAAGCTCAAGAAAGGATTGGTCGTTGAAGGTAGATGATGCGCTTTGGGCATATAGAACGACCTATAAGACACCTTTAGGCATGTCCCCATACCAATTGGTTTATGGTAAAGCTTGCCATTTACTGGGTTGAACTTGAGCACAAAGCGTATTGGGCACTAAAGTTTTTGAATTTTGCCACTTGGCTGTGGGGAGAAGAGGATCCTACTGACTACAATTTGGATGAGATGCATCTGCAGGCATATGAGAATAATCAGATTTACAAGCGAGAGAATGAAAGCATACCATGACAAAAATATCTCACGGAAAGAGTTTCATCCTAGGCAATGAAGTGTTGTTGTTTAATTCGAGACTCAAGCTATTTCCAGGAAAACTGAAATCCAAGTGGTCAGGGCCTTTTGTTGTCAAAGAAGTGACTCCTTATGGAGCAATTGAAGTGGAGGAACTTTGAGTCAAAAAGATCGTTCAAAGTTAATGGGCGAGGTTGAAGCCGTACTTGGGCGAAGTGGTAGAGAGAGAAAAGCTGGAATTGGTTTTAAGCGACCCTTAAAACCGGAGGTAACGTCAAGCTAGTGACGTTAAAGAAGCGCTTGTTGGGAGGCAACCCAATTTTCTCAACCCTTATCTTTTTAGTTTTTCGCATTATTTTTTTTTCCTAGAGTAGGTACCTTAGGATGCATTTTAGGCACAATTATTTTGGTTTGCAAGTTAAAAATGGATTAGTCACAATACGGCGTTTCTGCGCGTATCCTGCACTGTGCACATTAGCTGCGGCCAATTGGCGCGCTCTTTGCGCGTAACTCGTGCGTCACGCCTGAGCCTGGGCTGTTGCTCCTGTCATTCCGCGCGGCTCTCGCGGTGCTGTTGCGCGCCGCGCGCGAGTATTGGTTTTAAAGCTGCGCTGCTGCTGTGTGCGCGCGAAATCTCTCCAAAATTAGGTTTTCCAATTTTCTGCATCCAAGGAGCTTTTTGTGGTGGGGTTTTTGAATTTGTACTTACCTTCCTTCATCTACATCATTCATCAAGTAAGTACTCTCTTCTCAACTTAAATTCTTTCAAGATTCATCTTTTTGAAACAATGGGTAAAAAAATCAATATTTTTGATGATGAAATTGATAGAGTTTGTGTTATGGATGGGTTGTGTTGATTTACATGATTAGATATTGTTGAAAAACAAGTTTGGGGTTGATGTAGTTTATTGTAAGTTGTTGTTCATGTGTGGAGTAGGTGTGCACACCACTTGTTTGATAAAAAGCATAAACTAGAATGTCATGAACAACATGCTTGCATTTGTCAACAACAAGCTTGTCCTTGCAAATTGCTTGAGATGGTGGTCATGTGAACTCAACATTTCCTATAAAATAAAATAATTTGTGACTATTGTTGAGAAAGAAGAGTTCTGTCATGGTTATTTGTGCACTAACCTTGACCAATTTTGTGCGAAATTTTGTTTTTATGATGTGAGCAGGTGATGGCTGGCAAAGGAACGAAGAGGAAGACGGTTGGTCGTGGTTCGTCATCCCGCTCTCAATCCGTGTACAATTCTGACATGTTTAGGTCACTGGGATGTGAAAAGTTCCATGAGTCAATTGACATGGTCGACCCCAAATTTGTTAAAGAAAAAGCCCTTCTCCTTGCTCCGGGTGATTTCGAAGAGATTAAGGAAAATATTAGCAGACGAAGATGGGAGCAATATGTGAATTATCCGAAGGAGGCGAGCAAGGCTCTTGTCTTTGAGTTCTTCTCTAATGTCTCTCCGGAGCCTGCAGTTGATGGGACAGTGGTGTTTCCGAGTCGACAAGCTATGTTCGGGTCATGTGGTCCCTTTGATGAGAAAAAAACGATCAATAGACCTGTTTGGGATAGAGCGGGGCCGCTTTTGGACTGCATGTTCAGATCTAAACTCAGCAGAGATAAATGTAAAGATCGACCAGGCGGCGGGGCCGAGATTAGCCAAGCAATGTAAACTGGTATGGATTGGGTTAGAAATAGCTTTGGGAGCCGCAGAAAGATCCTTGTTAGCTCTCTCACACCGGGCTTAGAGGTTGGGCAGCCTTCATCCTTGCCACCATCCTCCCAAGTTCTAACCAATCTGAGCTGAATATCGACAGGGCAACCCTAGCTTCTTGTATCATTAGAGGAGAGCCTGTCAACTTAGGGGCAGTTCTTAAGAAAGAAATTCAGATCTTTGCCAATTTCAAGGATGGGGCTTTGCCAAGCTATTGGAGGCATGCTAGCCTCATTGCATTGTTGTGTGAAAGAGCTGGGGTAGTAGCCGACGCAGATGAAGTCACTATTTCACCGGCTGCTGCAATTACGGGGACTTGGATTCGCTCTAGGGCAGGACTTGAACATCCGGTTCAAAGAGAGGGACCGCAGCAGGAGCAGCCAGATGAGCAAGGACCAACCTTTACCATTGATGATTTTCCGGTTAGGCCATCTACAGAAGATTTTCAGAATCTTCAGGCAAGAATGGATGTGCTGGCAGTTAACCAAGAGCGGATGGAAGCAAATCAGTAGCGGGTGGAAGTTGGGATGAGAAACATGTACAGAGCCATGTGCATGCTGCATAGTGGAGCGCAGATGGATCCTGATGCTGACATATTTCAGCGCCCTCCACAGTCTCAGGCGCGGTTGAGTAGTCTACTCACCGCCAGGTTACTTTTTATCTTTCCCTTCAGTTCTGTTTTAATTGAGTGTGTGCTTTAATGTTTTCCTTAGGTTAGTTTTCGTTTTGAATTTTATTTTTGTTTTTGCCTTAGTCTTTGTAAATAGATCTTCCCCGAAATCAATCAGTGAGGACACTGTTGTGTTTAAGTGGGGGGAGGACCTATCGCCAGTTTCATGAATAAAATGCAATCATATGGTGAATTTCATGTTTAAATTTTTATTTTTTTTATAAAGGACAGTTGAGCAAACTTTGTGATGATTCGGTGAGAATTGAGCGAATAATACCCCTGTGGTGATCAAATTAGCGCATTCTTGCTTCCACACATAAAACACTAACCGGTGGAACTTAGTGATCCTAGAAAGGTTGGTAGCTAAGCTAGTTGTTGGTGGACCATGGGAGTTGCAAAATTTTTATTAAAAATGTAGGGTAGTTGTAGAAGCTAAGTTGGGGGTGCATCAGTTGTACTAAGGCTGGGCATGAGGATTGTAGAAAGACCAGTGCATTGTGTGTGTGTGTGTGCAACACTGTAGCGTCTACCCGTAACGCTGGAGTGTATGCCGTGTCGTGTGTTAATGCGTGTGTGCAGCACTGTGGCGTCCACCCATAACGCTATAGTGTATGCCGTGTGTGTCGGGGTGTGTGTGTGCGCGATCAGAATGCGCGTACCCGTAACGCTGGAGTGTATGCCGTGTTGTGTAGTTTAAACTAATAATTGCTGCAATGTCCCGAAGCACACGTTGATCAAATCCAAATGCCAATGTAATAAAAGGGGTTGCAGCCCAAAAAAAAAAAAGTGGTGTAGTTGAAATGCGTGAGCTATAATAGTTAGTGCACTGGTCGAATCTAAAACGCCTATTTAAGACCCTTTGTTGTGCTTGAAGCCCCCCGATCATTTTGTGAAAACGTGAATCTACCCTATGTTTTGAACCATCTTTTGCACTCTCGGAAGAAAACCCTCTAGTCTTAGGTAAATGCATTTTGAAACTAGCTAATCTCCAACTGAGTCAAGTGTCACACACGAACTGTTGAGCAAGTTTATGCGAGTGAGAGTACCACATGTGGGTTGGAAATTGAGTGGTCGGTCTGAAAGTTGTTGCTCAACTTGTCCTTGGGATGTTCGTGATTGTCTTGTTTAGTAAGGGATTCATAATTGATTGCATGTTATCTGAAGTTGGCAATGTTTTGTTTTTGTCTGGTCTTGTCATTACTTGAGGACAAGCAAATGTCCAAGTTGGGGGTTGTGATGAATCCCCATCACATGATGTTTTTCACTGCGAAAAAGGGGGATTTTACTTGATAATTTGATGAATGAATGGAAATTGTTAGGAGAAAATTAATGAGTTGTTCTATTTGAGATTTAATTGCCTTGCAGTGTGTTTATCTTGGGTTTTTGGTGTTTTTGTGCCCGGGGACTAGGTGGAAGAAAAGAACGAAGAAATGCAAGTGAGCGAGAATCAAAAAATGCAAGCGAGAGCATTGATCAAGTTGCAGCGAGTGGCGCTGGGAGCCGAGTCGCGGGGAAACAGGAAAACACGTTAAAACACCACAGCAGAGGTGCGTTTTTGGGGATCTTTGGACGAATTGGAAGCCCTAGCACACAGAAGAGAGCTCCTACCTCCTGACGGCTACTGAGGAATCAACACTTGGGAACAAGGATTGACGATTCAGATGCCTTCATTCCATCTTCCATCTCGTAATTATCCTCTTTCTTTTACTTTAATCATGTGGAACTAAATCCCCTTGTTAGGGATGATTGCACTTTGATGTAAAACTGTGGTTATTGATTTAATCTAGTACTTTTATCGTTTTCTCTCTTCGTTTGTGGATCGAATTTCTGTTCTTCAGATGTTTATATTTGGAAAAATATAGAATAATATTTGTTTCAATAATTTAAATGGAAATTTGGTTATTGAATAGCTTGAAATTCGATTCCTTCAATTTCGTAGCTTAGGGATAATCGCCGATTTGCTGTATGTGTATGAATTCTCGTTGTTTAATGCTTGTTATGATTATTAGCACCTAAGGGATTAGGGTTTTTATGAATTAACAAAGGCTAATCACCTAAGGGATTAGGGTTTAGTAAAAGAGTGAATTCTATAGCGAACGAGAGAGAGGAATTATCTTTTAAAGAATAAATCAATGACCATAGTGGAAATCGAAGGGCCTTCATCCCTAGCATCTTCTCATCGCATATCTTTCATCGTGTTCATCATTCTCTTATTATAGAAAATCCAAAAATATTTTATTGCTTTACTTGAGCTTGATAGCTCAACAAATATCAAACCCAAAACCCCTTTAAACTTGGTTCCTATTAGTAGCTGTTAACGTCTTTAGTAAAATAACTTCGATCCTTGAGGACGATATCCCGGTACTTACCGGTTTTATTACTTGCACGATTCGGTACACTTGCCGAAAAGTTAACACAAGACCATTAACAAAGTTTTGATTTAACGAAAAAATATTTGAGTTAAAAGAATTAAAAAGAAAACGAGAAAAAGGTGAAAATTGCGAAATGGGGGTGTTATTAGTTATAGTGGGTTGTATAACTGAGCAGGTGGTGTAAAACGTAAGCCCAGTTCGCATAGGAGGCCCAGTATGCGAAACTGGGCTTAAGTCAGATGGGGGGTGTGCACATTAATCAGAGTAGTGCAAGAAGTAATCTGATAATTAAAAAAAATAAATAATTTTTAAGACCCATATAAGCCCAAATCCAACAGAAACCCTAAAAACTCATTTTCCCTTCTCCCCACCCTAGCTGCGCCGCAGCATACTTCATTCAAGAGAGAGAGAGAGTTACGGAGCTGAGAGAGAGAGATTTACGGAGCTGAGAGAGAACCGAGGCATGAGGGAGGAAGAAGTAGCGAGAGAGAGAGGGCGACGGTGAGGCCACGAAGAGGGAGACTTCGCCGGAGCTGGAATCGGCGACATAGAGTTTGCCAGCGCCGATGGGAACACTTCCAGGTTCGTTCCTTCTATTTTGGTTTCTGGGCTCTCTTTTTTCGGTTTTACTCTCTTTCTTCTTCTTATTTTCTTCCGATCTCATTCCTAGTTCCTGATGTGTGGTCTGGTTTCGTGGTTATGGGAAATCTATGGTGGGTGCAGTCTTTTTGGGAGTGATTTTGCGAGGGTGGCCGGAGGTGGGTTTGTGATGGTGATTTCAGGAGGTTGCTGGTTCGGTTTCGGAGGAGGAAGCTCGGTTTGGGTGGTGGCCGGTTCGGTTTTGTAGTGTTTGAATGGAGGCCGAAGGTGGGAGGGGAAGGGTTAGGTGACAGTGGTGGTTGTTGGGGTTGGTGATGGTGGTTGTTTGGATGGTGAGTGGTGGTGGCTGGTCACGGTGATGAGAGGAGAAGAAGCTTGTTTCTACATTTTTTGATTTTTCTCTACTCTATAATTTGTTTCAGATCTGTCTCTGTTTGGATGATTAGGGTTTCAGTTTGAAACCTAATTTTTTGTGAATGACTGTCTCGTCTGTTTTTTCGTCCCTTTAGACTGATGGTTGACTGCTATTTTATATTAAAATACTAGGTTTAGCATTAATTGTTTTTTTGACTGGGCTTTGACTCTTTTCAGGTTTGGATCCAAGCCCAGCAGCAGGTGTAGCAGCTTGGAGTGCTGCCCGAAAACCCTAATTCGCTACTTGAAGCCTATTTTCGGATTTGGCCATTTGGGCCTTTTTTGATGTAACTTTTTTGTATATTTTTGGACATTTCGGACTCTTAAACACTTTTAAATTGTAAATAAACTAGATAGAATTTTTTTGGTATTTTTGGACTATATATATGCTCAAAATAAATTAAATGCACAAAATAAGAATAATAATAAAAAAGGAGTCAGGCCGACTACAAAGACGAGAACGGGCCAGACTAGAGAAATACACTAAAACGAGACCCAAATAGAAGAAATGGGCTCATTAACTAAAAACACTGAAAATTAATTCGGAACCACGTCTGTGGGCCCAAGCCAAAATGGTAAGCGACTTAAATAAGCCCACTTAGGTTCGATTAGGCCCAAATATCGAGATTAAACTGAAGAATGCGTGAAAAGATCGATCATTCACGCGCATGCCTAGCTTAAGTAACGGTATTTTGGTTTAATTGAACGGATAATTGAAATTGGCTTAAATTAAAAAAGAGACACTATTCTAACTACTTGTAATCGCGTGATCTCGAAAAACAAGTTGAATAAAGCAAGTGACAAAAAGAAGACAGACAAAATTAGGGTATTACAGCTGCCCCTCTTTATTTCACATTTCGCCATGAAATATGAATTGGCCTTTTCATATTTGTTGGTGAAATGGAAATAAAGATATAGAAATAATACTAATTTGGCTAAATTACTGTTTTGGTCCTTTATCTTTGGCCTTGATTTCATTTTGGTCCTTTATCTTTTTTTTTTCTCGTTTTGGTCCTTTATGTTTCAGTTTTGTGTCAATTTGGTCCTTTTTTGTAGTTTTCCGTTCAAAATGACACAAAAAAAGGACCAAATTGACACAAAAAAAGGACCAAATTGACACAAAAAAGGACCAAATTGACACAAAATCTGAAACATAAAGGACCAAAACGAGAAAAAAAAGATAAAGGACCAAAATGAAATCAAGGCCAAAGATAAAGGACCAAAACAATGAAATTTAGCCTACTAATTTTGTCCGCTTGAGAAAAAGTGCAAATTTTTGTTATTTTCCTTTTGAGAGAGGGGGTTAACAATTGTCGCATTAACGGGAAAGCAATAAATTGGGAAAAGCGGTAAATTGGGAATTCGGAGGTTGCCTAAAACCTTCTAACGGACTCTTGTCGAGTCCGAGCTCCGGGGTGGCCTTTTCGAGCGGCCGATCAACATCGGTCCGAATCGATTTGATCAATGGATTTACGTTGTGCCTTAGGTGACACACAACTAATCCGAAGGACTTAACGGTCGATGGATCCATCGCGTGCTCGTACACGATGTTGTGATCTGTGGAAGGAGTTCACTAACTCTGTGGGAGTTCACTAACTCTGGGTTGATGGAGTTCACTAACTCTGGGTTGATGGAGTTTACGAACTCTAGGTTGATGGAGTTTACTGAACTGCAGGTTGATGGAGTTTACTAACTCGGTGTTGATGGTGATTTTCTAAAAATGAGATTTTTGGGACTCTCTAGTCCGAAGTAACTTTTCTCTTGGATGGTGAAATGCATGCACTTGGGTATTTGGGTGCACATGGATGCAATGATTGATTTTGGTGAGATGCTCTTTCTGTTTTGTCTATGTGCAATGCATGAGTTTCTTTTTCTGTTTTGCTCTTTTTCTCTTTCTTCTAGCTTCTCTTCTTACTCTTCTTTTGCTAGTTGTTACTCTTTTGCTCTTTTGGCGTTTCTTCATGAGATGCAAGTGTTGATGTGATGCAACTGTATTGCTTTGATGTTTGATGGGATGATGAATTTTGGTTCTTTTGGAATGCAAACATTACTATGATGTAGACAACACCGAATGTTTTTTTTTTTGCATAGGGACCTCAGGATTCTTGAGTGATCAATTCAAGTGTCCTATCGTGATGACTATTTCGAATGTACATTCGACTTAGCCTCCTATGATTTTGTATTTTGAAAATTGATTTGATGCAATGATGATGAATGCTTGGTTTGCTAGAAAGAAAGAAGTAAATGAACACTTGGCGTGCTGATGCGAAGATAGTAAATGAGCACTTGGCGTGCTGAGAAAACGGTAAATGAACACTTGGTGTGCCTTTAATGAACCACTCGGGACCCGAGGGCATTTGAACTCCGAACTGAAGGAGCGATTGGGAATGAGATTTTGAGACTGACAAGTCCAGGATGACTGACTTGAGAATTGGATTGAAGACTGACACTTGAAGTGTTGATTGTTGGAACTAGGCATGAGGATTAACATCTTGTGTTCGTCCGCATTTTGCTTAGCATATGCCATGATTGATGTCTTGAATATTATGGAATGCTTTTGTTCTTTTCTTTATGAAATGCAAATATCAACATAATGCTTTGATGTTTGAATGCAAGTGTATGCGGTGATTGATGCTTTGATGGATGGAATGCTCCTGTTCTAACTTCTGTTTGTTTCTTTTTTTTGCATTAATATGATGCAATGCTATGATGTTTGATGCAATGATTTTTGTTCTTTTTCTTTTATGGAAATGCTAACATTAATATGATGCCAATGCAATGAAAAGATTTCTGCTTTTTCTTCTTTACTATTTTCCTACATGAAATGCAAGTATTAATATGGTGCAACTGACGTGGAACGTTTTTTCTTTTTGCTATGTGATGAATGCACGAAATGTGAAGATGCAAATGTAATGCTTTGATGCATATGCCATAATGAATAGATTGAAATGCCTAGATGCATGAGGTAAACATTTTTGTGATGATGAGATGCGAGACTTTGGATGCAAGGAATTGAGATGATTATTGACCATTTGATTCAAACTCCGGTGTTCTCAAGGTTTTTATTTACAAACAACCTCACTTGTTTTCTCTTTCTTTCCATGATGACTGAATTTTAGATATCACGTAAACAACTCGTGCTCTCTCTTTTTGAAGCATTGTCTAGTAAGCATGCATAGAAGTGCAAATGTGAATGAATGAGCCAGTTAACTTTGAATTGGTTTAGGGCATGGACATTTATGGCAAGTGAAGAAATGACAGACATGATTATTGCCGAAGCTTATGAGGGATCAAGAGATACAAGATTGCCCCAATTCAGGTCTTTGATGAGTGAATAGCTTGCCCCAGTCTAGTGGTGACAACAACTAGGGGTGTAGAAGATGATGAATTGGGAATGCTTCGGCTTTTGAAATGAAGGGTGGAGCAAAAGAGATTTTGACTCAACCCATAAAGTTTGATGTTGCCCCAGTCATAACAAGGACAAAGCTGCCCCAATTAGAATGACAAGGCCCTGTTTAGGATAGTGAGTTGAGAGATTGCCCCGGTGAGGTTTTATAGGAATGAATGAGGTGAAGGAATGGGAACGCACTTGCCCCACTTTCGAATGACATTTCAAATGGTTTCTTTGAGTGAGGTTGTGAAAGGCGACAGAGTTATGGTGATGGTTATGAACTGAGGGTGATATATGAATGGGGCGGGCAATGAACAAACCTCCCCAAAGTTGAGTGGAGTGAGAGGTGAAGAGAATGCCCCCTAGTACACACTTTTGGATTCTCTTTAAGAACAACTTAAATGCAATAAAAGTTTTGACTTTTTAGTATGAGGAGAGGCTCCACTTGGTGACTACTAGACGTTGTTTTAATGCAACATGAATGCATCTTGGAGTGCAAGTCCTTCTCCTTTTTTTTTACCAACTTTCTTTTTTTGATTGTTTGTTTTTTCTTTTCGAGCAGCTTTCTTTTTTCTGCTCGTTTGTTTTTTCTTTTTGAGCAAACACGTCGTAAATAGATAAATTTATTTGTCCTAAGATTAAAGTTTGAGAAAACGAAAGCAATTAGTCATTGATCGGAATGGACTTTTTAGGGTTGTGATGTGGAGAAGGGGATGATTGAGCTTAATGAAGTGTTTGGGGTTGATGGGGATGATGGGTCTTATTCGGTGTTGGCTGATGGTCAATGGTTAATGGTTATTAGGTTTGATGAGGTGTTTGAAGGTTTTATGAAAGAAAAGATGGTTAAACCCAATGAATTGAGGGCTTTTCTGAAGGGGAGCTCTTATGCTTCATGGCAAAATGTATTGACTCTTAATTTATACTCCCTTTGTCTTCCTTTCTCTGTTTTGGGATTCTCCTTTTTGAAACTTTGTTATTCCCCTCCTTTTGTGAATTTCCTTTCCTTTTGACTTGGGTGAAAATGATATACCATCTTTGATGTGGAATTAACCCTCGTCTAGGGTGATGGGGATATCTTGGGCTTTTCTCGGCTTAAGATGGGTAACAAAGGGTATTTTTGTGATTTTGAATCTTTGGCTTAAGAAGGATAGGAAATGGACTTTTTGGGATTTTAGGTTTTGAGGGTATGGAGAGATGACCAAATTTCACTTCAAATCCTGATTGCTTATTTCTGTAAGACTTAACTTTAGGACAATAATTTATCTATCTTCATGTGTTTTCTATTTTCTTTTCCCCTTTTTTTGTGCCCTAATTTTTGCCTGGACTGCTCTTTGCGAGTTTTCAATCCATCGGGCGCTCTTTTTTTGCCTAGGCCGCCCTTTGCGGTTTTCAACCTAGCGAGCTTATTTTATCTTTTTTATTTATTATATATATTTTTTTAGAAAGACTTGCACTAAATGAATATGATACTGACAAGGAAAATTAGTGATCACGAATTGCTGACATGATGGACTTAAAGTGTTAGCGAGAATGAACCAAAAAGTCAAGTATGCAATGATGGGAGAGAATATGCGCTTTATGGGTGGACGGGCGGGATTAGACTTGGATGGGGAATGATGATAAATGAAGGAAATTGACGACTCAAACAAGAGAAATCACGACGCATGCATGCATTCTTACTAGAAGAACGCTTCACAGAGAGTTAACATTGGTTAAAACATGATATAAAAACTTTTTTAATGAACTGTTTCAGTCTTTCATCATGGAATGGATGAGATGCAATGCTTTTTTTTGAAGGAGATACAAATGAGCTATTGATGTGAAAAACTGAGGGCCCTGAAACACCTTGAGTTTGCAAATGAGTGAGGGTAAGCTTTTCCAAAAAAGAAAGATTACTTTGCAAGAACATCTCGTCTCTCATCACAACATTTTTGTTGTATGCAATGCATGGATGAAAACATTATGATGCATACATGATGAAAATGAAATGCATGAAAGCATGTTCACTTGAAAAGTGTGATTATTCTAAAAGTTTTTTTTTGTTTTTGATGTTTTCTTTTGATGCAAGACGAAATATGAAATGCCAATGCATTTTTGGATGATGAATGATGCAAGAATGATGCTTCTTTTCAAAATGATTTTTATAGAGGCAAGACAAGATATGAAATGTCGATGCCCCCTTTTCTTTTGAATGATGAAAGATGCAGGAATGATGCTTTTTCCTAAATGATGATTTTTTAGAGGCAAGGCAAAGTATGAAATGCCAATGCCCCTTCTCTTTTCTTTTGAATGATGAAAGATGCAGGGATGATGTTTTTTCCAAAATGATGATTTTTTTTAGAGGCAAGGCAAAGTATGAAATGCCAATGCCCCTTCCCTTTTTGAAAGATGCATGTATGGAGGAATGATGTATTTGAACTAAAGTGATGAGGTTAATGAAATGATGCATGAATGCTACATTTTGAATAAATTTGATGATGATTTTTGTTCATGATTATGAATGAGATGTTTTCTTGTTTTCATTTTTTTTGTGCAATGAAATGCATGATACTCACAATGATTTTTTTTTTTAAAAAAAAATGCATGGAAAGACATGATTTTTTTATTGAATGGAATTGTATGCAAAATGAGAGGTTAATGTATTATTTTTTCATGATGTGTGAAAAAGGAAAACAATAATGCATGAGACGCGCCCCTAATAAGACACGATTTTTTGGATCTTTCGAGAAAATTAGGGGAAAAAGCCTTAGTGAATGGAAACGCACACGTGCGGAGAATGCACTCCTGACAAACCTTAATGAGATAGAGAAAAATGCATGTATGAATTTTATCAAGCTTTTGTTTTATGCAATGCAATATATGTCTTTATATGAAAATGACGGCAATAATGCGACTTGACATGCATGTGAAAAATAGGATGAAAACATTTTTTTTGAGTTTGATGACTGAAATTTTGGGAACATCACCTCATATAGCCCGGTAAAAGAAAAGACTATGATGATTTTTTTGAAAGTTTTGCTTTTTGCCCTTTTTTTTGAAAATTTTGTTTTATGTAATGTAAGGATGTATGCAAATGATGATGATGTTTTATGCATACGCAGATTAGAGCAAAATCTTTATTGACATTAATTCAAGTTGTTGTTTTCCTTTTTTTGGAAAATGCGGGTTGTACGTGGCTTCATATGGACATAGTAAGAGAAAGGCTACAACGGCAGCTCTTTCTCTCTTTTTTTTGAAAAGAGTGGGCCACATGCTGCCTCGTACGAATCGGCAAAAGAAAGGCTACAACGACAGCTCTTTCTCTATTTTATCTTCTTTTTTTCTTTTTCTTTTTTGAGAAATCTCCTTCTCTTTTTTGAAAACATGCCTAGATTACAATGCAACACACAATTGGGTATGCCCCTTGTGTCCTACGAAGGGTGGGAATCCTAGGGTCTAAAGTCGACGAAAAGTGTAATCCTCCCATGTAGGTTCTAATCACTTCCTCACAATGGCAACCAAGAGCTAAAGTCTCTCTTATGATGACACCCACAATCGTAGAAAGCTACCGAGTGAGAGGCACCATGACAAAGCGCACTCTTGGGCGGAACTTTCATGAGAGCCCTACAGACAAAGGTCTACGAATGGTAGTCACTAATCGTTCCCACTCTCCTAGGTTTTCGTTCAGACCTTGGGTTTTAGGCCCCACTCAATGCTCACAAGTATAGGGTGTGAAGTGTGTGTTGAGGGCACGACACCTAGAAATAACTACCCTTCCCCACCTGCAAATGAAAACCCAGAACAGTCCAGACAGAAGCAAACAATAACATGTTGTCTACCCTAGGGTTTAATATCAAATAAGCTAGCTTAGGTTTTCAACAACAATCAAGTGCATTGCTTACCTCAAGAAAGGGAGCCGAGAAGAGGGGATCATGATAGAATTGGGGAGAAATGCATGAGCTTACCTTGTAGAAAGGGAGCAAAGAAGAAGGGATCCTGATTGGGATTGGGGAAATGCATGAGGGTACTAAGCACATAAGCAAAGAGGAGGAAGGAAAAACAAACCTGGAAGAAGAGAAAACAAATGCACCTGCATACAACATGATAAGAAAGAAAAGGAAACCGAAAGAGATAGAGGCAAACAAGGTATCCAAATCAAATCACAAACCACACATTTAATTAGTTAGGCTTGACCCACTTAGAAAAAGTCCCCAGTGAAGTCGCCAGCTGTTGCGCCCGAAAAAGTCCCCGAGGGGTTTTTATTCGTTTACAACCTTTTAAAACAATGAAGTCACCACCAATATTTTTTATAAGGAAAATATTGAAGAAAAGCCTTTTTGGAAGGCGGATGGTCTTTGGAAAACCTAGGAAGATTTGGGTTCGTGGGCCTCGGTTAGGCATGGGAAGGTATTAGCACCCCACATCTCATTTCTACTGAAAGGGAACCTTTAATTAAACGTGTGGTTTTAAGTGTTGATTTGGAAAATACTTAAATTTGCCTCTTGATTGAAAAGACTTAAAGAAGATTTTTATTTGCGGCGCTTGACGAGAGTTAGCCGCTTTGGTTTTTTGAAAGGAAAAATGTTTTTAGTTTGTTGTGCTTGACGGAGGGGATCCGCTCCTACGTATCTCCCGGTGCGATGGAGAATTCAAAGCTACGTAGTTCTAGGTTTTTTATTTTTTATCTTGTTTAATTGTGCAAAACTAGGCATTCATGATGATCAATTGAGCGAAGGCTCCAAGTGATCACCACTAGTTCCTCATTGTTAATAACCTTGCAAGCAAAGGCTTCACAGGACCACTAACAAAGTTTTTTGATTTATTGGAGATTTTTTTAGAAAAAAATAGGCATTCATGATGATCAATTGAGCAAAGGCTCCAAGTGATCACCACTAGTTCCTCATTGTTAATGATTCATGCAAGCAAAGGCTTCGCAAGACCATTAACAAAGTTTTGATTTAATGAAAAGTATTTAGAAAAATCAGGCATTCATGATGATCAATTGGGCAAAGGCTCAAAGTGATTACCACTAGTTCCTCATTGTTAATGATTCATGCAAGCAAAGGCTTCGCAAGACCATTAACAAAGTTTTGATTTAACGAAAAAATATTTGAGTTAAAAGAATTAAAAGAAAACGAGAAAAAGGTGAAAATTGCGAAATGGGGTTGTTATTAGTTATAGGGGGTTGTATAAGCGGCGCGGGGGTGTAAACGTAAGCCCGGGCCGCATAGGAGGGCCCAATATGCGGCGGGCTTAAGTGAGATGGGGTGTGCGCGCGTCGTCAGTAGTGCAAGAAGTAATCTGATAATTAAAATAAATAAATAATTTTTAAGACCCATATAAGTCCAAACCCAACAGAAACCCTAAAAACTCATTTTCCCTTCTCCCCACCCTAGCTGCGCCGCAGCATACTTCATTCAAGAGAGAGAGATTTACGGAGCTGAGAGAGAACCGAGGCATGAGGGAGGAAGAAGTAGCGAGAGAGAGAGGGCGACGGTGAGGCCACGAAGAGGGAGACTTCGCCGGAGCTGGAATCGGCGACATAGAGTTCGCCGGCGCCGATGGGAACACTTCCAGGTTCGTTCCTTCTATTTTGGTTTCTGGGCTCTCTTTTTTCGGTTTTACTCTCTTTCTTCTTCTTATTTTCTTCCGATCTCATTCCTAGTTCCTGATGTGTGGTCTGGTTTCGTGGTTATGGGAAATCTATGGTGGGTTCAGTCTTTTTGGGAGTGATTTTGCGAGGGTGGCCGGAGGTGGGTTTGTGATGGTGATTTCAGGAGGTTGCTGGTTCGGTTTCGGAGGAGGAAGCTCGGTTTGGGTGGTGGCCGGTTCGGTTTTGTAGTGTTTGAATGGAGGCCGAAGGTGGGAGGGGAAGGGTTAGGTGACAGTGGTGGTTGTTGGGGTTGGTGATGGTGGTTGTTTGGATGGTGAGTGGTGGTGGCTGGTCACGGTGATGGGAGGAGAAGAAGCTTGTTTCTACATTTTTTGATTTTTCTCTACTCTATAATTTGTTTCAGATCTGTCTCTGTTTGGATGATTAGGGTTTCAGTTTGAAACCCTAATTTTTTGTGAATGACTGTCTCGTCTGTTTTTTCGTCCCTTTAGACTGATGGTTGACTGCTATTTTTTATTAAAATACTAGGTTTAGCATTAATTGTTTTTTTGACTGGGCTTTGACTCTTTTCAGGTCTGGATCAAAGCTCAGCAGCAGGTGTAGCAGCTTGGAGTGCTGCCCGAAAACCCTAATTCGCTACTTGAAGCCTATTTTCGGATCTGGCCATTTGGGCCTTTTTTGATGTAACTTTTTTGTATTTTTTTGGACATTTCGGACTCTTAAACACTTTTAAATTGTAAATAACCTAGATAGAATTTTTTTGGTATTTTTGGACTATATATATGCTCAAAATAAATTAAATGCACAAAATAAGAATAATAATAAAAAAAAAGGAGTCAGGCCGACTACAAAGACGAGAACGGGCCAGACTAGAGAAATACACTAAAACGAGACCCAAATAGAAGAAATGGGCTCATTAACTAAAAACACTGAAAATTAATTCGGAACCACGTCTGTGGGCCCAAGCCAAAATGGTAAGCGATTTAAATAAGCCCACTTAGGTTCGATTAGGCGCAAATATCGAGATTAAACTGAAGAATGCGCGAAAAGATCGATCATTCACGCGCATGCCTAGCTTAAGTAACGATATTTTGGTTTAATTGAACGGATAATTGAAATTGGCTTAAATTAAAAAAGAGACACTATACTAACTACTTGTAATCGCGTGATCTCGAAAAACAAGTTGAATAAAGCAAGTGACAAAAAGAAGACGGACAAAATTAGGGTATTACAGGTCCAACCATTTCCTCAAGCATTCTTTTTATTACCCTATTTGAAAGTTCAGCTTGTCCACTTGTTTGTGGGTGATAGGCAGTAGCAATCTTGTATTTTATCCCATATTTTGCAAGAAGTTTTTCAATGAGTTTATTGCAAAACTGAGAGCCTTCATCATTGCATGGCATCCCATATGTCGTCTTGTGAATTCCTACTTGTCGCATTGCATGGCATCCCAAGCATTTCCAAGTCGCTATTAAGTCGGAGGTTTTGCCTCATTTATAAGTCGTTGATGCCCCTATTTACGGGTATATTTTTAAGTCGGGAGTTCTGCTCCAATGGTACCACATGCATGTGCATTAGTGTAGGGACGCATTTTCGGATATACATTTTATGACGTGTTGTGTTTCGTGATGTCTGTGAAGTGGAATTATATTGGGAAACATATTGTCGAATATGTGGAATTATATTGTCGAAAACTATAATGCCGAAGTTGCGATGTGACTGTGAAGTGGTAATTAGTAATATTCAGTCCTAATATGCCATTTTACATATATTCTACTATATAATTTGATGTCTCACCCCTTCTGTTGAATGTTACCTCTACGTGGGTAACGTGCAGGTAGTCACGAATGAAGACCAGGTTCTCTTGTTAGCTGAGTCAGTGTCGTCTTTGATACGTAGCACCCGGGGAGGGGATGAACGCTGTCTTTATTAATTGTTTGTTGCATTAGTTGTTTTGAACACGATGTCGTGGATTTTGAAATATTATTTATTTTTCGATGATGTAAACTAAATTGAAGTGTTTTTCTACGTTCGTTTTTAATTATACGTTGTATGGATTTTAAAATGTTGTATGTGACACTCCATTGCCTGTTTAAAATTTAATTTCCGCACTCTGATATTTAAATAAAGTGAACGAGTAGAATTGGGGTGTTACAAAAAGCTTCCATACAAGATTCATTAAAGTTAAAAGGCACATCATGTTGCAAATGCATACACAATGGTTTTGAAATCTTTGAAAAGTCTTTGATAAATCTCCTATAAAAACCCGCATGACCTCAGAAACTTCAAATCCCTTTGATTGTTGATGGAGGTGGTAGTTTCTCAATTACCTCAATTTTGGCCCTATCCACTTCAAAACCTTTTTTAGATATTTTATGACCAAACACAATGCCTTCTTTCACCATAAAATGATATTTTTCCCAATTAAGCACTAAATTGTTATCTTCACATCTTTGCAGGATTTTTTCTAAGTTTGATAAACACAATGGAAATGTTTCTCCAAAAACAGAAAAATCATCCATGAAGACTTCCATTGATTTCTCAATGAAGTCAGAAAGATTGACATCATGCATCTTTGAAAGGTAAGGTGCATTAAAAAGTCCAAAAGGCATCCTTCTAAATGCAAAGGTGCCATATGGAAAAGTAAAGGTAGTTTTCTGTTGATCCTCAGGTTCAATTGCTATTTGATTGTATCCTGAATAACCATCTAAGAAACAATAGAACTCCTTTCCAGCTAACATATCTAACATTTGATCTATAAAGGGTAAGGGGAAATGATATTTCTTGGTGGCCTTATTGAGTTTTCTATAATCCATGAAAATTCTCCATCCTGTGACAAATCTTGTAGGGATTAATTCATTGTTCTCATTAGCTATTACTGTGATTCCCCCCTTCTTAGGAACACATTGCACAGGACTAACCCATGAACTATCTGAAATAGGGTAGATAATACCAGCATCTAGCCATTTTATTATTTCTTTCTTAACAACCTCTTTCATGATGGGATTTAATCTTCTTTGCCCTTCTATGCTATTTTTAGAATTTTCTTCTAAAATTATCCTATGCATGCATATGGAGGGGCTAATCCCTTTAATATCTGCTATTTGCTAACTTATAGCTTTCTTATGTCTTTTCAAGGTGTTAATTTGTTCCGACCTGGACTACAACGCCCCGCTGGATATTGGGCCGGCCCAATATCTTGGTCCGCATCTCTGCTCGACAATTACCCGTGCCAGTCCACCTATGCCGACGGCTAAGATGTCTCCACAAGATCCGACGGCTAAGATGTCTCTACAAGATCCGACGGCTACGGTACATCCCTTCGCTCTATAAATAGAGGTTCACCCCTCTACCCAGGAACATCTCCCTCATTTGGGAAGCCCTTCTCATTTTGCTACTCAGCTCCCTCAGAGCTCTCTCTCTCCCTCTCTCTCTCTCTTTTGCTTAATTTACCTGCTCTACTCGGATACACACTGATATGAGCGTCGGAGTGTTTTGCAGGTACCCCCCACTCGACGTGGCTGCCCTCAGAACTCTGCAGATCGAGCCCGAACTCTGGATTTCCTAGTAACAATATATGATCTCTGGAACACTCAATCGAGTACCCGTGGCGGAGGAACGATTTCAAAGCTTATGTACCGAACAATGGCGACCATAGTGGGAGGATAATCAGCCTTCCAGAACTCATCTTACCCCGAGCCTATGTTGGTGCTGAATAGCCTCTTCAAGCTTCAACAACTCGCTTGAGCTCTGGCGAATAGCCTCTTGAGCGTCAACGGCTCGCTTCGAGCCTCACGAGTAGCCTCTTGAGCTTCAACGGCTCGCTTTGAGCTCTCACGAATAGCCCCTTCGGGCTTAAACGACTCTCTGACTTGTTGAGTCTAACACTCCACCAGAGAGTCCGTCCAGTTTGCCCTTCCTACCGGCGGCGCGGATGATGATTTCACTGGGGTTGAACGGTTTGCCAATTTTGCTTTACACGAGCCCAACCTTCCCTCTTGATGCTTGAGCTGACGAGTTCCATCAAGAGGCCGAAGGAAGGAGACCCATTGCGCGGTCTCGCCTCGGCGCCGGTTGTCTTCTGCGCGCACCGTGAAGAAAGCCGGACGTCTCACACGACTCCGGTAAGAAGGCCGAGCGCCTATTACGGACTCGGTACCAATGCCGATAAGCCAACAGCGGCCTCGGTAGGATGAAAGTGAAGGTCGGGCACCCCAACAACTTCGGTACCAAGGCCGATCGCCACACAGCCGGCATCGGTGAGAAGAAGGAGAAGGGGACCCACAACGGTCTTCCTATCTTACAAGGGCATGAGCCTGCCTCCTCGGCGCTCAACTACCTGTCGTCTCGATCTCTTAATTACTCTCTCGGCTAAGTTCCTACATTTGCCATATTCCTTAGTTCACTCTAATGCCCGAGCGACAACGAACCCATCTAAACTGCCTACCGCAGGTACTCAATTAAACATGCATTCGTATTCGGAAATATATGAGATTCAATTAAACTGCAGGTATTTAAAGGCCTGCACAAGGGAATGGCGCCCGACTGTGCATACATCATCGAGATGGCCCCGGACATGCCCGAGGCCACCCGACTAATTACTCAAAGAAAAAAGCTACAAGTCAGATTCAAAGGCCGAAGAGCTCAATTTTCCTCTACGTTCTCCTTGGGAGCGTCCTTGTTTTCCTCGAGAGTGCCATCTCCGCCGCCAACTTCATTCACCTCCTCCTCTGTTGCATTCTCCTCGGCCTCGGGAGGAGCGTAGACTATTGTCCCGTCCTTCACCAGAATCCTGCCGTCCTCAATCTGTTGGGTGAGGTGTACACGATGCATAGAAAAATCACGATCAAGCACCATGACATGTGAGAGACACCGGGTGTACCCGAGCTTGGCCATCTCAGCATTGGACTTCTTCAGCTCTTGCCACCTCTGCTCTGTCTCCTTTACCTTGGCCTCAGCGTCCTTGGCTTCTTTACTTACCCGGGCCAAGTCGTCCCGAGAAGACTGCAGGTCCGTAGAGACTTTCTTAAGGCCAGCAGCCTTTTTCTTGTTCTCCGCGGCTTGGGTCTCGGCAGCAACCAACCAGTTCAGCAGGTCGGAATTTTTCTCACATTCCTCCCGCATCTCCCTCAGCAACTCTGCATATTCAAGGCGTGCATATTTAAGTTCTAATCCAGTCCAAGCAAGTTTGCGTGCTAAATGGTTGTTATACGCTTGGGACTCAGAGTGCATACCTTCGAGATTCTCCGGGGTGTTAACCAGGACAGCCTTGGCGCCTAGCCTGGCCACCTTGGCCACTGCAGCAAAGTCAGCCTTGTTGTGCCAAGGGCAAACATTCCCTGTTTTGAATGATAACAAATTACAAGTTACTAATAATTTACTTGAGGTAAAGCGCAGGAAAAATATAAGAGCGCAGGGCGATGAACAAGAGAGCTTCGGAAGCTAACTCAAAGTCAGAGAAGCTCGGACGAAAAAAGTCGCTCAAGAATTGAAGACTTATATCGCTTTGCGTAGGACTCATGTAAGATCGTATTACCCAAGTCTTATAACATTCGTAGTTGAGAGATGATGATTAAAAATAAAATTGTTTTAGAAAAATGTTTTCTATAAAATCATGATTTATTAGATTAGACACAAGTTGTTGTTAAAGAAAAGTTTTGAATCATGATTTGTTGTTTTTTATAAAGAAACTTGATTCATAGTTTAATGTTTTAAAAGAATTTGTTTTTGAAGTAAAGAATGATTCTTGATTTGGTACTTTAAGCTAGAAATCGATTTCCTCTTGTTTTTAAAGCTAGAAATCGATTTCCTCTCTTGTTTTTAGAGCTAGAAATCGATTTCTCTCTTGTGTTTAGAGCAAGAAATCGATTTCACACTTATTGGTTTAAAGGCATCAATAGATTAATGACTTGCTTGTTTTTAAAAGAACTTGTTTTGGAAAGAAAACAATCGATTGATGACTTCGTGTTTTTAAAGAGGCAAATCGATTTTAGACTTCCTTTCTTGAGCTAGAAATCGATTTGTGACTTCCTCCTTAAAGAGGTAAATCGATTTCCCACTTAAGCAAAGCAAGCAATCGATTCCTCAATCTTTCTACTTAAGCAAGCAATCGATTTGTGCCTTCCATTTAAGCAAAGAATCGATTTTCAACTTGTGTTTTAGAAGCAAACAATCGATTTCCATTTTATTTATTTCAAGCTCTAAATCGATTTTCATTCTATGTCTTTTAAGCTATGAATCGATTTACCACTTACACAAACAATGTTACAAACAAATTTCAACGGTCATATTCTCTTAAGTGATATAAATAGAAAACCTAGGGTTTTCACGTAAGATAGAGAGAGAACAAAGAACAAAACTCGAGCAGCAAGAACATCTCAAAAAAAAAAAAAAAGAAAAAAGCGTGAAACTCCTAGAAACCTTTGATCATCTTCTTCGTTCTTCAAATTTCATTCTAGGGTTTTCATCATCATATCATCTCTCTCAACTCTTATGGTTATACACTTGATTGATCGATTATAGTTTCAATTGTATTCATCTTATTTCTTGGCGTTTGGTGTTCTTGTGAAATCTCGGGAAATTGATTCTTGGGTGGTTCGATCGGGAGATTGGATCGTAGAAATCCTAAGCGGGGAGCTCGGGTTCTCAATTGGGGAAATTGAGAGGTTTTGTTGTTCTTTGAAAAGTGGCGTGAGTTGTAAGACTTTGAAGAAGCATCTTCACCATTATAGTGTTATTTTCCCAAAGTCCAAAGGTTGCAAAGCGGAGGCCGAGGAGTAGGACTTCAATCCGAACCTCGAAAAATCGCGGTGTCATTCTTTCCCTTATCTCTTTATTTATTCTTACGCTTTTCATTCTTGTTTAGTTGTTATTAGCGTTTACTGTTAAATTTATATTGCAACCGTTGAAATCGATATTACTGTTAGTTGCTTTGTTTTGTGCTATTAAGATAATCGTTGTTAACGATTGCATCGCAATTTCTATATTATCATTAAGTGAAATATTTGTTCTTGTAAAATTCAATTTTGACTTGTTGTTGTTTGGTTTCAATATAATCGTGTTTACTAAATTGATATTACTATATCAAAATTGACATTACTGCTACTTGCATTGTTTCGCATTATAAGTATAATCATTGTTAGTGTGTTGCGTTACTATTGATAAGTTCGATATTATCGCATTTGTGTTACTGGCTATATTGTTAACAGTTATAGAAATTGAATTGTTGTGTATTCTCTACATTATTGTTAACTGTTGAATTTTGCTATTGCTGCTATATAATCGAGTTGTTTTTCTACAATCGTAGTAATCGCATATTAGATTCTAGTTTAAACCCTTTTCCGCATTGGTTTTTAAACTATCATCAAACGTTTTCAAAAATTCAAAAGTATTATTTTTAGCCTATAACCTTATTCACCCCCTCTAAGGTTATCGTTTAGTCCAACAATTGGTATCAAAGCAGAAATCGCATATAGAGCTTAACATCTCGCATTTTTCCGATCATGGGGTCTTTTATTAAAGAGGAATGTCTTTTAATAGGCCACCTTTATTTGATGGAACTAACTACGACTCATCGGAGTAGTCGAATGAAATGTCATGTGCAGGCTATAGATTTTACAATCGTGGAGGATTATTGTTGATGGACCGCTCACTCCAATGAGGATCAAAATTACAAAACCAGTGATCTTGATGTTGGTGATTCCACAAAAACTCAAGCAACCGTGTAAAGCGTAAGAAGTACACTGTTGAAGACATCTATACCATTGACTTGAGTGAATTGAGAAAGTCCGAACTTGACAAAATCTCCTTGAATGCCAAAGCAATGAACATTCTACATCTTGCACTATGTGAAGAAGAATATGGTAGGGTAAAAGGTTGTCGATCGCTAAGGAAATGGGGATTGTCTAGAAGCTACTCATGTAGGTACAAGCCAAGTAAAAGATACAAAAATCCGAGTTCTTACTTCGAGTATGAAGCTTTCAAGATGAAGGAAGGTGAAACTCATTCTTTGCCATGCACCGAGGCTGAATTTAATTGTTAACAACTTGAGAGCACTTGGTAAAAAGTATTCTACAAAGGACTTGAATGGAAAGATACTTGCGTCGTTGGTCGTGAATTTTTCCTAAGACATGTGCTATCACCGAAGCTAAGGATATTGGTACTCTTCCCACTGAAGATTTAATTGGGTCTCTTCTAGCATTTGAAGTGGTGTTGGGTGCTAAGAAAACCCGGGAAAAAGAAGTGGTAAAAGATTAGAGGTCTCTTGCTCTTTTGCGGTGGAAAGTCTTCTAAATCGGAAAGAAAGTGGTTGAATCGATGATGAATCGATGAAGAAGACATGGTTATGCTTGCTAAAAATTCAAAAATTCATGAAGTTCAACAAGTTTAGGAAAGGTGATTTTTCAAAGAAATCCGGTATAACAAAGGTGATAGTCATGAGAAAGGAGACGACCAACCAAGATGTTTTGAATGCAACAAACCGGGTCATCTCAAGGTTAATTGTCCAAAACTTAAGAACAAATACCCAAAGAAGAAAGCAATGAAGGCTACATGGGATGACACAGAAATCGAGGGTGAAATGAGAAGAAGAAGAGGAAGTTGCTAACGTTGTTGGTCTTGCGCCAGATTACTCTCCCGATGATACATGGGACAATCTCAAAGCAGCGATGGCGGAAAACCGATGATGAAGTGATTGCTTCAAAGCTTGCGTGTCTCATGGCGCAGTGACTCAACTAAGGTAACAAATTCTAATCCTTCTTTTTCGATTCGATGATTCTTGTGATGATGATAGTAGTTGTCAAAATGTGAGTGAGGCTTTTGAGGCTCTTTATATTGAACATGAAAAACTTTTGATAAAAACTATGAATTTGAAAAAGAGCAACAAAAGCATGTCTACTCAAATCGAGGCGCTTGAGAATGAGATAGCTAGATTGAAAAAGGAGCTACAAAATGCCAAACCTTTCAACCTTGAATTTCTAGAGCTTAAACAAATTTTTGAAAAAATCAAGATCGAAAATGAAAATTTAAAAGATTCTTTAAAAAGGTTTGAGGTTGGTGAAAATACCTTGACCAAGTTACTTCACTCTCAACATGAATATGTTGATAGGAGAGGTATTGGTTATAAAGGTGAGTCCAGCTCCCCAAATTTAAAAAGGGATATGGTATTTGTAGTCGCTTCTTCAAGTAAGACACGTAGTTCATTCTCTTGCACTTATTGTCAAAAAGGAAATCATAATTCTCTTAGATGTCCTATTCGCAAACTATGTGAGCTTGGCAATCTTATACCTGCTTGCAAGAAACCAAGGTGGATTGTGAAAACAAATCCCTTGAGAACTAACCTCCATGGACCCAACAAAATTTGGGTACCTCGCACTAGTGTTTGATTTTTCCTTTGTAGGTGCGTAGACTATCCAAAAGGGGAAATGTATGGATGGTTGACAGTGGGTGCTCAAGGCATATGATCTGATGATGCTTCACTATTCTTGAAGTTAAGCAACAAGGCTAGTGGATCTGTGAAGTTCGCCAATAATGAAACCGCTTTCGTGTAATAGGTAAAGGTTGTGTGGGTAAGGAAAACACAATCAAAATTAGAAATGCTTTATTAGTTGATGGTGTTAAATTTAATTTACTAAGTGTAAGTCAACTATGTGATAATGACTTTGATGTTTATTTCTCAAAAGATAAATGTCTTATTGTGCATGAAGCTTCTAACTTTCACATTGTCGGTTTTCGTGAAAACAATGTTTATTATGTTGATTTTGACACTTTGTTGGTGATGATATTGTATGCATGCCTTCTTTACTTGATGATGTGGATGTGTGGCATAGACGCTTAGGACATGCTAGTATGGAACTTCTATCTAAATTATGTGCAAATGAACATGTTAGAGGTTTACCCAAACTTAAGTATGAAAAAGGTCAATTATGTGATGCATGTCAATTGGGTAAAATGCATAAAACTTCTTTCAAATCAAAACCTCGTTATTTCTACCAAAAATGTGCTTGAATTGTTGCATCTTGATTTATTTGGTGAAATTGATGTTGTAAGTCTAGGAGGAGCCAAGTATGTGTTTGTAATTGTTGATGATTATTCTAGATACACTTGGACTATTTTAATTGCTAATAAAAGTGATGCTTTCAACAAGTTTGCTAAGTTGTCAGCAGAAGTTACTGAGAATGAGAAAAACTTAGCTATCAAGGAAATTAGAAGCGATCATGGAGGAGAATTCAAAACTCATCATTCAAAACTTGGTATGAGAGATTAAGCAAACATTTAATTGCAAATGGTTTCAAGAAGGGTAAGATTAATTCTACCTTATTCCTTAAAACCAAAGGCAAACATCTCATTGTAGTTCAAATTTATGTTGATGATATTATATTTGGATCTACTAATGATGAATTGTGCAAGGAGTTTTCGACATGATGACTAGTGAGTTTGAAATGAGCATGATGGGGAGTTAAACTTCTTTTTGGAACTTCAAGTGAAACAAATGAAAGATGGAATATTCATCACCAAAATAAGTTCTCAAAGGAGTTACTAAAGAAATTTGGCATGAGTGATGCAAAGGCAATTGGCACTCCAATGGCGTGCGACCAAATTGGACAAGGATGAACAAGGTAAACCGGTAAATGAAACAATGTATCGAGGTATGATCGGTAGTCTTTTATACTTAATCGCTTCCCGACACGATATTATGTTTCTTTGTGTGCTGTGTGCTCGATTTCAAGCATGTCCAAAAGAATCACATTTAAAAGTCAGTAAACGGATTCTTAGATATGTGAAGGGAACCACGGAGTTTGGATTGTGGTACCAAATCGAGTCACTTTGATTTGGTCGGATTTTCTCGATCTTGATTTTCTTTGGTTGTACCTTAGATAGAAAAAGTACTAGTGGAACTGTCATTTCTTAGGACCTTGTTTGACTTCCCCGGTCTAGTAAAAAAGTAGAAACAGTGTTGCTTTGTCCACCATTGGCCGAATATGTGGCGGTTGGAAATTGTGTTGCACAAGTTTTGTGGATGAAATAGACTTTGGAGGATTTTGGTTTGTTATATGAAAATGTACCTGTTCTTTGTGATAATACTAGTGCCATTAATATTGCTAAGAACCCCATCCAACACTCTAGAACTAAGCATATAGAAATTAGACATCATTTTATTAGAGATCATGTTTCTAGGGGGAGCATAGAATTAAAATTTGTAGGCACTGATGACCAACTAGCGGACATCTTCACAAAACCTTTAGCTGAAGGTCAATTTTGTAAAATCCGAAGAGAGCTAGGTATGCTTGATTTTTCTAGTTTGTGATTATGTGCTATGTGGTCCCTCCCTTTTGATGACAACAAAGGGGAGAAATAATTGCTACATATGTTTATAATTGGTATATGCTATGTAGGCCTATTTTTTTGTATGATTCTTCTTTATGCTTATGCTTAGGGGAGCGTATGCTAATGTTTCTTGTTTATCGCCTCCCTATGCATAAGGTAATTTGTTATCATCAAAAGGGGGAGTTTGTTGTGCCAGGGCAAACATTCCTGTTTTGAATGATAACAAATTACAAGTTACTAATAATTTACTTGAGGTAAAGCGCGGAAAAATATAAGACCGCAGGGCGATGAACAAGAGAGCTTCGGAAGCTAACTCAAAGTTGTAGAAGCTCGGACGAAAAGTTGCTCAAGCATTGAAGACTTATATCGCTTGCGTAGGACTCATGTAAGATCGTATTACCCAAGTCTTATAACATTCGTAGTTGAGAGATGATGATTAAAAATAAAATTGTTTTAGAAAAATGTTTTCTATAAAATCATGATTTATTAGATTAGACACAAGTTGTTGTTAAAGAAAAGTTTTGAATCATGATTTGTTGTTTTTATAAAGAAACTTGATTCATAGCTTAATGTTTTAAAAGAATTTGTTTTTGAAGTAAAGAATGATTCTTGATTTGGTACTTTAAGCTAGAAATCGATTTCCTCTTGTTTTTAAAGCTAGAAATCGATTTCCTCTCTTGTTTTTAGAGCTAGAAATCGATTTCTCTCTTGTGTTTAGAGCAAGAAATCGATTTCACACTTATTGGTTTAAAGGCATCAATCGATTAATGACTTGCTTGTTTTTAAAAGAACTTGTTTTGGAAAGAAAACAATCGATTGATGACTTCGTGTTTTTAAAGAGGCAAATCGATTTTAGACTTCCTTTCTTGAGCTAGAAATCGATTTGTGACTTCCTCCTTAAAGAGGTAAATCGATTTCCCACTTAAGCAAAGCAAGCAATCGATTCCTCAATCTTTCTACTTAAGCAAGCAATCGATTTGTGCCTTCCATTTAAGCAAAGAATCGATTTTCAACTTGTGTTTTAGAAGCAAACAATCGATTTCCATTTTATTTATTTCAAGCTCTAAATCGATTTTCATTCTATGTCTTTTAAGCTATGAATCGATTTACCACTTACACAAACAGTGTTACAAACAAATTTCAACGGTCATATTCTCTTAAGTGATATAAATAGAAAACCTAGGGTTTTCACGTAAGATAGAGAGAGAACAAAGAACAAAACTCAGAGCAGCAACATCTCAAAAAAAAAAAGGAAAAAACGTGAAACTCCTAGAAACCTTTGATCATCTTCTTCGTTCTTCAAATTTCATTCTAGGGTTTTCATCATCATATCATCTCTCTCAACTCTTATGGTTATACACTTGATTGATCGATTATAGTTTCAATTGTATTCATCTTATTTCTTGGCGTTTGGTGTTCTTGTGAAATCTCGGAAATTGATTCTTGGGTGGTTCGATCGGGAGATTGGATCGTAGAAATCCTAAGCGGGGAGCTCGGGTTCTCAATTGGGGAAATTGAGAGGTTTTGTTGTTCTTTGAAAAGTGGCGTGAGTTGTAAGACTTTGAAGAAGCATCTTCACCATTATAGTGTTATTTTCCCAAAGTCCAAAGGTTGCAAAGCCGGAGGCCGAGGAGTAGGACTTCAATCCGAACCTCGAAAAATCGCGGTGTCATTCTTTCCCTTATCTCTTTATTTATTCTTGCGCTTTTCATTCTTGTTTAGTTGTTATTAGCGTTTACTGTTAAATTTATATTGCAACCGTTGAAATCGATATTACTGTTAGTTGCTTTGTTTTGTGCTATTAAGATAATCGTTGTTAACAGTGCATCGCAATTTCTATATTACTGTTAAGTGAAATATTTGTTACTGTAAAATTCAATTTTGACTTGTTGTTGTTTGGTTTCAATATAATCGTGTTTACTAAATTGATATTACTATATCAAAATTGACATTACTGCTACTTGCATTGTTTCGCATTATAAGTATAATCATTGTTAGTGTGTTGCGTTACTATTGATAAGTTCGATATTATCGCATTTGTGTTACTGGCTATATTGTTACTGATTATAGAAATTGAATTGCTTGTGTATTCTCTACATTATTGTTAATCGTTGCATTTTGCTATTGCTGCTATATAATCAGAGTTGTTTTTCTACACTGTAGTAACTGCATATTAGATTCTAGTTTAAACCCTTTTCCGCATTGGTTTTTAAACTATCATCAAACGTTTTCTGAAAATTCAAAAAGTATTATTTTTAGCCTATAACCTTATTCACCCCCTCTAAGGTTATCGTTTAGTCCAACAAGCCTCGGTGACCTCCTCAGTTGGTCCGGCCACCTACTTGACTTCTTATCCGCGTCTTTGCCACCTTCTCGGCCTTCTACCATTTGTTGCGCCGCTTGACCTCGAGCATCCGATCGGCCCTTAGGAGATGCAGCCTTGGAGCTTTTCTCTTGGTCCTTCCTATCATTCTTCCTCGCCTCTATGTTCTTTGCAGCACTATCAAGTACAAGGTCGTACTGACTTGTTCACCTAACTGTTGTTACACAATTTTCCCATTCCATGTTGCACCATTCAAAAAAGTGTCTCATGACGTTCAACGTTTCTTTATGTACATGAATACGAACACTTTATGCAGTAAAATAGACTTCTATTTAGAATTCATTTTTAAATTGTGAAACATTAGTTAACATTATTATGTTTTTTTGTTTGGAAGGTTTTCAGGAAGACTGAACGTCCAATGCCCCTGCCGGATGTGTTATGGAATGCTAATAGGGAACCCATAGCAAAGGGTTGGGACACGTTTGTTATGGGTCGCGTGCAAAAGTGGAAATCAATCATTATACAGGCACAACTCCCTTACATATGTAGATATAAGTAAAGATAGCGACGATAGTCATTTCTTGTTAGGTTTATAATTTTTTGTATTTAAAGTTATATAACGTCGAACTCTGTGTATGCTTTCTTGATAGACAACTATAGAACTAAACTCTATTTCTCATTCAGTTTTGTTTTTGTTCTGTGTCTGTTCTAATATAACGCAGGTTCGGCTAACGCCTGCCAAACCTGTTCGGTTACCGATCGCAGGATGAAGGAAAATTGGCAGACACACCACATTCTAATTTTAATTTAATTAAAAGGCTTAACCGAACCTGTGAAAAACGCGCACTGCACAAGCGTTGCATGTGAGAGTATTTTTGGAATAAAAAATGTTTGGGGTGTGTGGTGAGTAGAAGGGGGTGTGGGATAAGCAGTGGCCTTCCTTTTAGGCTTTTGCCTTTGTTAGTTTGGACTGTGAGCCCTTATTGTTTACCCAAAAAAAATTAGAAACTTGCAAACACATGCTTACAGCAACAAGAATTCATTATTATCGAAAATTTTCCATCTTCGAATAGGGCTACGGCTTAAATCACCAAGCATTTTGCTTAGTGATAGTTACTAAATTAATGTGTGTCATTGGATGCTCAAAATTTTAAAATGCATCCAATGGTTACTATTTAAAGAGGGTATTTTAGTACTCTTCAATATTCCGCCTAATAATTATATCATTAGAAATAACTACCAATTAAGATATATAATTCCTATTTTTAAGGCACCACATTAATATCGTGTTTAATTTTCTAATTAATTTTCCCTTTCTTTCTTTTTTCGACAGACTTCCTACTTCCTTCACGCATAATACTGAAAGTTCTTTCTTTCTTCCACTTTATTCTTCCTTTCTTCTTCCGTTCTTTCAGTATGAAATGCATAATGATGAAATTCAAACTTACTTTTGGTACTCTCATGTGAATCATGACAAGAACACATAATACATCTACCAGGAGGTACTCTCTCTCTTTGCATCCAATGGTTTCGATCATCAAAATTCTATCAAGATAGATATCAACAACTAGAATCCTAATAATTTTCTACATGTTCAAAATCTAATGCCAGAAATAGTACCATCTATTGACCAACAAGATACATTGTCTTTGGGTTATGACCCAATTCATCAAAAAAATGAAATTATTACCAAAAGTGATAAAACTCTAACCACAAATTAACTAAGCATAGGTTACTTAATTTCCTAACCACATGAATAGGTTATCTTGGTTATTTATGCACTAGCAGCCACCCTGGTAGATGTATTATGTGTTCTTGTCATGAGATGATTCACTAGAGACTTTGTACCAAAAGTAAGTTTGAATGTCATCCAATGGTTTCGATCATCAAAATGCTATCAAGATAGATATCAACAACTAGAATCCAAATAATTTTCTCCATGTTCAAAATCCAATGCCAGAAATAGTACCATCTACTGACCAAGATATATTGTCTTTGGGTTATGACCAATTCTTCAAGAAAATCAAATTATTACCAAAAGTGATAATACTCTAACCACAAATTAACTAAGCATAGGTTAGTTAACACTACGCCAGATTTGTCAAAAAAGAGTGCCTCTATAAGCAGCGCTTTAAGTAAAAATGCCACGGATGGCCAAAACAGCTAACCCATACCCAGCGTTTTTTAAAAAAATGCTGCCCATCGCCTTTAAACGCACTAGCCATACCCAGCGCTTTTTAAAAAACACTGAGTTTCTTTTTCTCTCTTTTTCTCTCTCACGGACCTTCTATCTTCTCTCACACAACTTCATCTCCGTCTCCCCCCTCTTAATCCGTCTTCCCCCTCTCCCTCTCTTCCCCACTCTTCGTCTTCCCCCTCTTCGTCTCCCCCTCTTACTCCGTCGCGCCGCGGCTCCTCCACTTCCCCTCTCCTCTCTTCATCTTCTATTTTAGGTTTTAGTTTTAGATTTTTGCTTTCCTTCATTCTGATTTCTGAGATTGACCTCATTCTTGAAGGACTTCCATAGCGAATCATCAAAATGAATTGATATTCATGCTATGAATTAGGGTTAAGATCTGGTCAGTCATTTTCTCTCTCTCTCTCTCTCTATCGCTCCCTTACCCTAATTTCAATTTCTTTCATCCATTTCTCTAAATTCATCTTTTAATTTAATCCTTTTGTTTTTTCTTTCGGGTTTTGGGTTTTGTACAGAGCAAAGCAAGATGGTCCTCAGAGTCTTCGTAACTAACACTATCAAGAAAACTTCACTCACATTTTATTCTATTCTATTTGTATTTGTGTCTAATGTTATGTTATTTCGGTTTTTGATTTTTTTTCTTCTGTTTATTTTAGGGTTGGAGGCATCCATGGGAGGGTCATGGTCATGGTCATGATGATCACGACAATGGCCATTAACATTCTTAGGTACTTTTCATGATGAATTATCATTGGTTGTTAAATTTTTATTAATGCAATTGCTTTAAGATGTTCTGTTGATTGGAATAAGCTAGTGTAGTGATGTTAAGGAAGGAGGACAAATGGGTTGTTTTCATTTAGCTGATAAATTCCTTCTCTTGCTATGTATTAGGTGAAACATTAAGCAGTTTACCTTCATTATGCCATTAATTATAGGATTTGATAGATAGTGTTGCTGATTTGATCTCAAAATGTGGTTTCTTTCTCTTTTTTTGGGTAGTTACAATGTCCGCATTCTACACCTAATTCATCCAGGAAACACATGCAAGTTTTGCGAGATGAAGGGGATGCTATTCAAATTTAGGATGATCCCTGTGCTTCATCTGTTGTAGTGTAGGTTACAAGATCAAACTCTTATCAATGAGATGACATCTCATAAACTATATCCTTAAGTACTGATTAGTGTTTACCTTGTGTAAATATTGACTTAGTTGAGTTTACCTTGTGTAAACATATAGGTTGTTTTTACGGTGGATTCAAGTCGTTTGGTCAGATGGTCTAGCTTTATGATCTGTTTTCACATCATTCTCCTTCAAATCTCTTTCTTTATGATCTGTTTTACGCTCCATTTATCTGCATTTTTGGTTTGCGATTTTAGGCTAAAGCGTTGCGGAAAGAGTCATTCGTCGTCTAAGATGGTTGAACTATCCCGGGCCTCATATCAAACTTGGTGGTTTCACCAAGAGGAAGATAATCTTATTTTCACCCATTATGGCAACTTAGGAAGCGAGGCAAGTTCTTTCTTAGAATCTTGGTTTTAGTCTTATGAACGCATGATTAATTTAGGACTCGTTTGGATTGGCTTGTTATGATGTCTGTGAATGATGGCTCTATATTTGTTTTGTTTGAAAGTTTAATTAAATTTTTGATAGAAATTGTGTTTGGGATATTCTCAATGATGGCTCTACATTTTCATGTTATGATGTCTGTGAATGAGGTTTTTATTTTTCCTTATGAAACCGATATTTATCACATGTTATGCATGGCAGGGGAGGCTTTGGATCGCCTAGTGTCTATCCAAACCGGACTTGGTAAAGATGACAATGAATTCTTTGGAGCCGCTTAGAAGGATTACGAATATTCAAGAGAAAGAATTCGGAAATGAGAGTGAGCGAGGATTCTGCGTTTCAAGCTCTATAGTTGTTCATTGGAACTTGGCGGGACAAGTCCACACAAAGTGATTCTCATTCATCTCCAAATGAACACCGAAGGTGAGAATTAGTTCAAATAATATTGATTTCTTCCTTTCTTATATTTTTATGCATGGTGTCTTTTGAAGGTAAAAATAGCTTAGTTTACAGGAAAAAATTAGATTGTTCATTACATGAAGAAATGAAAAATAAAAGATTGACAGATCCCTTTTACATCGTTTTAACTTGTTGGCAGATAGGAATAGCAATAAGAGCAGCAAAATCAGGTCATTTTGCTTAATTTGCTTTTAGGGATCGCATTTGCAATTTAGGGTTCATCGGTTAGAAATTGGGGATTTGCGATCAATTCAACAATCCGTGTTGAATTGATTCTTAATTCTTTGTGCGTTTCACTCCTTGAGTGTTATAGAATCGATCTTGATCAAAATTCATAATCTGTAACTTGAATTTCACAATCTTGGAACATTTCTGGTTTACTGGTATAAACCAGTCACTGTTACATTGTTGTGTTTGGTCTTCTGCTGCTCAAATTCTCAACAAAAACAGCTATGCAGAGGAAACAACTATTCTAATAATATTATTTAAGTAGAGATAGTAGAATAGAAAATTTTTGTTATGATTTAAGCAGAGAGGATAGAATAGCTTTCCTATGGTCTTGTTGCCTAACATATCTGATGGAAGTGCTTTACTTTTTCATTGTTTGTTATTACTTGCTTTGGATTGATGTTGTATTCTTTTCATATGCAGGTTTGCCTCCTAAATAATAAGGAACTTGCAGAAACAAAAATTGAAGTTGTGAATGAGTTCGAAACAAAATTACCAAGTGATCAATTTTGCACTATGCTTTAGCTAATGGATTGAGATGTGTAAGATGACAAGGTGTTTGTTTTTCACATTTAAGAAACAAGTTTTACTAATTAGTCAATTTTTTAGATAAAAAGTATGCACATGTTATGCAAAGTTTATGTACAAATACGTGAAATTCAAGTTACAGATTATGAATTTTTATCAAGATCGATTCTATAACACTCAAGGAGTGAAACACACAAAGAATTAAGAATCAATTCAACACGGATTGTTGAATTGATCGCAAATCCCCAATTTCTAACCGATGAACCCTAAATTGCAAATGCGATCCCTAAAACCAAATTAAGAAAAATTAATGCGATCCCTAAAAAGGAAAATACACAAAAACTGAAAAAAAATTAAAAAAAAAATTAAACAATGGGCAGCGCTTTTAAGGAAGTGTTGCCTTTAGGGGGACAAGTTTGGGCAATGGGCGCGCTTTTTAGGAAGCGCCTATCTAAGGATCGTTTGGGCAATGGGCAGCGCTTTTTAGGAAGCGCTGCCTATTTGAGGACATGTTTGGGCAATGGGCAGCGCTTTTTAGGAAGCGCTGCCTATCTGAGGACGTGTTTGGGCAATGGACAGCGCTTTTTAGGAAGCGCTGCCTATCTAAGGACGTGTTTGGGCAATGGGCAGCGCTTTTTAGGAAGCGCTGCCTATTGTTGGAGTGGAATACCCAGCGCCACGTCAGCAGCGCTCAAAAGCGCTGCCCATTGATGAAAAAAAGCGCTGCCTATATACTAATTCTGTTGTATATAAGTGACTAACCACAGAAATAGGTTACCTTGGTTATTTATGCACTAGCCACACTATGGAACAACTTTGGTCATTAACCGTTACCTACAATTTCGACTTCTTGAAGGCGCTTGGAATCTGGGTTGGAACTGCAACTGTTGGGTTCTGGGTTAGATGTGTTTCTGAGCTTTGCGATTCTGAGTCTTCCGATTCAGAGAAGTTGCGTTTTCAGATACGTTGAGATTTTGAGTTTTTGGGAATGACAGGTTTAAGCTTCTGAAGTTTATGCGATGGGTTTTTGGGTTTATGGGTTGCGTTTTGGGGTTTCTGGGTTGCGATTGAAACGTGTTTCTGGGTTGCGATGGAAGATTTCGACTGAGAGAAAATGAGATGGAAGGTTTGCGATCGGTTTATGGGTTTCTGGGTTGCGATTGAAACACGATTGAAACACGTTCCTGCGTTGCGATTGAAGGGCGTTTCATGGTTTGTTGTGGCTTGCGATCCTGAGTTGACGTGTTTCTGGGGTTGCTGTGGTTTTTGGCTTCTTCATTTCTGTGTTGATGCTTGCTGGGTTGATGCGTTTCTGTGTTGCCTTGTTTCAGCGTTGGTGTGGTTACAGCGTTCCCTTCTTTTTTGGGAGAATTATGAGTCCCTTTTTTTTAATCAATTCCACAAAATTAGGCCTAACTTTTAGGAACCGAAATATAAGATAATAATAAAATATTCTTTTTTATTATTTAGTAAGTTATCTATCTAACCCTGTAGTAAGAATTACTAAAGGTATAGTTTAGTGATCTAAACTAGCTAGACTCCTACAAATGCAACTCGCTAGTTTCTAAGTGTCTCTGTTTTATTGTGATAGCCTATATTTTTTTGGTCTACGTGTCTATATATTTTCTATTATTTTGTGAGTATTTTATTTTTTATCAATGAATCCTAGACACATCATATCCTATGTATTTCTAAAAAGTTTGTATTGCCAATCAGATTCATACCGTATCCAATACTCATATCGTATCTATGCATCATAGTTGTCTGATGATCAGCTAGCGTAACCACCATGTCTCATGCTCATCATCACGGATAGAACAAAACTGGAGTAATAAAACTTCAGCTCCAACTTCGTTAATAACCATTCTTGGACAAATTGATTCTCTACAAAGAGGACAAGTAGAATGTTGTAAACTAACCCATTTATCTATGCAATCTTTGTGAAACCGATGGTTACATCTCAGCAATATAATCTCTTCCCCTTCTTCAATTTTGCAAAGACACACAGCACAATCTACATCTTCCTCTGATTCAACGTGGAATCTACATAACTCTGCTTCAATATTTTGCAGCTGAGGATCAATGAGTTTGTAGAAGGGATAGTAGAGAAGGAAATGTAGCACCCATTTCAGATGAATGTAAAGTAGAGTTAGCAAATTAATGAGCATGTTGAAGGTTTGGTAATACAAGTTAAAGAAGTGTAAATTATCTGCTCAAGGAATGGACACTTAAAAGGCTGAGGCTCTGGTTTTGCTTGGAGAAAATTTGGAGTTTTGGGATATTTATATGCAGCTACTTTTATAAAGTCTCCGGACAGAATGGAAGGTGGTAAAAACAAAACTTACCTAATATATTTATGTTTTTAGTAAACCTTATTCTTTGTCATGTTCAAAAAAGAGTTAAATTGTATTGATACTCACTTTAACATTCTACTACCAATACTCTCTCTATAACTGGTGTAGGCTCCACCACTTTAAAAATAAGTCTGACTAAATTAGTGGGGTCCACGTGACTTTCACTTAATCGTAAAGAAAGTGTTTGTAGGAGAGTGTTAAAAATTAAAGAAAAAGTTTCCGAAGAACATTCTAATGAAGATTGAATAATTTATTGGTAAAGAAGTCTAACATATCGGATACTCATTTAAGGACGGATATGTATTCATAAAAGTGTGGGAGCAATCCGTAAGGAATAGCTCAACTGATTAAAGCCAAAATTGTTAGGCTGCATACTATGTACTGAGTTCGAACTTGCGACCTCACAATTGTGTGTGTGAGGTTCTAGTGGTACTGACCACCCCGTTTATGAATCAAAAAAAGTGTGGGGGTGGAAATGCTTCCACTAGTATGTGATTAATTCTGGACTACCTACTTAATATTATCTTTGATAAAGGGAATTGATTTGTTTCGCTCAATTTTATTCTTTCTAAAAATTTTCCTATTAAGCTTTTAGCTCTCTCAAAATGTAGTTTTAGAATTGGGAGGATAAGTTTTTGTCAAAATAAAAAATTGAGGGGATAAGTTTTTTTCTATAAACTTTTTGGAGATCATAAATCACAGTCCATATTTCTTGGTATATTTGCTTTAGCTAAGTTACTTTAATTACTACCATAGGTGGTATTCAAATTCAAACCAAGCCAAACAAAAACCGCAAACTGGTTCAAACCAAACAAAAAACCACTTTGGAATTGGTCCACCACCTCATGTGATTTTAGGAACCATTTTTTGTTTTTTGGTTGTTGGCTGAATCAACAATGATCACGTCATTGTAAAGTTTAGGGTGATTTTTAAGTGTTGTCCATCATAAATCACTTGAAGTGTTGAAACACCTATCGGGTTACTAGGTATAGGTGGTTCCCATTGGGTGCAACCATAGTCTCGTATGAGATTGGTCTTAGCTATATTTTGTTTCTAGTCGATATTTTATGCTACAATAACGCTCAATAACTTCATAATATAAAGTTGCGCTAATAACTTTATGTTCTTAGATGCTCCATTAGTTAATCACTTTAAGCTTTCATTGGATTAGTCTCAACACACATATGTAACACCTTAGAATATGTTTAAGGTTCCCTAAAACACTGTTGTTGGTTACTTAAAATATGTTACGGGCTCCACTAGACCAAATTTTGTGCAATATTTTATATCTGATGATAAGTAAGAAAATCTATAAAAAAATTTATATCATACTTTTAACTTGTTTTAGGTCAAACAAATTTCGTGAAGGACACAATCTGTATTTGATTTTTTAGGTAACCCGACAACTTTTTGATAATAATGGATCAAAATCTCAATCAAGTTGGGCCATATACAATGTTAACCACACAATACCTTGTTTCAGATGGCATTGCTAACCACACAATACCAATTGATAGGGCCATATACAATGTTAACCATACAATGCCTCAGTAACTATTTGGAGGTCTCTCAAAACACAAGGCACGAAATAATCATTTTTTTTTATAAATCAGCACAAGATAATCGTTGTTTAAAATTGTACACAAAAAAACAAAACTGAAGTAGTTACGTTGAGTAAATGTGTAATCGAGAGCAATTTACGTGAATATTTTTGTTGAATGAATGATTGAGCACAACGCAATCCTATCCGGGATATTATCTCACCCAGCAAAATAGGGTTGAAAGAAAAAGAAACCATATATTCAACCCTAGTTAATTTTGCTAGATATATTAAAAAAACATATTTCAACTCCATTTTACTAAGAGAGATTAAATCTTGATCGGTACCGTTTAGATAGCGACGATTGTAGATAATTGGTAGTGTCTGATCTTGATCCGTGAAGCTCTGATCCGAGGGGTGTGTGTACCTGCAAAGACACTCTGACGCTCAAGTCAACAAAAGTTGTGTTACACAGGTAAAATGTAGAAAAGTGTGCATACTTGGGCATTGTGCTGATGGCTATTTGTAGAGGATGCGGTGTGCTTGACCTAATTCATCATGGCCGTCCGATCTGAGGTTTAAATCACGGTCATTACACCGCTAGATCCATCGCTTGCATATGTCCGTGTTCGCCGTGAAACTTCGAGATATGGGAACAGAGCTCAAACGTCGAAGGAAATGTACGAAATTGGGGGCCCTGGACAAATCTTAAAACTTGGGCCCCAAATTTTTAAAAAAATCAAATCAATCATCAAAAACTGTAAACTAAATTATTAAACAAATTGTAAATAACATTTTGATAAAATCTCAAAATAATGTTGACATTCTAGTTACTTAAAAAGAGTCATCCTTTGAGCAGTTTTTGAAGCAAATTCATCAACTAAGTCTCATATTGTATTGAGTGGTCACCAATAATTATAAAGATACTAAACTTTAGACTATTTTAAGCTGTCGATAATTATGGGTTATGTCTTAGTTTTAATTTTTGGGGCCCTAATTTTTTTTTTTTTTGAGGTTTGACCTTGTGCGCAAGCACGTCTTGCACATGTTGTTTGACGGCCCTGAGGAGCATGTAGCGACTTTCCCCTCCTCTTTGAAGTTCTTCATCTATTTCGTGACTCTGGCTCATACGCACATCCGCCCTCCTTTCACGAGGTTCTGTAACTCCCCAAAATAAATTAATTATTCATTTAATTAAGTTATTTAAGGCTTGCAACATTTATTTAAGTCAAATAATTAATTTGGAGTTTTATTTAATTAGGTGTTATAGTGATTAGTTATATTAAAGAATAATAAGGTAATATAACTAAGAGGTGTTGGGTAATAAATAAGGGAGTGGTTGAAGTAGCTAGGGGGTGCAAATAAAGGGCCCAAGGCCCACTAATGGGCCCAAATTGAAGGTTAGGTAAGTGAGTTTTGGGTACCAATCTTCTCCATTTTTCTTTCTCTATCTTTTAGTGTAAGTTTCATACACTAATTCCTTTCCATTTTCACTTTACCATGGATGGGGTTTGAAGCTCAAGTGTTGGAGAAGCTAGTTTTTGGTGGTTCTTGTGTTGTTGAAGGAGAGGCTACTTGGGTTCTTCAATTTTGAGGTTAGGGGACTCTCTTTCATACATAATAGATTGTAAGATGAGTAATTATGTATTTGTTAGGTGTTTAGGGTAATTAATTGTTGTTTGTGTGTTGTTTGAATTAATTGATTGTTTATGTGTTGTTTGAATTAATTGGTGTTATGTTTGAATTAAAATTGATGAACCCATGCTAATTGTTGTTAAGATGAACATGATATGAACTATGAATGCAAGGTGTTTGATGTATTGCCTCAATGAAATTGAGTATGAAAATATGATGATTGCAAGGTGTTTGATAACTTCCTAAATGAATTGGTGTTGAAATTGGAGTGTGAGGCATTGTGCCGTGATTATAATTGGTTTGGGTGATTAGTCATGATGAGTTTTTCTTGTTTATGGTTTCTGGCGTTTACTGACACACTGTTTCGGTCTTTTTAAAACTGGTACTGTTTGGTCGATTCAAAAATTATGTGGCTGAGTGTTTTCGAAAATAGACTTAAAGCCGGTCGTTTTGGCACTGGTTTCGTTAAATTCGGAGTTGTGTAGCTCCAGTTATGAGTCTCCAAAGTCGGGTCAAATATCTAGAGTCAAACTGTGAGTAGGTTCGGTTTTTGCAGGTTTTATGTCTTCAAATGAACTCCGTTTTGAACGATTCTCTTTCCATTATAAACTATACTCAAATTGCTTTTGTTCGGGCTAAGGTTTTGTCCCATTTGGTCAAGTTTAAGTCATTTTAGAGTAAAATGAAGTGGGAGGAAAGAATCTGTCCAGTCTGGGAGCTGTTCGGGTTGTTTATAAAAACTGTACTAATTTGCTCATTGTTTTGAAAATTTAAAGATATATCCAGAAACTACACATCCGTGGCTTTCCGACGAGTGGTCTTTTGTAATTTTTCGATGTTGTTTGCTATTTTAAATAATCCGCCGAAGTAGGTGTACTGCTGTAGGAATCCAGCATTTTGTGCGGGTGTTGCCAATGTTGCCAAAGTGTCAAAAATGCTATTTTGGTCCCTATGCACTATTGGTCCTTCTAAGATGTTGTTTTGGTCCTTAGGTGACTGTTTAGTCTCTTAGGTGACCGTTTAGTCCTTGGGGTGTTGGTTTAGTCCTTAGAGGTGAGTTGGTCCTTGACTTTGGTGTTAGTCCTAGAGTTGGTGGTTGATGAGGTTTTAATAAATTTAAGGTGATTGATTAATATTTGATGGTGGTTGAGTAATATCTTATGGTTGTTGATTAATATTTGATGGTGATTGATTAATCCTTGATGGTGATTGTTTAATAATTTAAGGTGGTTGTTTAAGACGGTTGCTTAAGACGGTTGCTTAAGACGGTTGTTGATATATATATTTGACCAAATGATGGTGTTGATGATGTTGTTGTTGTGCATGATGTATGATTATGTTGTTTAAAGGTTGCGGTCTAGAGCTATGCTCAGTGTTGTTGTTTAAAGGCTGCGGTCTAGGGCTTTGCTCAGTGTTGTTGTTTAAAGGCTACGGTCTAGAGCTTTGCTCAGTGTTGTTGTTTAAAGGCTGCGGTCTAGAGTTTTGCTCAGTGTTGTTGTTTAAAGGCTGCGGTCTAGAGCTTTGCTCAGTGTTGTTGTTTAAAGTCTGCGGTCTATAGCTTTGCTCAGTGTTGTTGTTTAAAGGTTGCGGTCTAGAGCTTTGCTCAGTGTTGTTGTTTAAAGGCTGCGGTCTAGAGCTTTGCTCATTGTTGTTGATGTATGATGTTGACGTTTGATGGGGATGTTGTTGTTGATGTGCCGTTGTGCTGCTTGTTGATGTTGCTTTGTGATGGATATGAGTTGATGTGCCGTACTTAATGTTAAATGCTAATTGTTGGAGTGTGAATAATGCTAGTTGTCTTCCCTAATATAATGCTTATCCTATTTGCTATTACTTATGTAAAGAGACTCACCCTACTGCTTTCGTGTTGCTTCTCATGTCGGCAACCTGCAGGTGATAGCAAATGAAGTAGTCTAGTGATGGTCATGCTCTGATATGTAGCACCGGGGGCGGGAAGTCTTAGATACTTAGTATTTTATTTTGATGTATTAGTCTGATATTTGATGATGTATTAAATACTTTGAGACTTGTTGATATTCCGCTGTGCTGGTGAATTATATTTTGATTGTTGTAAAACTAAACCGGTGTTTTTGAGGGTTCGCCCCATTTTTATGTACTATATATCGCACACTAGTTGTGTTGAGTTTTTAAATGCTATTTTATGTTGTTTTGATGAAAATGTAGCACTCTCTTTGAGGTGCGTGGAAAAGGTTTTGAAAACTCTGATTTTAAAATTGACTAATTAGTAGTAATTTAGAAAGGGGGTGTTACAATTAGTGGTATCAGAGCAGTTTGGTCTGTCCGGCCAAGTTGTCGAGTCTGTTAACCCTCGAGTTTTGGTACTCGTTCTAAATCATAAATATGTTGTTGTTTATCACTGTTACCTTTGTTGGTTTGTTCTTTCAGTGACGTGCCTTGTGACTTATTTGTTGGATGACGCTTGAAAGTTATATTGATTTATTGAGGTATGTGTGATTGAAATATGTAACTGTTGATTGTGGCATTGATTTTGGTTGTTTGCGACTGTTGTTTGTATCATTAAGATAGGTGTGATTAAAAGAGTTCTAACGACGTCAAAGGAGTGACAGTCGTGACGACGCCTTCGCACTCCAGACTGCGTTAAAAGTCTTTTAATGTGGTAGTTATAAAAGGAAGTAGTTTTTGTGACCTTAATTAATTGGTTGCATGAGTAGGAGGGACTGATCACCCCAATAACTTATCGCCAATGAAAGAGGTGACAATAACTCATGGTTATTATTAACTTTGGATGCATGCACTGATTTTGATTTGAGTGATTGCTTGATTAGCTGTTAGAATATAGAAAGTACTTTTATATGACCTAACCTTGGTGAGTTATACACTGGACAATAATTGAAGGATTGCTTGTTGAATATTGTTGCACTTGATTGACGTCTCTGCTATAGGTTGATTGTTCCTGTGATGCAGGTGAATTTAAGTTTGACTTCTGCTAAATCGTTTTGAAGTTAGTATGTTAAAATGAAATGTTGTGTAATGCTATATTTTCATTAACTCAATTAAAGTTGCATAACTTGAAGTTTTGACATTTTCAGTGTTTCAATTTGGCTTGTTTCGTGAGCATGACGTGGTTTGTCAAAATTAAATGATTGACTTTCCTTACCTTCTGAGTTTATGTCGGAAATTAAATTTTGAATTAATAAGTAGTTGTTTATGTGGTTGCATGCTCGAGTGATAGTAAGGGTGGGTTAAATTGTATAAAGTGATGCATGATGGGATGTATGTGGGAGGTAGAATCTACAATGCCTAGAACATGTTTGCTTATATGTTTGCAATGAATCATGAAATATATATGTTGTTGGTGTTGTTTTGACTGTTGATGGCTTTGAATAAAATCGATGGTAAAACGTTGCATATAAGGTGTTTGATGAATGTATTGATAGTGTTTGACTGTTGATGGCTTTGAATAAAATCGATGGTAAAACGTTGCATAGGTGGTATTCAAATTCAAACCAAGCCAAACAAAAACCGCAAACTGATTCAAACCAAACAAAAAACCACTTTGGAATTGGTCCACCACCTCATGTGATTTTAGGAACCAATTTTTGTTTTTTGGTCCACCACCTCATGTGATTTTAGGAACCAATTTTTGTTGAATCAACAATAATCACGTCATTGTAAAGGACATTGTGAACGTGGAGGAACATCGACTTATATGTACAAGCGGAGGAGGCGGTCATCGGTAAAGTTTAGGGTGATTTTTAAGTGTTGTCCATCAAAAATCACTTGAAGTGTTGAAACACCTATCGGGTTACTAGGTAGGTGTTCCCATTGGGTGCAACCATAGTCTCGTATGAGATTGGTCTTAGCTATATTTTGTTTCCAATCGATATTTTATGCTACAACAACTGCTCAATAACTTCATAATATAAAGTTGCGCTAATAACTTTATGTTCTTAGATGCTCCATTAGTTAATCACTTTAAGCTTTCATTGGATTAGTCTCAACAGACATATGTAACACCTTAGAATATGTTTAAGGTTCCCTAAAACACTGTTGTTGGTTACTTAAAATATGTTACGGGCTCCACTAGACCAAATTTAGTGCAATATTTTATATCTGATGATAAGTAAGAAAATCTATAAAAAAAAATTATATCATACTTTTAACTTGTTTTAGGTCAAACAAATTTCGTGAAGGACTCAATCTGTATTTGATTTTTTAGGTAACCCGACAACTTTTTGATAAACGTGATATTCAATTATTCATGAATTTGGAAGTTATCCATCAAAGTCCGTGTTTGGACCCATTTAATGTTTCTAGTTGAATAGACGTGATGTTCTATTTAAAATTAACATATAAAATGATAATTTTTTTTGGTATAAAGCGGGTATCTTCTCACAAGATTCGCAGAGACTAATCCCTCGCCAATGTAGAGACCACAATTGGCGTGAGCCTCTCCTCAAGAGATTTAACATCGCTTTGCATGCCCGAAAGTGGTTTCGATCCTGGGCGCCTTGGTTAAGCGGAAGAAGAGCAATTACCATCTCATCAAAGTCTTTCTTGGGTATATAAAATGATAATCGATGATGGATGATATTTAAATTCAGTAAATGGATATGAAAAAAAAAATTATATAAAATTATCAAACAAATTTTTATTTTTGAAATTCCTATTTTTACTTCAAGAAATCTAGATATAGGCTATGGTTTAAGAAATAAACTTATTTTTACTTATTTTGCCTAATTCATTGTCCTAATCAATTTGAATCCTTAAAATATTGTTTCTTCAATTATAAGCTATATTTACTTATTAATTTACTTGAAAATAAACAATAATCTAAGTTTAATTGTATGAATAACTACATATAAAATAGATTTATCAATAATATAGACTCCCGTCTCACGTCATCTTCGAGTCTTGCGTATTTTGCTATTTCTTGGACTTGCTTTAAATGCTGAGGTGATGTATCTCAAAGCTAACTTTGAATCCAAAATTTGGTTGTATCAAAAGTTGGCTGAGTGGCGATGTTTATCGAGAGATAAGAGAGTGGAGTCGGCGCGGTGTTACCGTGTTTGATTTTTATAATGGACAAATTCGGTGTTGATTAGTGCGAAATTCGCTTCTAAGCACGAACGAAGATTAGTTTTTCATTGAAAGCATTGTGACACTCTGTGGGCATCCAACAATGATCTGAATTTTAAAAAAAAGTTAGTTGTGTTTTTTTAGGAAATTCAAAATGGAATGCCCGCAAGACTACATTTGTCTTAAGTAATTTGTAATTTATAGTTAACTAATTTATTATTTTTTTTTGAGATTATATAGTTAACTAATTTAACTTGAACAAAAAAATTATTGTAACAAAGATATGAAAATGTATCGGTTTTGAGGCAACACAATTTTTTGGAGAGGAAACTCGCTTATTTTGAACTTTCCTAGAATTTATATTCAAGAATAGGGGTGCTAAATAGTACGACAAGAAACACATTGGTAGCTAAAACTAAAAGGCGGAAAAGCAATAATAGACTTTATTTTAATTGAAAAAAAAGAGTGTCAAATATATTATGTTTTAGTGCATGTTTGGATAACTCTTGAGAGTACCAAAAGTTTTTCTAAAGACAATTGATTTTGATATGTTTGACTATTCTTGAGTAAGATTTTTATGCTAGAATAAATTCTGACTCGACAATAAGATTTCTCAACTCAATGTTACATGAATATTTTCAAACATAGGCCTTTTAAGATTCAACACTTTTTTGTTTAAGAGTAAAGGTTCAAAATGGTCTCTATTCAATTGCTTTTGGTGGGATAGTCTAGTCTGGAATAAAGTTGAAGTTGAAGATTAGTTTCTTAGTAGAATAAAAAATGAATAAACGTGATGTTCAATTATTCATGAATTTGGAAGTTATCCATCAAAGTCCGTGTTTGGACCCATTTAATGTTTCTAGTTGAATAAACGTGATGTTCTATTTATAGATTTCTATTTAAAATTAACATATAAAATGATAATTGATGATGGATGATATTTAAATTCAGTAAATGGATATGAAAAAAAAAATTATATAAAATTATCAAACAAATTTTTATTTTTGAAATTCCTATTTTTAATTCAAGAAATCTAGATATAGGCTATGGTTTAAGAAATAAACTTATTTTTAAATTGAAGCAATCTAAAATTATTGAAGAATTGACCAATTTATGCTCTTTTTATAAGAGGCCAAATTTTACTTAATTTCTGGGGAATTCCATTACAACAGTTGAAGGCTTGAAGCAATACATATTGCCATCATTAATTACAACTTGTCATCGTCTAAAGTCCTTGTTGTTTTCGTTTTACTTTTTTTATTTATTTATTATGTTGTGCATTTGTTTCTCTCTTGGTACATCATATATGTGATATAAGAAGATTAATTTTTTTTTTGGGGTTGCAAGCACTACCTCAACCTTTAACTACCCTCCGCCCCTGTTTAAATTGATGATGGATGATATTTAAATTCAGTAAATGGATATGAAAAAAAAAATTATATAAAATTATCAAACTTTTTATTTTTGAAATTCCTATTTTCTCTCAACCTTCAGCAAGAGTCAACCTTCAACTACCCTCCGCCCCTGTTTCTATGGATGCTAGAAATTCAGTAAGAGTCAATTTTGCACAACATTTCAAACCCATATATAAATCTCCACATCATTCCAAATTTCCACAACATCAAAATAAAACATTACCCTTGATGAGTCCTCTAATCAGAATCGCGTTAGCGATAAACTTATTTTGTAGTTCTCCTACCTTCAAAATTATCATCATATACTCATCCTTCCTTCACACTCATCTTAGGTATATATTAAATTTCCTTTACCAATATCTCTTCTATCCCTTGTTTAATAAGAAGCTCCAACAAGTTTCTAATTCTGATAAGGTTGAGATAAGTGTATTATGCCATTATGTGTCCCCACCAAGTGGGTCCCATGATGAAGATGTTGATTGTGCTGTTTGTTTGTGCAAAATGAAAGAAAGAGATGAGATTAGATTGTTGGCGTGTAAGCATGTGTTTCATAGAAATTGTTTGGATACTTGGATTCGCTTCAAATTCAACAATACTACTTGTCCTCTTTGCAGATTTTCAGTGGTTCCCATCACACAAATCAAGGAGCTTCATGTTGATTCTATACCGTTTGATTGTTATCCTATACAGTTGCTACGATGATATACGGCGGACATGGCGGGCAGAATGATAGATTGTGAATTGAGATACTAGTATACCACAATGATTTTTTCCATAGCTGATCAAAACTTCAAAGTTATAGCTGTCTTCTATATTGTTATTTAAATATAAAATGAGTCTTTAATTTAATTAGTCCATGATGTACAGTTCTTTTTAAGCTTCTTTTACTAAAAAAAATATATTTATTCATTTAAATTAATAGATTACATTGAACGTCACACAAATTTAACATTGTAAAATAGATCGAAATGGATTAATCTGTCGAACAATGAACTAAAAACATTCAGGTTAATAGAATAAAATTGCAAAATGCATGCAAATGTGACAAAATGAAGTGATTAGAATATTTATGCCTTCAGATTTGTATCTTTGAGGTCCTAGTCATTAGTTGAATCTACAATTAAACGAAATTAATCTTTCAGTCTGAATAAAACAAAATAGCAACAATACATAAAACAAAAACGTCGCACAAAGGCGAGGAACTATAATAACCTTACACTAAGATGACGAAATCAAGAAAAAATACAAAATAAATGCTACATCAATGTGAAACCCACTTATTTAGATAAAAGAAAGACCAAAATGATATTGACGGTGATTCTATGATAAAAATACCTAAAAACACCTCTCTATGGTGGGTGAAAAAGAAAAAAAGAGGAATAGAGAGACAGCCGAGAGACCCGGCTAGGTTTTGACCGTGTCAATTGTCTGCAGTATCTACCGGCTTTGTCGATAACTAATCTATGTCGGGGAACTTGGTTTGCCACGAGTACTTTTTTTTCTTGTCCGTCAGGTGTGATTCTCCCATTCCAACAAAAGTTTTTATTCTGGCTCAAGATTCGAACTCGATACTTTGGAGTGGGATCCGACCCAATTACCACTATTTTTGAGATAAGTTAAGTTGGAAAAAGTTTCAACGGAATGGTTTTTCATTGGAAAATAACGAGGGGAAAACGAGACAGATAAGATGACGTCTCACGGGAAACTAATTAATTCGATAATTATAACCAAAAAATAATTACTCCCTTCTGTTCTTATTATAAGGAAATTTTTTGTTACATGTTCTGGTGAAATTATAGGCTTATATTTATTTTTGTATGATAATTGGGTTTGGGTTGAGACGTCGCTCTAATAGGGTTTTCTCGGGCTCGCAAAAAAGGTTTCAGCTCTGATTCTCATGCTGAGTGAAACGATGAGCATTAGCTCTTTTCTGGGCTGTCCGCCAGAGATGTTACATGCCATTATGGCTAGTACAACAATCGGTAGTGTTCCGACCCGGGCTAGAAGCCCCGTCGCGTACTTGGGCCTGGTCCAATATCTACTAAGATGCTCGGCCCATTAAGCAAACCCAGCGACAAATGCATCACCGCGCCACGCTTGAAGGACCGACGGTCCAGATTTGTCAGGCAGATCCGACGGACAACAACGAGCGCCTTCGTCTATAAATAGAACATCCGGCCTCTAATTCCAATAGGTTCTCATTCTTGCACATTCCACCTATTTCTCTACTGACTTAGGCATCGGAGTGTCTGCAGGTACACCCCCACCCGACGTGGGAAGGATTGCGACTCAGTCCTTCCAAGGACAATTTCCTTGCACCGAAGACAGCTGATGAGTCCCAAGAAGCGGAACCCTGCAAGCTCCTCGGACGAGGTAACTTCTCGGGTTCAGGACCGAACATTGGCGACCACAGTGGGAGTACTTCAACGTATTCTCACTAGGTTCCATCCGTTCTCCTCACGACTGATGATGAAAGCATGCGCCCCGGCGGGGCGTCCTCCACTCCGGGCGATCCACGAGCACGAACACGAGCGCTTCCAAGACGCTGGTCCATCCCAGCCAAACCCCTGAAGGGCATGTCCAAACTTTTCCCCTTGAAGAAGCCTCTGCAATGCCGACCGCACCTAGGCCACCTCTTCCGCCACCGATCCAGTAGCTCGATCCAAATTTCAGCTCTCAAGCAGTGAGTCAGTTGTTGTATGTCCTAGAAAGAAGAAGCCGAGATCTCGTGCAACAAGAGCAGTCTCGGCTCGAATTGGTCGCTCTGTCCCGAGCTCCTCTCAGGTAACCTCTCATGCGTGTCTTACTGTGTTCCCCCCCAAATCAGAGTGTCCCTGCAGCGGCGACGGCCGATTCCACGATGCCCCGCCTATGATTCACCCATTCGGAGGGAGAAACACCGAGGAAGGCCTTCGACCCCTCCATCTCCACCTGACTCCGACTCTCGGACTGACAATGGTAATTCCTCTTTAGATTCTTCCTCTTCGCGGAGCCTTCCCCGAAGAAGAAGACTCATAAATCCAAGCTCAAAGCCAAGGGAAGAAAGTCTGGGGGCAGCGCATTCGTATCCAAAATTCAAGATTACAAGATCCCAAAGTCCTGGGAAAAACCACCCCCGTTGAACTCCTATGACAGGAAAGTTGATCCCGACGATCACGTGGATGACTTCAACAGGATCTTAGATTACCGGGGTGCTCCCGACGAGATCCGATGTAAACTTTTCCCCCTAACCCTGAAGAAGAGTGCTTCCAAGTGGTTCAGAGATCTCCCACCGGGATCGATATCCTCCTGGAGACAGTTCACCAAGCTTTTCACCGCACGGTTCACCGCCTCTAGACTAAAGCCAAAGTCTGCCGACATCCTTCGAACCATATGCCAAGGAGAAACGAAATCCCTGAGGGCGTACATTGAGCGATATAACAAGGAAGCCGATGAAGTCCACAATGTCACGAACGAAGTCCGAATGATGTTCATGAGGCATGGGCTCAGAAATTTCCATGTCAACATCAGACTTCTCCCGTCGGGGACGCTAGACGACTTCTTGAGGTGAGCCTAGCGCCATATTGATTACGAGGAGTCTAACGAAGCTATCGAAGGAATTCCAACTTCAGCCTCAGCAAAAGGCAAAGAAAAAGAGAATTCAAAGAAAGACGGCGAGGGAAACTCCAAGGAATGGCGTTCTCGGTTTACCGACTATTCTCCGTTGAACACCTCAAAATCAAAGATTCTCCAAGAATGCGCCAATGCTAAGTTTAATGAGGTGAAGTGGTTGACGCCAATCCCTCAGAGGCACACCACAAACAAGAAAACATACTGCCGCTACCACCGAAGCCACGACCACGACACAGAAGACTACCGAGTGCTCAAAGACGACATAATAGACCTCATTCAGCGGGGCAAACTCAGACAATACCTTAAGGCCGACGATAAGAAGAGAGAACTCTCACCCAGGAAAGCAAAGCCCATAGTGAATGAAGTAGCGAAGCCTCCTTCCGACGACAGCGACTCAGAGGGGGATTCACCGAGGCCTCAGCGCCAAAGGCCCGTGGCCATGGTGATCATGGGTGGGTATTCCCTGAAAGTCGGGGAAACATGCCGGTCAATGAAAAGAAGATGGACCGATATACTAGACATCGGAAGCAACCCAAACCCGGTAACACTCAAGCCCAGCCGACCTCCACTTACTTTTGACGATGTCGACCTGCTGTACGGGAAGGCGAACAAGTGGCTGCCATTGATCGTCTCGGCTGTAATCTCGGGAAATGATGTAAAGAGAATCTTGATCGACCAAAGAAGCTCCTCAATATCTCCGAGTCCGATCTCCTAGCTTATGATGGAGGAGGGCTAACGGGATTCAACGGATCAAGAACGATCCCCCTAAGATATATCGAGCTTTAGGTCATGTATGGCGAAGGTCAACTCGGACGATCAAGACCTCGCTTCTGGTGCTCCTCACATCAATCTCCTTACCATTGCATTGTGGGGCAGCCTACCCTAGGTAAGCTCGGAGCGGTAACTTCGACAGTCCACCTGAAGATGAAATTCTTCTCCGAGAAGGGTGAAGTGGTCAACGTTCGAGCCGACGGAGAAGCTATCAAGCGCTGTCACTACCTTTGCATGAAAGAAGAAAGGAGGGCAGAGAAGGAAGCGACCGGCGTGCAGATAGAGATAGAAAAAACCGCTGAAAACCCGCCAAGAGAAAAGACGAAAAAAAAAAAGAGAATGAGGTGACTACCTCAAGCACTCTGATATGAATGTAATATTTCCAATCTTTAAATGAAAAGAAAAGTTTTCCGAATACTCTTGTCAAATATATTTCGCAAATACTATTTTTGGCTTGCCTATGTGAAAGACTAACACGCAGGACACATCGGCGAGCTATCCTCCCGACCTGACTTAACGCCCCTCTCCCCTGACTTCGACTCGGGCAAGCCACCCGCCAGATGACGGATTTAGCGAGGCCACAAAAAGAAAGTTCTCCACGATCCCGAGCTCTTACACTCCGTCGTGGGGCACAGGCGAGGCCCACAGCGGCTCAGGTCCTTGTGTCCCTTCTTTCGCCTTGAGCGATTGTACCTTCCACTTTGGTGTCCGAGGTACTTATCTCCACCAGACGGCGAAGGAAGAAGTCCTTGCGGCTTTGCCCCCCCTCTTTCGCCGCCGCGCGTGCGAGGTACTCCCCCTTTGTGTTCGAGGTACTCATCTCCACCAAAAGCGGGGAAGAAGTCCTTGCGCGCTTGGTCAAAGTGAAGTCTCGGATCCACAAATGATCTCCGTAAGAAGGCCGAACCACAAATGATCCCGGTAAGAAGGCCTAGATCCACAAATGATCCCAAAGAAGAAGACCTCTCTCTCGACGTCGAATCGTGTTCCGTCGGAGTCCGACAAAGAGACGATCCCGCACCCAAGGTACGCATTTACTAAAGCATTATGACGACGTTTTACTATGGCTCTCTACTCTACTCTCTCGATAAGTCTCACCGTGAGTACGGTCCTCAGACCCAGCTTTGGTACGACTAGCATGGACAGCAAAAAGCCATAACAAAACAAAATTGACCAAAAGTTAATTTTAAATACTGAAAAGCTATTACATCCGGTAAAGCAAAAAAGGAAAATTACATGGTAATCCCTACTAGCCGACAGGGATTCATCTAACGAATCTTCTTCGGCTTGGAGGTCTTCACTTGCATCCTCTTTGATGGCGAAATTGGCAAGTGTAAGTTCTTACGAAGTAGAACGTTGGACTACCGAGGTGTATCTACCTACCACTAGTGTAACGAAACTTAAGTGATGATCGTAAGTCAAAACGTAATAACGATAACATGAGAACCGAGGTGAGTGATAGAGCACAAGTGACTAAGTGTATGAGTATCTTAGACTAGGTATAGGTATCGGTTTGTACTTGCCGAGGTGTAAGGTAAGTAGGCCGAGATGCTTAGGCCGAGGTAAAGTACTTAGGCTTAGCTGCTGAAGTGCCGTTGATAACGTATAGCGTGTAGTAACCGATGTGTTATGGCCGAGAGGTAGAGTATATCATACCTAGGTGTACTTGCCGAGGCGAGATGTTACGTTAAATACGGTGTGTCCAAGCGTAGAGTAACACAAGTGGCCTTGTAGAGGAAGTGAAGTGACTATGAGTGGAGTAGAGGGTAGGCATGCCGAGGTTCCAAGCGTGCCGAGGTGCTATAGGTGCCGAGGTGTTGTTTTAATGCTAGTGTAGCGCAGGTTGTTGTTGGGCGCAACTGTGAGCGTCGTTTTGGAGTACCAAGTACGTGAGGGGTTAAATGGTGTAGTTATTTTAGTCCCTACTTGACGTTTTAGTCCTAAGTGACATGGTAGTTCTCGTAGTGACTGTTTGGTCCACTACTAGGCGCCGAGGTGGTTAGTGAGCTGAGGGCGATAGCCCTAGAGCTGTTGGCCGATGTAGAGACGTCGGCCTTAGCACAGAAAATGATATATGTGTGTTGTTGGCCTTATGGCTGTGAGTAGTGGAGTAATAAATGATGAAGTCCCTGATGGGCATTAAAATAAATGTAAATGGTGAATGCAGAGGACTTCGGTCCTAGAGGTGAGCAGAGGACTTAGGTCCTATTTATGAATAAAAGGCTGCGGTCTAATTAGTGAGTTACTGGAATTGTGTTATGATTTAATTGAATAATGTATATGTTGTGTGTTATGCATTGTTCATGGTGTCGCATAAATCATACGCATAATGGTGAAAGCAGAGGACTTCGGTCCTATGGTGAAAGCAGAGGACTTCGGTCCTAAGGTGATAGCAGAAGACTTCGGTCTTAATGGATCCATCATGCATATGCCCTTGGAGTTTGGTCCAGATCATGCATATAACTCATGCACTAAATAATTGTTATTTGTGTGCTGTGCCGAGGTGTTTATATGTGTTTGCTTAGCATAATGCTTGTCATAAACCTTATTATATGTGTTTAGAGACTCACCCTACTGCTTTTATGTTGCTCTCATGTTGGCAACTTGCAGGTATTCCCGAGTAGAGGTCAGTCCTCACTCAGTGTCGTTTGGCGTCGTCATTGCTCTGGTAGTGTAACACTGGGGGCCGAGTAGCGTAGTGGTCTGTTATGTGGATGTATTTTGAGTTATAAACCTATGTCTTTTTGGAACATGTATTATTTTGATTGTGATGTAAGTAATAACCTGTTACTTTTGAGCTCGGTTCCTTCTAGGCCGAGGTGCTGTATGTACATTACACTACCACTGTTTTAGCTGCGCAAATGTTTTATTGCTTTGCTTGGTTAAGTTCATGTAGAAAAATGAAGCACTCCTTGAGTGGTTTTTGAAAACTCTGATTTAATTTGCTAAGTAGTATTAAAAGTAAGGGGGTGTTACACCCAAGACGCACGAAGAAGCGCTTGGGCGCATGACAGACAGCAGCAACACAAGCAGAAACGCCCCAGACGTGTGCAGAAGCGCCTGAACGCTTTGTAACAATTCTTTGAAGTAGTAAGCACTCCAAATGCTTGGAAGATGCATCCTTGGGCACACGGTAGAACTTTTATCCACTCAACTCATTCTTTCAAGCTTTAACATGATCCAAAACATCGATTTGTACCTGAAAATCATGATTATGACAAATGTGGCAATTTATGGTCCTAAACTAATGTAATTTCCTAAATTCAATATAAAAACACATTGTTTTGTACCATGAAAACTAAATGCAATGCAGACTTATCACAACCCCAAACTTAAAGTTTTGCTTGCCCTCAAGCAATTAGCCCAATTTAATCAAAAGAAGAGTTGCACAACACAAATTTTTTTCTTAAAACTCCATTCAACTTTCACAACACTTTGAACAATCTACCAAATTTGCAACAATCAATCCATAACCAATTCACTCAATCTTTTGAGTTCATGCTAGTAAATGAAAGTAACTCAAAGTAACCCAAATTTTTGATCCACTAGAGGCAACATACAAATCCTAACTTTTCTCTCTCTAGACAAGTGTGTCTCTCACTCTCAAGTGTTTCAGGGTATAATTTACACTCAATTCACACCACTTGCAATCATCTACCATAAGCTTGACAAAATTCTAAGAAAAACAATCACACACAAATACCACACATATCATGAGGACTTTAAGAGGGTTGTAATGGGGCTTAGGTTAGGGTGGATAATTTTTGGAATCTAGGCTTTCTTGATTGGAATTGAGAAATGCATTATTCACTCTAGATCCTATACTTACTCACCAAACCTCTTCAAATGAGAATTTCCCCAGGAAAAATTGTCCTTGTTCCCCTAGATCCAATCATCACTCACCAAACCTCTTCAAAAGAATTTCCCACAAGGAAAAATTGTCCTTGTTCTTTCTATTTACTTTTTTTTTTTCTTTTTTTCTTCTTTTTTTTTATATATTTTTTCTTTTGTACTTGACTTCTTTTCTTTTCTTTTCTTTCCAACCTATTTTGTTTTTGTATACCCACCCCAAACTTAGAACAATTTCTTGTCCTCAAGCAACCCCAAACTTGATTGATAGATAAGGATCCATAATGACAACACATTCCTCAATTCCAAACAAGTGGGACACTTGGTTTTTCAGTTAATGGCTTGTAATGAGGCTCGTAACCAAAAAAAAGGATTTAAGGCTCAAATGGGCTACTCAAAGGTCAAATTTTAAGGGTAGGCATTTTAAGGCTCTAGCTATCAAGAAAATGAAAGTCCTCAATCATGTATGTGTGTGTAAATGCAATGTAAAAGCAATCAAGAACTGAGTCAAGTTCTGAAGAATCATGAAAAGTGATGGAGCACTCAAGAATAAAGATTATGTTTAGGCTCAACACTCATAGGTTTGGGTTAGAGAGGAAAAGTATGTTACACCTAGATTCACAAAATTCAAAGTTACAAGGAGTTGCCTACACTAACAGTAGAATCATCAGAATTCCAGCTCATTGATCAAGAAATTGATGCACAACTTCAATGTCAAGTTCAGAAAAAGATTTTCAGAATGAAGTTTAAAGTGCACATAACTCAAGTTCAACACACCCATCATCATGACAATCATCAAAAAAAAAAAACTTTGCTAATCTACCCCCTAGACAAACACTATATGCAAAAACTATATGCATGAACAAGCAAAACAGCCATGAGAACAGATTAGTCATTAGTGCCAAAATATCGCAAATGATCTAATTGAAAGCAAAAAAGAAATTAAAAACCAACATAGTACGAAAACAAAAACAAAGAACCATGCCAAAAGGAGAGTTCATCCACATGAGATTCAACACAACAAGGTCCTGGATGACTCAAACATACTCCCCCCAAACTCATGATGAAAGGGGACCACCGGGATCCTCCGCACTTTGACTCCAACTCCACTCTCGCCTCCTTGTGGTTGTTGGCTTAGATTAAGATCTTCCTTAGAATTTGCAAAGATTGCTATAATCTTCTCACTGGATCACTCTAATCTCCTTCTGTTTCTTCCTCATCTCCTTTTGCCTTTCCATCATCTCATTCAATAAAGTTTCCATCCTATGAAGTCTCTCTTCCATTGAATTCTCTTGAAGAGGCTCTTGTGGACTTCCTGGAGGAGGGTTAGAGCAGGAGAAAACTATTGGAGGCTCGTGCAATGGTGGAGGAATTAAAGGGGTCTCAGACAGAGTATTTCTTTATCCAAATTTCGAGGTGATAGGACTAGAATTGGATTTACCATTGGTTCATTCTCCGCTTTGCTTTCACCCTCACCTTTTCACATAACAAACCAATTAGAGCAGGATGATTTAAGTAGCCGGCTAACTTGCTCGCTTTTAGTCAAGTTTCATGAAGATGGTGGGCCAAGAGGCGTCCCACATTTATATTCTCACCCTTTAAAATCGAGACCAAAAGCTTTGCTCTGTTTTCATTCACCTCGGAAACATTAGAGCATGGGAGAAGAGTATGAAGCACAAATGAGGCCCAACCCTTTGCCTCAAAATTAAGATCAACAGTGCGCAACTTCTTAAGTTTTTTAGTTTTGCCGCTCACCCAATCACCCAAAGAATGCATAAGGTGCGGAGAATATCATCATAATCAGTGTCTGCATCCGCTTTCACTCTAGCAGAAAAATCACAATGGGGAAAGTCCTACAAGCCAAATAACTCATTTAGAGTTTTAGGATCATAAACAACCTGCTTCCCCCTAACATAGCTGATGAAATTTTTGGTCCTCAATTTGATTATCATCTTCCTCCTCTTCATCCTTTTTATTCTTAAATTCAGCCTCCTCACAAGCATTAGCAAAAATTCCTTCACCAACAATTCGCTAATCGGCTTAGAAAGGATACCAACTTGTTCCAACCCCTCCTTTTAATCATCTCTTGAATTTCCACAAATTGATCACCTTCTAAGATGAATGCCCTTTCTAAGACAATTTTTTTTTTGAAATCAGCTCCTTAAAGCGGGTCTCGTGGAAAGATGTTCTAACTTGTTGACCCCACGAGAACTTTCACACATTGCGGCATTTGGAGAGAGTTTCTTTTCTTTGCTTGTGGAGCCATGTGTACCGTGAAACCGCACCACAAAGAGAGTGCGTAATATATGCCACATTCATGACATTAGCAAGTTAGCGGAATGATGAGAAAGATAAAAATCAATTCAACTTGACAAGGTTAGGTTCTTGTTAACCCCAAATACTCATAGCAAATGACTAAACTCAATCAAACACAAAACATAGAGATAATTTAACCAAGCAATTCGCTTAAGCACGCTTTTTAGAAAGAAAAAAAAATAGATCAATCTCACCCCATTGAATTTCCTTGAAAACACAATTAGCAACATGCTCATGAGCCTTTAGAATTAGTATCCAACACAACCAAGCCAAAGATTTACACCACCTCAAGCCCAAAGAAAAGAAAAATATGTAGGAATTCGCCACTCCCAAATTTTTAAAATACACAATCGCATTTGGTTTAGGCATTTTGACAAACAGACTTATGTGCATCTCAAAATCGTAACCAAAGCCCTATCTAAATGAGATGTGAAATACCCATTTTTTTTCAAGAATAAATCGCAAACAGCAACAACATTCAGGATCAAAACAAGCATTGAATGGAAATGTTAAATCATAGACTACAACAAAATGGAAACTCAATCAGAGAAATAAAAAAATGGGACCTTGAATGAGCAAGATTAGAACTCACTTTCGGTTGAGAGAGGGATCCATAACGCCAAGACAGAGGGGAGCGCAGAAGAGGAAGACGAACGGAGCCACCACGAGCGCGTGGTGGTGAGCGGAGGTCCGTACGGCACGAGAAAGCTGAACGGTGGGGGTGAACGCAGAACGCGTTTTGAGAAGGAGAATGGGATGCGACGGTGCTGCAGTGAGTGGGACGAACGGAGGGCTAGAGTGGTGAAGCCATGGTGGGGTTGGACGGCGATGAACAGGGAAGAGATGTGGGTAAGGTCGCGAGAGAAAGGATCGAAGGTTTGGGTTCGTGAAGTCGTGTTTGGATTTTCAGTGTTGTGTGCGCTTCAAACGCAAGAGGAAGAGTTCAAGCGCATATAGAGACAGAATTGTATGACAATCAGGTGCTGAAAAGCGCTCCACACGCACGGGAAAACGCTCAAGCGCATGAAGGGACAGAACAATAGGTCCACGTACGCCTCAGACACATCAAAAAACGCCCAAGCGCATATGAGTACTGCTGATGCATTTTCATGTAAAAATGAAGTTTGCAAATTTTTTTTTTCAAAGATAACATGTACCAATCAAAACAACAATAACAAAAAGGAAAAATAATGCTAGAACAAAATATAAGAAAGCACAAAAAGTATGAGGGTAAAGAGATTGGGTTGCCTCCCAAAAGCGCTTATTTTAACGTCACTAGCTTGACGCGGTTGAGTGGTCCTTCAGATTGTGATCAAGTTAATGAACTCTCTTGAGCGCTCAAGTGTACCACCAAAGTAGGGCTTGAGGCGTTGTCCATTCACCTTGAAACTCCTATCCAACACAGGTCCTTCACCAAATTGCACCATATGGAAATATTTTTTTGATTTCAAACGGACCCGACCACCGAGACTTCAACTTTCTGGGAAACAATTTCAACCTTGAGTTGAATAAGAGAACAACTTGTCCTTCTTGGAATTCTTTCTTTTGGAGCTTCTGATCATGCCATTTCTTTGTTTTTTTTGTAGATTTTGGCATTTTCATAAGCAAAAGTCCTCAATTCTTCTAGCTCATGGAGTTGAAGAATTCTAGACTAGCCAGCCTTGGCCAAATCAAAATTCATGTACTTTGTGGCCCATAATGCTCTGTGCTCCAATTCAAGTGGTAAATGGCAAGCTTTGCCATATACAATTTGGTAAGGGGACATACCAATTGGAGTCTTGAAAGCAGTCCGGTATGCCCATAATGCATCATCAAGCTTTATTGACCACCCTTTCTTGATGCATTCACGCCTTTCTCAAGGATTTGCTTGATTTTCCTGTTAGACACTTCCACTTGCCCACTAGTTTGCGCGGGTGGTAAGGAGTTGCTATCCGGTGATGCACATTATATTTCTTCAAAAGGGTCTCCATCTTCTTGTTGCAAAAATGAGTCCCTTCATCGCTAATCAAAGCTCTAGGCACTCCAAACCGTGAAAAAATGTTTTTCTTCAAGAAACCCATTACAACTTGTGCATCATTTGTTTGAGTGGCTATTGCTTCCACCCACTTTGACACATAATCAACTGCAACCAAGATGTACAACTTAGAGTATGAGGATGGAAATGATCCCATAAAGTCAATCCCCCACACATCAACATTTCAACTTCAAGAACGGGATTTTGAGGCATCTCATTCCTTTTGAAATGTTTCGCTTCTTTGACAAATGATCACACCTTTTCACATAGGCAAATGTGTCTTTAAACAATGAAGGCCAATACAACCCGATTGGAGGACTTTTGCACTATGCATTCGGTCTCCACTAAAGTGTCCTCCATAATCTGAATCATGACAATGCCAAAGGATGTTTTCTTGCTCTTCCTCAGGCACACACCTACGCAACAAACCATCAACTCCTCTTTTGTACAAAAATGGCTCATCCCAAACATAGAATTTGGCTTCATGAAGAAACCTCTTTCTTTGTTGGGAGTTAAAGTCACCGGAATTGCCTTTCCCACCTTGTAATTTGCAAAGTCCGCAAACCAATGTACACTAACAACAGAAAAGATGTGTTCATCAACAAAGGTGTCCTGGATAGGCCTTGTCTCATCATTCTCCTCCACCTTCTCTAGACGAGAGAGGTGGTCCGCCACTGAATTCTCCGAACCCTTCTTATCCCGAATCTAGAGATCAAATTCTTGAAGCAATAGGATCCATCTGAGTAACCTTGGCTTTGATTCCTCGCTAGTAACCAAATACCTCAATGCAAAGATGATCGATTGTAAACAATAACTTTCGAACCCAATAAATAGGAACGAAATTTATCAAAAGCATAAACCACAGCCAAGAGTTCTTTTTCAGTAGTAGCATAATTAAGTTGAGCAGGATTCAAGACATGACTAGCATAGTAAATCACATGCAACAACTTATCTTTTCTTTTCCCTAAGACTGCCCCCACAGCAATGTCACTCGCATCACACATAATTTCAAAAGGTAATGACCAATCAGGAGCAGTGACAACAGGGGCAGTTACCAATTTATGTTTCAGAGTGTTAAAGGCATTTAGACATTTCTCGCTGAACACAAAGGGAACATCCTTCACAAGCAAATTAGTAAGAGGTTTAGCAATTTTTGAAAAATCTTTTATGAACCTCCTATAAAACCCAGAATGGCCTAAAAAGCTTCTAATGCCTTTTTCATTGGTAGGAGGGGGAAGTTTTTCAATAACTTCAACTTTAGCACGGTCCACCTCAATCCCCTTGTGGGAGATGCGATGGCCTAAAACAATTCCCTCTCTTACCATAAAATGACATTTTTCCCAATTTAGCACCAAGTTGGATTTCTTACACCTTTCTAACACAAGAGACAAATTATGCAAGCAATCATCAAAAGAGTTACCAAAGATAGAGAAGTCGTCCATAAACACCTCGATATGTTTCTCAATCATATCGGAGAATATGGACATCATGCACCTTTGAAAAGTAGCCAGAGCATTGCAAAGTCCGAAGGGCATCCTCCGGTAAGCAAATATACCATATGGGCATGTGAAGGCGGTCTTCTCTTGGTCTTCTGGAGCCACAGCAATCTGATTATAACCAGAATACCTGTCCAAGAAACAATAAAAATCATGCCCTGTCAACCTCTCCAGCATCTGATCAATGAAAGGCAGAAGGAAGTGGTCCTTCCTTGTAGCAGTACTCAACCTTCTGTAGTCAATGCACACTCGCCATCCCGTGACAGTTCTTGTAGGAATCAACTCATTTTTTTCATTCATGACGACAGTGGTCCCGCCCTTTTTAGGGACAACTTGGACAAGACTCACCCAAGAACTGTCTGAGATGGGATAAATGAGGTCGGCTTCAAGAAGCTTGACAACTTCTTTTCTGATCACTTCTTTCATAGTCGGATTTAATCTTCTTTGTGGTTGCACCACCGGCTTATGATCCTCCTCCATGAGGATCTTATGCATGCAAAATGAATGACTAATTCCCTTCAAATCCTCAATGAACCACATATTTCAAATGGGAGGGCAATTGCTTGAGCTCAACCACAGGTGCTTTCTTCACTCCCTCTTGGATGCATTTTTCTGAATTTTCAATTCTTCCCACTTAGGAGGTGCACGAGGAGAGTAGGATGGGGAGGCATCTAACATAGCAACGACTTCTTTTACCTCAGAATCACACATTTCTCCAACCTCCTCATTTGATGACACGAGAGCTTTCTCAAGAGGTAAGTAAGGAATCTGGTCTTGAAATTCCTTATCAATGATGGAATCAAGAACCTCAATTCGGTAGCAACCTTCCTTTCCCTTCGGATGCTCCATAGCCTTGAGCACATTAAAGATCACAACTTCATCTTGAACTTTCAATGTCAAAGTTCCATCCGCCACATCAATTATAGCTCTACCGGTAGCTAGGAAAGGTCTACCCAAAATCAACGGGATGTCATTGTCTTCTTCCATGTCAAGAACCACAAAATCCACCGGAAAGATGAATTTGTCAATTTTCACAAGGACATCTTCAACTACACCATATGGATGCTTCACTGAACGGTCAGCTAGATGCAAAGTCATCATGGTGTTCTTTATTTGACCAATCCCCAACTTTTTGAAAATAGAGAGTGGCATTAAGCTGATACTTGCTCCAAGATCACACAACACTTTCCCAAAAGTTCTATCCCCAATAGTGCAAGGAATAGAGAAACTTCCGGGATCTTTGAGTTTTTGTGGGAGCTTTCTTTGTAAGATTGCACTGCATTCCTCAGTGAGCATGATTGTCTCCTCATCCACGATCCTCCTCTTCTTTGAAAGGATATCTTTCATGAACTTGGCATATGTGGGCATTTGTTCAAGAGCTTCTGCAAAAGGGATGTTAATTTGCAATTTTTTAAAAACATCTAGAAACTTACCAAATTTCTTTTCATCTTGCTCCTTCTTCAATCTTTGAGGGAAAGGAAGCTTAATGATTGGCTTTGGAAGCTTAGACTCCTCTTGCACACTAGAATCCTCTTGCACCTTAGAAGGTTCTTCCACATCCACCGAAGCTTTATCATTGGACTCAGTAACATTTTTCGGGCTCTTCTTTGTCACAACATCAATTGTTTTTCCACTCCTTGTGGTCACGACATTGACTGTCTCATTACCTTTTGGATTAGGGACAGTGTCTCTAGGGAGAGTGCCCGGAGGTCTTTGTGCAATTTGCTTGGCCAATTGGCCTACTTGAGTCTCAATATTTCTGATGGATGCCTCTTGATTTCTTGAGCTAGCTTCTTGATTTTTAAAACCAGTCCTTGTCTCCTCCATGAATGAAGAAGTTTGTGTAGCTAGTTTCTCAATGGCTATCTCCCAATCTGCTTTCTTTGGAGGAGAATTTTGGCTTTGCCCTTGATCCTTCCAAGAGAAGTTTGGGTGATTCTTCCACCCCTGGATTGTAGGTGTTGGAATATGGATTATTTTTGACAAAACAAATCTTCTCTTGACTCGCTAGGGAAGATCACAATCTCGTTAGAATGTGGACCTTCACGGTAGTCACACTTCAAACTTGTCACAACATTTAGTTGAGCAGAATGGTGTTGCACAGAATTCAACTTTAGAGCTTCCATTCCCTTTTTCAGTTCTTCCAACTGTTGAGTGATTATCTTCTGTTGAGCCAACCCCGCACTCTGAGCATCTAAGTCAAGTAGGCCTCTTTTGGATGTTCCTCCTCTATCATGGGACGCCAAGTAATCATTTGAAACCATAGCTTCAATTATTTGTCTTGCTTCTACTGCGGTCTTGAAATTCAAAGAACCACCTGCTGAGGCATCAAGCATCATCCTAGCATTCGGTCTCAACCCAGTACAAAAGATTTGCATTTGTTGATGTTCATCAAAACCATGATTCGGGCAAGCCTTCAATGTGATCTTGAATCTTTTGTAAGTTTCATAGAGCGACTCACCCTCGTTTTGCTCAAAACTGTTGATTTCTCCCCTCTTCTTAATGAACATAGAAGGAGGGAAAAATTGTTCAAGAAATTTGTCTTCAAGATCATTCCATGTAGTTATGCTACCTTCAGGTTGCGAGTCAAACCACTCTTTGGCTTCATCCTTCAGAGAGAAAGGAAAAAGTCTCAACTTCTTAGCTTCTTCAGTGTTACCATCCACTTTCACAGTTTCACATAATTGTGCAAAACTTGTGAGATGCTTATTTGCATCTTCACATGGTCTTCCACCAAATTGCATCTCTCTCAATTCCCGAAACAATGCTGGATTAATCTCAAACCTATTTACGGTTACCGGTTGATGAGCAATCGGTAATCTTTGTCTGTTTGTGTCACGATTCCCATAGTCTCCAAGAGTGCGTCTCATTGGTGGGTCTGCCATCTCTTCAATTACAGGAACCTCAAACACAATCTCTTCTTCTCTTTCTATTTCTCTTTCTCTGAGTCACCTCTCTCTTGTAGCTTTCCGATTAGCTTTTGCGGTCTTTTCAATTTCTATATCAAAGAGAAGGTCAGCTGAGGCAGTGCCTCGCATACACAAAGTTAGAGAAAAGCAAGTGATTGAGAGGCAAAAATAAAATAAAATAACTGAAAATAAAATTCAATCAAGTAATAGAAGATTAAATTGATAAAAATTTGGCAATCCCCGGCAACGGCGCCAAAAACTTGATGGCGAAATTGGCAAGTGTACCAAATCGTCGCAAGTAATAATAAAAACGGTAAGAACCGGATGTCGAACTCAAGGATTGCACGTACTTATCAATTTAAAATTCCACTAATTATATTGAACAAGGGACTAAGTTTAGTTGTGTTGACAATAAAATAAGAATAACAATAGAATAATTTTGTGATTTTTAGAAAATAGAAACAAAACACTTTTGAAATGTAATAGATGATAAGAGAAGTTAGGGATGAATTCCTATTGATTCCACACTATTGCATGATGATTTGTTATAGAAAATTACTCCCTATTTACCTTTGTTATCAAACCCACAACATTAATCAATTCCTAATTCCTTAGGCAACCAATCCTTTGTAAACAACTAAAAACCCTAATTCCTTAAGTGATTCTAATTGAGCACAAGCATTACAACCAAGGGTTTTCAAGATACAACAACTCCAAGACTATTCCTAGACTAAGAATTGAAGGTATTCAATCTCAAGCATTCAAATACAAAACATCGATGTAAAGCGCCCAGACGCACGCAGAAGCGCCAGGCGCATGACGACATAAAGAAGATCGAGATGTGAAAGCTCCCCAGACGCACGGTTAAGCGCTTGGGCGCATGACGACATGCCAATGACACAAGCGTAAACGCCCAGGGCGTGTGCGCGCGCGCTGGGCGCTTTGTAACAATTCTTTGAAGTAGTAAGCACTCCAAAATGCTTGGAAGATGCATCATTGGGCACACGGTAGAACTTTTATCCACTCAACTCATTCTTTCAAGCTTTAACATGATCCAAAACATCAATTTGTACACGAAAATCATGATTATGACAAATGTGGCAATTTATGGTCCAAAACTAATGTAATTTCCTAAATTCAATATAAAAACACATTGTTTTGTACCATGAAAACTAAATGCAATGCGGACTTATCACTCTTCCTCTTCATCTGACCCATGCAGGGGGAAGAAAATCACCTCGGCCTCGTCCAGGGAAGTGTCGCCTCGAGGTTTCACGATTTTGCCTCCAAATACCACATGGTCCAAGTTCAAACTTCTCAGGCCGCAACTCGGGGCAGGATTGCAGCCTGAGCTCGACAACGTTCAAACCCTAGTAGGAGGAAACTCTCTGATCGGCGCTTCAAGGCCGCCTCCTCTGCCTCCTTCTCTTTAACGACGGCCTCGGCAGCTTGGATCCTCTCCATGTACTTTTCGGTCTCAGCTTTAAGCTCGTCCAGCTCGGCCGTTAAGCCATCATGTTCCTCAGCCTCATCCTTGTAGTCGACTACTTGGGCTTCAAGCTCGGCCAGGTTTCCTCCCGCCGACTGAAGATAATCCAATGTGTCTAGAAGCGTTTGGTTGAACCCTAAAATCTCCGGAACGAGGACGTCTCAGACACAGATCAACTTATCCTCTTGATCCAACAGGTCGCTGTTTACGGTGATTTTTGGTAAACAACCGCTGGTCTGAATTTTCAACTTGCGAGATCAACCAGTGAATCTCAAGAGCATATTGTGTTAATTATTTGACAGATATTGTGTGAACACTCCTCGTGTTCTTCGTAAATCACCAGAAAGTTAAAAGAAAAGGAAAAGAAGAATTGCCTTGAACGCCAAGGAATCCTCAAAGAAAAACGAAAGATAAAGAAAAGTTTAAAGAAATAAACTTAAATTGCATAAAAATGTAAAAGAATGGTGCATAGATCCATACAATTGCTTCTGTTGCTCAGTTTTTTGTATCGCTAGAATTTTGAGCGTAAGAATTCGTATGTTGGAATTGTGACCCGTTTTCCTTCTCAGGAAAAACTATATATACTAAGAAGAGGGAAACAAACTGCCTACAGCGGTTAATACATTTGAAATTTAAACTAAGAACCGCTAACTCTTCGACAGCTTGATCACTAAGGTCTTCGACAGCACTAAAACAGCTTTCTTCGACGCCATTTCCCAAGCTTAAGCTTGTCATTGTTCTTCGCTTTCATCTTCACGTCGAAATGTACCTTTTGCGCTTTCGAACCTGTGAAATCCTTTCAGTGATCTAAGAAACACATTTGACTTACCCTCTTAGTGTCAAAGGCTCAATTTGCTCCCTTTAAAGCAAAGGGTCAAACAGCGTTGACTGCATTTATTTAGCCTGTCAAAAATACAGGCTAACAATATAATATAAAGGCATGGGGTGAAGGTAGAAAATGACGTTTTTTGAATTATTTTCAAAAGCATTGTGTCAAATAATAAAACGTCATTAACGCCACTTTTCAACTTTGAAAAGACGTTTAGCTTCCCTCTGCTCTAACACTTGAGTCCGCTTAAGAAAAATATTAGTAGAGAGAAATGACACTTTAAAAGCCATTCTACCTTTTTCTCTTTCCTCTCTTTACAGAATAATAGTTGGTCGAAACAAACCTAAACTCGTTCAACGGCTTGCACATTTACCGATTCTATACTCCATGCGTTTTGGCCGGTGACCAGGTGTTTCAGTCGATGTGATGCCTTGACTATTGACCGTCAGTTACGACTTTATCGCCTTGGAAGTTGTGTTTGAATTCTGACACGTTTTTTGTGCCATTTATTTAATGCCCCTCTTGTAACTCGCTTCTTCTTCGTGTATAAATACGGGTGCAGTTTTGCCTTGGCTTTCATAACTTACAAGAAAAAAAATTTCTTCTCCCCTTCTAGTTTGATCTTGATTATGAATCTCTGCTTCAAGGTCGTTGTTCCTTCCTTGATTCTCCATGTAATCTTAAAGAATTTTGGTGTTTTAGGATTACTGGAGGACTCAAGGTGGGAGTTGCAGACTTCAGGTTTTTATGGAGGTTCCCCGGGCAATCGCTGCAACTTCTTCTTAATTGAGATTACGTGGAGAATCCAAACGGTTGTGTGCCTTAAAATGGAGGCTGCCACTCACTAATGCAGCCTCCATTAGAGTGTCATTGGAGTGATTTGATTCTAGGCAGCAAGAGTGATTTGATTCTACGTGTTGATGTCACTTCAGTTTTAGCATATTGGATTAAAGGTTAATTGCTCTAATGATGTGACATTGGGATTTGGGATGTATTTACAAAGTTTTATTTCAAGTCGTTTTTTTATTGTATTAAATTAAAAGAAATGTTTTATTGCTCTAGTCTTAAATATCATTATAAATTGTGTTTACATGACTAAAGGATTTTGATGACATCTTTTACTTGCGAATGATATTTTGAAAAAGAAGTTGACAATGTTATTTGAAAAACAAATTTCCATGTTTCTCGTACCTTTTCACTTATAATTACTTTTGGGGTAAAGGGGGTCACAGCAACAGCTTTCTCCAAGATCTGAACCCTCTTCCCTGGGCAACCCACTTTGCATTGGGATAGACAGATAGGTGGTGGCAAGCGACCTTAAGGGGAATCCCAGGCATATCTTCAACAGACAATGCAAAGATGAGCTCGGCCTTTCAAACATTGCATGAGCTCGGCCATTACTTCTTCGAACAATTATGCGCCAATCTTAATGCTCTTAGCAGGGTCATCCCCTAGAAGAACTTCCACAAATTCCCCATCCGGTTGGGTCGCTTGATCTCCCTCTTCAATTCCAAGGTTAAAACGTCATCATTCTCATCCTTGGAGCTATCTGGATCGTATCTGGCATCCAGATCGATCAAGTTGACCTCAGCAGCTTCGCTTTTTCTTTCTTTCTTAACCTCGACAGCCTTTTGAACATTCTCGAGGGAACCCCTCTCTTGTGTTTCGATCCGCCTTAAGATGTAAATAATAGCGTCTCTTGGCAGATTCAAAATCGGTGTTCACAGTAATAATTTTGTTGCTCAAAGAGTAAAGTTTCATCTTTAGATGGAGCGTGGAAGACACAACCCTGAGCCTACCTAAAGTCAGCATTCCGATGATACAATTGTAAATGGAAGAGAAAGGTAGCACAAGGAACTTAGACTTCATAGTTCGAATCATTGGTTCCTTTCCAAAGGTGAACATCGTGTCCAAAAAGTCTAGAGGCCTAGTCCGAGATCCATTAAAGTCGGAAGGTCTCTTCCCTATAAGTGGGGTGAGATCCTCGCTCCGAGACTCCAATTCTCTTGAGGAGGTCGATGAAAATGATATCACCAACTCCTCGATGAATGAGGATTCTTCTCACCTCTCAGATTGACCATTACCACCGAGACAAGGAGTGGTATCTCTTTGTTGGTTTTCCCGTCAAGAAGGTCCTCATCCTCAAACGCCAAGGGAGGTCGGCACGGATAAGCTGGAGTCGACGAGGTAGAAGCCACATTTTTAATTTCTTTCAATTTTCTTTTCGTGGTCCTTCTGAAGCCTCACACGGTCGCGCCGAAAATTACCATCACCACCGTTTCGTCCTCGCGACTTTCGGGTATCTAGATCTTCTTCCGAAGTTTTTGCCTTCTCCTTCCCCCTTTTCACCTCTTCGACCTGCTGAAGGGGTTTCTTAACATATTGGCCTAACTTTCCTTTCTTGATTAGATCCTCGATGTCGTCCTACAACACATTACATCGGTTGATATCAGGGTCATTACTCTGGTGATACTGGAAGTACTTGTTAGACAGCTGTCCCGACTTATGTGGGATCGAATCAGGATATTTCACTGCTATGAACTCATTGTTTTGACATTCTTCCAAAATCTTAGCCCGACAGTGCTGTTGAGTGAGCTCGGCATACTCTTAATGCCTACCTAATCTGCGGCCATGGTGAGCCCTTCGCCTTAGAGAACGGTGTTGTGGTGAACTCTAGTCTGAGATATCTCGAGCCCGGAGACCGGCAACTTCAGCCTCCAACTCATTGACGCGCTGAGCTCATTGTTGCTCTGCCTTAGTATGCCGGCTTAGTAATTGGAGTAGCTGTTTCATAGCATCGACTGGAACGGGGACTACTAGAGGTGGTGGAGGAAGTCGGGCTCTCGTCGAGTTTCCTGCGACCAAAGCGCGCTCCGAGTTTCGAGCACGTGAGGAATTGTGGGGTAGTGTGACTGGCACCCCTTCTGGATTTATCTCCTGTCGAGACAACCTATCAATGACACTTGTGACCTAAGGTCTGGGTCGGAGCTAAGGAGCCATAGATGAACAGATGAAAAGGGAAAGAGGAACTAGAGTTCAAGATCCTCCCACTATGGTTGCCAATGATCTGTATCGTATCTTTGGATTATGACGATCCAAGATAGTTGGTAGTATCCGATCTTGATCAGTCGAGCTTCGAACCGAGGGGTGTGTAGCTGCAAAGACACCTTGACGCTCAAGTCGGCAACAAAAGTCTTTCACAGGTAAAATGTGGGAGAGTGTGCATACCTTGAGTATTGTGTTGGTTGTTATTTATAGATGTCAAGGTGTTTTTGACCTAGTTGATCTGGGCCGTCTAATCTAGGGTTCAGATACTGGCCTTCATTAGTGGATCTAGGCGATGGCTTATGGGCTTCAACGAACTCGCCCATTGGTAGTGAAATATGCTTTAATAGTGGAGAGGGTGCGCTTAGCGCACTACAGCTCTGTAACAATAACCAAACAAAATTGAATTGTGGAATTCTATCAGGATACTAGATTACCAAATTATTACTTCTTGATCAGGAACTATAAACCACAACTTCTTCGACGATGATAAAGAAAAACTATACTTTGAGAAATCCTTCAGGGATCTTTTAATATTAGACATTTAATTTCTTCAAGAAGTTTATCATAAACTTTCATAAACAATGGTACATTAAAAAAATTATTTGTGACATCCTTCTGGATGCTTGAATAATAGATTTATAGATTTCGGGAACTACATCACAAATTTTCATTGACAATTATAAATAAATACAATTCTTTTATGTAATTCTTCAGGGATGTTTCAATGTTAAATTCTTTTAGAATATAACAAGAATAAAAAAAATAAAGATACGCTAAATATACATGATTGTATTTAAAAGATAGAATCAAGATATATTGTAATTTAAAGATAGTAACAAAATCATGATTAAACGATAGTGAGGCGTAGAAGAGAAAATTATTCTTTCAATAGAGCATCGAGATGACTATGTCATTGTTCATATGGTAGAATCTCGTGTTTATAACGTGTTATGAAAATATAAGAGAATGAGAGAGTCTTTGGAGTATGCTCTTCAGGGCGTGTTTTTACACTAAACTATGAGTCCTATTATAGGACGTAATAAATAGCAAATAAATGATCATAATTAAAGGTTAGTACAATCTACTTACTAATGTAGTTATGAGAATGCAGAAGACTCAAGATGGGTATCCAGTAATTTATTATTCATAACATGATTAAAATATTTAACATATGTTAATGTTTTGGCCAAAAGAACTAAACTATTTAGTATATTTTACGAATTTATTGTGTAAGTAATAATTAAAATTGGCAATTAAATGGTGATTTGGGTAATAAGTTATTTTTGACCAAAGGTAATAAGTTATTATAATATGCAATTTCAATAATAAAAATTAATTTAATGAAAGGAATAACTTTTAGTGACGAGCAACACCGTGGGTAGAATTCAAAATTTGATATTATCAATCTACCTATGGAAGATATGCTGACAATGCAAAATTGGTAAAGGTACTGGGTCATAGGAAGAACTTTAACTAGGGTTGAAAGTATGGTTTCTTTTATTTCAACCCTATTTAACTAGGTGAGGTTAAATGCCGGATAGGAGTGCTTTGTGCTCAATCATTCATTCAACAAAAATTTCACGTGAATTGCTCTGGAGGACACATTTAATTACTGTTTAATTTGTTTAATTTGTTTTCTGGATACAATTTAAAACAACGATTATCTTTTGCAGATTTCAGAAAACAAATGATTATCTCGTGCCTTATGTTTTGGGAGACCTCCAGATAGTTACCGAGGTATTTATTGTATGGTTAACATTGTATATGGCCCAATCAATTGGTATTGCGTGGTTAACAATGCATTCTAAAGCAAGGTATTGTGTGGCTAACATTGTATATGGCCCAAGTTGGTTGAGATTTTTACCCATTATTATCAAACAAGATCGGTGTTGTTTTTAACTTGTTCTTTCTTTGTGCTTTTTACATAAGCGACATACGAAGTCTTCGAGGTTAAAAAGGTGGCGGGATAGTCCGGAAGTGGCCATGCCCAGAGTTGACCACCTTTTGAAACCGGAATGTGAGTGACCGAGGTATTCGCAATCCTTGGTACTCGCAATCCTTGGGTCGAGTCCTGGTAAACTGCCCGAAGGACGAGCAAAACCACTTGTGTTTTCTAAAATGCAACGCTTGATGTCCAAGATTGGCATCCTCCTGAAGGGCGAGTTCAATCTAGGCCGAGTCTTAGTAAATCGCCTACTGCATTTACATACATAACATATGCGATGATTCCTACGATTAAAAACGCTCAATAGACAACAAGGTAATCAAAAACCAATGTTAATGTACAGACATACGAATATTACAGACCATCATAGTTACGGTCGGATCCTCAAGTTCAAAAAGTAAGTTTAGCATTTGGTGCAAAACAAAAGGATCATGCTAAGCCGAAGGGAAGATGTTGGTCACAACATTTGTGTCGAGATCGACCTTGATGATTCTCCCATCCTGCATGGGCGGGATTCAACACGTTGGGGTCGGGCACAAAACCAGGCTGAAAACAGTTACATGTTCAATGGCAATGACAAAAGCAAGTTGAATACTGTCAACCCCAGAGTTCCAAGCATTAGCAGTTTCCAGATTGTCGGCGGCCTCCTGTTCCTTCGCTTTCTGCAACTCGGCCTCCAACTGGTCGATCTTCTCTTTAAGACTTGAGCTGGGTTCCGACACCTTCTTCGCTTCCAACTCTGATACCCGAGTTTGAAGGCTCTGATTGGCTTCAGATACCTTGGTCACTTTCATCTCGGCCTCTTTCAGTTTGTCTTCAAGGTCTTTAATCTTGTTTTCAGCCTCCTTATCTGCCTTAGCCTTTGCCTCCTTCAGTCTTTTAAGCTCTTGTTATGGTTTGTTTAGAGCGACAGAGGTCGGCTCAAAGCCTTCCGAGCTTCCTCTACTTCCAGCTTGGCATCTGAAACACAAGTAAAGGAATAAGTTGTTAACTTCGGCTCTCGTGACAATTTGGAAAGTAAAACTTGAGATCGAGACATTACCTCTAACTCGCCTTTCCACATCGGTCTTCATCTGGTCAACTAGATCAGTCATATGCTTGAACACAGAGAGTGATACCCCAAGGGATTGGCCTCAAAATCCTCAAAGGTCGTCTTCAAGAACTCCTTAGAGGAAAAGGGCACCGATTTATGCCTCTTGTCCTACTTGTGCTTTTTATGATGATGGGTGGAACCCCAACTCGGATCCACAAGCTCCCTCCTCTCCTGGATCTGGGTTTGAGAATCATTACCCAAAGGACGAGCATCTGACCTTGTTTTCCTCTGCCACTCCCTCGCTACAGTAGCAAGATCATCAGCATCGACATGTACCGTGTAAATGGGCACTGGATGCAAGATAGGGTCGACCCTTGGAGTGTTACGAGGAACAATGCTACCAGCAAGATGAGCTGCAGCTCTCTCAGCATTAGCCCTCATCTGGGAAAAGGCATTATTGGGGGACAAGTTATCTGCAAATTAAATAAGGAAAAAACGAGTTGGTTAACTTGGAAATATCAATAAAAACAAAATAATACAAACCTGGGATCCGACCCTACCGAGTGCTCTTTTCGCAAAGATATCTTTTAGCAACTCGCACTTTTAATTATAGGTTTCAAAACCATACGCTTTTGGCGTATTAGATGGGACTTGGTCAAGACACCGCATCGGGATGGTCTTAGTGAGCCGATCCTCATCACTCAAACTCGACTTCATCGACAAATAGTAAGCCTTGGGCAACCGATTAAAGTGGACTAAGGTCCACCCAATAGGAAACTTCGTAGACTGTAGGAATCGCCATCTTCACTATACTTTCCTATGGAATTCATTGAATCGGCACAGGCTCGACCCAGAAGAAATTGACTTTCCACTCGTTCTTCAGACTATCTGTGTATGGTCGGAAGATCTTGGTGTGTCTTCTAGATCAGAGACACACATGTTCCCAGTGTTCTATCTTCGGCGGTTCACGGCTCCGATTAATTTCAAAGAGATGGAAGAATAATTGTATCGACGTAGTCCTCTCCAAATGGATGCAAACTAGCTCAAATGCTCGGATGTAAGCCCATGCATTGGGATGAATCTATGATGGGGATTCTAATCTCGCCAGAACCTCCTGTTGGAACCTGTAACACCCCCTTTCTAAATTACTACTAATTAGTCAATTTTAAAATCAGAGTTTTCAAAACCTTTTCCACGCACCTCAAAGAGAGTGCTACATTTTCATCAAAACAACATAAAATAGCATTTAAAAACTCAACACAACTAGTGTGCGATATATAGTACATAAAAATGGGGCGAACCATCAAAAACACCGGTTTAGTTTTACAACAATCAAAATATAATTCACCAGCACAGCGGAATATTAACAAGTCTCAAAGTATTTAATATATCATCAAATATCAGACTAATACATCAAAATAAAATACTAAGTATCTAAGACTTCCCTTGGATTACTACATATCGAGCATGACCATCACTAGACTACTTCATTTGCTATCACCTGCAGGTTGCCGACATGAGAAGCAACACGAAAGCAGTAGGGTGAGTCTCTTTACATAAATAATAGCAAATAGGGTAAGCATTATATTAGGGAAGGCAACTAGCATTATTCACACTCCAACAATTAGCATTTAACATTAAGTACGGCACATCAACTCACATCCATCACAACGCAACATCAACAAGCAGCACAACGGAACATCAACAACAACATCCCCATCAAACGTCAACATCATACATCAACAACACTGAGCAAAGCTCTAGACCGCAGCCTTTAAACAACAACACTGAGCAAAGCTCTAGACCGCACGCAGCCTTTAAACAACAACACTGAGCAAAGCTCTAGACCGCAGCCTTTAAACAACAACACTGAGCAAAGCTCTAGGCCGCAACCTTTAAACAACAACACTGAGCATATCTCTAGACCGCAGCCTTTAAACAACATAATCATACATCATGCACAACAACAACATCATCAACACCATCATTTAGTCAAATATATATATCAACAACCGCCTTAAGCAACCGCCTTAAGCAACCGCCTTAAACAACCGCCTTAAATAACCACCTTAAATTATTAAACAATCACCATCAATGATTAATCAATCACCATCAAATATTAATCAACAACCATAAGATATTACTCAACCACCATCAAATATTAATCAATCACCTTAAATTTATTAAAACCTCATCAACCACCAACTCTAGGACTAACACCAAAGTCAAGGACCAACTCACCTCTAAGGACTAAACCAACACCCCAATGACTAAACGGTCACCTAAGGGACTAAACAGTCACCTAAGGACCAAAACAACATCTTAGAAGGACCAATAGTGCATAGGGACCAAAATAGCATTTTTGACACTTTGGGCAACAATGGCAACACCGCACAAAATGTTGGATTCCTACACGAAGATACACCTACTTCATGGATTATTTAAAATAGCAAACAACATCGAAAAATTACAAAAGACCACCCGTCGGAAAGCCACGGATGTGTAGTTTCTGGATATATCTTTAAATTTTCAAAACAATGAGCCAATTAGTACAGTTTTTATAAACAACCCGAACAATCGCGGATCGACAGATTCTCGTCCTCCCACTTCATTTTACTCTAAAATGACTTAAACTTGACCAAATGGGACAAAACCTTAGCCCGAACAAAAGCAATTTGAGTATAGTTTATAATGGAAATAGAATTTTTCAAAACGGAGTTCATTTGAAGATATAAAACCTGCAAAAACCGAACCTACTCACAGTTTGACTCTAGAAATTTGACCTGACTTTGGAGACTCATAACTGGAGCTACACAACTCCGAATTTAACGAAACCAATGCCAAAACGACCGGCTTTAAGTCTATTTTCGAAAACACTCAGCCACATAAGTTTCGAATCGACCAAACAGTACCAGTTTTAAAAAGACCGAAACAGTGTCCAGAAACGCGCAAAACCATAAACAAGAAAAACTCATCATGATTAATCACCCAAACCAATTATAATCACGGCACAATGCCTCACACTCCAATTTCAACTCCAATTCATTTAGGCAAGTTATCAAACACCTTGCAATCATCATATTTTCATACTCAATTTCATTGAGGCAATACATCAAACACCTTGCATTCATAGTTCATATCATGTTCATCTTAACAACAATTAGCATGGGTTCATCAATTTTAATTCAAACATAACACCAATTAATTCAAACAACACATAAACAATCAATTAATTCAAACAACACACAAACAACAATTAATTACCCTAAACACCTAACCCATACATAATTACTCATCTTACAACCTATTATGTATGAAAGAGAGCCCCCTAACCTCAAAATTGAAGAACCCAAGTAGCCTCTCCTTCAACAACGCAAGAACCACCAAAAACTAGCTTCTCCAACACTTGAGCTTCAAACCCCATCCATGGTAGAGTGAAAATGGAAAGGAATTAGTGTATGAAACTTACACTAAAAGATAGAGAAAGAAAAATGGAAAAGATTGGTACCCAAAACTCACTTACCCAACCAAAATGGGAAAAATGCTCTTCCTCCCTCCTCACCCATGCTGCTGGCCACGCACCCTCCTCCTCTCTACCTCTCCTTTTTCTTTTCTTTCTTCAAATGAGAAGGAAACCCTACACCCCTAAGGTTATTTCCTTCAATTTGGGCCCATTAGTGGGCCTTGGGCCCTTTATTTTCACCCCCTAGCTACTTCAACCACTCCTTATTTTAATTAAATCACCACTCCCTTATTTACTACCCAACACCTCTTAGTTATATTAAACACCTTATTATTCTTTAATATAACTAATCACTATAACACCTAATTAAATAAAACTCCAAATTAATTATTTGACTTAAATAAATGTTGCAAGCCTTAAATAACTTAATTAAATGAATAATTAATTTATTTTGGGGTGTTACATCTCTCCCCCACTTAGAATATTTTCGTCCTCGAAAATCTACGCCAAACTCACGAAATTAACATCCAATGTTCTTATCACCTCTAGCCGTTCTCATCCATGTTCTATCGTGACGCAAATGCACCAACGCCTCCCTACACTCTTACTCCTCAAATAGGTATTCTAACCCGTAGGTTATCCAATCCTACCCGACTACCCAAACACCATAAAATAGCCAACTCGTGGCATCATCACCAATTAAGTAGAGCCGATCCTCGCTGCCGCTTTGAGACACTAAGTCTACATTCGCACTTTTAGACACAAATGCCTATATCGTCACTTTTATTTTCATATTCAACAAAATGTAAATACAGCCACCAGAGACAACAACAATCGTGGCCAGAGGCCCAACAACACCAACAACCGCAATTATCACAATAATACCATTCTCAACAGTTAACACGACAATAACAACAAAATTCAACTTCAACCTATTCAACAAATTCATCATATTATTCAACGCTCAAATTAATCTACCTAAACTCGTGTGCAGAAAATTTATAACGCCGCGCTTACTTTGGCGAATTAATTAAAATAGTAAACGACCTCGGATTTCGACAAATAAATACTTGTTGGAAATCCCTATGGGTCTATTTCTTATCCCTAAGTTCAGTTTTTGAAGGAGAGTGTTCAATAGGTGCAGTTTTCAAAAATACACATACTAGTTTCAAAAGATGCGCTTCGTCCTTCAATTCAAGCAGTTCTATAATGACCAAAACTCGATCAAATTACATGAAACTTGTGCATAAAGTGAGGCAAATTCTGTCAAGTTTTCAAAGAAATTGGAATCGTTCAAAATGAGCTCTTTTGAAAACGCAGTGAACCAAAACACCGACCCTATGCCCAGCTTTGTTTCCAATCTTACCTTAACTTGTGGAATTCATATCTCGAGCTACACAACTCTAAATGCAACCAAATCAGTGCCAAATTAACAAGCATTCAATCAAGTTTTCAAAATGACAAACCACGTAATTTTCCAATCAAGAAAACGTTCCCAAATCCAAAAATACTGAACCTATGTCGAACGCCTCAAAACAATGAAATTCAACAACACAAACAATCATCACAATTCAGCCACCAATTCAAACACTATCAATACATTCATCAAACACCTTATATGCAACGCTTTACCATCGATTTTATTCAAAGCCATCAACAATCAAAACAACACCAACAACATATATATTTCATGATTCATTGCAAACATATAAGCAAACATGTTCTAGGCATTGTAGATTCTACCTCCCACATACATCCCATCATGCATCACTTTATACAATTTAACCCACCCTTACTATCACTCGAGCATGCAACCACATAAACAACTACTTATTAATTCAAAATTTAATTTCCGACATAAACTCGTATGGTAAGGAAAGTCAATCATTTAATTTTGACAAACCACGCCATGCTCACGAAACAAGCCAAATTGAAACACTGAAAATGTCAAAACTTCAAGTTATGCAACTTTAATTGAGTTAATGAAAATATAGCATTACACAACATTTCATTTTAACATACTAACTTCAAAACGATTTAGCAGAAGTCAAACTTAAATTCACCGCATCACAGAACAATCAACCTATAGCAGAGACGCCAATCAAGTGCAACAATATTCAACAAGCAATCCTTCAATTATTGTCCAGTTGTATAACTCACCAAGGTTAGGTCATATAAAAGTACTTTCTATATTCTAACAAATTTAATCAAGCAATCACTCAAATCAAAATCGGTGCATGCATCCAAAGTTAATAATAACCATGAGTTATTGTCACCTCTTTCATTGGCGATAAGTTATCAGGGTGATCACCCTCTCCTACTCATGCAACCAATTAATTAAGGTCACAAAACTACTTCCTTTTATAACTACCACATTAAAAGACTTTTAACGCAAATCCGAGTGCGGGCGTCGCCACGATCATCACTCCTTTGACGTCGTTAGAACTCTTTTAATCACACCTATCTTAATGATACAAACAACAGTCGCAAACAACCAAAATCAATGCCACAATCAACAGTTACATATTTCAATCACACATACCTCAATAAATCAATATAACTTTCAAGCGTCATCCAACAAATAAGTCACAAGGCACGTCACTGAAAGAACAAACCAACAAAGGTAACAGTGATAAACAACAACATATTTATGATTTAGAACGAGTACCAAAACTCGAGGGTTAACAGACTCGACAACTTGGCCGGACAGACCAAACTGCTCTGATACCACTAATTGTAACACCCCCTTTCTAAATTACTACTAATTAGTCAATTTTAAAATCAGAGTTTTCAAAACCTTTTCCACGCACCTCAAAGAGAGTGCTACATTTTCATCAAAACAACATAAAATAGCATTTAAAAACTCAACACAACTAGTGTGCGATATATAGTACATAAAAATGGGGCGAACCCTCAAAAACACCGGTTTAGTTTTACAACAATCAAAATATAATTCACCAAAGACAATGAATATCAACAAGTCTCAAAGTATTTAATACATCATCAAATATCAGACTAATACATCAAAATAAAATACTAAGTATCTAAGACTTCCCGCCCCCGGTGCTACATATCAGAGCATGACCATCACTAGACTACTTCATTTGCTATCACCGCAGTCACGATGACATGAGAAGCAACACGAAAGCAGTAGGGTGAGTCTCTTTACATAAGTAATAGCAAATAGGATAAGCATTATATTAGGGAAGACAACTAGCATTATTCACACTCCAACAATTAGCATTTAACATTAAGTACGGCACATCAACTCATATCCATCACAAAGCAACATCAACAAGCAGCACAACGGCACATCAACAACAACATCCCCATCAAACGTCAACATCATACATCAACAACAATGAGCAAAGCTCTAGACCGCAGCCTTTAAACAACAACACTGAGCAAAGCTCTAGACCGCAACCTTTAAACAACAACACTGAGCAAAGCTATAGACCGCAGACTTTAAACAACAACACTGAGCAAAGCTCTAGACCGCAGCCTTTAAACAACAACACTGAGCAAAACTCTAGACCGCAGCCTTTAAACAACAACACTGAGCAAAGCTTCTGATCGTAGCCTTTAAACAACAACACTGAGCAAAGCCCTAGACCGCAGCCTTTAAACAACAACACTGAGCATAGCTCTAGACCGCAACCTTTAAACAACATAATCATACATCATGCACAACAACAACATCATCAACACCATCATTTGGTCAAATATATATATCAACAACCGTCTTAAGCAACCGTCTTAAACAACCACCTTAAATTATTAAACAATCACCATCAAGGATTAATCAATCACCATCAAATATTAATCAACAACCATAAGATATTACTCAACCACCATCAAATATTAATCAATCACCTTAAATTTATTAAAACCTCATCAACCACCAACTCTAGGACTAACACCAAAGTCAAGGACCAACTCACCTCTAAGGACTAAACCAACACCCCAAGGACTAAACGGTCACCTAAGAGACTAAACAGTCACCTAAGGACCAAAACAACATCTTAGAAGGACCAATAGTGCATAGGGACCAAAATAGCATTTTTGACACTTTGGCAACATTGGCAACACCCGCACAAAATGCTGGATTCCTACAGCAAGAAGACACCTACTTCGCGGATTATTTAAAATAGCAAACAACATCGAAAATTACAAAAGACCACTCGTCGGAAAGCCACGGATGTGTAGTTTCTGGATATATCTTTAAATTTTCAAAACAATGAGCAAATTAGTACAGTTTTTATAAACAACCCGAACAGCTCCTGATCGACAGATTCTTTCCTCCCACTTCATTTTACTCTAAAATGACTTAAACTTGACCAAATGGGACAAAACCTTAGCCCTTTCAACAAAAGCAATTTGAGTATAGTTTATAATGGAAAGAGAATCGCTCAAAACGGAGTTCATTTGAAGACATAAAACCTCGCAAAAAACCGAACCTACTCACGCTTGACTCTAGATATTTGACCCGACTTTGGAGACTCATAACCGGAGCTACACAACTCGAATTTAACGAAACCAGTGCCAAAACGACCGGCTTTAAGTCTATTTTCGAAAACACTCAGCCACATAATTTTTGAATCGACCAAACAGTACCAGTTTTAAAAAGACCGAAACAGTGTCCAGAAACGCGCAAAACCATAAACAAGAAAAACTCATCATGACTAATCACCCAAACCAATTATAATCACTAAGACAATGCCTCACACTCCAATTTCAACACCAATTCATTTAGGCAAGTTATCAAACACCTTGCAATCATCATATTTTCATACTCAATTTCATTGAGGCAATACATCAAACACCTTGCATTCATAGTTCATATCATGTTCATCTTAACAACAATTAGCATGGGTTCATCAATTTTAATTCAAACATAACACCAATTAATTCAAACAACACATAAACAATCAATTAATTCAAACAACACACAAACAACAATTAATTACCCTAAACACCTAACAAATACATAATTACTCATCTTACAATCTATTATGTATGAAAGAGAGTCCCCTAACCTCAAAATTGAAGAACCCAAGTAGCCTCTCCTTCAACAACACAAGAACCACCAAAAACTAGCTTCTCCAACACTTGAGCTTCAAACCCCATCCATGGTAAAGTGAAAATGGAAAGGAATTAGTGTATGAAACTTACACTAAAAGATAGAGAAAAGAAAAATGGAAAGATTGGCACTCCAAAACTCACTTACCTAACCTTCAATTTGGGCCATTAGTGGCCTTGGCCTTTATTTGCAGACTCCCTACTACTTCAACCACTCCTTATTTTAATTAAATCACCACTCCTTATTTATTACTCCAACACCTCTTAGTTATATTACCTTATTATTCTTTAATATAACTAATCACTATAACACCTAATTAAATAAAACTCCAAATTAATTATTTGACTTAAATAAATGTTGCAAGCCTTAAATAACTTAATTAAATGAATAATTAATTTATTTTGGGGAGTTACAGAACCTCGTGAAAGGAGGGCGGATGTGCGTATGAGCCAGAGTCACGAAATAGATGAAGAACTTCAAAGAGGAGGGGAAAGTCGCTACATGCTCCTCAGGGCCGTCAAACAACATGTGCAAGACGCGTGCTTGCGCACAAGGTCAAACCTCAAAAAAAAAAAAAATTAGGGGCCCCAAAAATTAAAACTAAGACATAACCCATAATTATCGACAGCTTAAAATAGTCTAAAGTTTAGTATCTTTATAATTATTGGTGACCACTCAATACAATATGAGACTTAGTTGATGAATTTGCTTCAAAAACTGCTCAAAGGATGACTCTTTTTAAGTAACTAGAATGTCAACATTATTTTGAGATTTTATCAAAATGTTATTTACAATTTGTTTAATAATTTAGTTTACAGTTTTTGATGATTGATTTGATTTTTTTAAAAATTTGGGGCCCAAGTTTTAAGATTTGTCCAGGGCCCCCAATTTCGTACATTTCCTTCTTCGACGCTTTCGAGCTCTGCTCCCATATCTCGAAGTTTCACGCGAACTCGACATATGCAAGCGATGGATCTAGCAGGTAATGACCAGGATTTAAACCCTAGATCGGACGGCCATGATGAATTAGGTCAAGCACACCGCATCCTCTACAAATAGCCATCAGCACAATGCCCAAGTATGCACACTTTTCTACATTTTACCTGTGTAACACAACTTTTGTTGACTTCAGCCACGTGAGTGCCTTTCATATGCGACACACACCCCTCGGATCAGAGCTTCACGGATCAAGATCAGACACTACCAATTATCTACAATCGTCGCTATCTAAACGGTACCGATCAAGATTTAATCTCTCTTAGTAAAATGGAGTTGAAATATGTTTTTTTAATATATCTAGCAAAATTAACTAGGGTTGAATATATGGTTTCTTTTTCTTTCAACCCTATTTTGCTGGGTGAGATAATATCCCGGATAGGATTGCGTTGTGCTCAATCATTCATTCAACAAAAATATTCACGTAAATTGCTCTCGATTACACATTTACTCAACGTAACTACTTCAGTTTTGTTTTTTGTGTACAATTTTAAACAACGATTATCTTGTGCTGATTTATAAAAAAAAATGATTATTTCGTGCCTTGTGTTTTGAGAGACCTCCAAATAGTTACTGAGGCATTGTATGGTTAACATTGTATATGGCCCTATCAATTGGTATTGTGTGGTTAGCAATGCCATCTGAAACAAGGTATTGTGTGGTTAACATTGTATATGGCCCAACTTGATTGAGATTTTGATCCATTATTATCAAAAAGTTGTCGGGTTACCTAAAAAATCAAATACAGATTGTGTCCTTCACGAAATTTGTTTGACCTAAAACAAGTTAAAAGTATGATATAAATTTTTTTATAGATTTTCTTACTTATCATCAGATATAAAATATTGCACAAAATTTGGTCTAGTGGAGCCCGTAACATATTTTAAGTAACCAACAACAGTGTTTTAGGGAACCTTAAACATATTCTAAGGTGTTACATATGTGTGTTGAGACTAATCCAATGAAAGCTTAAAGTGATTAACTAATGGAGCATCTAAGAACATAAAGTTATTAGCGCAACTTTATATTATGAAGTTATTGAGCGTTATTGTAGCATAAAATATCGACTAGAAACAAAATATAGCTAAGACCAATCTCATACGAGACTATGGTTGCACCCAATGGGAACCACCTATACCTAGTAACCCGATAGGTGTTTCAACACTTCAAGTGATTTATGATGGACAACACTTAAAAATCACCCTAAACTTTACAATGACGTGATCATTGTTGATTCAGCCAACAACCAAAAAACAAAAAATGGTTCCTAAAATCACATGAGGTGGTGGACCAATTCCAAAGTGGTTTTTTGTTTGGTTTGAACCAGTTTATGGTTTTTTTTGGCTTGGTTTGAATTTGAATACCACCTATGGTAGTAATTAAAGTAACTTAGCTAAAGCAAATATACCAAGAAATATGGACTGTGATTTATGATCTCCAAAAAGTTTATAGAAAAAAACTTATCCCCTCAATTTTTTATTTTGACAAAAACTTATCCTCCCAATTCTAAAACTACATTTTGAGAGAGCTAAAAGCTTAATAGGAAAATTTTTAGAAAGAATAAAATTGAGCGAAACAAATCAATTCCCTTTATCAAAGATAATATTAAGTAGGTAGTCCAGAATTAATCACATACTAGTGGAAGCATTTCCACCCCCACACTTTTTTGATTCATAAACGGGGTGGTCAGTACCACTAGAACCTCACACACACAATCGCGGCGCCGCAAGCTCAACTCAAGACATAAGATGCAAATTCTAACAATTTTGGCTTTAATCACTGAAATTATTCTCTTACTGGACGCTCCCACACTTTTATGAATACATATCCGTCCTTAAATGAGTATCCGATATGTTAGACTTCTTTACCAATAAATTATTCAATCTTCATTAGAATGTTCTTCGGAAACTTTTTCTTTAATTTTTAACACTCTCCTACAAACACTTTCTTTACGATTAAGTGAAAGTCACGTGGGAATTCCCACTAATTTAGTCAGACTTATTTTTAAAGCCGTGGGTTCTACACCGCTTATAGAGAGAGTATTGGTAGTAGAATGTTAAAGTGAGTATCAATACAATTTAACTCTTTTTTGAACATGACAAAGAATAAGGTTTACTAAAAACATAAATATATTAGGTAAGTTTTGTTTTTACCACCTTCCATTCTGTCCGGAGACTTTATAAAAGTAGCTGCATATAAATATCCCAAAACTCCAAATTTTCTCCAAGCAAAACCAGAGCCTCAGCCTTTTAAGTGTCCATTCCTTGAGCAGATAATTTACACTTCTTTAACTTGTATTACCAAACCTTCAACATGCTCATTAATTTGCTAACTCTACTTTACATTCATCTGAAATGGGTGCTACATTTCCTTCTCTACTATCCCTTCTACAAACTCATTGATCCTCAGCTGCAAAATATTGAAGCAGAGTTATGTAGATTCCACGTTGAATCAGAGGAAGATGTAGATTGTGCTGTGTGTCTTTGCAAAATTGAAGAAGGGGAAGAGATTATATTGCTGAGATGTAACCATCGGTTTCACAAAGATTGCATAGATAAATGGGTTAGTTTACAACATTCTACTTGTCCTCTTTGTAGAGAATCAATTTGTCCAAGAATGGTTATTAACGAAGTTGGAGCTGAAGTTTTATTACTCCAGTTTTGTTCTATCCGTGATGATGAGCATGAGACATGGTGGTTACGCTAGCTGATCATCAGACAACTATGATGCATAGATACGATACGAGTATCTGATACGGTATGAATCTGATCGGCGATACAAACTTTTTAGAAATACATCTACTATAAATAGTTGCAATTTAACCACCACCAAATTTACTAATCTATCATTCTTCCATTAGTTATATCATTTGGATAAAAATGTCATTTCAATTTATTTACTTTTTCTTTTTTTCTCTCACCTACTTTTATTATTAGTGGGTCCCACTCTCACATCATCTTTTATCTTTCCTCTCTCTCTCTCACTTTTTTCCACTTCTCTCTACTATCAACATAATCAAACAATCAACTACCAAAAATCTTTTTTTTTACTTTTATTTATTTTTTAAAATCATTAATTACATAAAATTAATTAAATTTTTATTAATTTACTATTTATTATAACCGACTCAAACTACTATACACAATTAATTTGACCATTACCAATCGTCAAAAAAAGCGATACCGCTAGCAAAAATTCCAAATTTATTTTTCCTAAAAAAATAAATAATTGAATCTCATCCACTTTTTTTTCGTCAGCTTCACAGAAGCAGCAACGAGAGCACCATTGACAGTGCCAACGGGAGCACCAAAAACAAGCAAAAGATGTCTGTCGCGCTGACGTGCACAGTCAATTTTTTTCATTCAAAATTATATAGAATTTATTATTTACTTTAATCTACTTAAAACTATTAAACCCAATTAATTCAACCACTACCGATTGTCAAAAAAAGTGATACCGCTTAAGCAAAATTCTAAAATTATTTTTCCTAAAAATAAATATTAAATCTCATCAACTTTTTTTATGTGAGCCATGACGGAACGATAACGAGTATCTATTATCTATCTACTATAAATAGATGCAATTTAACCACCACCAAATTTACTAACGTATCATTCTTCCATTAGTTACAATATTAAGGTAAAATACCATTTCACCACTAAAAGACAAAACAATAATTTCAAATTTTTAAATATTTTTTTAAAAAAGTCTAACACGCTGACAAGGTTTAATTTTTTTAGATCTTTTTTTTTCGATTTTTTTTAGATACAATTCAAACTGACTTTTAGTCTAACACGCTGCCCATTGCCCAAACTTGTTCTTCCTATAAAAAAGACTTCCTTAAAAGTCACGCCTATTGTTTAATTCTTTTTTTAATTTTTTCAGCTTTTATTTTCCATTTTATATTTGCAACAAAAAAATTAAATCATACATCCAAAATATTTTTTAATAGTGATATCTATGAATTTGTTGTATTTAAACCTGAATTAAATCATACATCATAAAAAAATTAAATCATACATCCAAAAAATTAAATCATACATCCAAAATTAAATCATACATCCAAAATTATAAAAAAATAAAAGGAAATTAATGATACATCCAACTATTGCATAAGCCAACAAAATATCTGAACATTCGTGATCCATCTCAATTACATTCTTGAACAAATAAAAATAAGTTAAAATACAAGGAAATTAATAAAAATCTCAATTAATTATCCAAAACAACAATTACATATCAAGTCATTGCTTGTCGGCCACTCTCCATCGAGACAAATTTAACAACCAATTGTTGTGCTTAGTCTTTACATTCCTTCTCAACTTTCTGCACACAAAAACAACAATGACCACTTACAATGCCATTAAAAAAAGGGTGATCACATTATTTACTTCACTTGGTAAAATAAAAACAAAAGAAATGGTATTAAGAAGATATATATGATGAAGCTAAGTAATCCATGTAGATTAATTTGATGATAGTCACATGGTTGTATTGTAATAAATACACAGGGACAAAGAAGGTCAAAGGACAAGACTCAAGAGAAATGACTCTGGCCTATCTATCACCCTACAATCTTCTCATTATGCAATACAATGAAAGAAAAAATGTTCAAGTGTCAGTGAATTATTTTCTACTAGTGACTCAATAAGTATGCATGTGATAAGAGAATTCAGAGACATTACTTCTAAGTTCTCGAGCACAATCTATAACCCAAAAGTGGAGAACAAGTAACATATTTTCATAGCTTAATTTTACTACTAGCTAGTATACTCGCCTACCTATATAATAACTAATTTAACTCATTTTCTCGTGATACCTATTTTCAAAGAAAACCTACAAACATACAAAGATAAAAGTTCATCACGTAATGCACTCACTCAAGCACTAAATTACCAATGCAAGGATAGGAGTAAAGTGCCATGTAAATCAACCGCATGTCTAAGGACAAAAATGACAGTCTTCAAGACTAAATTTATCTAGATTTCTATCTTTTCTCTATCCTATCCATTTTAACAAGATGCATACCAAAAACGCATGCATGACATGATCGCATATAATGAGTAAATGGACTCAATCAATCTAATAAAGAGAAAACTGTGATACCATAACACGTATATGTTCCTTCAATGCAATTGAAGGAACTCTTGCACAATCAACTCAATTAAGAGGAAATATAGGCAATTAAGAAGAGCAACAAACAAAAACATTTGGATGCAAAATTATTATCCAACATGCCTAAAAGATAATCTCCAAGTTAAATTCAAACCCCTATAAAACATAAGAAATGGGATACGACAGAGAAGTTGTATGAAAGTGGCAAAAGTCAATTAATTAATGACATCAAAAATAAATAAAATAAAAAAGAGTTGGATTTGATAAAATATAAAGATAGAAAATGATCACTCAATGATAGATTGATAACACCACTCCAAATAGCCTTGCCTCCTTCTCTAATAGCAAACCTCATTCCTTGTTCAATAGCAACTCGAACAATGAGTTCAACAACCATCTTAACACGATCACCGTGCATCACCATCTTTGACTCTTCATCCTTATCATTCATGATTGAAGTCACTTTTCCTCAGAACATCGTAGTTCTCATATAGAATCGTGGCCTATAACTCAAGAAAGAAAGGCGAATGCCTTCCACCTTCTTCCTTCTTCAAAACATACACAATAGCAGAGAATTTATTATGAGGATCGATAGTTCCCGGCTTAGCCAAAACCATGCCTCTCTCAATAACTAGTAAACTCACAAATATAAAATTGAAGGAGTTCATTGTTAGATCCAAAGACACTCACAGAATGAATCGACTGCATAATAGCTAGAATTTTAAATGAAACAATCTAAGTGTAAGGCAAATTTATTTGTGAAGTGAGAGATCGAGATCCGATAACCTAGTAATTCAAGCAAGAGGCATATCTCAAAAAGAGTAGAAGAATCTTGCTTCTTCAACACAAAGAAAAGAAAGAATAAAATTTCAGCTTATAAGAAATAGATCTCGAGATTTAACACTAATAATACTAGTAGTAAAGAAATGATAAAGTAGATGAAGAGGAAAAGGTTTAGTAGTACCTCAATAGAGAGATTTTAAGACCACACGAGCGGAGAAAACTTGAAAATATTGTTCACAGGAACAAGAAGGAAGTCATAAAATTTATATATGTGATTATTAGCATCAACATTTAAAAAGGACAATTTTTATAATAGAGTGGACATAAGATGGATTATCGCGGAAATACTCACCGTGATAATTGGAGATCACCTAACATGATGGATACTTTTAATGTTTTTAGATTTAGCATGAGAGTTGAACAGGAGAAGCAAAATAGGATTGATTGAGAGAAAAGCTATTTTGAGTATTGGCTGCTATCTAGTTGGGAAGGAAGATACCCAAGAATTGGAGATAGGAGTTCCACTGGCGAAAAGTGTGGATCCTATGAAGTTGAGATTGTGGAAAATTAGGGTGTTGGAACTTGGGATATAAACTGTCGGGTTTATTATGATGCTCCTCCACGTTACTATCCTTCCTAGCTTAAGTCATAAATTTGGGCCTATTTAGTGGGCTTGGGCCCCTTATTTACACCCCTTAGGTACTTCCACACATCCTTCCCATCTAACTAAAATACTCCTCATTTATTTTAACTAAAATACTCCCATTTATTTTAACTAAAATACTCCCCATTTATTTTAACTAAAATACTCCTTATTTATTTACTACACCCCTCCTTAAATTAATTACTTACCCTATATTTATTTTAATATAGACAACTAAAATATTACTTAATTAAATTAGTCAAATAATCACTTAATTAAATTAGTTAAATAATCACTTAATTAAATTAGTTAAATAATCACTTAATTAAATTAAATAATCACCTAATTAATTTTGGGGCGTTACAACTCTCCCCCACTTGGAATATTTTCGTCCTCGAAAATTTGACGTCAAAACCATGAAAACAATATTGAATCTAGTTATAACTATACAATTAGATGAAGACAATTTATCTAACACTCAAGCAACAAAATTATCATTGTGGTTAGAACATTACCACACTTTAGTAACGAGGAAGCAACTTAGAATAACAAACATAGCAATTAAAGAAAACACTTGAGCAGTCACACACAAATTCAGAGAACACAACACAAGCAAGACATGCACACAACTCACCGGCCATTTCAAATAATCCTCAAACATAAATTATAATTAGAAACGAGTACCAAGACTCGAGGGTTAATAGACTCGACGACTCGATAACTTGGCCGGACAGACCGAACTTTTGCTCTGATACCACTAATGTAACACCCTCTTCTACCATAACTACTATTTAATTAATTGAAAATCAGAGTGCGTAAAAACTTTTAGTGCGACCACTCGAGGGTGTCACATTTAAACAAAACACCTTAACAACTCCAAATATTAATTAAAATAAACTTCAGTAAATGATACATAGCACCAACAATGTCCGAGGACAAAATACTACAGCAGTGGAATTAATAACTTAACATATTAGTTCAAATATAAAAGAAATAACAACTAAACACCCCCCCGGTGCTACGTATCAGAGCTGACTCGACCATACTAGAAGAAGGATCTCTAGTCACCTTCAGAACGTCACAGTCACCTGCAGGTTGCCGACATACGAGGCAACACGACGCAGTAGGGTGAGTCTCAATACATAGATAATAATGAATAAAACAGGAAACACAGTAGAATAGGCACACCAAAGGTACAGTCAATTCAAATACACTACTAATACAGCTACACCGGGACTACAGTTACACCAAGAATTATAGTTACACCAAGAATACAGTTACACCAAGAATTATAGTTACACCAAGAATTATAGTTACACCAAGAATTATAGTTACACCGAGAATTATAGTTACACCAAGAATACATTTACACCAAGTATTATGAAGACACAATCAATCACCAGAACATACATGCAATGTATGAGATGCAACCCAAAACTCCACCGGGCATATGCATGTGGATCCATCACCAAAAATTGCCTTGTGGGCATTCACCAAACACCAAAATATTTTAAGAGGCCGAGGCCTATTCACCAAAAATGCATATGATTATGCGACACCATGACTATGCACCAAAAACACCAGAACACCAATAATGCATTAACATGCTCACCAACAATTATATATATATTCACCAAATCATCAAGGAGGGTCATAGACCTCTCATCACCACAATATACTCACCATGTAATATATAACACCATAAATAATAACCCTACAGGGACTAAAAGATCACCAAGGACTAAAGTCATTACAAAATACAAATCAAATTACAAAGGTTTAGCAACTGCATTCACTCCCATTTTGAAGAAACTTTTCTTTTAAGTTACAGTTTTGCAATCTAAAACTAATTTACTTTTACTTTTACTTTTGATTGAAAAAGGAGAACAAAGGATGTATCAGAAAAGAGATATGAAGGAGGATTTATAGTTATACTATGTATCACAAATTTTGCATTATGCGGACATGATAATTTTGAGGTAAAACAAAATACTAACTTCATATTGATTGTTGGTCACAATCAAACCCACCACGCTTACGATGTCGTAAGACTGGAATACATTTCAAAATTAGAAGGAAAGTTAAGTGTTACTACTACACTTTAAAATAATACTACACCCTTTAATATCTACACTAAGTCGATCGTATACACAATAGCATCCGAGTATTAACTGGATCAAGATATAAGATTCAAACTCTTTACGACTTACACATGGAATGCGAGAATCATTTTTTTCACAAGAAAAGACATGAAAAATAGTGAGTGCTTCACACCAAATCATTTACGCTTTCTAGAAAGTGCATAAACAAAGTGGATAGAAGTGGAAGAAAAAGGTATAAACAATTAGCAGGAAGGAAGCAAAATGCGTAGATTTTTGTCGCCAAATTAGAATAGTAAATTTTAATATCCTTCAATTAAATTTCACAAACACCTATTAATCACCATAATTCTCCTTATTGTTTTTCATTAAATTCATGCTATAACACCTTAATATCAACAATCATGGACTTATCAATTCAATATTTGTATAGCCAATCAATTTAAGCACACCTCATTCGAACAATCACCAAATCAATCAAAATAATCCATAAATCAATTAAAACTAATTCTCCTAACACCTAATCCCTATGATTTCAAGGTTTATGAACTATTAGCTATGATAGAGAGCCCCATACCTCAATAGAGAGATTTTTAAGACCACACGAGCGGAGAAAACTTGAAAATATTGTTCACAGGAACAAGAAGGAAGTCAGAAAATTTATATATGTGATTATTAGCATCAACATTTAAAAAGGACAATTTTTATAATAGAGTGGACATAAGATGGATTATCGCCGAAATACTCACCGTGATAATTGGAGATCAACCCTAACATGATGGATACTTTTAATGTTTTTAGATTTAGCATGAGAGTTGAATGTGAGAAGCAAAATAGGATTGATTGAGAGAAAAGCTATTTTGAGTATTGGCTGCTATCTAGTTGGGAAGGAAGATACCCAAGAATTGGAGATAGGAGTTCCACTGGCGCAAAAGTGTGGATCCTATGAAGTTGAGATTGTGGAAAATTAGGGTGTTGGAACTTGGGATATAAACCTGTCGGGTTTATTATGATGCTCCTCCACGTTACTATCCTTCCCTAGCTTAAGTCATAAATTTGGGCCTATTTAGTGGGCTTGGGCCCCTTATTTACACCCCTTAGGTACTTCCACACATCCTTCCCATCTAACTAAAATACTCCTCATTTATTTTAACTAAAATACTCCCCATTTATTTTAACTAAAATACTCCCCATTTATTTTAACTAAAATACTCCTTATTTATTTACTACACCCCTCCTTAAATTAATTACTTACCCTATATTTATTTTAATATAGACAACTAAAATATTACTTAATTAAATTAGTCAAATAATCACTTAATTAAATTAGTTAAATAATCACTTAATTAAATTAGTTAAATAATCACTTAATTAAATTAAATAATCACCTAATTAATTTTGGGGCGTTACAATGTTGGTGATGGCGGAGGTCTCAAAACCAGCACGGCAAGGGTCACATAAAACGCGACCGCTTCACACGTAAAGGGTTCTTAGCATCGTACTCACTTAGAGCAAAAGAGAAAAAGAAATTAGGGTTCTTAGCAAACGAGGAAAAGAAATTAGAGGAATAAAAACAACATATACCTTGCGGCAAGTCAGAAGACACGTACTTTGATTGAGAAAAGAATCATCACTTTGATATCATCTTTAGTCAATTGATCCCTAAATTGAAAAACCCCAATTCGAATTTCGCATAAACCAAATCTCAAAATCAATAACAGAAAACAATTTTTTTATTGAAAGAACGATTAAAAGAGAAATTGAGTGAGAGGAGATTAGTGTTACCTGTAAATATAAGTCTTTCCAGAGAGGAATTCATCGAGGATTTGAGACCCTCTTCTCGTGTGTAGATCTCGAAAGGTAATGACCATTGGTGATTTTGAAAGAGTGATAGTGGCGAGAGTCGAGTGTGCGGAGGAGAGAAAACGAGAAAGAGAGATGGAGCTCTCGCTCAATGTTCGATGGTTGGTATTTATATGATGCGCAATCGCAAACCCAGACGCGGTGGTCGGAGGGTGGCGGCTTATCTCTTAGATCTACTTTTTTCTCCACCCCCAATTTGAGAAACGAAGACGAAGAGAGGGAGAGGGGGAAGTGGAGGAGCTGACGGCGGCGTGAGGTGAAGGAGAAGGTGAAGCAGAAGAGGGCGAAGGTCAAGGAAGGAGAAGGTGAAGGAGAAGGTGAAGCAGAATGGAGAGGAGAGGCGTGAGGTGAAGGAGGTTCGATGAGTTGGAGAAAGCAGAGAAGGAGGAGAGGCGTGAGGTGAAGGAGGCGTGAGGTGAAAGAGATAAACTCAGCGTTTTTTAAAAACGCTGGGTATTGGGAGAACGTGTGACCCAATACCCAGCGTTTTTTAAAAAACGCTGGGTATTGGGAGAACGTGTGACCCAATACTCAGCGTTTTTTAAAAAGCGCTGGGTATTGGGAGAACGTGTGACCCAATACCCAGCGTTTTTTAAAAAGCGCTGGGTATGACTAGTGCGTTTAAAGGCGATGGGCAGCATTTTTTTAAAAAACGCTGGGTATGAGTTAGCTGTTTTGGCCATCCGTGGCGTTTTTACTTAAAGCGCTGCTTATAGGGGCGCTCTTTTTTGACAAATCTGGCGTAGTGACAGGTTCGACTATAGTCTGCTGAATTAAATTAAAATTAGAATGTGGCGTGTCTGCCAATTTCCTTCATCCTGCGATGGGTGACCGAACAGTTCTAAGAGCGTTAAGCCGAACTGCGTTATACTAGAAATGCATACGTAACGTAAAAACAAAACTGAATGAGAAATAGAGTTGAGTTCTATAGTTGTCTTTCAAGAAAGCATAAACAGAGTTCGACGTTGTATAACTTTAAATACAAAAAATTATAAACCTAACAAGAAATGACTATCGTCACTATCTTTACTTATATCTACATATGTAAGGGAGTTGTGCCTGTATAATGATTGACTTCCACTTTTGCACGCGACCCATAACAAACGTGTCCCAACCATTTGCTATGGGTGCCCTATTAGCATTCCATATCACATCCGGCAGGGGCATTGGACTTTCGGTCTTCATGAAAACCTTCCAAACAAAAAAACATAATAATGTTAACTAATGTTTCACAATTTAAAAATGAATTCTAAATAGAAGTCTATTTACCTGTACAAAGTGTTCGTATTTGTGTACATAAAGAAACGTTGAACGTACGGACACTTCTGAATGGTGCAACATGGAATGGGAAAATTGTGTAACAACAGTTAGGTGAACAACAAGTCAGTACGACCTTGTACTTGATAGTGATCAAATAGCCTATATCCGGTATAGTCATTCAATTATCGCGTCCATTATGATGTGACTGCAACAACAACTTCATCAAAAATGTTACTTTTTGAATACCACCATACAGTTTAGTGTAGAAGTCATTGTATTGCTCAAGTTTGTCCATCAAATCATTTCTCACAGTTTGCCAAGCATCCTGACCCCTTTCAAGTAATGCAGCAATACACCGGAATCCACAGTTTCCATCACCTTGCACATTAACAATATTTTCAACATAGGGATGAATGTACTTTGGCAACCCTATTATGTATTTATAATAATCTTCCGTGTGTTTAACAACAGGATTCGGTGTAAGAGTCAAATTTGAAGTAGGAGCTGGTGTTAGAGTAAGAGTTGGTGTAAGACTAAGCGCTGGTGAAACAGTAGTAGCTGGTGTAAGAGTAGGTGTGGGTGTTGGTTTCTTAGGTAGGGGATGAGTAGGGATTGTAGTAGCACTGTCAGCTTGAGTTCGCTTTTTTCTTAGTAATGGATTAGGTGTTGGACACTTTGACAACGGTGGAGTAGGAGTGGAACTCCTACTTTGGGGGGGAGTAGGTGCTGGACACTTTGTTTGATCTGGAGTAGGAGTTCAACTCCTACTTTGGGAGGGAATAGGCCGTTTAGGAGACTAAGCAACACATCCTCCATATACCTTCAGATACCTTTAGTGCCAGTTGTAAAATCCGTAGGTATAGGATTCATATTCCTACAAACATTCCATAAGCTGTGGGTGTAGGTATTTTGTCAAAAGAAAAGCGTGTTACATCCCCGGTACTTTTTTTTTTGTATTTTTTCACGCTTCCCTCTTTTTCACTCTCCATCTCTTATTTCCATTATTGTTTCTCCCTCCCAAATACCATTATCCTCACGAAGCTTTTCATTGTAGTCATCGAAGGTCATGTGAGCACTTCACAGTTGGAACACCACCGCACCTCTTCCTACGCTGATGTAATTATTGTACCATCGCTCTTGGAGGCCACTGTCCTCTATTTGCAAACCCCTCGTAACTCGTAATCATCGAGTAGATATCCGGCACCACCAGTCAGCACCCATTGCACCTTCTAGCACAACATTCATTCGTTGACACAAACCCATTGATGCGGGTCCCTCTTCTAAGCACAGACTTAATGTTGATAGCTCTTGCCCTTGTCGTTCAATTTGGTGTTCACCGGTTAGGGTTCAGTGAAATCTTCAAATTTGTTATTTCTTTCTATTTTTTATTTTGTTCATATTACTTATTGATCCTTTTTTCTATTTTTTATTTTGTTCATATTACTTATTGATCCTTTTTATCTTCTGTATCATGATATTAAACAGTGTTCTTAATGGTATTTTATCCAAGGTGTTAGGGCTCAATGGCTTCTTGTTTTGCGTTAAAATGGAGCTCCCGGCAATGGACTGAAGTTTGTTGATGTAATGGTGCAGAGATGTGGAAAAATAGCGATTAGTAATTAAGGCATGTGGCAAGCCTTTAGTTCTGTACAACCAGTGAGGTAAAATGCGGTTGTGATGTGTACATGTTTGATATACAGGTGTGGAGGGGAGAAAATTTGAATGGGCAGAGGAAGAGGAATCTGTATAATCTTATTTCTTATTTTGTGTTTTAGTTAAATATTTCTACTCTTACAACAACAGATTATATTAGATTGTTTCTTGCAATGCAGTTCTATTTCTTATGCTTTGTAATGGAATGTCTAGGTTTGTGATAGTGAGCAACAATCAAAACTACAACAAAAAAGGTATACTGATATATTATTTTATTTCCTTTGCTAAGCTCATTCATCCTGTATATTGTTGACGCTTTTGAGATTCATTAGTCTGCATATCCTTGTACTTTAAGTTGGCATGTTTTGAGTGAATTCACTTTGTTGTATGTAGAAAAAACATGCTCCTTAAACAAATGGAGGAGTTGCATGTGAAGCAAAAGCCTTACATTTAAATAAATGACTTTTTATTGGATGATAGGTTAGAAGATCTGAGCCCCATGTGATATTTTCAACACCACAAAATCACATGTGGTGTTGAAAATATCACATGGGTCTCAGAATGTTTTATTGATTGTTGATGTGTATCATGTAGAATTGCATTTTACCCTATATATATACATAGGGCCTCGCCGGCCACTTTTCTAGCCAACATTTGCCTACCGTTGGATCTACTAAAGATCAACGCAGCTCATTGCTTCCGAGCCCTAAAGAAGCGAAGCCACTACCCACGATCTCCACTTGCACAGTTAGTGGGGTAAAAATCTTTGCGCCACTTCTCCACGGCCTCACTCCTTCGCTTGATCTTCAGGTAGTCCCACGCTTTGTCCACGTGCTTCCTTCGTGCCTTCCAAGCAAAGCTTGCCTTACCTCGGTCACTTACTCCCTCGGCTTCCTCTTTCCCCTCGGGCAGTCCTATGGACTCGGGAATCCGAGGTATCGGGGCCGAGGCACTCTAGGATGAGGCTTAACTCTCCCTCGGCCCAGCTCATTGTCCCTCGGGCTCACTCTCTCCTCGGGGCGTTATACTTTGTAGCCTGTCCCAAGGGGCACTTCTGAGTTTGATTCACTGGTAATTTTCCCTTATGATTTGTTTAGTGGTTCACCTCGGTGCCCTACTTCCCCTCTTTTCTTCTCTCGGTCCTCGGCCCACGACTTAATTATTTTTGGGTGTTAATAATTGCTCCCCTTTTGTACTGTCGCATGGTCGAGAAGACGTGACTGATGGGACAAAAACCCTTGATATGCCTTGATGTGACGGTTTGAGAAGACATAGCTACTGCTACGTGACACTTGGCGCTTCGCATCTATCAAAATGGCAGCGCAACAGTTCACAAGGGTTACGTGGGCGGCTCCCCACATAGCTATCCTCATCTTTGCCTACCCACGGTTACTTTCTTCTTCTTGAGACCGTTATTGCTTTTGTTTTCTTCTTTCGCACAAAACCAATTGTTTTGTCTATTCCTTCGCCATCATTTCATTCCATACACCATGTCTTCCCACCCCGATTCACATAATGAAGACAACAACTATGGCGACTGTAACACCCCCTTCTACATAGTCTATTATTTGATCAATTTGAGAATCAGAGTCTACGAAAAACTTTAGTGCGACCACTTGAGGGTGCCACATTTAAAAATTCCAAAATACTAAATAGAATGAACTCCAAGTTAAGATACATAGCACCATAACAGAAATCCGGGAATAAACACCATTTCAGCGGAATTAACAAAACTCAAATACAGAAAATACAGTCATCCAAATGAAAAGTCAATCCATAAAATAACGACAAATCCTAAATGTCCCCCCCGGTGCTACGTATCAGAGCTGACTCAACCATACTAGAAGAAGGTACTCACGCCACCTTCATCCATCACACTGCAGCGCTGCCACATAAGAGCAACATTCCAAGCGAAAAGGGTGAGTCTCATTTCATAGGAAATAGTAAATAAAACAAGCAACTCAATAAGACAGCATTAGCACACCAAGCAAGACAATCCAAACACTTTCGCCATTAATTATACACACCTGACAACCACCATAAAATGTATGCAAGTGCATGATATGCAACCCAACGCCAAGGGTATATGCATGTGGATCCATCACTAAAAAGGCCCATAGGGCATTCACCATTCACCAAAAGGCCCGAAGGCATTCACCATTCACCAAAGAGCCCGAAGGCATTCACCAAAATATTTTATGAGGCCGAGGCCTATTCACCAAAAATGCATATGATTATGCGACAACATGACTATGCACCATCACACCAAAACACCAAATTATGCATTAGAATGCTCACCATTAGTTTATTTACTCACCAATCATCAAGAGAGGTCATAGACCCTCAATCACCCAAAATATACTCACCATCAGCATGCATCACCACACCAAACAATCACCAAGAATTATACATAGAATAATCACCCTTAATTCTATTTACTCACACACCTCGGCACACCCTCACACAACTCGGACTCCACTCAAACACCTCGGCACCTCACCTCACCTCATTCACCTCGGCCCCCTACCTCACCTCACTCACCTAGGTCACCTTGCACTCCTAGGCGCCAAAACAGGCACACGGGGCAGCCAAATGGCGCCCCATACACTATTCACGCACGCTCCAGCTCGTTCTGCACAAACAGCAGCACCAGCGCCGCCTCCTGTGGAAATGGCGCCCCACCCCCGCACTACACCCACCCACGCTGCAACACGAGCGGCAGCGCCAACCGCCTCGCACAAATGGCGCCCCCTCATCACCGATCACACACGAAACCCACACCGAAACACCCACGGGCGCCATTTTCCGAGGATTTGGCGCCTCTTCCTCGCCTCGCACAACACACACACACGGAACACTCACTAGAACACCCCCTGTGGCGCCATCCTCCGGGATTTGGCGCCCTCCCGCGCGCAACACACCTGCACTGCCCTAGCCACACTCCACCCCAGCGCCAATTACCTCCTCACAGTTGGCGCCTTGGTCCCGCCCCACCCAAAGAACCACATTTACAACAACCAGCGCCAAATTCCTCGCAACTGGCGCCCGGGCAAGGTCCACCTACCCCGATCCTAAAACTTCCTTAAACGCCATGGATTTATTATTATTCATTGTTCAAACTACCAATCTAACACCTATCACTCACCATCACCATCACCCAAGCATTTTGCTAAATTAAATTAGCTACAACAACTTTAATATACTAACAATCATTAATATACTCATCATTCAAGCAAGAACACCATTCCTATACACAAATAACATTGCCAAAAATTCGCTCAAGCATAACACCAAACCCCTAACCTTCATCCTCAATTCTCCCTATTGTTTTTATTCCAAGTCATACAATTGACATGCCAACGCCACTCAAAATAACCTCATCAATTCAATTATCACATAAATACTCAATTCACTCATATATTCATTACATTCATCACCAAATCAATCAAACTAACATATAAGAATTCAATCAAACATTTCCTAACACTCAATCCTATGGTTCCATGTTTTATAAACTATTGGCTATGGAAGAAACTCCCCTTACCTGATTGCGTGCAGTTTATTCCCACAGATTAGCGAAGAGCAATGGCAGACTCCCGAGCATGTTATAAATCCTATTGCATAGTCGTCGACTCAAAGAACACATAATTCAACAAACATTCACCAAATAACTAAAAAGAATAATAGGAAAACATTTACTTGATTAATCGATGTGTTTTTGAAAGGAAAGTACCTATCCGAGTAGATTTGATCATGCGAGGGGATTGTTCGCATATGACATTTCAAGCAGATTTGAGAGCACACGAATCGAACTATCCAAAGGACCAAATCTGAATTGAATATATGGAATTTCATCGCTCAGGGAGTATTGGGCAAATCTGAGCATAACACCCAATTTAAGAACGGTTGAAACTGTATCTATAGAAGAGTGTTTTTAAAGTTCTGTACAGAGTGGGAGGCTCGTGAAATTGAAGGGAGAGAACTTGGCGAATGGGTACTGTACATGGGAGCATATACAAATCGAAGGAGAATGAGGAGGCTCGCGGTGATTTAGTTTGGTTCACGAAGGGAGGTGAGGTTTCGTGGTCGGAATCGCGACTTAAAGGTGGCTGGGCGTGGTGGCTATGGAGTTTCGCAAAATGGGTGACGATGGAAGTCTGAGAAGCCGATCAAAATAGGTGAAACAGACACCGGATATGAACTCACCGCTTGATTTCGAGTGGAAGGGCGGAGCTTGGGGTCCGGTCGTGGAGGGAGGAGTGAAAACGCGTGGAAGGGGAGGAAAGGCGGCTAGGTTTTCCCGATTTCTTTGCAGCGCTTTCCACGCCGAGGAAGAAGAAGAAGCCGCCGGGTCTGGTTACTGGGTCGGCGAGTGGGCCGAACGCCGGGAGGGAGTTTTGGGCTAAGTTGACTCAGGGGGGTGCCTCCAGTAGGAACAAGGAGGTGTATGCGAGTAAAATGCTCAAAAATCCTATTTAAATCATTTTCAAAGCCCAATTTAACTACAACTATTATTTTAACGCCTCAATAGACCAAAATAATGTTCTAAGGAAGTAATATCTCAAACACTAATATTTTATAAAAATAAAATAAATGTATATTAATAATTGTATATCACCAATAGTATATAAAAATACATTTTAAAGTTTTCAACTAATTTTTTATACCCCAACACACAACAAATTAAAATAGTTTAATCATAATACTCCAAAATAGTTCATAAGGCAAGCACATATTAAAGAGTTACAACCCACGAAAATCGGGGTGTTACAATCCACCCCCTTTAAAAGAAATTTCATTTCTAAATTTGTCACTAGCTCAAGGACAAAATAAAAGAAGGAATACTCGAAAGTTCAAACATACAGAAGAAAAATATAAACCTTGTCAAAGTGACAAGAGAGATGAGTCAACGATATCAAAGGTAAGAAATGGAAGACATCAACGAAAGAAAAGTTAGAAACTCGCACAGTAAAAGCTTATGACTAGAAATAGTGGACATTCAATGTACAAAACATCTTCAATATATTCCGGATTGTAAACGATGTGTCGGCCTAACACAACCTTACAAACAAGACTCTATCGAAGTTATTCTTCCACGTAAATATCCACAATTACACAACTCAAGAAAATAAAAATCATGTGGTGAAAATAACAGAAAACACTAATTGCAAGGTTTAAATAAGAAAAATAATATGTTCAAACACCATAACACGACATTGACGTTAGTAAAGGGGTCGTACTTCAAAATCATTAGCAAAACAACTTCACAAAACACTTTGTCTGTAGCATCATCCTACAAAAATAAGAGCATGCTATAGCAATTGATTTTTCGGAAGAATAGATATTAGTTCAACCAAGTCAACCTATATACTTATGTGAACCTCTAATACTAAAAGCTAATTTAAAATACAAGCATTCTCAGCACACATTCTTATTCTAAGATTTCAAAACCACGTAACACATAAGTCGTTCATTAGTACAAGTTATATTATAGTTAGAGGGATTCACAATATGATGCACGGAGAGCAATTAAGCAAATAGAACAAGATAAGCTAAATTAACACAACAATAGTAACATACGAATATAGTCTCCAATTACACCGATCATTAAACAAGAATACAATTATAGGATAAGAGGGAGCGGTAATTGCAGCGTCTAAAAATGATTATTAGTTAGGGTGATCAAAATAATGTAGCACATTTGTAATGAATTAATACATTATAATAACTAGCAAGGCCAACCCACAAGGCACTCAACTCAAAATATCAATACACAATTAAAAACACGTATATGAAGACAACAATAAAACTTATACAAGACTTAGTATTTATCAATCAAAATAAACTCAATACATATTTACGCATCCAACATTAAAACTAGTTAAATTGAAGTTAATACGCACTTGAGTATATATTTATTTTTAAATCGCAAAACCACGTAACATCATGCTTTAGAAAATATTAGAATCATAATTAAATCATAAAAACTTGGAGATTCTACACATTTAGAATTCATAGTCGATTGAATGACAGAAGGTCAAGCGATTCTCAAAGATTCGAGAAACAATTTGACAATTAAAATAAAACAAGTGAACGTGGTAATAACCTGAAATGTCCGTGAACAACTAAGATCATTATGTCCAAATGCAATTACACAAGTAGTAAAACAATAGTTCTTGTAGCATTTAAAAAAAATGAGACTAATCAAAACATTGCAACAAGTGATAGCAACTTATAGTGATAAAGCAACTCAAAATAATCAACAGAGCGTCTACATCTAAAGCATCAATTCGCAAGAAAAATACCCTTACACAAACACTTTATACTTAATTAAAATAAATTAAACACATTTGTGAGCATAAACCAATTAAACCTATTTTAATAGAATCTCACAGACAGTCTCAATACAATTTTTATTCATTAGTCATAAAACCACATATCATAAATAATGTATAGGTGACAACTAAAATTCAAATCATAGAAGTTCAGCTTATATAAATTCAGTGTTTCAGAAACACGAAAGCAACAAACAATTGACTACGATACAAACTTCACACCAAGAAAACATAACGAACACAACACATGGCCTAAGTAAGAGATCAGGCTCTATGAAAAATGTCTCTAAGGGAAAAGAGTCATTCGGGGTCTAGGTTAGATTCTAACATTATACCACTCCGATCGTGATACTCTTTTCTAAGAATATCTACCACTCACCCTATTATCTTGAGAACTTCACCAACCAAGTTGGTCACCCTCCTAATTACCAAGTATCAACAAGTAATGCGTGCAACTCTACTTAGAGTTCACACATCGGAAGACACAATAGACAATACAAATGGTCCTAGGTTAGGACCGAAACACTGATACCACTAATGTAACACCCTTCTACATAGTCTATTATTTGATCAATTTGAGAATCGAGTCTCACGAAAAACTTTAGTGCGACCACTGAGGGTGCCACATTTAAAAATTCCAAAATACTAAATAGAATGAACTCCAAGTTAAGATACATAGCACCATAATGTAAATCCGGAATAAACACCATTTCAAATGGAATTAACAAAACTCAAATACGAGAAAATACAATCATCCAAATGAAAAGTCAATCCATAAAATAACGACAAATCCTAAATGTCCCCTAAGTGCTACGTGATCGAGTGACTCAACCATACTAGAAGAAGGTACTCACGTCACCTTCAGTCATGTCACCTGCAGCGTTGCCACATAAGAGCAACATTCCAAGCCAGAAAGGGTGAGTCTCATTTCATAGGAAATAGTAAATAAAACAAGCAACTCAATAAGACAGGCATTAGCACACCAAGCAGTACAATCCAAACACTTTCGCCATTAATTATACACACCCAGACAACCACCATAAAATGTATGCAAGTGCATGATATGCAACCCAACGCCAAGGGTATATGCATGTGGATCCATCACCAAAAAGGCCCATAGGGCATTCACCATTCACCAAAAGGCCCGAAGGCATTCACCATTCACCAAAGAGCCCGAAGGCATTCACCAAAATATTTTATGAGGCCGAGGCCTATTCACCAAAAATGCATATGATTATGCGACACCAAGACTATGCACCATCACACCAAAACACCAAATTATGCATTAGAATGCTCACCATTAGTTTATTTACTCACCAATCATCAAGAGAGGTCATAGACCCGCAATCACCCAAAATATACTCACCATCAGCATGCATCACCACACCAAACAATCACCAAGAATTATACATAGAATAATCACCCTTAATTCTATTTACTCACACACCTCGGCACACCCTCACACAACTCGGCACCCACTCAAACACCTCGGCACCTCACCTCACCTCATTCACCTCGGCCCCCTACCTCACCTCACTCACCTAGGTCACCTTGCACTCCTAGGCGCCAAAACAGGCACACGGGGCAGCCAAATGGCGCCCCATACACTATTCACGCACGCTCCAGCTCGTTCCTGCACAAACAGTGCACCAGGCGCCAGTTCCCTGTGGAAATGGCGCCCCCCCACCCTGCACTACACCCACCCACGCTGCAACACCAGAGCCAGGCGCCAACTGTCCAGACAAATGGCGCCCCCCTCTGCCCATCACTGATCACACACAGAAACCCACACCGAAACACCCACAGGGCGCCATTTTCCTGGGGATTTGGCACCCCCTTCCCTGCCTGCACAACACACACGGAACACTCACTAGAACACCCCCAGGGCGCCATCCTCCTGGGGATTTGGCGCCCCCTCCCTGTCTGCAACACACCCAGAATCTGTCCTAGCCACACTCCACCCCCAGGCGCCAATTACCTCACAGGTTGGCGCCCTTGGTCCTGCCCCACCCAGCAACCACATTTACAACAGCCAGGCGCCAAATTCCCTGCAACCTGGCGCCCCTGGCAAGGTCCACCTACCCCGATCCTAAAACTTCCTTAAACGCCATGGATTTATTATTATTCATTGTTCAAACTACCAATCTAACACCTATCACTCACCATCACCATCACCCAAGCATTTTGCTAAATTAAATTAGCTACAACAACTTTAATATACTAACAATCATTAATATACTCATCATTCAAGCAAGAACACCATTCCTATACACAAATAACATTGCCAAAAATTCGCTCAAGCATAACACCAAACCCCTAACCTTCATCCTCAATTCTCCCTATTGTTTTTATTCCAAGTCATACAATTGACATGCCAACGCCACTCAAAATAACCTCATCAATTCAATTATCACATAAATACTCAATTCACTCATATATTCATTACATTCATCACCAAATCAATCAAACTAACATATAAGAATTCAATCAAACATTTCCTAACACTCAATCCTATGGTTCCATGTTTTATAAACTATTGGCTATGGAAGAAACTCCCCTTACCTGATTGCGAGTTTATTCCCACAGGATTAGCGAAGAGCAATGGCAGACTCCCGAGCATGTTATAAATCCTATTGCATAGTCGTCGACTCAGCAGCACATAATTCAACAAACATTCAGTCAAATAACTAAAAAGAATAATAGGAAAACATTTACTTGATTAATCAGTCGTGTTTTCGAAAGGAAGTACCTATCCGAGTAGATTTGGATCATGCGAGGATTGTTCGCATATGACATTTCAAGCAGATTTGAGAGCACACGAATCGAACTATCCAAAGGACCAAATCTGAATTGAATATATGGAATTTCATCGCTCAGGGAGTATTGGGCAAATCTGAGCATAACACCCAATTTAAGAACGGTTGAAACTGTATCTATAGAAGAGTGTTTTTAAAGTTCTGTACAGAGTGGGAGGCTCGTGAAATTGAAGGGAGAGAACTTGGCGAATGGGTACCGTACATGGGAGCATATACAAATCGAAGGAGAATGAGGGAGCTCTGGCAGTGATTTAGTTTGGTTCACGAAGGGGAGGTGAGGTTTCGGTGGTCGGAATCGCGACTTAAAGGTGGCTGGGCGTGGTGGCTATGGAGTTTCGCAAAATGGGTGACGATGGAAGTCTGAGAAGCCGATCAAAATAGGTGAAACAGACACCGGATATGAACTCACCGCTTGATTTCGAGTGGAAGGGCGGAGCTTGGGGTCCGGTCGTGGAGGGAGGAGTGAAAACGCGCGGGAAGGGAGGAAGGCCGGCTAGGTTTTCCGATTTCTTTGCGGCGTTTTTCACACGCCGAAGAAGAAGAAGGCCGGGGCCGGGTTACGGGTCGGCGAGTGGGCCGGAGCGCCGGGAGGGAGTTTTGGGCTAAGTTGACTCAGGGGGGGTGCCTCCAGTAGGAACAAGGAGGTGTATGCGAGTAAAATGCTCAAAAATCCTATTTAAATCATTTTCAAAGCCCAATTTAACTACAACTATTATTTTAACGCCTCAATAGACCAAAATAATGTTCTAAGGAAGTAATATCTCAAACACTAATATTTTATAAAAATAAAATAAATGTATATTAATAATTGTATATCACCAATAGTATATAAAAATACATTTTAAAGTTTTCAACTAATTTTTATACCCCAACACACAACAAATTAAAATAGTTTAATCATAATACTCCAAAATAGTTCATAAGGCAAGCACATATTAAAGAGTTACAACCCACGAAAATCGGGGTGTTACAGCGACACGGATAGCCCTGTCACTACAAGAAAAACTAAAATTCCAAGGCGTGACTTTTCGGCGGATTTAAATCCCCCAGACAATTTTCGGCGGATTTTTGTTGTTTCCGGAGGATATTTTCCGCCAGAAACGTTTCGGGGGATTTTTGTTTTTTCCGGGGGAAATTTGGTAGTTTGCGGTGGACTTAAAACAGGGGGGAAATTCAAAATCTATTTCCGCCGAAACGTCTCACAATTCCGCCGAAAAGCACACCTCGGTCAATGCACCTCTGCGCGGTCTTCAATGCTGCAGAATTTCCGCCGAAACTGCACTCCATATCCGCCGAAAATAACAAAGCCTCTTCATATATCAGATTCATTTCATCAAACACTTAATAATCTCTTCTTCTTCATTTTCAACCTCGCATACGTAAGAAGAACCATTTAACAAAGGAAGAGATTGGCTAAGGTTTTGAACTTCATTCTTTTAGATCTTCTTGATTTCATTGGAATTGAAGTTTCAGATGATCAGTTCACTACTACTATTACTATCAACAACAAGTTTCTGTTTCTCTTCAACATAGTAGCATTGTTTTTGTTTCTCTTTTCATTACTATTAATCGAATATTGTTCATTCATCATATGAATTCTTATATGACCTCCAAGAGATTTTCCACAAGAAAATATTTTGCTACAATACTTCTGGAGCGTGCTTCTTTTCCTCCATATCAAAAGCAAGAAAATAAAACCAGATCGTAAAATTATGACACAAAAATGACAACAAAAAAAAGCGTGTCATTTCCGCGAAATTGTGTAATTTCCGCAGATTTAATTAAAAAAATTGTCATTTTCGCGGATTTTCCCCAAAATGACAAAAATCACCGAAATTACCAAGGGAAATTCCGCGCCGAAAACACGTTGCCACCAACGCTTTTATCGTGAAAAATCCGCCGAAAATACACGTTTTTGCGGCGGAATTTAGTGTTTTTTGGCGGAAAAATCCGCCAAAAAAACACGTTTTTCTTGTAGTGTGTTGGCTCTTCATCTTCTAAACCGGCTCAAGCCTTGGTCCCTAGATTTCTTCCAACGATATCGTGGCTGCCGTGGCAGGTACAACCTATTACTAACGAGGTGCGCGATGGTTTCAACGCCTTTAAACAAGTGTTTACGGCTTCCTCTTACCCCAGATTGCCCATCACCCAAGACTGGTTTAATGTGTATGCTCGAGGGATAGAGACCAGAGGCTGGGCCAAACCAAATGAAGAGAACGATTAGTGGGGTAAAACTCTTCGCGCCATTTCTCCACGACCCCGCTCCTTCGCTTGATCTTCATTTGTTTGTCTCAGTCCCAAATGAGTTTTGTAAGTTGTATTTGAAGTTGTAGTTTTGATATGAAGATATTAGATAACGGAAAAGTTTTGTAATTTTGACCCAATGAAATACTCCTAATTGTTGTATGAAATATAACATTTTTTTATAAATTTCAATTATTAGAGACGGAATAGTAATTTAGTCTCTATTAGACACGGTATTTAGAGACCAAAATGTAAGTTAGGCTCTGCATCCGTTTTAGAGACGAAATATTTCCATCTCTAAATTAGATACTGACACATATTTTCGTCTCTAACATTTTTTCGACCACAAATTTAGCGAAAAACATGATTCCATCTCTAATTTCGTCTCTAATGGCTTTAGAGACAGAAAACATCAATTTTAGAGAAGGAATTTGTCCATTTTTATTTTAGTTTTATCTAGTAGTGTTAATTAAATTTAACAATTAACTAATCTTTTGTTTTATAGTATCCCAAATTAAACAACCAAATAAAGATGATTGTGGGTACTATGTCATGATGTTTATAAAGGATATCATCACTCATAACCAAATGGAAATTCCAAAGGATGTATGTAGTTTTATATCTAGTTTTTTTTTACAAGTAATTTGATATCTAGTTGATATTGAAATAATAATTACTAGTATTTAACCACTTAATTCTAAGTTTATTTCATTTTATTTTTTCGATATTTTCCTGGATTCGGAGCTGAATACTTATTTCATCGTGTTGCCAATTTGATTCACCAACAACGTTAAAATTGAAGTAATTTTGGATATGCCAATATGATGTCATTTTTGTTGTTGTTTACATGCATCTTTTGGTACATGATTTTGGATACATATGTTGCAATTGGTTGTATGTATGTTTTGATACATATATACATGATATTGAATTTTTTTTTGGTGTTCATGTGATTTGGAATATTGTTGTTGGAATCTGATGAATTTTATTTGGAATTGATTGTTTGTTGGTTGTTAGTGTGACACTTTCAATTATGAGCAGGGAAATGCAGTAATATATAAAATAGAGAATATACAAAAAAAAAAAATCTTTTAAAAAAATAGGATCAAATGGTATTTTTTTAGTTAAAACACTATTAATAAATATGGAATGAGCAGCGCTTTTTAGTAAAAGCTCTACTTATTTTCAGTATGCGCTAAGAGCATAAGTAGCAATTGTTACTCAAAAGCGCTACTCATTTCCAAAACACACTAAGTGCATAAGTTTTTTAATAAAAAATGCTACTCCACTACAAGAAAAGCTTATTTTAGCCACCAGCAATTGCCACGCAGCTTATTTCGTCAGTAATTTGCCACGGATTTGCTACGGCATGTGTAAAAAGTAAGAGCGCGAAATTTCCCGCTGGTGTTTGCCACGGGTTTGCCACGGACATGTGAAAGGACATAAATTGCGACGGAGATGCCGTGGCAAGTCTGTGGCAACCCATTTATCAAAATAAAACACCCACGACCATACTTAAAAACAGAACGACCCTTCTCTCTCTCCCTAAAACATGCTCTCTGTCCTCCTCCTCGCGCCTCCACCACCTCAGTCTCCTCCTCCGATCTCCACCCTCCACCCTCCTCCGGCCTCCTCCGCCCTCCTCCATCGCTAATCGAGCTCTACGGCCACCGACAGACGAACGTTCTCCCTCTTCCACTCTCCCTCTCCGTCGCGCCTCACCTCACTGTTTCTCCACCGTTTCTCCTCCGACCTCCACCATTTCGCCGCCGCCGCTCCTCCTCTTCCCCACTTGTAGGTAATTTCTATTATCTTTTTTAATTTATCCCTAATTTCACTGATTAAAAAAATCCTAATGTAATGTTATTAACCTTCTTTTTCTTTTAATTTATGTTTTATTTTATTTTTTTGTTTTGAATGATTTTGTGTGCTGGTTTATGAGGAATTTAGCTTTTAATGCTTGAAACCAATGAAATGGTTTATGGATGTGCTCTAGATTTGTTGTGTTAGTTTGGGAAAGTGGGATTTGCTTTAGTTATTTGATAATTAATAACGAGGTTATTAGTTAAGGATTTTGAATTTCTAATGTTGTTTTTGTTGGTGCTTGAAAGTTGAAACTGGGAGTGATGACAATGAGAGGAAACAATTTCACTTGGGAGTGTAGTTTCAGAACTTAGGAACTTTGTATGTGTGTTTCAGAAGCTGGTGGAGTGTGTTGAAATTGTGCAACTTTGAATGAGGAATTGAAAGAGTTAAGCAACTCATCATTGTGTACAGTCAACAAACACCTAAGCTTATAGATTATTGAGATGTGCTCTAAAATTTCCTAAATTTGTGAAAATCTTGACTTTGTAATTTTGGGTCTGCAGGAACTGTAGAAAGAGTTATTGTTGTTGGTGCTGGGGTAAGATAATGCGTCTTATTTCTACCAAGTTCTGCTGATTATTGAATTTATTTGTTGATTATTTAGTCAGATTGTTACCTTAAAACTCTTGTAGCAAAACCTTTGTTTCAATATTAGTTAATTTTCATTGGTAACGTTACCTTGAGTGTTGCTTTATCCCATGCAGCTGATGTTGTGAAGCACACAAGTCAACTAAATTACTTAAATTTGTTATTCAATTTTATTTAATTCAAATGAAATTCTAAGGCATGATTTTTTCTATTAAACATGGCAAACCTGACTATATGAATTAAGGCTGCATTCTTGGGATGGTTACTTATTTTTTGTTTAATCAAGTATTATTCCAGCCTGAATTTGTGAAAGTGGTTCAATATATGCCTTTGGTTTCCCTCCCTTTTTCTTCTTTAGGTGGCTAGTGAAGGATATGGATTGGACCACACTATTGCTGTTGATATTTTTGACACTGTAAGGTCCACAAATGGGTTCACAGTTGTGGTAGTTTTGAAGCCTTTTAGCTTTGAAGGGTTAAGACGAAAAGATGAGGTATCATTGATGCTTTGAATAATATACTTTGTTGCTGTAATGGCATAAGAAATCACAACAACATAGCAATATTTATCATAGTTTTTCATACATCTCTGCCTGCAATATGATAAATGTTTCAGTGGGCTCAACATCTTATCAATTATGATCACTAGGGGAAATGCCACAAGAAGTTATCGGACATTTTAATATTTTCAGTTAATGTTTGCTTTAGATTCCTCGTCTAATCATTAATGTTTTGTAATACAGTCATTTTGTCTGTGTGATATATTTATTTGAGTAATGAATTCGCAGGTAGAAGCTTTGAAGGGGAAACTTAAGGATAATACTGATTTACTTATTGATGAATTTGCATGATAGCGTGAAAGAAGCCCAAAAAGCCGAAATTAGCAAAGTAAGTTTCAAAGATGTTAGATAGGATCAAACTTGATTATCATTCACTCTCTCTTTTATTACGAATTTTACGTTTCCATATCCTTCACCCATTCCTTTCTAATACCAGTCTTACTATGTACAGATATTGGAATGCTATAAAGAAGCTAGAATTGGATTTGGGGCTGCTTATGATATCAAAACTTCAATTTTGCAGTCTATATTTGAGATTGGTTAACTTCATTTGGACAAGGTTAACTTCAATGCAGGTAATTGGAATATTTTCCACTGTAGTTCCAATCATGATACGTGCAGATGTGGCATGTTTAAATATCAAAATATATTTTGTGTCTGATTTTTTTTTATTTATGAAGCGAAACAAAGATCTGCTGTATTCAGGTTTTGTTTTAATTATCCAATACCTCTCTGTGTGTTTATGTTTTTTTAAATGGAATATGGGTTTAAATAACTGTTATTTTTCTTTAAAAGGTTGATAATTTTGATTTTTGTTCCGGGGCGTATTAGAAAATACGTGCCATTAGCAATGGGCCAGCGGCCCAATTCAGCAGAACGGCCCAAGACCGTGTCTTGGTCCGCAATTCTCGGCGGCCGGCGCATTTATCGCAAACGGCCAGTCGCCCAAATGCAGATAAATACCACCTTCCCCATGCTTTGTCACGCAATTCCTACCCTCGTGATACCGCCTGCGTTAGCACACCTCTCGACTAGATCGTCGGAGTGTCTTTGCAGTACCACCCGAGGTGCTCTCAAGACCGGTCCCCACACCAAAGAATAAATGACCGGACGAAGGAGGCGATAGAACAACACACTTGGTGATCGAGGTACGATCATTTGGCGACCACAGTGGGAGCCCGAGCGCTGTCCCACTTCAAAGATGGGCCCTAAGAAAATCGTTACGCGGGCATCCACCCAGAACGACCCTGTCGGTCAAGACGCTCGTCCGCAGCAGACACCGGAGGGCGTTCCTCTGACAATCAGTGAATCCCAAGGCAATCCACGCCCGGAACCTTCAGTCCAGGGCGGGCAAGGAGCCGCCTCGGAACCAGAGCATCAACAAATCCCGAACGAACCGGCCGAGGCCGGATCATGGAGCAATTGCCGAACACGTCACCCAGGCCGTTCTCCAGCTACTTGAAACCAAAAATCGACTCATAGCCGACCGGGATAACCTGATAACTCGGCTCGAGAGAGGGTCCATGCCCGCTCGTCAGGAAACGGGACATGGAGCGTCCTCTGCTCAAACTCGCCCTTCACGAAGGGCGTGGCTCCCCGAAGGATCGTCCGCTATCGAGGGAGTACCTCTCGTCGATCCCCTGCTCGAAGGGTTCGGGCGCGCAGATCACCGCCGCAGAACGCGCGATCGCTGCCCCTAACATAATTATGATTATTCGATTCACCTACCAGGCCCGAGTCGGACCGTTCGTCCCACAAGATATTCTTCGTGCGAATCCTCCGACTCCAGGCGCTCTAGGAGCCGGTCGTGGGACCCCTACGACAAATTGAATGAATATCGGAACGGTGAAATCAGAGATGTTTCACGACGACCGAGAAGACATCACTCCATTAGAAACAGAGGCCGTCCGTTCCAAGGGCCCCCTATGCATGGGCACCCTTCCGGCGGTGGATTCTATGGAATACCGACCGGCGAAGCATATCTCACAATGCAGACGTTCGGGCCCAACGACTTCTCGACCGGCGGCCAAGGCCCTTTCACAAGGGAGATTAGACGCTATCGTATCCCCAGGGGGGACCTCGAAAAGCCTTTAACCTCAACAAGTTTGACGGGCGAGGTGATCCTGACAAACATATCAGGTACTTCAACAATTACTGTAGCTACCGAGAGTTGGATTCCATCATGAAGTGCCGGCTGTTCCCACAGTCACTTGACGGACGAGCTCTAGAATGGTGGGGGTCGTTACGGCCGAACACCATTTCCTCTTGGGAAGGATTGATCAGAATCTTTTTGGCAAATTACACTGCCAACCGGTGCCAATATCGCCATGAAGAGCACCTGGACACCATCACCCAGGGGGACAATGAATCATTAAGACGGTACATAGAACGTTTTAACAATGAGGCCGATCAAGTGCACGACCTAACCGACAGGGATAAGTTGAAATACCTCAAGAGAGGCATCCGGCCGGACCACAGATTTGTTGAAGAGTTCACTTTGAATCATATCGACGATCTCAGCACGTTCCTCCGTAGAGCCAACGCCCATATGCATTATGAGGAAACCCTCGCTGCCAGAAAGGCCGCCCGCGTGCGGCCTAGAGAAGACGACAGCAAGCGGGCCAGAAATCAAGACAACAACCGGGACAACAAGCCGGAGTACCGGCCCAAGAAGTATGAGCATCGGACAAGGCTCAATGCTCCCATAGCCCAGATATTTTCCGAGTGTCAGAACAATGAATTTGTCGATGTGAAGAGGCCCGATCCATTGGTACTCAAGAAGGGCGCACGGGCGACCAAAAAATATTGCCGGTACCATAAAAGCAAGGGACACGATACCAATGACTGCATGGCCCTAAAAGATGACATCGAGGATCTCATCCAAAAGGGGAAGCTGAAGCAGTATGTCCGAGCTGAGGGTGCCGGCCGACCTGAAGAGAAAGCCGGAGGAAACAAGCCCCAATCAAAGGGCAAAGAAATTACTGCAGCAACCATAGAGGCAATAGCGGACAAAGACACCTCCGAAGAGGACGTCCGGATGTCCAACGGCCGGAGAGTGGCCATGGTGATTCAAGGAGGAAACCCCTTAGAGAAAAGGGATTCGAAGAAAGCTATAAAAAGAAAATGGAACGAGTTGATGATGGTTGGGTCTACATCTGCGGAACGTCCGGCTTCAAAAAAGCCGCCCATTTCCTTTGGAGATGAAGATTTGCTGGACGGAAGGGCCAATAGCTATGCACCGTTGGTAATCAGGGCGGTAATGGCCAATACCGAAGTACGCCGAATCCTGGTCGACCAAGGCAGTTCGGCCGACATCATATTTCAAGAGCTGATCGACAAGCTCAATGTCGACCGGAGTGAGATCATTCCACAGACCGATCCAACACCCCTAACAGGGTTCAACGGGGCAGTCACTTACCCCTTGGGAACGATAGATCTCTTGGTCACCTTTGGTGATGACTCAGGAACGAGCACCAAATACCGGACGGTGAAGGCCACATTCCTAGTCCTACCCATCAAATCCTGCTATCAGTGTATTATAGGCCGACCGACCCTAGGGAAGTTGGGGGCCGTAGCCTCCACAGTCCACCTGAAGATGAAATTTTACAGCAAGGACGATCAAGTGGTGACAGTGTTAGCCGACCTAGACGCGGCCAAGAAAAGCCATTATCTGTATCAAGACATCCGCAACGAGCAAGATAGAGATCTCGACCCACGAGCAGACGGAGAAAAGGCACCAAGTCAACCTCGGCCGACTTAGATGCCCTGTATGACCACGATAGCGACCTGCAGGACGGCGATGATGAATTAGCCCGCGAGCTAAAAATAGACCAAGAGGCCCGAGCCACATGGAGAGCTAGTTGACGTCCAACTAGGGGCGACCTGAGAAGACGCGGTCCAAGCTTGGGCGCGGACTACCCGAAAGCGGTCGAGCGGATCTCACACCGCCTTAAGGAGTATGCGGACTTGTTTGCATGGCAAGCATCCGACATGCCCTGCATCCCAACGAAGTTGCATGTCATCACTTCGCGATAGATGAAAATGTCGGACGGTAGCCCAAAAGAAGGCGAACCCAAAATCAAGAAAAATCCCGGCAAGGCTCGAGCGGTTGACGACCTAGTCAAGGCCGATTTCATTGAAGAGATAAAATACACAACCTGGCTGTCAAACGTGGTTCTGGTCAAGAAGAAAAACGGCAAGTGGCGCATGTGCGTCGACTACACAGATCTGAACAAGGCATGCCCGGCGGATGCCTTCCCGTCTTGAGCATTGATAAATTGGTCGACGGGGCATCGGGCTATAAATTACCGCTGCCTCTGGATGCCTATTCTGGGTACAATCAGATCACGATGCATCCGCCCGATCGCCACAAAACTGCCTTCATGACCGATCGTGGCAACTTCCAGTACAAGGTCATGCCGTTCGGCCTGAAGAACGCTGGGGCGACATACCAGCGGATGATGAACAAGATCTTCAAGGATCAGATCGGTCGAGTAGCTGAAGTTTACCTTGATGATATGATCATTAAGAGCGAGAACGCCCCGCGATGCGGCCGACTGAGAGAGAGTCTTTAAAGAAGCGAGAAAAAATTCCGCTTAGGCTTAACCTTGCAAAAGTGCACCTTTGGAGTTAGGGCCGGCAAATTCTTGGGGTTTCATCGACCGAAGGGGATAGAGGCTAACCTGCATAAATGTAGGCGGCCGATGTACATGAGGCCGCCCACCACAAAAAAAATCCAACGGTTGAATGGCATGGTCGCGCCTGTCAAGATTCATACCTAGATCTGCGCATGCAAGCCGCTCCCTATTTTAAACTGTTGAAGAAGGAAGTAGAGTTCGAATGGACCAGACCAAAGGCGAACGCACTCGGAACAATTAAAGGAGGCTTTGACCAATCCACCCATCATGACAAAGCCCGAGCCCGGGGAAATTCTATATTTGTACTTAGCCATAATCAAGAGGTATTGAGTGCCGTCTGGTTAGAGAAATTGACTCAAGGCAAAATCCGGTCTACTTCATCGCCAGCGTGTTGCGCAGGACCTGAGCCGAGATACCGTGAGGATCGAGAAGCTAGCACTTGCACTACTAGTGGCCGCCGCGCTGAGACCATATTTCATGGCTCACCAGTGTCGTGGTAAGGAGACGGACCAACCCCATAAGACAGATCCTCCACCGGCGGACTGGCGGGACGAATGATCAAATGGGCGTGAGAACTTAGCGACCGGCATCAAGTTCGAGTCCAGATCGGCCGCTAAGGCTCAAGTGTTGGCCGACTTTATTGCAGAAATGACCCCAACGCAAAATGGCCGGCCGGACACAATGTGGACATTGCATGTGGACGGCTCCTCTAACAGCAAACGCAGCGAGGCGGGCCTTATATTAGAGAATTCAGAAGGACTTGCGGTAGAAGTGTCCCTGACATTCGCGTTCCACACATCCAATAACCAAGCTGAGTACGAGGCATGCATAGCCGGGCTGCAGCTTGCAAAAGAGTTCAACGTCGACCGGGTAGAGCTACACTCCAGATTCGCTTCTTCGTCGCCTCCCGCATCCAAGAGTTGTACGACGCTAAAGACGAAGTGTTGAAGAACTACCTGGCCAAAGTAAGAGAGCTCCTCCGTCAGTTCGACCGGGCGGAGATCAAACACGTACCGAGGACAGAAAATGTCCGGGCCGACATCCTGTCAAAGCTAGCCAGCACGAAGGCACCGGGCAACCATAGAAGTTTAATCCAAGAAACCTTGACTCGGCCGAGCGTCTCAACAAAGCCTAGCCAATCCTTGGCCGTCCTCACTATAGAAGCAGGAGACGATTGGATCACTCCTATCCTGCGCTACATCACATTGGGTGAGGAGCCGGCCGATCCAAAGAAGGCCAAGACTTTGAGATTACGGTCCACCAATTATTCTGTGATCGAAGGGAAGCTATATAGGAGGGGACTCTCATGCCCGCTCCTCCGTTGTCTATCGTCGGGCGAATCCAGCCATGTCCTACAAGATATACATGAGGGATTATGTGGCAGCCACCAGGGCGGACGGTCAATAGCAAAGAAGGCGCTCAGAGCTGGGTACTACTGGCCGACCATGGATGAGGATGCCAAGAAGCCGTGCGAAATGCAAGAAATGCCGATACATGCCGATGTCCACATCGCCCCTCATCGTAATCGCAAAGCCTCACTTCACCATGGCCGTCGCTTTGGTGGGGATGGATTTGCTCGGTCCCTTTCCACCGCACCCGGCCGACTAAGTCGATAAAGTTAAAAGATTTTCCACCACCGGTGAGTGGCGTCTCCCATATCCTCGCCGCCACGACATCGATCACCGGTCGTCGCTTCCGCCGACCGGCCACCGCTTCCAGTGTGGTGGCGGTGGAACCCAAGACTTCGCCCGATTCCGTCGAGGTCGATAGGAGACGCCGCCGCCGAGCCGGAGCTAGAGGAGCGTGATGACGACGGCCGACCGACGGAAACGCATCTCTACGATTTTGGGAGAACCGTCCGCTCTCCCGATGATATAGACTTCGGTCCTTTCTCGGCTCTCGCCGAGAACGCGACGCCATAAGTGCTAGGCTCTGCTGGCGAGGGCACCGTGATATGCGGCGGTGCAGCTTAGTCTGGCCGGATCCACCTATGAAACGGACATGGCGTCAAGGTTCACCGAGCCAAGCCACTCGGGAGAGAAGGGCGACGTGGTCGTCCCCTCGACCGACGCCTCCTTTCACGAGGCGTGGAATCTAACTAAAGGAAAGCAATAAAGCGGAAAATAAAGAAACAAAGACAAAGAGGAGCGCCTACCAAGGAGAAAGCGATTTGGAAAAAGAGCGGCGAACGGAAGATTCTCGAACGAAGCTCGTGGCGCCCGCGCATAACTCTCGGCCAGCGGAGAATGCTTTTCGTGTGTTGAAGACGCTACGACTGTGGTCCTATTTATAGGAGGGCCCACGACGGCGTCACGCCCCTGCCACCGCCGCCTCACCCCATCCGTTGTATGGGAACACCAAAAGCGCCTCGAGACACGCAAAAGTCACCGTAATCATTACGCATTAATGGCGTGGTCGAAGCCCAACGCCACAACCGGGTCACCGGTATTCCATATAAGACCGCCTCACGCCGCGCGAGACGAATATGCCACCTTGCCGGGGCGGGAGTTCAAGCCTCGGCCTTCCTACGACCCTGGGCTTGGGGGCAATCGTTCGGGCGTATTAGAAAATACGTGCCATTAGCAATGGGCGGCCCGATTAATGAAACGCCCAAGACCGTGTCTTGGTCCGCAATTCTCGGCGGCGCGATTTATCGCAACGGCCGGTCGCCGCCCAATATAAATACCACCTTCCCCATGCCGCCAGTACGCACTTCTACCCCGTGATACCCTGCCCGTTAGCACACCTCTGACTAGATCGTCGGAGTGTCTTTGCAGGTACCACCCGAGGTGCTCTGAAGACCGGTCCCCACACCAGCAACAGCGACCGGACGAAGGAGCAGTAAACAACACACTTGGTGATCGAGGTACGATCAATTTTGTTTTGAAGTTTACTTGTTTTTGAAATATTAAAGACATGAGGCATGTCGAAGAGTGTTGCCTTTATAACAATTCAAAAGATCTTGTCATAAGGTTATGTTGGCTGGTTTATTGAAGTGCGAGAGATCTGTATGCAAATGACTTTCATCCTTTTAGTGATTGACATGCTTAATATAGTTGTGTTGTGTAGTGCAAAAGTGGATTCCTTTCACATTGAATTCTTGGATTTTTAACAACCATTTAGTTAAGAAAATAAATTAGGAAATATATAAGGTTTATGGATGTTTCAATGCAGTCTAGTTGGATACTTAAGAAGTCAGGATGTTTTAGACAATAAACTTTCGATGCATTATGGAGTTGTCCCATATGAATCGATATACAATTTTTGTCTCACGTCCTCTTTTTATCTTACTCATTTTACGTTATGTTATGTTATGTTATGTTTGTATTATTAATGTCCAATAAGTTATGTTTTGAATTTCAGTGCAATGGCTTAAAAACAAAACCAAGTTGTTTGAACCCACATATCTGTACACTGTGGAAAAGGTACATCGGTCTTCTTTGTGCATTCAATCTTTAAGTTGATTAATTCCACGTGACAAACTTTCTGCAAGATATAGTTTATACTTTTGATTTTGTGACTTGTCGAAGATTGCTCTTCTCTATTGCTGATCATATAATTTATTCTGCAGGGTTATTTTTTATTACCTGAAAGTGCCAAATCTCAGCATAATATCCGTACTGTGAATGTTAGCATATCAGCTTGGCACTCCTGTAAAAGTTATAGCATGATTACCTGGTTTTGGTCCCATCAGTGACAAGTTATCTCTATCAGAAAGCTACTTTGATGTAGTTTTGTTACTGAAGGGTGTAAACTGTTTTGCTGATACGGAAGTTGTTCTTTGCATTTCATTGATTTCGTGTAATAGTTCTAAGATATTACCCTGTTTTCTTCAATTGAATATTCTTCAGTTGGACTTTCATTTTATGGTTATGGTTTTCCACTAGTTGGTACATGTCTTGAGATTGGTGCAGTGCAGATATTAGTGGTTATTGTTTTTTCTCTTGTGATGCGTGGTTTCCTTAATCTCATCTGTGGATTCGGTTAGTTTCTTGTCATGTCTTCTATTTTGTTTCTTGGATTATATTTATTGATCTTGACTCTGAATATGTTGATAGGGACATTATAATATCAGTCTTTCTGCGTACTTTCCGTCAAACAACAGAATACCGTAGGGACATTATAATATCAGCAGTACTTGAGCCTAATGTGGAGCCCAACCTACTTATAACAATTGTCCTTACACTTGGGTAAGTATCTTTGTATAATTTGATGGAACAAATTCCAAATATTTTCGAAAATTATTATAAACCTACTATCTAAAAAAATAAGAAGGCTTAATGGCTATTTAAACTACTAATTAATATTAAAGAAATATTTCTTATTGATAATTTACTATCTAACTTTTACCATCTACTATAATCTATTAATCAATTAAAATAACCAATTGAAATTACGAGATAACTACACTGATATGTAAAAAAAATACGGGATAACTGCGGTGATATATAAAAAAACACGGGATTAATATTTGCCATTGATAATTATAATTTTTGAAGACTACTATAAACCTACTATCTAAAACACAAGAAGGCTTAATGACTATTTAAACTGATTAATACCTAAAAAAGACAAATAATTGTCACAGATATATAAAAAACACAGAATAATTATTTCTTATTGATCATCTACTATCTATCTTTTACTATCTACTATATAATCAATTTAAACTATGAGATAATGCACTGAACTCACACATAAAAGCACGAGATAGCTGCACTGATATATAAAAAAAATATGGGGATAACTGCAATGATATATATATATATATATATATATATATATATATATATATATATATATATATATATATATATTGTTCGTACACGAACTAGAGAGAAATACCTTGCAGTAGGAGATCGGTTGTTCGAGATGAACCTTCAAGCCGAGGTGGAGGCGTCCGGGTTGGATCTTCGTCCGAGGTTGATGCCGGCGGGGGTGGTACCTACAAAAGAGACTCTGACGCTCAATTCAGTAGGTGGCCGAGGTTAGGGAAAGCAGAGAAAGAGAGAGAGAGAGAGAGAGAGCTCTAGGAGAAGAATGTAATACCTTGGCCGTCGGATCTTGAGAATGGATCTTGACCGTCGGTGTAACACCCCGATTTTCGTGTATCGTGTTTTGTTTAATATGTGCTCGTTTTATGAACTATTTTGATATATAAGATTATATTATTTTAATTATTGTGTGTGTTAATTATTCAAAATTAATTGAAATCACATTTAAATGTATTTTTATATACAATCGGTAATATACGATTGTTATTATATATTTATTTGATTTTTATAAAATATTAGTGTTTGAGATATTATTTTTTTAGAACATCAATTTGGGCTATTGAGGTGTTAAAATAATAGATGTATTAGAATTGGGGCTTTAAAAATGAATCAAAATGGAGTGCTTGGGCCTTGCTGTCTGAGAGATATTGGGCCGACGCAATATTCAACGGCGCTTTGTAGCCCAGGTCAGAACAGTGGCCCCCCAAGTCGAGGTCAGTCAAGCATGGTAATGGTGGCCTCGGCTTGAGATGCCATGAGCCAAGTAGATAGTAGTAGAATATATGAGAGAGAAATAGATATACCTGGTGTGAGGCTTGGGCGTTCGGCCTCGATTTCCGAGATCGCTATGGATCCGATTTCGGGATCGCTGTGGATCCGTCTCCTGAATCGCTGTGGATTTTTGACCTGAAAAAGCTTGACAGAGCATTTAAGCTCGGATCAAGTAAATCCTGACTGAGCATTTAAGCTCGGAGCCAGTTGTCCCTCGACAGAGCATTTAAGCTTAGAATCAAGGTCTCGACAGAGCATTTAAGCTCGGAATCGAGAAGGGGCGAAGGCGCTGAGAGCTTCTTCCTTCGGTCGCGCAATCGGACTTAGAGTCCTCAATACGTGAGAAGGTTGTGTCAGTGAAGGCACGGGTCGAAGTCGCCCTTGTACTTCTTCCCCCAGCCTCTGGTGTACCCACGAGGGCAGACCAGTGGGGGGGGGGGGGTTGGTTCGCGCCGCCACTCACCCGTCTCGGATATTTTGACGAGTAAAGAGTGGCCGACGACGCGAAGCATTAGGGTCGGTGAGGACCTGAGCCGTTGTGGGCCTCGCCTGCACCCCGTGATGGAGCGTATGAGCTCGAAATCACGGAGGGCTTTCTTTGACGGCCTCGCCTCATCCCGTCGTCCCGCCGAGTGGCCAGCTCGGTGTTGGAGTCAGGGGAGAGGGGCATTGCAATAGGTCGGGAGCTAGTGTCACCGAGGATCCTGCATGTTAGTAAAACAGGAATATTCTAAATAGTGAATTTAAAGTGGATAGGTGTGAGAGTCGACCGAAGAGAGGAGACTAAGGCCGAGGCTGATCTGAAGCCCGATAGAAGGCAATAAGTGAAGGCCAATGTTGGTTTGAAACCTGGCTGAAGATAATAATCTGAGGCCAGGGTTGATCTGAAGCCCCGACTGAAGAAGATAAGATGAGGCCGAGGTTAATCGGGAACCCGACTGAAGATAATAGTCCGAGGTCGGAGTTGATCTGCAGCCCGACTGAAGAAGAAAAGATGAGGCCGAGGTTGATCTGGAACCTGGCAGAAGAAGATAAGATGAGGCCGAGGTTGATCTAGAACCTGGCTGAAGATGAATAGTCTGAGGTCGGGGTTGATCTTAAGCCTGACTGAAGATAAGATGGGCCCGAGGTTGATCTGGAACCTGGCTGAAGATAAATAGTCCGAGGCTGGGGTTGATCTGAACTCTAGCCTCCTCATTAAGTACGTGGTGACCACGATCTTAGTAGCCCCCACTTTGTGTTAACTCCTGTCAAAAAGGAAACGAACACAAACTCCAAAGAAAGATATCGTCATTAGAGCTATCAGCGTTAGATTAGCCCGAAATGGACCGTGAGTGTTTACATTGCTCATCTCGTCATGTGTTCGGTACCTAGGCTTTGAAAAAGCTCTCCGGCCAGGGGTACTTAGCTGTCCCGAGATCATCTGGTTGTTGTTTGGTGCTCGGAATCCAGGCTCGAGTGGTGGAGGTCCGAGCGTGCCCACGTTGGGTGGGGGGTACCTGCAAAACACTCTGACGCTCAAGTCAGTATATGCCCGAGTATATGCAGGTGAATAAGATAAGCATGCAGAGAATGAAAAGAGAGAGGAGGAAGGAAGGGCTCAGAGAGAGTGATGTAGCAAATGAGGAAAAAACGTACCGGGGTAGAGGGGGGACCTCTATTTATAGGGAAAGAAGGCGTACCATAGCCGTCGGATCGGGCAGGAGGATCCTAGCCGTTGGCCTTGCTGAAGCGATGAAAAGCAGAATGGACCGAAGAGTTGGGCCGGCCTAATGCTCACTACGGCAAGAGAACAGCGTAAGTTCAAGCAGGAGTTGCACGATTACTTTGAGAAAAGTAGACCTTGTATTTGCATTTTTATGTTTCCTTGCTTTCGGTAGACCGGGCTAATACTGACGTTGAATTCCGTTTGTTTCTCTATTTTGCAGATAAAATGGAGCATCTCGATACCCTTTTTGCCGAGACCTAGCTGGACACAAATGTTGAGATACCTGTTACTGTGCTGACGAGCACGCAAAAGAAGAAGGAGGACAGGCAAGCCTCGTCTACCCATGCTGAACCGATGCCCAAACCCAGTTCTTCCAACGCTACCAAAGGCGACAAAGCAGAGGAAGAAGAGAAAGAGGGACATCGAGAAAAGCTCCTCCAAGGCTGGAACTCCTGTCGGCCCCTCAGAACCTTCCAAGGCCACTCAACCTGGCGCTGACAAGGACTGAGGAGCCGGATCAAACCCCGACAAAAGGCTGAAGAGCGCAGCGGACCCGGCTGAGGAAGTCACCGCTGCCGACTTTGCTGCAATGGCTAAGGTGGCCAGATTGGGCGCCGAGGACTTCGAAAAAATGAGGAAAGTGGTCCTGGTGAACACACTAGAAAATATGGCAGGTATGTAATCTGAGACTCAAGCATATAACCACCGTTTAGCTCGCAAACTCGCTTGGGTCCGAATTGAACTTAAATATGCCTGCCGTGAATATGTAGAGCTGTTGAAGGAGAACCTAGAGTTGCGAGCTGAATGCGAGAAGAATGCCGATCTGCTGAACCGGCCGATCGCTGCTGAGAAGCAAGCTACAGATAATAAAAAGAAAGCTACTGAACTTGACAAAGTCTTCGGGGATCTGCAGGATGCTCGGGACGGACTGGCCCAAGTGCAAAGGACGCAGAGGCTGCTTTGGCCAAGGCTGAAGAGGCAGAGAAAAGGTGCCAGGCTTTAAAGAAATCCAACGCCGAGATGGCCAAACTTGGGTATTCCAGGTGCCTTTCTCAGGTCTTGGTGATTGACCCTGACTTCCCAGTGAAACGAGTGAATCTCACCCAACGGGTCGAGAACGGCAAGATTCTGGGGAGAGATGGGCATGTAGTCTATGCTCCTGCGGTTGAAGAGAAAGCAGCCGAGGAAGAAAGACATGCAGCCGGCGGTGAGGCGGGGGAGAATTGAATTTTCTAGCCTTTATTCCTGTAATTTGTAATTTCTTTTTCGAACAATGAGAGGTGGTCTCGGGCATGTCCGGGGCCATCCTAGGGATGTACGTACAGTCGGGTGCCAACCCCTTTTTCTGGCTATTTAAAAACCTGCATTTCTATTCAATTGCTAATAATTCCAAATATGAATGTATGTTTGAGTGCGTACCTGCGGCCGGCAGTTAAGATAGGTTCGTTGCCGCTTCAGGCATTTAGAGAGAACCAGGAATCAGGCAAGTGTAGGAACTTAGCCGAGAAGAGATGAGGCCGAGGTGGCCGACCGCTGAGTGCCGTGGAGGCAGGCTCACTGTCCTTGCAAGATAGGAAGACCGCTGTGGGTCCCCTTCTCCTTCTTCTTACCGATGCCAGCTGTGTGGCGATCGGCCTTGGTACCGGAGCTGTTGGGGGTGCCCGGCCTTCACTTTCATCCTACCGAGGCCAGCTGTGTGGCAAATCGGCCTTGGTACCGCGCAATGGGTCTCCTTCCTTCGGCCTCTCGATGGAACTCGTCAGTTCAAGAATCAAGAGGGAAGGCTGGGCACGCATAAAGCGTGCACTGAAAGCTGCTCGACTTCGACGGGACTCGTCACCACACGCGAGAGGAAGGTAAATCTCGACGGATTCTCGGTGAAGTGAAAACTTAACAAGCCAGAGAATTGTTGAAGCCTGAAGAGGCTATCCAGGTTTGAAGGGGTCGGGTTCCCTGATGACAGTGAAAACTTAACAGTGAGAGAACCGTTGGAGCATGAAGAGGCTATTCACGTAGAGCTCGGAAGCGAGCTGTTGAAGCCTGAAGAGGCTATTCGTAGAGCTCGGAAGCGAGCTGTTGAAGGCTGAAGAGGCTATTCAAGTAGAGCTCGGAAGCGAGCTGTTGAAGCATGAAGAGGCTATTCAGGTCCAAAGTGAGCTCGGGGCAGGATGAGTTCTGGAAAGCCAACTAGCCTCCCACTGTGGTCGCCATTGTTCGGTACCTAGGCTTTGAAGAAGCTCTCCGGCCAGGGGTACTTAGTTGTCCCGAGATCATTTGGTTGCTGTTTGGTTCTCGGAATCCAGGCTCGAGTGGTGGAGGTCCGAGCGTGCCCACGTCGGGTGGGGGTACCTGCAAAACACTCCGACGCTCAAGTCAATATATGCCCGGGTATATGCAGGCGGAAAAGATAAGCATGCAGAGAATGAAAAGAGAGAGGAGGAAGGAAGGGCTCAGAGAGAGCGATGTAGCAAATGAGGAAAAAACGTACCGGGGTAGAGGGGCAGACCTCTATTTATAGGGAAAGAAGGCGTACCGTAGCTGTCGGATCGGGCGGGAGGATTCTAGCCGTCGGCCTTGCTGAAGCGATGAAAGGCAGAATGGACCGAAGAGTTGGGCCGGCCCAATGCTCACTGGGGAGTTGCAGCCCAGGTCGGAACATCATGTATCGAAAGAATGCCATAAGTAGTGTAGTGGCGTGTCGTACAATGAATATTTGCAACCAATATGGTAGTAACAAATGTGATATCGGTGATTGATTTCATGTTTACTATCCTACTGTTGTCAAATGGAAAATTGAACCTGGATGTTGAATAAAGAGTGGGATCTCGAGCTATGCAGGTGACAATTCTTGCATTTAAGTTATCTCTTTAGAGCTCATGGCCATGAAACTGAAATCACCCCATGGTGCTGACATCACATCATGACATCACGTAGTCGAGCTTGCAGAGTGATGGCCAAGATCAACATTAAGGTTAGAGTAACATTGAGGTCGGATTGATGTAGCGACCTCGGTCTCCGAAGTGGTCGTTGATATGGCGAATTGATTCAGACCTCGGCATCGGCACCATGGGTCAAAAACTCACCGCATGAAAATGAATTAGCCATAGCATATGTGGAATTTCAGTATTGCAAAAGAGGCGTCTTAATCTACACTTTTCTAGTGCATATAATGAAGTCAATTATTAGGAAATTTTGCTAAAACATTTAAAGCATAACCTGGAGAGGCCACGGTACCAAATACTAAAGCTTGTAAAGTGAACCACTTGTGCAGCGTGGGTGGAGTGGATTTGGCATTTTTATCGGAACACACATAGTTGGGCTTTTTCTGGAATGGGCCATGCTCATGATGAATTGACCCCCAAAGAAGACCATGTGGTGAAAAGGAAATATGTGAAGGAGAGCACACATGGTTGGGCATTAAATTGATAACGACATTACTGGGACACATGCTTGAAGAACAATGGCCAAGCTCGGCGGTAACGTAATGGAGCCTTTATCCATGAATGGTAAGTGATCTTAGTTTCGGCCTCGGGGCGAAAGTAAACTTTGATAATGCAAAACGGCCTCGGGAGGTGACCTTGGATGGGAGCTCGGATCCGTAATTATAATTAAAGTCGAGGAAGGTCGGACTCCAAGCTCGGATATGTACATTACGACTTCGTTGCTGGTGTCTGTCGTCTTTGAGTTTGACGAATTCGAACATGGAATTCGCGGCGACAAGGCTCTAATCCAGATTCAAGATCGGAATTGGAATTGGTGCAGGATCCGGTGAATTGAGTGACAATCTCGAATTAGATGAAATTGATGGAATCGGGTGTAGCATCTCACTTGCAGGAATTCGTGAAATTAAATGCGGTGCATACCCAATTAAATCTGTAACACCCCGGAAATATTTAATTGAATTATTAAGTTTATTTGGGGCGTGATTAATTTGATTAAAAATGATGGGTGTTGTTCAGGAGGTGGAACGAGTAAAGAGGGTGGTGTTGGCGTGGGAGGCCCAAAATAAGCTGGCCGAGTCCACGCCTTAAACCCTAGGGTCTAAGCCAAGCTTCTCTCATTTTCAAATTGTTGAGAGAAAGAAACCAGAATTGAGAGAGGGTGAGGGCGCTGCGCTAAAGGAGTGGAATGAAGGGGAATCTTCTCAAGTTTTCTTCAGGTGAGAGTTCTTAATCCTTCTATGTCGTTTTTCTTCCTTTTCCTAGTGTTGTAGCCTTCAATCCCTAACCTCCATTGTGTTGATTACTCATTGATCAAAGGAGAGAGCGTGGCTACGGTTTCGAAGGAAGAAGAAGAAGTTTCGTTCGTTGTGTTGCTGGGTTTTTGTACGTGACTCCTTCGTCGTTGTTTCCGGATCATACAAATTCAAGGTAAGGGTGAGTGTTTCGGTTTAACATGATTGAGTAAATAGTGGGGTTTTGTGGGGTTTGTGGGAATTGATATTGTTGATGAAATTGATGATGTTTGATGAATTCATGTTGTTGAAGAGTATAACAGCCCGGGTCCACCACCCCAGCGCTATTACTCAAGATCTTTTCTACCCCCTTGTAGAATTTTTGCCTTCCGTGGGATTCGAACCTTGTACATGGGGCTCAAATACAAAGTTCCACTCTTTCCCACTACCAATTGAGCTAACACCCTAAATAATTTAATTAAGAAATTGATTAAATTGTTTAAGTGTTGCACTATTTTTAATTATATTAAATTATAATATAGTGTTTATGATTTAGTATTTTAATTTAATAGAAGGAAGTGGTATTAGAAATAATGAGTCGCTTGCTTTGGGCCCAGGAGCCCAAGCCCAATGACTTAGGCTCCTAGGGTTAGTGCATTCGCACCAAAGGAGGAAAAAGAAAGAAAAAACGAAAGAAAGGAAAAAAAAGAGGAGAACGGCGCACCAAGAGAGGAGAAGAGAGAGAGAGCTTGATCGCAAGGGAGAAAGGAGAAGAGGAAAGCTCCATTGTTGCCGTGGTTTTGGTGGTGACTCAAGGAGAAGGAATTTCTATGGTTGAAATAAGGTAAGGGGAGTCTCACTCTATAATAGAGGATATAATAGGTTGTATAGTAGTCATAGAGTTTGATTTGATGTTATTTGATTGTCAATTGAGTGGTTGTTGGGTGAATTTGAGAAATTACATGTTAGAAATCGATTTAGGGCTTTAAATTGGGGGTTTTATGTTCTCGATTGGTTTTTACGCATGATTGAGTGTTATGGTATGCAATTGAGTGTGTTGACATGATTATAATTGGTATTTGAGTGATATAAGATGATTTGAATTGAAAGAATTTGAGAATTTGGAGTTGTTGGTGTTCGGGGGCGCCAAATGGCTAGGATTCTCGCGCCCGTGTAATCAGAGCGATGAGGCTAGGTGCCGTGTTGCCGCTCGGGCGCCACTTTGCTGAGGAATTGGCGCCTGGGTTACTGTTCACGTGCTGGAATTGTGTCTGAGTGCAGGAGTGTCGGTGATTGGGCGCCAGAATGTGGGTGTTTTGGTGCTCGGGAGTGAAACTTAGCGTTCTAGGCACAATTTCGTGCCATCTTTTGCATTCACCGCCCAAATCCAATTTTAAGTGTTTTGCTCGAATGGTTTTCTACAGTTACAGTGTTATTTTACAAATGTCCCGCTGGGGTGGCTTTGTGTGTGTAAATGGGGTGGGTGGAGTGAAACTTACATTTCTCGGGCATATTTTATCTTGTGCCATATTTTGCATTCACCGCCCAAATCCAATTTTAAGTGTTTTGGCTCGAATGGTTTTCTCGTTACAGTGTTATTTTACAAATGTCCTGGGGGGTGGCTTTGTGTGTGTAAATGGGGTGGGTTGAGTGAAACTTACATTTCGGGCATATTTTATCTTGTGCCATATTTTGTATTTACTCGCCCAAAAACCTTTTTGAACATTTTGCTCGAGTGGTTTTCTGCTTTCATGTGTTATTTGAGAGATGTGCTAGAAGGCATTGCCGTGGCGCTATAAGTGTGCGCCAGGGGTAGTTTGGGTGAAACTTAGAGTTCTAGGCATAATTCACCGTGCCATATTTTGTATTTACTCGCCTAAAAACCTTTTTGAACATTTTGCTCGAGTGGTTTTCTCGATACCATGCGTTGTGTGCTCTGGGTCAAAGTGGGCGCTAATCAGTCTTTGCCAGTGGCGCCAGCAGCGCCGTGTTCGAGTTTGTGTCCGAGTTTGTGTCCGAAGTTGGTGTCAGGTTTATGTCTAGGACTGTGCCGCCCTGCAGGGCGCCAGATTGCTAGAAAAGTGGCGCCAGTGGGTCGTGTTGCCACGCGGGGCGCCAAATTGCTTGAAGCCGTGCCTAGTCTTTGTGTTGCACCGTGGGCGCGCCGAATGTGGGGAAATGGCGCCTAGTCGCCAAGTGCCTAAGCGTGTGTTGTTTTGGTCCCTAGGTGACAGCTTGGTCCCTAGATGACTCGCTTGGTCCTAAAAGGTGGTTTAGGTCCTCGAGTGAGGTTGAGTCCTCTAGATGAGATTAGTCCTTGGGACTTAATTATGTTGAGCTTGTATCTTGAGATGACTGAGGATGCCATGGGGGCATGAGTCGGAGGGCCAGGCCATGGGGGCTATAAAGGAGATTAATAATGAGGTAAGAGTTAGTGCGTGAATTGAGATGTTTTGAGAATGTGCTTGTGTTGTATTCATGGAGTCTCATGCATACATTCTTACTATGCCATGAGTTTTTATAAATCGATTGAAGCTCGAGGGCAAAGCCGAGGCCGCAGTCATGAGGACTCCATTTGATAATGAGACTGCCGGAGGGCAAATAATGAGACTGCCGGAGGGCAAATAATGAGACTGCCGGAGGGCAAATGGTACCACATGCATAACTACATTGCATACATTCGCATGAACACATGAACATTATTGAGTGATGATAAGTATGATTGATTGTGCTGTGAACTGTGATTGTATATATTGCCTATTATCACTTTTATTATATAGTTCGAGACTCACCCTTTCTGTTGTTGTTTACCACAGGTAGTCATGAGTGAGGGCTTACTAACTTCACTATTCCCTGAGTCGGTCTGCTCTGATACGTAGCACCTAGGGGATGGGTTATGAACTGTAGTTTGTTCTGTTTTGCTCCTTGTTGAGCCTCATATGTATTGTTTTGAGACTACTGATTTATTTCTCATTGAGATAGTGTTTTATTCCACAAGTGGCACTTATTTTCATAGTGCGTGGTTTTATTTGCTAAAGTTTGTGAGTTCTACCTTTGAGATGGTGTTACGTATTTTTGAGTAAAGAGACGTTTAAGTTATTTGTTGTTGAGTTTGATGGAGTAGTTGTGTAACATTCCATTGGATGATTTTCAAACGAAAAATGATTTTTATACTCTGATTTTTACTATAAAGTACCGGGTAGAAATGGGGTGTTACAAAGAGTGTCGATGTTGTTTTTGATGAAATTGATGTTATTTGAAGAATTTGATGATTCGTTGGAATGAAAATGTGAGAGTCTTCTTGATTAAATTTGATGGTTTATGTTGATGAATTGTTGATTGTTCTTGATGAACCATTAGTGAGATTTGATGATTGATTTGGTGAATAAAACGTGTTTTTGGTGTTGATGATCTGAATTTTTTGCACATTGCGCTGCTTTCGCCTAATCGCGCCGCTTCGCGCAGCAGTCGCGCTCCAGCGCAAGCGCTTACGCCGTGGCCTGCCGCCGCCCCAATCACGCCTCGCCGCGCCAACGCGCTTCCACGCGCGAGTCACTGTTCCTCACTGTTTTCTTGCTGTTTTCTCACTGTTTTTCGCAGTTTTTAAAGGCGATGTTTTCTCCACAAAAATATGATGCTTCTTCCATTAAAAATATGATGTTTCTCCCATAAAAATGTGATGTTTCCACTAATAAAAATGTGACGTTTCCCCAATTCAAACGTAGTGTTTCCCAAGCTTGAAAATGTGGTGTCATTTTTCCGAATTTAAAATATGCTTTCCTCCAAATTAAGATGTGATGTTTTATAAATTAAAACGGGATATTTTTCTAGACTCTAAACGTGTTGTTACCCAAATTTCAAAAGTGATATGTGTGATGATGATGTAACATGAATTATGATGACTTGTGACGAATATACTCTATGAGTATGATTATGATGATGCTGGAATGTGATTGTGATGTATTACGACGAATACACTCTATAAGTGTTTTATGACGAATTGCACATGTGTCCATAGAGTCTCATAGCATGTGCATAATGTGACGAATAGGCTTCGGCCTCTCGCGACGAATAGGCTTAGGCCTCTTATTGATGACAGTGTGCCCCTAGTGGCTTATTATGACGAGTATGGTACCAACATGCATATACCCAGGTGTGGGTTGCATTTACATGCATATTCATGACTGCGACTTGTTGTCAAATGGTGGTTTGAGTTGGTGTTTGGCGAAGACGATATGGTGTTGATAATGATGTTGTATGATTGTTTTTTCATTACTTTACTATGTGCTTGATTATGTTTTGCTGAAATTCTCACCCCTTCTGCTTGGAATGTTGCTCTTTTGTGGCAATGCTGCAAGTAACCGCGAGTGAAGGTCTTGCTGCCTTCTGTGTTAGCTATTGGGCTGTCTGTCGAGTCGCTCTCTGATACCGTAGCACCTAGGGGGCGTAGTTGAAGTTTGTTAGCTATTAATTAACTGTTCAATGATTATGTTGAGAATGTGAGATGTGTTTTAAGGGGCTTAGTGATGTTATTATTTTATTCCGCTGTGTCGTGTTGATTTATGAGGTTTAATTTTTATGACGATGGTTTTGCTGCACAAACTTTAATGAGTGCAAATGATGAGTTTTTTTTATGACGAGGTAACATTTCTTTTCTACCAATTAAATTAATATTTTTGAAAAGGAAATTACTCTGATAATGACGTGTAAATTGAGGGGTAGAAAAGGGGTGTTACATTAGTGGTATCGAGAGCGCCTGGTCTGTCCTACTGCATTGGTTGTTAGTCGCCAAGTTGAGTAGTATTTGAGCTTTGCTACTCGCTTCAATTATGTTCTTTGTTGCAGCTAGAATGGCGGGATCGGAACGATGTCGCACTTGTCGCCGCTGCGTGCTATAGCCGAGTTGTGGGCAATATACCCGATGCTATCGGCCGGACGCCGTAGTTTGGCTACGCCCAAATGAGAGAACCTCCTACTTTTGAAGGCGAGTATAATCCGATGGTGCCCCGGAGTGGCCGAGTGAGTGGAGAGGATCTTCCGCGTCATGGATTGTACCGATGCTCGTAAGGTCCGCTACTGATGACGCACATGTTGAAGAAAGAGGCTTATGATCGTGGATGACGACTAGTCGAGGGTTGACTTCGCCGCCAACGAGGAGATTACTTCGGGCTGTGTTTGAGAGGGGAGTTCAAGAGAAAATACTATCCGAAGGATGTCCGCGGAAAGAAAGAGGTTGAGTTTTTGAGACTTGAACAAGCTAGCATGTCTGTGACTGAATATGCTGCAAAGTTTACTGAGCTGTCCAAGTTTTATCCGCACTATAATGGAGAAGGTGCGGAGTTCTCCAAATGCATTAAGTTTGAAAACGGGTTACGTGCTGATATTAAGACAGCCATAGGGTATCAACAGATCCGTGTGTTTCCCTTGTTAGTTAATAGCGCCAGGATTTTTGAGGAGAACAATAATGCCTTCTCCAAAGTTATGAAAGAAAAGCAAAAGAACTTCTCGAGTCGTGGTAAGCCATATGAGGTGCCTGCTGGTAAGGGCAAAGGGAAGTTTGTTGGTAAGTTTGTGGGTGAGTCTAAGCGAAGTGGGGAGATGTTTGCATCGGTGTTACTTGTTACACGTGTGGGGGAAAGTAGGCCATAAGAGTCCGGATTGCCCAAATAAGGATAAGAAGAGATGCTACCTGGCAAGGGAAAGAGGGACACATGTCTTCCAACCGTGATAAGAAGGATGTAGTATGCTTCAATTGTGAGGAGAGTGGACACGCCGATTGCACAAAGGTCCAAAACCCAAGAAGGAGAGGTCGTATGGAAAGGTATTCGCTCTAGCTGGATCGGATGTGGTGAATGAGATTCGAGGTACGTGTTATATCAATGATTTCCTCTTATTGCTATTGTTGATACGGGTGCTTCCCATAGTTTTATTGTCTGCCGCTTGTGTTGCGGGTTAAGTCTTACCTTATCCGATATGTTAAGAGAGATGGTTATCGATACTCGGCTAAGGGTTCGTGACCACCTCCGCTGTTTGTGCTAAATGTCCTGTATCCATATATGGTAGAGAATTTTTGGTTGATCTAATTTGTTTGCCGCTGAGTGGAATGGATGTCATTCTGGGTATGAACTGGTTAGTTGATAACCATGTTCATATCAATCGCCGCGAAAGGTCCGTGAGCTTTGCTTCACGGAAGAGAAATCGATTTGATATCTCGCGGGTCGGTTCATAGGGAGATGAGGAAGAGGTCCACTGCTTTTTCTCTGTTAGCGTCGTTGTCTCACCGAGAGCCAAGCGAAGATTGACGAAGTCAGCAGTAGTGCGAGAGTTTTCTGAGGTGTTCCCTGATGACATTCCGGATGTGCCACCAGAGAGGGAGGTGGAGCTTACTAATGACCTAGTTCCTGGCACTAAGCCTGTGTCTATGGCACCATATAGAATGTCTGCGGCCTCGAGTTGGCGGAATTGAAAAAAAACTTGAGGAATTATTAGAAAAGAAGTTTGTAAGACCGAGTGTGTCGCCGTGGGGGAGCTCCGTGTTGCTAGTGAAAAGAAAGATGGTAGTATGAGGTTGTGTGTAGACTACCGCCAATTGAATAAAGTTACAATCAAGAACAAGTATCCGTTGCCAAGAATTGATGACTTGATGGATCAGTTTGTGGATGCTAAAGTATTCAGCAAGATTGACCTAAGGTCTGGCTATCACCAGATCAAAGTAAAAGATGAAGACGGCGTTTAGGACAAGATATGGGCACTATGAGTATTCCGTAATGCCTTTCGGTGTGACTAATGTGCCGGGGGTATTCATGGGGTACATGAATCAAATTTTTCGCGAGTATCTGGACAAGTTTGTGGTGGTTTTCATTGATTATATTCTAATTTACTCTAAGTCAGAAGGGGAGCATGTGGGGCATCTGAGGTTGGTGTTGGAAATTCTGAGGGATCAAAAGTTATATGCGAAGTTGTCCAAGTGTGAGTTTTGGTTGAAAGAAGTCGCTTCTGGCCATGTGATTTCTAGTGAGGGGATTGCGGTGGATCCTTCTAAAGTTGATGCGAGTGTTGCAGTTGGGAGTCTCCGGTCGCCATCGAGATAAGGAGTTTTACGGGATTAGTGGTTATTATAGAAGATTCATTGAGGGGTTTTCGGTTAGCTCTGCCGCTGACCCAATTAACTTGCAAGGGTAAGTCTTTTGTTTGGGACGACCTGCTGTGAAGAGAGTTTCAATGAGTTGAAAAGAGGTTGACTACGCCCCGGTGTTGACCCCGCCTAATCCGGCCGAGCCGCTTGTGGGTTTATTGCGATGCCTCCAAGATGGGTTTGGGTGTTGTGCTTATGCGAGAATGGGAAGGTGGTCGCTTATGGATCGAGACAATTGAGAATTCATGAAAAGAATTACCCTACTCATGATTTAGAACTTGTTGCTGTGGTATTTGCATTGAAAATCTGGAGGCATTACTTGTATGGATCGAGATTCGAGGTGTTCATTGATCACAAGAGTCTACTGTGATCTCGCTCGATCGTAAAGAATTGAATATGAGGCAGCGCGATGGTTAGAACTATTGAAAGATTATGATTTTGAATTGAGTTATCACCCGGGTAAGGCTAATGTGGTTGCGGATGCGTTGAGTCGGAAGACTTTGCACATGTCGGCATTGATGACTAGAGAGCTTGAGTTAATTGAGCAATTCAGGGACATGAGTTTAGTTTGTGAAGTTACACCTCAGAGTGTCAGGTTGGGTATGTTGAAAATTGGCAATGATTTTATGGCAGGCATCCGAGAAGCGCAGAAGTTAGATGTGAAATTGGTTGATCTGATGAGTGGAATTGGTCAGTCTGAGAATGAGGACTTCGAGATAGATGCGCAGAATGTGTTCAGATATCGAGGAAGAATTTGTGTTCCCGAAGATGAAGAAATGAGGAAGGCGATTCTCGAGGAAGGCCACAAGAGTAAGTTGAGTATCCATCCTGGAGCGACAAAAATGTATCAAGATCTGAAAAAGATTTTCTGGTGGCCTGGATTGAAGCGTGATGTGGCAAAGTTTGTGTATTCGTGTTTGACCTGTCAGAAATCGAAGGTCGAGCATCAGAAGCCTGCGGGAATGATGCAACCGTTAAATGTTCCAGAGTGGAAGTGGGATAGTATTTCCATGGATTTCGTGACGGGGTTACCCAATACAGTGAGAGGACATGATTCAATTTGGGTGGTGGTGGATAGATTGACGAAGTCTGCTCATTTCATTCCTATCGGTATTAAATATCCGGTGTCGAGATTGGCAGAGATCTACATTCAGGTGATTGTGAAGCTGCATGGCATTCCCTTGTGCATTGTGTCAGATAGAGACCCAAGGTTCACTTCGGACTTTTGGGGTAGTTTGCAGAAAGAGTTGGGTTCGAGATTGAGGTTGAGTTCAGCTTATCATCCTCAAACGGATGGACAGACAGAGAGGTCCTGTGTTCTAGAGCAGGGAGGTGTGTAGGATACTCATCTTCCATTGATCGAGTTTACATACAACAATAGCTATCATTCCAGTATCGGGATGGCGCCGTTTGAGGCGTTGTATTGTCGGAGGTGTAGGACTCCGGTGTGTTGGTATGAGACTGGGGAAAGTTTAGTACTTGGACCTGAGCTAGTCAGAGAAACTACTGAGAAGGTAAAAATGATCTGGGAGAAAATGAAAGCGTCGCAGAGTAGACAGAAGAGCTACCATGATAAAAGGAGGAAGGATTTAGAGTTTGAAGCGGGTGACCACGTGTTCCTGAGGGTTACACCTATGACTGGTGTTGGGCGTGCGCTGAAATCGAAGAAGTTGACTCCTCGTTCATTGGGCCGTATCAGATTACGGAAAGAGTTGGAAGTGTTGCATATCGGGTGGCCTTGCCACCTAATCTTTCGAACTTGCACGACGTGTTTCACATGTCGCAGCTTCGAAAGTATATTGCGGATCCGTCTCACGTGATCCAACCAGATGAGGTAGAGGTGCGGGATAATCTCACTGTGGAGACCGTGCCTGTACGAATTGAGGATAGGGAAGTGAAGACCTTTCGAGGTAAGAAGATCAATCTGGTGAAGGGTGTTTGGGTTGGAGTAGCTGGTGAAAGCCTGACATGGGAGCTGGAAGATAAGATGCGAGAGTCGTATCCACAATTGTTTGAATCAGGTATGTTTTCGAGGACGAAAAAATCCTAAGTGGGGGAGAGTTGTAACACCCCAGAAATATTTAATTGAATTATTAAGTTTATTTGGGGCGTGATTAATTTGATTAAAAATGATGGGTGTTGTTCAGGAGGTAGAACGAGTAAAGAGGGTGGTGTTGGCGTGGGAGGCCCAACGCTCGCTGAGCCCACAGCTTAAACCCTAGGGGTCTAAGCCAAGCTTCTCTCATTTTCACATTGTTGAGAGAAAGAAACCAGAATTGAGAGAGGGTGAGGGCGCTGCGCTAAAGGAGTGGAAGGAAGGGGAATCTTCTCAAGTTTTTTTCAGGTGAGAGTTCTTAATCCTTCTATGCTGTTTTTCTTCCTTTTCCTAGTGTTGTAGCCTTCAATCCCTAACCTCCATTGTGTTGATTCCTCATTGATAAAAGGAGAGAGTGTAACACCCCCTTACTCTCTTTAAATATTTAAAGAAAAATCAGAGTTTAAAAATTGTTTTTCTTTCAAAAGATACATCCTCAAGGGAATGCTACGTTCACCATACATATGACTTAAAATTAGTCAACATTACTCTTTCATTAATAGAATATATTGCGTGTTCCATATCACGACTTAAATGGGAAGAACCCTCAAAAATACCTGTTTAGTTTTACAACAATCCAGAACTAGTTCACTAGCACAGCGGAATGAAAATAAGTTTAACTTATCCATTACATAATCAATACATACTCCAAAATAGTTTAATACATAAAGTAAAATAACGATACTATACTCCCCATCCCTAGTCCGACTATACAGAGCTTGACACAATAACTCGTGAAGGCATAGGCACCTTCACTCAAAGATCACCGCACAACACCCGCTTGTCGCCACGAGAGCAGAGCAACATAAAATGCTAGGGTGAGTCTCTTTGCATAAATAATAGCAAATAATATAAGCATTATACGAGGAAGGAAATAGAACACACTCTACAACCATACTAACATACGTCATTAAATACAAACATCGAGAAGCCTCACTGCTCAAGTAACAAACACTCATCCTCAGTCATATAGCATTCAACTCCCACTCATCGGGAGACATCAATCAAATGTATGAGTGTATGCAACCCAAACTCTAGGGTATAATGCATGTGGATCCATCTCTTTTAGGCCACTCAAGGCCGCCACGCAGGCATATCATCTCTTTTAGGCCACTCAAGGCCGCCACGCAGGCATATCATCTATTGTGTTATTCAACAACACTAAACTCACCGGCATTGCGCCGTCACCACAACATTGCCTATTTCTCTTAGACAACCTCAATAGCACTAAGGCTAACGCCCATCTCACAGGACACCTCTACTCTGTAGGTAGTGAACAACTCAATCACTACAACTCAGTCACTACGTGAACCTCTCGTCACCTAGGACTAAAACGTCACATAAGGACCAAATGGAAGCACACAGCTCGTAGACAACCTCTAGGCAACTCTCAATTATATTGGACCACTTACTCAAGGCACACAGCCACATCTCAACCGGCAACCACGGGCATGCCACTTGGACACCCTTGTCGTAACCCACACAGCAATGCCTAAAGCATAAGGGCACACCACAATTGGTGCCCACACCATACTCACCACACGCCATTCACTTACACACAGCGCACACACAACCACCACTTGGCGCCAGCCCTGCGCCCAACACACGTATCAAGTGCACCAAGGCACCCCAAGGCACACCAAGGCGCACTGGACAGCCACAATTGGCGCCCCTCACCGCGCCACACATCCACACCTAGCCCAAACCTTTCCAGCAACACTGGCGCCAAGACCCAGCGCAAGGATGCCACTTTGGCGCCTCACATGCACACGCAAGCATGAGACACACACACTAGCACAGGGCGCCAAGTTTCTAGCAAATCGCGCGCTTCTCCCTGCACTGCACTGCACGCACAGAGCGACCACGGCGCCCAGCAGCGCCAAATCTCCCAAAGAACCCGCGCCTCTTTGCACAAAATCACCTGCCCCAGCCAAAGACAAAGACTGGGCGCCATTTTGCTTAGCAATTGGCGCCTCCTCCTGCTAGCCTAGCCAAACCGAACAGACTACAAAAAAGCGATGAATCAAGGCGCCACTTTGCCTAGCAATTGGCGCCTTTGCCCCGCATAACCGCAACCAACCAGACTGAATTAACTGGCGCCATTTGCCTAGGCATTTGCGCCCCCTTCCAACATCCTCACCCAAAAATACCTCAAACCTAATTTTCTACCCAACAATTCATTCCTCACATAACAACACACATGTAGGCATTAAATCAATATTACTAACTCCTCACATTCACATATTCAAAGAAGAACATAATGGGTTCCTCACAAAATCAATTCAACACAACAACAATCATCAAAACAATTCACACATAACCCAATCAACACAAAACCAAGCAATTCATGTTCACCAAACAATCCAAATACACTTCAAACAACATATAATTTGCTAATCACTATTCATCATCTTCACCAAATAATTCAATAATTATTTTAGAACCCTAACCTTCATACAATACAAATCTTACAAGCTATTATGAATGAAAAGACCCCCTAACCTTTGCAATTGAAGAATGCAAGCTCTCCTATCCTCCAAAACTCAACAAACACCACAATTCCACTTTGAGCTTCAAGCTCTCCAACAATGGTAAAACAACAATAAATAGGGATTAGGGATTGATATTCACATCAATAGATAGAGGAGGAAAAATGGAAGAGAATGAGCTAAAAAGCCCCTTACCTAGTGCTAAGATGGAGAAGATCTCCACCCCTTCTCCTCCTCACCGTCGCTCCTCCTCTCTCTCTTCCTCTCTCTCTCATGCTCCTCTCTGTCTCCTCTCTCTCGGTCCGTTTCTTTTTTTTTTTTTATCTTTCTTTTCATTCCTTTCTTTCATTTTAATTCAACATTCAATTGGGCCCAAATGGGTTGGGCCTCTATTCACACCCCCCTCAATTAATTCAACTACTCCCTAACTTAATAATACCACCACTCTCTTATTTACTATCCTCACCTCCATATTTAATTAAAACACCTCATTCATTTAATTAAATATGACTAACCACATAACTCCTAAATAATCAATTAAATAAATATTCAAATTATTTTCGTATGCTATAACTCTCCCCACTTAGAATATTTTCGTCCTCGAAAATACTCACAAGCAATACCCAACATTCTTCACACCTCTAATCGTACTCATCATAATCTATCGTACACTAAGGTAACAAACCACATACCTTCTCTACACTCTTACCCTTAGCGATATTCTAACCTCGTAGGTATCCAGATCCTACTCGACTACTCAAATACCATCTATTCCGAGGCAGAACACTATACCCTCAACTACGATTTGCGATTAGCTTACCCTCTTTAAGTTCCAATCTCTGTGCTCACTTCCGAACTCAACCTCCTAACCCAACCTATCTCATATGTCTAATTGACCTATTCGTCGTCATTACTAATAATTCCACTTCGAGTTCCATAACAACCGCACTCCCAAAGGCGCCTAACAACAATCCTAAACCACGTTAACATCACACGGCATCTCGGCATCTGTGTACTTAGGTGTACGCACACTACAAAGAATTACCACTCCTTACTTCCTCGCCACTCACCTTGGTTACACTACACTTGAGCACAACACTCCTAAACGCAACATTTCATCTCGGTAGATATACAGTATAACTTAACGTCTGCACTACAGCCACTACACCTCGACTCCCATGGACTTAAGTTTATATACATCACACTATACTTCTACAACTTCAATATTTCCGACACTTCTACTCTAACTTAGAGAAATACACTTAGACATTACTCACTTCGACAACTCTGTACTTCAACTTACCTACGTTTCGTCAAACACCAACTTCGACTTACACCTTACCTCAATATCTCCACAACTGAACCATACTAGATTTCGATATACTTAATTGCACATACCTACTACTAGATTTGACAACATATATACTTCGACAGACATACTCTTCACTTAGATACTTACACCTATTTCAACAACTCTGCTCTTCTACCATGCTTACATTTCGACTCATCCATACTTAGTTAACACCACTCTAACATTTTCTCAATTTCATTTACCCTCTAATCCCACATTTCAATTACTACTTTGAACATGTATCAAAATTTTTAACGAAAATTCGCAGAGTTTCCTCCGTAATATGGACATCCCAAAATAATTTTTACCGCTTAACCAAATCCGAACATCAATTTTAAAACCAGAACATATCATACATTTCAATAGACAATCTAGGTGCAATAGATTTTCAAAGTGTTGGTTCATAAACTTCGACAATTCCTTTAACATAGCAGAGGCGTTATCGGAATTAAACAACCAAATATTCTAACACATGTCAACACATAAACACACAAACACATTTTAAAATTCTCTAAACGTGAGTAAACCCACCTTTTGTTTCAAAAGATTTTATCTCACAAACCATGAAATTATTGTAAGACCTCGTCATTTTCAAATAACATCAATCCATGACCTAATCGGTCCTAAAGCTCAAATCATGTCACATCTTGTAATAAAATTCTAAACAACTTGGAATGCAATTTAACACAAATCTTGAAATCACGCTCATTCCCAAAAACACAGAATTTTCCAAGTACCGCTTTCTTTTGAAAATCATAGAATTCACAATTTTGTCCAAAAGGGAAAACTATACGCAACCCCAAATCTTATTATAACACAAACAGTTGCCACACAAACAACCACTTATTATTTTCAAAATTTAGTTTCCGACATAAACTCGGAAATTAGAAAAGTCAATCATTTCATTTTGCAAAAAGGAGACTATACGCGAATCCTAACCTTAATTGTTATAATCAAGCACCGCATTTCATTTCAAGACATAACTTCAAAATAATTTTAGCACAAATTAAAATTAAACTCATGTGCATTACGTAAAACAATCAACCTATAGCAAACTCACAATCAAGGGTAACAAGATTCAACAAACAATCCTTCAAATATTGTCTCATCCACTACACTTAGGCACACTACACCTAAGCACTCCCTAACCTCGGCCATTACACTACACAATGCTTCGGTACACTCTTTTGGCACCTCGGTTCTCTACACTACGTCACGGTAAGCTTCACTACACTTACTATTCAAACGCACCTAAACCTCTGTGACTACATACTTTGTATCAAAACTCTATTTTCAGTCACCAAAGTCTCACTCGATTATTCCAAACACCATTAATTTATCGATAGGAACTATGCCATAACAATCATTTAAGTACTAATGCTCCTATCTTATGTCAATCCATATCTAAACCACAAACAATGCCTCCTCACTTTCAAGATTCCTACTCTTCGCACTCGAACTTTAATCATTTAATCATCAAGGTTACTCATTATCATTTAGATCCTATATAGGTAATCCTCGACTACCATACTTTTAAAAACAATTTCTCCACCTTAGGCTTCCCGAAACCATATTTCTAAACTTTTTCCAAAAAGGCATGCTCTATTTTCTTTGTATGAACTTCAAATCCAAAGTGTCAATCCTTATTTTGACATCTCTCTACTATCAAACCTCAAATCAAACTCAAACATCCATAAGGTATCTATGTATCTAAAAATTAATAATCAACCAACTTGCACACACCACTCAATCAATCAAGTTGAAATTAGTATATATTCAAAATTTATAATAATTACGAGTTATTGTCGCCTCTTTCATTGGGAATGAGTTATCGGGTGATCACCCCCTCCTACTCACGCATCCAACTAATTAAGGTCACAAAACTACGCTCTTTTCAAAATTTACACCTTTCACATTGAAGGACTTTTTAACGCAAATTGCATCACGGCGGCGTCGTCACGATTCCTACTCCTTGACGCCGTTAAAATGCTCTTCCAATCACACATACCTCACTTAATACAATCCAACACCACAAGCAATTACAATCAACAGTTGCAAAACAACCAAACAAAATCTCTAACAAAGTCTCTCGCTGGAGATCAACAAGGATCTCTCGAGACACTACGATCGACAAACTTGGCCTGACAGACCGAACTTTTGCTCGATACCAACTTTGTAACACCCCTTTACTCTCTTTAAATATTTAAATAAAAATCGAGTTTAAAAATTGTTTTTCTTTCAAAAGATACATCCTCGAGGAATGCTACGTTCACCATACATATGACTTAAAATTAGTCAACATTACTCTTTCATTAATAGAATATATTGCGTGTTCCATATCACGACTTAAATGGGAAGAACCCTCAAAAATACCTGTTTAGTTTTACAACAATCCAGAACTAGTTCACTAGCACAAATGAATGAAAATAAGTTTAACTTATCCATTACATAATCAATACATACTCCAAAAATAGTTTAATACATAAAGTAAAATAACGATACTATACTCCCCCATCCCTAGTCCGACTATACAGAGCTTGACACAATAACTCGAAGGCATAGGCACCTTCACTCAGTATCACCTGCACAACACTTGTTTGTCGCCACGAGAGCAGGCAACATAAAATGCTAGGGTGAGTCTCTTTGCATAAATAATAGCAAATAATATAAGCATTATACGAGGAAGGAAATAGAACACACTCTACAACCATACTAACATACGTCATTAAATACAAACATCGAGAAGCCTCACTGCTCAAGTAACAAACACTCATCCTCAGTCATATAGCATTCAACTCCCACTCATCGGGAGACATTAATCAAATGTATGAGTGTATGCATGAGTGCAATGCAACCCAAACTCTAGGGTATAATGCATGTGGATCCATCTCTTTAGGCCACTCAAGGCCGCCACGCAGGCATATCATCTCTTTTAGGCCACTCAAGGCCGCCACGCAGTATATCCGTCGCTGATGCATATGATTCATGAGACTCTATGAACAATGCATCACTCACAATCAACCATCTCTTTTAGGCCACTCAGGCCGCCACGCAGTATATCATCTCTCAGTGTTATTCAACAACACTAAACTCACCAGCATTGCGCGCCACCACAACATTGCCTATTTCTCTTAGACAACCTCAATAGCACTAAGGCTAACGCCCATCTCACAGACACCTCTACTCAGTAGGTAGTGAACAACTCAATCACTACAACTCGCCACTACGTGAACCTCTCGTCACCTAGGACTAAAACGTCACATAAGGACCAAATGGAAGCACACACTGCGTAGACAACCTCTAGGCAACTCTCAATTATATTGGACCACTTACTCAAGGCACACACCACATCTCAACCGGCAACCACCGGCATGCCACTGGACACCCTTGTCGTAACCCACACATCAATGCCGCATAAGGGCACACCACACCGTGGTGCCCACACCATACTCACCACACGCCATTCACTTACACACAGCGCACACAACGCCACCCTTGCGCCACCTCTGCGCCTAACACACGATCAAGTGCACCAAGGCACCCCAAGGCACACCAAGCGCGCACCGGATAGCCCACAATTGGCGCCTCACCGCGCCACACATCCACACCTAGCCCAAACCTTTCCAAAGAACATCGCGCGCTAAGACCCAGCGCAAGGACGGCCACACTTTGGCGCCTCACATGCACACGCAAGCGAGAGACACACACACTAGCACAGGGCGCCAAGTTTCTAGCAAACTGGCGCCCTCTCCCCTGCACCTGCACCTGCACGCACAGACAGCCACGGCGCCCAAGCAGGCGCCAAATCTCCCAGCAACCCGCGCCCTCTTTGCACAAAATCACCCACCAAATTTCAAAGACAAAGACTGGGCGCCATTTTGCTTAGCAATTGGCGCCTCCTCCTCCCCGCTAGCCTAGCCAAACCGAACAGACCACAAAATGTTGAACTGGCGCCACTTTGCCTAGCACTGGCGCCCGCTCGCGCACAACCGCAACCAGCCTGCACTAAGAACCAGCGCCATTTGCCTAGGCATTTGGCGCCCCTTCCAACATCCTCACCCAAAAATACCTCAAACCTAATTTTCTACCCAACAATTCATTCCTCACATAACAACACACATGTAGGCATTAAATCAATATTACTAACTCCTCACATTCACATATTCAGCAGCAACATAATGGGTTCCTCACAAAATCAATTCAACACAACAACAATCATCAAAACAATTCACACATAACCCAATCAACACAAAACCAAGCAATTCATGTTCACCAAACAATCCAAATACACTTCAAACAACATATAATTTGCTAATCACTATTCATCATCTTCACCAAATAATTCAATAATTATTTTAGAACCCTAACCTTCATACAATACAAATCTTACAAGCTATTATGAATGAAAAGACCCCCTAACCTTTGCAATTGAAGAATGCAAGCTCTCCTGTAACACCCCTTTTCTACCCTTATCTTACGTGTCATTTATCAGAGTAATTCTTTTTCAAAAATAAAAATTGCTTTAATTGATAGAAAAGAAATGCTACAAACTTCCTTAAAAACTCATCAAATATGCACTCTTCAAATTCGCAATCAAACATCAGTTATGGAAAATCCCATTCTCATAAAACACAATCGCAGCGGCATAAACACCAACTCACCAAATACTCTCAAACACGCCTCAATGTAACAAATAAAAATCATTATACCACTATTAAACAAATTACCCAACTCCACGCCCCTAGGTGTTACAGTATCAGAGAGCGACACAACAATACATCCCAAAAATTAAAAGAATAAGGCAGCAAGTCCTTCACTCGCGGGTACCTGCAGCGTTGCCACAATAGAGCAACATTCCAAGCAGAAGGGGTGAGAATTTCAATGGAACATAATCAGATACCTAATAGAGGGATGAGAACAGACAATCACAAGGTATCATCATCATCATCACCACATCATAAATACACAACACCAGCTCAAAGCACAACAGCAACAACTCACAGTTATAATTATGTATGAAAATGCAACCCACACGCGGGCATATGCATGATGGTACCATATCATCTCTAAAAACCACTCAAGGCATGTCTTCATTATAGAAGAAAAACCACTCAAGGCATAACATCATCAATATCAGTCATAGTATGCACATGCCATGAATTCTATAACACATGTGCAATTCAACCAACACTCACTCGGAGTACTCATCATCATCATCATAAAATAAATAACCATTCAAGGTATGTCATCATAAAACACTCGTAGAGTGTATTCGTCATTCACATCACAATCATTAAATAACACATCATCATAAAACACTCGTGAGAGTGCATTCGCCATTCACATCACAATCTTAAATACACATCATCAAAATCACTCATAGCATGAACCGACACATTCATCAACATCATATAGTCACGCTATCATAAGCATGTATATATATACATTACTGTTATCTTTTAGTTTTGTGGATTATAAAATAGTAAACCGATTGACTATGGGATTACTCGTGTAATCGGTACTACTCGCAGAGGCATTGGCCACATTTGCAAGGCTCTCGGTGATGCCCTTGTAAATACACCAAATAAAGAAATTTCGCCTTAGTGGTAAACCACGGTCTAGCCATAGTCAAGGAGTACACTAGTAGTATAACCTCTTACAAAGAATTCAATCATAAAATAAACTCGTAAAATTCTTGTTCTTGACCAAAGAACAAAACTAGAGAAAATAAAGTGACTTTTTGAGGCGCTGTGAATTCAGAACCAAACAGCAGAATTTTTTCGAGCCAAAAATAAAGCAAGAAAAGCAAGCAAGATTTTAATACAAAATCGCACCTCATTATTTTGAAAAACAAAGAACATATTAATTAAGAAAACAAAGCAGCTCCTATTCTTGAAAAACAAAGAACTTATATTCATAAAAACAACACCAATTTAGTAACAAAAACAACAACTTATATTTTTGAAAAACAAAGACTATATATTCATAAAAACAAAGATCAATTTAGTAACAAAACAACAACTTATATTTTTGAAAAACAGCACTATATGTTCATAAAAACATCATCAATTTAGTAACAAAAACAAAGAACTTATATTTTTGAAAAACAAAGAACCCTTTCTATTTTATAAACAACCAAACAAAGAACTTTAATTTGTGAAAACAAAGAACACATCTATAATAAAAAAATACACAAGCAGCCCCAAGACTCAATTTACTAAAACACGCTATACTTCACATCTCAATTCCATCTCAAATTACTCAATTCACACGCTCTCATCACCATATATTTAAAATCGATTCTAACCCCATAAAATCACCCCTCACATACGCAATTTATATTAAATCACATACTCAATTATACTCAATCATAGATAATCACATGACAACATCAACAATTCATCAAAAACACCAATAATCATCAAATCACATCACAATAACATCAAAATTCATCAAACAACATCAATAATTCATCAACAACATCAATAATCATCAAATCACATTACAATGACATCAAAACCCCACAAAACCCCATCTATACCCAATTATGTTAAACGAAACGCTCACCCTTACCTCTATTGACGTAAGCTCCAAATCATGAAGAATGAGACACGAACACGAACTCACGAACACACGAACGGAACACGCTTAAGAATGACCGAATGACGCCTCACCGAAAAATAGGTCCGACGCCAACTTCACCAAACGAACAAAAGACTAGTGCTTCTCGGGTTTCGACGCCGTAGAATCTGAACACGATATCCGCTTTCTCCAACCGAAGACCGTGGTGGTCGGAATGTGCGAAAAACAGTCCGCCCGCATTTGAAATACGTGACAAACGGTGTTTCTTTTGATTAAACGGAGGTCGAAACGATTCGGAGGGAATTTCGAGTTGGAATGTGAAGTTTGGAGTTCTCCCGTGGCTTGAAGGTGGAGAACGAAAATGGTGAAAGAACCATAAGGGTTTTCCGCTTTCTCCGCTACCGCAACGTGAGGAAGAAGAAGAAGCTGGGTCGGGCCGGTTTGTAACACCCCATTTCTACCCGCAAATTTAAATCAAAAATCGAGTATACAAAAATCTTTTCTCGTCATCCTTTAGTTTAGTGTGTTATAAAATAGTGCACTGGTCGACTATGGGATTACTCGTAATCGATACTACTTGCAATGTGCATGGGCCACCTTTGCAAGGCTCTCAATGATGCCCTTGTAAATGCACCAAATAAAGAAAATCTAGCCTTAGTGGCGAACCACGCTTTAGCCATAGTCATTCAAAGACACTAATAGTATAACATAATTTAATAATCAACGAAATGGAGCGCCACAACTCTTTATCATAAACTGTAATCCGAATACGTAACACCAAAGATCAACTCATAGAAATATAGTTTCACATATTGCAAATGAAAGTAATCATTATCTCAACAAAGATAATCCAAAGAATATCAAAACAAATACATAAGGCTCAACAAGGAGCAAAACAAGCAACAATAGCCTAAACCCCGACCCTAGGTGCTACGTGATCGAGCGACCGACCCGGGAAACGAAGGAACCAAGTCCTTCACTCATCGTTACTGTGGTAAACAACAACGTAAGGGTGAGTCTCGAACTATATAATAAAGGTGATAATAAGCAATATATAAGCATAGTGTACAAAGACTCAAACACACCGATCATTAATCAATAATATTCATGCACTAATGAGAATGTATGCAATGTCATCATGCATGTGGTACCATTGGCCCACCGCCGCCTCAGCTTCACAATCATCATACAAGGCCCCCGCCGCTCGCGCAGTTTCATAATTACTTTATAAGGCCCCGCCGCCTCAAAGCTTCATAATTACTTTATAAGGCCCCCTACGCCTCGGGCCTCACAAATCATATTATAAACACTACGATCACAGCCTAATGTATGCATGAGACTCCATGTACATCACAACATCATTCCAAACAATTCAATACACCCAATTACTCTTAACTCGGTGTCAACTTCATTTTATAGCCCTCCCGGCTTGGCCCACCGCCCATGCCCCCATGGCATGCTCAATCACCTCATTATAAACCCTTAACACCATTATGTCCCACCTGACTATTCTCCTCTAGGGTACTCACTTTACTCAGGGGACCTAAACCACCATTTAGGACCAAAACAATCATCTAGGAACCGAATCTGTCACCTAGGGACCAAAATAAAGACTCTCTTAGGCACTTGGCGGCACTAAATTACTAATCATCACCACCTCAATTATTAATCTAAATCACACCTAAGGACCTTTCCTTCACTTAGGGACCATTTTGACACACCAAAATGAATTTAAGAACTTAGGAATTCAACAAAGACAAGGTTTTGGAACAAATCCCCACCGAGGCGCACACACCGGCGCTGCTAGAGAGAGGCGCGCAAGAAGGCGCGCGCGTAGTCGCTCTAACTCTCAAAAGTTTCGTCCTTCAAAGAGAGGTGTGCGCACGAGGTTACGCTGTGCAGGACGCGCCAGCAGGATGGCGCGCAGCCTTGATCAAGCCTTGGCCATCTTGCGCGTGAAGTTTCGCCAAGCAAGATGGATGGCGCAAAGACACCATTTCCAGACACAGCAAAGACAATTTGGCGCTCATGACCCAAATTTCACCCAAAGACCTTCAAACCAAAAACCACCCGAGCCAAAATGTTTAAAAATGAATTTGGGCGTGTAAACACAAAATTTGGCACAGATGAAATATGCCTAGAAAACTAAGTTTCACTCCCGGCTCCAAAACACACATAAAACGAAATTCCCTACCGACATTTTCAAAAATACACTGGAAATCGAAAACCATTCGAGCCAAAACACTTAAAATTGAAAGTCAAGTGTGAACACAAAAGTTGTACGAGAAAATATGTTTAGAAATACAAGTTGCACTCACCGGCTCCAAAACACACCCAAAACGAGCCTACCGACATTTTCAAAAATACACTTGCAATCGAAAAACCACTCGAGCCAAAACACTTAAAATTGAAAGTTGGCGGTGTGAATACAAAAGTTGGCACGAGAAAATATGCCCGTAAAATGCAAGTTTCACTCCCGGGCTCCAAAATACCCACATTCTCGCGCCAGCAAAGAACTCACTCACCCAATCCATCACTAGTTGACACAGCGCCATTTCTCTAGGAAATTGGCGCCCGCACTTCAACATTCCCGAAACCTCCTCACATAGATGCACTGGGCGCACCATTCCTAGCCATATGGCGCCCAACATCAAAATCCCCAAATTCTACAAATTCTCTCAAACCAATCCACATTATAATCATTCTAACACCTCCCATTTCACCAATTAACAAACAATTGCACACCCAAATCATCAATTGCATCAAAGTCACGAAATCACACATTGTAAAACCCTAACTCACGCTCTAAATCAATTTTACCAACAAATTCATCAAATTCAAGAAAACAAATCATCATACAATCACCAATTAACATAAAACAGCCCCTATAACATACATATAACCCATTATCTCCTCTATTATAGAGTGAGACTCCCTTTACCTCGAATTAACCGTAGAAATTGATTTTCCTTGAGTCACGTGCAAAACCACAAAGAACAAATGAGTTCTCTCTTCTCTTTGCTTGGTGCGATCCACTTCTCCCTCTTCTCACTCTCCTTGCGCTTTTTTCTCTTTTCTTTTCTTTCTCTCTATTCGCTTCTTTCTTTCTTTGGAGAATGGTGCGAATTACACCAACCCTAGGAGCCTAAGTCATTGGGCTTGGGCTCTTGGGTCGATACTTACCACCCCTAAATTATTGATACTTCTCCTTTTCTTTTAATTAAAACACCATCCTATTGTTTTATTATAACTACTCCATGAAACACCTAAGTAATTTAATTTAATAACTACTTAATTATTTTGGGGCGTTATAACTCTCCCCACTTAGAACATTTTCGCCTCGAAAATCTAGTCAAACCCCAAACACTACTAAATCTCTTCTTTATCTCTAACCGTCCCTCCTCCAAAATCTATCGCATACTTGGCAAAGCAGACTAAACACCCTCCCACTCACAAACTACAACCACCTAGACAACTAGTACTATCCACATTGTCGATCATTATTTCCTCGACACGGCGGTAAGTGATCGGGCGGCCGTCCCTCCTACTTATTCACCTGTAACCTGCAAATAATAACCGCACTCGCCACCTCCAAAACCCACCGACTTACTACGACAATTAATCATGGACATGGTTATGCTCTAACCAGCTTCATACCCGAGATTACATCTAACCTATTCAACTACAGCAAGTAAGATTCACCACAAGGTCCCGCCGAAGATCGACAAGTGACACCGAGAACACAACACACACAACCACATATCCCAACCACAATCATAGTGCGCTCAAAACATCAAATGCGCACTGCTCTCACTCAAATCACAAAGCTAGGTAGCTCATCACAATGATATCAAAACATAGTCATACATCACATATTATAAAGAAGATAGTGACAAGAATACACACATGGTTTACTCCACACATTTAGTTATTCGAATCCAAATAATTCTTTATACTTTTAAATTCACAATAGTAATCATTTCTTATTCAAATAGTAAAGCATCAAAATATTAACATAAGGTTAATTACTAACTCTAATCCCATTGCATTCCTTTTTAATGTGGCATACAATATTTCTCGCACACAAAATGTTACACTACTTGTTGGCTCTTTTACTCATTCCTCAAGGCAACGGCATTATTTTATATTCATAATTCAAATTTGAGACACGACAAAAACACACCAAAACAATTCAATTTAAACGATCTCTACAAAAATAATAATATTTAATCACACATGAAGACCATACCACTGTCACATAGGGTACTCAATTAACGCCATTAACTCGGGAGTTCCATAAAAGCAAATGTGTAAGAACAATATCTACAATGATACCAACATGCATTCTATCCTTAACGTGCATTCCATATTTAGCTCATTAACCCACACAACACAATTGGCACAAACTCATAAAATAATCTAATAGGAATTCGCTTATTAAAAATAAGTTTGATACCAATATTGTATCCAATCGTAAAATTTGTTTATTAGGGGTTCACAAACAATCTCATAACTCAGTTCATTTTCAACTTACAAAACCACGTAACACAATTAAGGAAGTAACAACCAAAATCGCACAATAAAATCAGTTGTAGACAATTAGAGTTCACAATTAGTTTAAGCATGCATTTATTCTAGTCACCTCTACTACTATCATATTTCCTAAATTTCAATGAAACATAATCCCACCAATCAAACACTAAACATTTACATTTATTTAAACATGTGAAAAGAGGAGTAACTAGACTCGAATAGATTACAAAGGCAAAGAGAAACGGACTCCAAACACTTAACACCAAGCGGTCATACTCGAGAAGGAAATCAAAGTGTTCAAGTGTGCAACATCAAGAGTGTGGAACAATTCTTTACTATCATCTAATTGAAAACTAGAAGGATACACTCACATAGGACCTATACACTTCACAACTTCAATAGAATTAGAAATACCACCCAAAAATGAGAGCCAACGGAAAAATTCTTTCATAAAACCAATTTTCAAATGTAACGAACTCACCACAATCCAACATGGTCAAATGATGATACCTATAGGTCTTTGGTTCCATAGAATAACAAGCTAATAAGGAGCCTATCCATTTTATGACGCATAGCTCAAAGCAAATCAAAAATCTTTTCTTTGGGTTAATAAAGAAGTAAGTGAGACGCATTCTACCTAGCTTCGTAGAAGGGAAGATAAAATACTTAACACAACAACTTTGATCAATTACCCATTGTCAAATAATATTAAAACACGAGTACAAACATCGCTTTAATTTTAAGAATTCGACTTCAAGTTATTCAGAAAACAAAGACGTTAGATTGTAGAAAAACAACACATTCTTGTTTTGAAGCCGTAATGTACCCACTTTACGCACAACTAGAATTTGGCGCCTATACACCCGTGGGGATGCATAGGTCACATGCTTTCAAAACATTAATTTCCTTTCAAAACGTCTCAACCCATTGCGTTATCACTTAGCCTTAGAACCTCACATTTATTTTGGAAGACATCACGCTTAGTTTAGAGAGACATCTCGCTTTTCAGTGCTTAGAAAACATCACCTTTAAAGAGTGGAAAACATCACAATTTAATCGTAGAAAGCATCTCGTCCTAAGTTATATGACATCCCTTTTTGTTTTTGAAAACATCGCATTTTAACTCGCATACAACTTCAAAACAACACCCTTACAACATAAAGACAAATTTCTCTTACTCTAAAAAAACAAGACAAAGAACTTTGAACAATATAATACAAAGACACTAGTCACTTTTTAAAAAAATAGAACAAATGACTTGAAACATCACAAATAGCACACCATTTATTTTAAATAGAATTGTAACCTTGATTTCTTTGAAAGCATCAAATCCAATTATCAACTCTACGAACCATTATCAATTCAGTTCGATTCAATTTAATCATCGCTTTATATTTTAGAAAAATACACTCTTTTCTTTTAGAAAATACCACATTTCAAATGGGAAACATCACAATAAAATTGAATAGAACGGTATTTTAATTATAAGTAAACAAAGAAGAAAACAAATGCCATAACACGCTACAACAAGTGGCGCAAAAACAAAGAAGAAAACAGAGTGGAAAATAAAGACTCTTTTCAAAGATAAAAATAGCGCTTCATTTTTGTAAAACGGCCAGTATAATTATTTTTTTTTTTTTTAAAAAATTGCAGCACTCATACCTCAATTAAAACGGCAGACAAAGACTCCTAACTTATAAAAACAAAGACTTCATCTTCACAAAACCGCACTACACTTATTTCATAAAACAACAACTCATTCTATAAAAATAAACCGTAATACAAAGAACTCATTTGGTTGGCAAACAAATGACATTTTAAATTGACAAAACAATGCATTTTTATTCTTTTCAAAACAAAGAATAAAGATACAATTTTTAGTCACTACACATAGCATCCTCTCAATTTATTTTCAATTTCATTTATCATCTAAACACACAATTCAATCACTACATACAACTCAACATTCAATTAAGGCTAGAACATCCCATGCATTGTATCTCAATTCAATTTCAAGGTTCATACGACAAGAAGATTTTGAACAAAACAACAGAGACATGGTTCACGATCAGAAAACAAGATAAAGACACATTACCAAAGCAGGCATCTCCCCACTAGTTCTCTTACCATAAGCGGCCTCCACCACTTTTTACCCGCAGGAACATCACTACCACGCAACCATTGGTTAGAACTAGACGGCAAAAAGACTCGATCGCCGATCGACACGACGACTTCGACAACTTGGCTCAAGGACCGACCATTGCTCGATACCACTAATGTAACACCCCATTTCTACCCTGCAATTTAAATCAAAAATCGAGTATACAAAAATCTTTTCTCGTCATCCTTTAGTTTAGTGTGTTATAAAATAGTGCACCGGTCGACTATGGGATTACTCGGTAATCGATACTACTTGCAACAGCATGGGCCACCTTTGCAAGGCTCTCGTGATGCCCTTGTAAATGCACCAAATAAAGAAAATCTAGCCTTAGTGGCGAACCACGCTTTAGCCATAGTCATTCAAAGACACTAATAGTATAACATAATTTAATAATCAACGAAATGGAGCGTCACAACTCTTTATCATAAACCGTAATCCGAATACGTAACACCAAAGAGATCAACTCATAGAAATATAGTTTCACATATTGCAATGAAAGTAATCATTATCTCAACAAAGATAATCCAAAGAATATCAAAACAAATACATAAGGCTCAACAAGGAGCAAAACAAGCAACAACAGCTCTAAACCCCGACCCCCTAGGTGCTACGTGATCGTGAGCGACCGACCCGGGAAACGAAGGAACCAAGTCCTTCACTCATCGTTACTGTGGTAAACAACAACGTAGGGTGAGTCTCGAACTATATAATAAAGGTGATAATAAGCAATATATAAGCATAGTGTACAAAGACTCAAACACACCGATCATTAATCAATAATATTCATGCACTAATGAGAATGTATGCAATGTCATCATGCATGTGGTACCATTGGCCCACCGCCGCCTCAAAGCTTCACAATCATCATACAAGGCCCCGCCGCCAAGCAGCTTCATAATTACTTTATAAGGCCCCCGCCGCCTCAAAGCTTCATAATTACTTTATAAGGCCCCTACCGCCTCAAAGCTTCACAAATCATATTATAAACACTACGACCGCAGCCCAATGTATGCATGAGACTCCATGTACATCACAACATCATTCCAAACAATTCAATACACCCAATTACTCTTAACTCGGTGTCAACTTCATTTTATAGCCCTCCGTGCTTGGCCCACCGCCCATGCCCCCATGGCATGCTCAATCACCTCATTATAAACCCTTAACACCATTATGTCCCACCTGACTATTCTCCTCTAGGGTACTCACTTTACTCAGGGACCTAAACCACCATTTAGGACCAAAACAATCATCTAGGAACCGAATCACTACCTAGTGGACCAAAAAGACTCCTCTTAGGCACTTGGCAAAGCACTCAATTACTAATCATCACCACCTCAATTATTAATCTAAATCACACCTAAGGACCTTTCCTTCACTTAGGGACCATTTTGACACACCAAAATGAATTTAAGAACTTAGGAATTCAACAAAGACAAGGTTTTGGAACAAATCCCCACCGAGGCGCACACACCGGGCGCGCGCAGAGAAGAGAGGCGCGCAAGAAGGCGCGCGGTAGTCGCTTCTAACTCTCAAAAGTTTCGTCGCCCGAGGAGAGGTGTGTGCGCACGAGGTTACGCTGAGGAGGACGCCACACAGATGGCGCGCAGCCTTGATCAAGCCTTGGCCATCTTGCGCGAAGTTTACGCTACAAGAAGATGGCGCGCAAAGACACCATTTCCGCATTACGCAGCAAAGACAAATAGGCGCCCCTGTTGACCCAGCTCACCCAAAGACCTTCAAACCAAAACCACCCGAGCCAAAATGTTTAAAAATGAATTTGGGCGAGTAAACACAAAATTTGGCACAGTTGAAATATGCCTAGAAAACTAAGTTTCACTCCCTGCTCCAAAACACACATAAAACGAGGCCCTACCGGGACATTTTCAAAAATACACTGAAATCGTAAAACCATTCGAGCCAAAACACTTAAAATTGAAAGTCAGCAGTGAACACAAAAGTTGTACGAGAAAATATGTTTAGAAATACAAGTTGCACTCACCGGCTCCAAAACACACCCAAAACGAGAGCCTACCGGACATTTTCAAAAATACACTTGCAATCGTAAAACCACTCGAGCCAAAACACTTAAAATTGAAAGTTGGCGTGTGAATACAAAAGTTGGCACGAGAAAATATGCCCGTAAATGCAAGTTTCACTCCCTGCTCCAAAATACCCACATTCTCGCGCCTGTGCAAAGAACTCACTCACCCAACAATCACATAAAGGTGACACAGCGCCATTTCTCTAGGAAATTGGCGCCCGCACTTCAACATTCCCGAAAACCTCTCACATAAGCACTCAGGCGCACCATTCCTAGCCATATGGCGCCCCAACATCAAAATCCCCAAATTCTACAAATTCTCTCAAACCAATCCACATTATAATCATTCTAACACCTCCCATTTCACCAATTAACAAACAATTGCACACCCAAATCATCAATTGCATCAAAGTCACGAAATCACACATTGTAAAACCCTAACTCACGCTCTAAATCAATTTTACCAACAAATTCATCAAATTCAAGAAAACAAATCATCATACAATCACCAATTAACATAAAACAGCCCCTATAACATACATATAACCCATTATCTCCTCTATTATAGAGTGAGACTCCCCTTACCTCGAATTAACCGTAGAAATTGATTTTCCTTGAGTCACGTGCAAAAACCACAGCAACAAATGAGTTCTCCTCTTCTCTTTGCTTGGTGCGATCCACTTCTCCCTCTTCTCACTCTCCTCGCGCTGCTTTCTCTCTTTCTTTTCTTTCTCTCTATTCGCTTCTTTCTTTCTTTGGAGAATGGTGCGAATTACACCAACCCTAGGAGCCTAAGTCATTGGGCTTGGGCTCTTGGGTCGATACTTACCACCCCTAATTATTGATACTTCTCCCTTTTCTTTTAATTAAAACACCATCCTATTGTTTTATTATAACTACTCCATGAAACACCTAAGTAATTTAATTTAATAACTACTTAATTATTTTGGGGCGTTACGCTTCGTGGGCTGTTCTCAAGCAAGTTTGGGCTTAAGTGACTCAATGGTGGGGTGCGCTTAGCACCCGTGAGAGGGTGTATGCAAGTAAAATGACCCAAAACTCCTTTTTAAATACTTTTAGAGCCCAATATCACTATAACTATTATTTTAACACCTCAATAGACCAAAATAACTCCTTAAATAAATAATATCTCTCACACTAGCATTTAATAGAAATAGAATAAATATATAATATTATTAATCTTATAATACCAATAGCGTATAAAAATACCGTATTTTTATTTCTAATATTTTTCCACAATCTAATCCCCAACAATTTATTAAATAAATATCTAGTAATCTTTGGGGCGTTACAACTCTCCCCACTTAGAATGTTTCGTCCTCGAAACTCACCGACCAAAACTAAACCTCCCGCTAACAAACTACAGCCATCTAGACAACTAGTGCTATCTATCCAAATGATTATCATTTCATTGATTACCGGCGGTGAGTGATCAGGGCGGCCGTCCCTCCTACTTCTTCACCAGTAACTCAAGAACCGATAACCGACTCACCATACAAACTCAACTCAAGAGACGACTAAGCCATCCTCATCGGACTCAACAAAGCTATAAACAACAACGCTCACATCAAAGTTCACAAGCTCAACTAATCACTCACAAATACATGACACGTAACACAAATCGGGGTCACCGGGTACCCCAACGAGGGGTCACTCTTAGTAGTCAAGACAATGAAACATCTTAACACCAGTAGCAAGGTTAGTCTACACGGCACTCAGCATACGACGTTAATGCGAAATCAAGAACATGCTATCAGAATAATTCCTATTATACTTTATACTACGCTTTCACTAATTCGTAAAGTCGAGGTAATAGTGTTGAATTAACCACATGACAAATTCATGCGAGCCCCCAACTATAAACTAATCCAGCAGAACTCACAAAACAAGCAAAAATATCGATCACAAAAGTTAATGTCTTAGAAAGGTTAACATGTAGGCATCATGGTCACTTTCATTAAACTAGCGTGTACTTCTAAATAATTACAATGTTATTTCACTAAGCTTTTCTGAAAAGAATTAGAACATATAATTTTATCAAGGCAAATTATTTGCACGATATCAATTATAATCAACTCAAAACACGTGGAAAATATTCCTAACGCCTAACTTTAGCGCTTTATACATAAACTTGAGCCCCGATATAACTAGAACAACATATAATCTATCAACTCATGTGATATTTGCATTCCCTATTTATAAAATTCGCCTTGTCCTACTTTAATTTAATTTTCCTTCTCTCATCTATAAAATTTACCTCGCTCTATTTAATCCAATCTCGCTATCTTAAAAACCAAACATTACAAATTCTGTAGCTAACAAAATTTCAAACTTACGCATTCACACTAAAAGACTAAGGTCATTTTCAAACAGTCTTCTCCAATAACTAAGTCCCACTGTACAAGGTCTCGCTAGATAACAAAATACTACAATTAATTGCCAATGCGAACAAACTGGCTTCCTAAAAATGTATCTTCCTACCATCCAACCTTATTCCTTACACACTACTCCGTTTAGGTATCGCTCAAGTATTGACCGAATCATTATACTCACACTTACTATACCTGCTATTATGTGTTACTATACTAGCATACCCCAACTAGGATTAATATACTCCTACAACCTTTACATCGATTTACAAAATTGGGGAAAACATGGTACTAACTCCTCCCCTAGTCCTTGTTAACCATAGTTTGCTTTGGATTATTTCTTAATCTCATCACTATATTGGGGCTATTTTCTTGCAGACCAAAAATTATTCTACTCCTTTGGCAAATCCATAATCTATAATTTTAAATATAAATCACTTTTACAATACTAGATTCTACTCGAAATAAGACAACTACAATTATAAATTATCTACTTATTATATTTGCACCTAAACCTCTATTTCACATTATTTTCCAATCTCAAGGTATCATAAATCATAGACCTTAAATGCAATATAGCAATCAATTAAAATACATCAAATCAATTCAATTTAATACAATACACTCAATTAGATCAATTACAATCAATAGATATTACACATAAATCAAACAATATATAATTTCATAGTCAAATTCAACATCATGGAGCACACAAAGTTTCATAGCCAAATATACCTATTCTAATTTAATAACAAAACAATCCACGAATTAGGACTAATACACTTAAACTATGATTAATGTCACAAACTTTGCTTCCCCCAATTGAAGAAATAACACTGCCTATTATTTATGAAGTCATTAGATATTTACATCGTTTTATTTATAATTTCAGCTCACAAGACTTCTTATTTAGTTAAACCTCATATTTTTAAAACCAATTATTACAACTCCTCACTCCTTAATACTTAGCTCAACTCATTTACATTAATTAACCATAATCAATTTTTACTTACATAAAATAACCAAACATTACCAAGATTTGTATGCCAACCCAATCAACTAGTAATTATCACAAAAATATAATTTTCTTCTATGTTGCAATCATTCATAAAACCTCCTTTTATTTTCTCGCCACTTAATTGTTACTAAAGTTACTGCACATATCCTTGTGTTAATAACTAGCATATCTCTATAAAGGCCAACACCCCCTACAACCTTAGATTAATTTGGTACATCATAATAGATAAACACATATACCCTTGTAGCAATCTTCCTAAGCATTGCTCGTTAAGACTATTCGTTATCTTACGCCTTCTGTGATGTTGCTATAATCTCTAATCTAGATTTAACATATACAGACACTATTTTACACTATATGGTTATCTTTAAACATCATAAAAAAATATTGTAACAATGAATCAATATTCATCTAATCGATTTAGTGCAATCAACAAAATAACACATATAAAAGGAATTCATAGAGCACACAAACTTCACACCCAATTTCGTAACCACTTTGACAGAAAAACAACCACAAAGATAATATATTTAAAATATATCAAGTACTAAAATTAAACCAAATTTGGGGTTTAAGGCCAACCCCTCTACCAACCACCATTGTTATACCCATGAGAAGATAATCTCCCCCCCTTACAAAACAAAGAGTACCTATAACACATCACATCCCCTTGAAGATTTAACCAACTAAACTAGTTAGTTTCACGACTTTCAAGAATCAAACAAACAAGACATTCAACTCTATTCAGAGTTCACACATCGGAAGACATAACAGATAATACAAATGGTCCTAAGTAGAACCAACCTGCACTACAACACAAACAGCAGTTAGGAATAGAAGACTCTACGACCGGACAACTTGGTCGGACAGACCGAACTGCTCTGATACCACTTATGTAACACCCCTTTTCTACCCTTATCTTACGTGTCATTTATCAGAGTAATTCTTTTTCAAAAATAAAAATTGCTTTAATTGATAGAAAAGAAATGCTACAGCTTCCTTAAAAACTCATCAAATATGCACTCTTCAAATTCGTGCAATCAAACATCAGTTATGGAAAATCCCATTCTCATAAAACACAATCGCAGCGGCATAAACACCAACTCACCAAATACTCTCAAACACGCCTCAATGTAACAAATAAAAATCATTATACCACTATTAAACAAATTACCCAACTCCACGCCCTAGGTGTTACAAAGATCGTAGAGCGACACAACAATACATCCCAAAATTAAAAGAATAAGGCAAAGAAGTCCTTCACTCATGGGGTACTGCAGCTGCGTTGCCACAATAGAGCAACATTCCAAGCGATGGGTGAGAATTTCAATGGAACATAATCGGATACCTAATAGAGGATGAGAACAGACAATCACAAGGTATCATCATCATCATCACCACATCATAAATACACAACACCAGCTCAAAGCACAACAGCAACAACTCACAGTTATAATTATGTATGAAAATGCAACCCACACGCGGGCATATGCATGATGGTACCATATCATCTCTAAAAACCACTCAAGGCATGTCTTCATTATAGAAGAAAAACCACTCAAGGCATAACATCATCAATATCAGTCATAGTATGCACATGCCATGAATTCTATAACACATGTGCAATTCAACCAACACTCACTCGGAGTACTCATCATCATCATCATAAAATAAATAACCATTCAAGGTATGTCATCATAAAACACTCGTAGAGTGTATTCGTCATTCACATCACAATCATTAAATAACACATCATCATAAAACACTCGTAGAGTGCATTCGTCATTCACATCACAATCTTAAATACACATCATCAAAATCACTCATAGCATGAACCGACACATTCATCAACATCATATAGTCACGTCATCATAAGCATGTATATATATACATTACGGTTATCTTTTAGTTTTGTGGATTATAAAATAGTAAACTGATTGACTATGGGATTACTCAGGTAACTGGTACTACTCGCAAGAGGCATTGGCCACATTTGCAAGGCTCTCAGTGATGCCCTTGTAAATACACCAGCGAAAGAAATTCTGGCCTTAGTGGTAAACCACAGTCTAGCCATAGTCAAGGAGTACACTAGTAGTATAACCTCTTACAAAGAATTCAATCATAAAATAAACTCGTAAAATTCGGTTCTTGACCAAAGAACAAAACTAGAGAAAATAGTGACTTTTTGAGGCGCTGTGAATTCAGAACCAAACAAAGAGAATTTTTCGAGCCAAAAACAAAGAAAACGAAGAAGATTTTAATACAAAAAGCGCACCTCATTATTTTGAAAAACAAAGAACATATTAATTAAGAAAACAAAGCAGCTCCTATTCTTGAAAAACAAGAACTTATATTCATAAAAACAACACCAATTTAGTAACAAAAACAACAACTTATATTTTTGAAAAACAAAGACTATATATTCATAAAAACAAAGATCAATTTAGTAACAAAAACAACAACTTATATTTTTGAAAAACAGCACTATATGTTCATAAAAACATCATCAATTTAGTAACAAAAACAGCAACTTATATTTTTGAAAAACAAAGAACCCTTTCTATTTTATAAACAACCAAACAAAGAACTTTAATTTGTGAAAACAAAGAACACATCTATAATAAAAAAAAAATACAGCAGCCCCAAGACTCAATTTACTAAAACACGCTATACTTCACATCTCAATTCCATCTCAAATTACTCAATTCACACGCTCTCATCACCATATATTTAAAATCGATTCTAACCCCATAAAATCACCCCTCACATACGCAATTTATATTAAATCACATACTCAATTATACTCAATCATAGATAATCACATGACAACATCAACAATTCATCAAAAACACCAATAATCATCAAATCACATCACAATAACATCAAAATTCATCAAACAACATCAATAATTCATCAACAACATCAATAATCATCAAATCACATTACAATGACATCAAAACCCCACAAAACCCCATCTATACCCAATTATGTTAAACGAAACGCTCACCCTTACCTCTATTGACGTAAGCTCCAAATCATGAAGAATGAGACACGAACACGAACTCACGAACACACGAACGGAACACGGCTAAGAATGACCGAATGACGTCTCACCGGAAAATAGGTCCGACGTCAACTTCACCGAAACGAACAAAAGACTAGTGCTTCTCGAAGGTTTCGACGCCAGAAACTGAACACGATATCCGCTTTCTCCAACCGAAGACCGTGGTGGTCGGAATGTGCGAAAAACACCGCCCCAGATTTGAAATACGTGACAAACGGTGTTTCTTTTGATTAAACGGAGGTCGAAACGGATTCGGGAGGGAATTTCGAGTTGGAATGTGAAGTTTGGAGTTCTCCGTGGCTTGAAGGTGGAGAACGAAAATGGTGAAAGAACCATAAGGGTTTTCCGCTTTCTCCGCGCTTGCAACGTGAGGAAGAAGAAGAAGCTGGCCTGGGTCAGTTCGTGGGCTGTTCTGCGCGCGTTGGGCTTAAGTGACTCGGTGGTGGGGTGCGCTTAGCACCCGTGAGAGGGTGTATGCAAGTAAAACAGCCTCAAAACTCCTTTTTAAATACTTTTAGAGCCCAATATCACTATAACTATTATTTTAACACCTCAATAGACCAAAATAACTCCTTAAATAAATAATATCTCTCACACTAGCATTTAATAGAAATAGAATAAATATATAATATTATTAATCTTATAATACCAATAGCGTATAAAAATACCGTATTTTTATTTCTAATATTTTTCCACAATCTAATCCCCAACAATTTATTAAATAAATATCTAGTAATCTTTGGGGCGTTACATCTCCTATCCTCCAAAACTCAACAAACACCACAATTCCACTTTGAGCTTCAAGCTCTCCAACAATGGTAAAACAACAATAAATAGGGATTAGGGATTGATATTCACATCAATAGATAGAGGAGGAAAAATGGAAGAGAATGAGCTAAAAAGCCCCTTACCTAGTGCTAAGATGGAGAAGATCTCCACCCCTTCTCCTCCCTCACCGTCGCCTCTCCTCCCTCTCGGTTCCCCTCTCTCTCGCGCGCGTCTCTGTCTCCTCTCTCTCGGTCCGTTTTTTTTTCTTTCTTTTCATTCCTTTCTTTCATTTTAATTCAACATTCAATTGGGCCCAAATGGGTTGGGCCTCTATTCACACCCCCCTCAATTAATTCAACTACTCCCTAACTTAATAATACCACCACTCTCTTATTTACTATCCCTCACCTCCATATTTAATTAAAACACCTCATTCATTTAATTAAATATGACTAACCACATAACTCCAAAATAATCAATTAAATAAATATTCAAATTATTTTCGGGGCGTTACAGAGAGCGTGGCTACGGTTTCGAAGGAAGAAGAAGAAGTTTCGTTCGTTGTGTTGCTGGGTTTTTGTACGTGACTCCTTCGTCGTTGTTTCCGGATCATACAAATTCAAGGTAAGGGTGAGCGTTTCGGTTTAACATGATTGAAGAGTGTCGATGTTGTTTTTGATGAAATTGATGTTATTGGAAGAATTTGATGATTCGTTGGAATGAAAATGTGAGAGTGTTCTTGATTAAATTTGATGGTTTATGTTGATGAATTTTTGATTGTTCTTGATGAACCATTAGTGAGATTTGATGATTGATTTGGTGAATAAAACGTGTTTTTGGTGTTGATGATCTGAATTTTCTGCACATTGCGCTGTTTCTGCCCAATCGCGCCTCGCTCGCGCGGCAGTCGCGCTCCAGGCGCAAGCGCGCTACGCTGTGGCCTGCTGTTTCTGCCCAATCGCGCCTCAGTCGCGCCCAGCTCGCGCTCCACGCGCGAGTCACTGTTCCTCACTGTTTTCTTGCTGTTTTCTCACTGTTTTTCGCTGTTTTTAAAGGCAATGTTTTCTCCACAAAAATATGATGCTTCTTCCATTAAAAATATGATGTTTCTCCCATAAAAATGTGATGTTTCCACTAATAAAAATGTGATGTTTCCCCAATTCAAATGTAGTGTTTCCCAAGCTTGAAAATGTGGTGTCATTTTTCCGAATTTAAAATATGCTTTCCTCCAAATTAAGATGTGATGTTTTATAAATTAAAACGGGATGTTTTTCTAGACTCTAAACGTGTTGTTACCCAAATTTCAAAAGTGATATGTGTGATGATGATGTAACATGAATTATGATGACTTGTGACGAATATACTCTATGTGTATGATTATGATGATGCTGGAATGTGATTGTGATGTATTACGACGAATACACTCTATAATTGTTTTATGACGAATTGCACATGTGTCCATAGAGTCTCATAGCATGTGCATAATGTGACGAATAGGCTTCGGCCTCTCGCGACGAATAGGCTTAGGCCTCTTATTGATGACGGTGTGCCCCTAGTGGCTTATTATGACGAGTATGGTACCAACATGCATATACCCAGGTGTGAGTTGGTGTTTGGCGCGAAGACGATATGGTGTTGATAATGATGTTGTATGATTGTTTGTTTTCATTACTTTACTATGTGTTTGATTATGTTTTGTTGAAATTCTCACCCCTTCTGCTTGGAATGTTGCTCTTCTGTGTGAAGGTCTTGCTGCCTTCTGTGTTAGCTATTGGGCTGTCTGTCGAGTCGCTCTCTGATACCGTAGCACCTAGGGGGCGTAGTTGAAGTTTGTTAGCTATTAATTAACTGTTCAATGATTATGTTGAGAATGTGAGATGTGTTTTGAGGGGCTTAGTGATGTTATTATCTTATTCCGCTGTGACGTGTTGATTTATGAGGTTTAATTTTTATGACGGTGGTTTTGCTGCACAAACTTTAATGAGTGCAAATGATGAGTTTTTTTTTATGACGAGGTGACATTTCTTTTCTACCAATTAAATTAATATTTTGGAAAAGGAAATTACTCTGATAATGACGTTTAAATTGAGGGGTAGAAAAGGGACTCCGACACTCAAGTCAGTACGCAGCCGAGGTAAGGGAAAGCAGAGAAGAGAGAAAGAGGGTAAGAGGGAGCTCTAGGCGAATATGTAGTAAAATGAGCCGAACCTCCCGTGCTAGAGGGGTAGACCTCTATTTATAGAGCAATTGGGCGTACCTTGGCCGTCGGAACTTGAGGATGGATCTTGACCGTCGGCCCAATGAGAGCCGTGTGGACCTGATGCGCTGGGGGTTGAGGCGTGCTTGGGCCTTGCTGCCTGATGAATATTGGGCCGGCGCAATATTCAACGGGGGTTTGTAGCCCAGGTCGGAACAATCTTGTTATAATTTTTTTCTTGTTAGTTTTATATGGTGATATATTAAAGTCAATCATGTAAATAATTAGTCAATTAAAAAACTAATAAGTAGCCATTTAAAAAGCAAAATCGTTACCCAGAATAAGAAAACAAATAACATGTTTATATTTGGTAAGTGAACTATTCTAGCTCGTACAAGTTTTTTCACTAGTTTAAAGTGTTTTCTAGACGTGTGCAGGCTTATAGTAGCATGCTATTTTTCCTCACATTGTTATTGTAGTTTTTTAGTTAAAAAACTACTTTGCCTTTCATTATTAAGATAAGAAAAACCTCAACTCCACGTCCAAAAAAAAAAAGATAAACGTCAACTCCTTCTTGAAGTTTGGCCTCGAAACCATCTCTTGAGAAACCTATCTATCCTTAACAAAGGAGCAAAAGTCCTCATCTTTCTAATCAAAATAGAAATAAACCTCTATATGAAAATTAATCTTCCCAGTTAGGTTTTGTAGTTCTTTCTTCTTAGAGTCAAAAATCACCTTAGCCTTGTTTTTATCCACTTCAATTCCCTAGTTGTAGACTAAAAAGCCAAGAAACTAACCAACCCATACTCCAAAAATGCACCTAGAAGGACTCATTTTAAGATTGAGGAGTCTCATTCTCTTCAAAAGCTTGTTCTAACTCTTCCTAGAGTTCTAGAAAACCTTTGGAATTCACAACCACATCATCAATGTATACCTCCATACTTATGTTGATTAGATTGTTAAAAATGATATTCATAGCCGTCTTGTAGGTAGCGCCTATATTTTGGAGTTCGCGACCACCAATAGAGTCATGATTCTTTGAGATCACGCCTACAAAATGTAACACCCTAGTATTTCTAAACAATAGAAATACCAAAACATACATATTAGCTTACATCAGAGTATAAATTTCCTTACTTAGATATGAATCTCTACAAGGAAATCGGAAACCAATAAATAACTTAAACAAATTTAAGTCATAAACTGATACAAAAGTAACAAGGAAAACATAAAGACAGAAGGAAGACTACATATTCAATCTTCGTCTGTCCGAGCATGCCACCTACTCGTGCCATACAATCTTCTTTTCTTCCCCGTTAACTGAAAAGCAACAACATATGATAGGGTGAGACAACTTGTCTCAGTGAATCTTACCGTGACCCCTTACCTATCACTCGGTCCATTTATAAAACCATAATTAGTAATTCAAAAAGAATTACAATATGCAATCAATCATGTGTAATCCGATAAATGAATTACATACGAGTTCATAGTCCGATTCTCGATGACTATGTACAACTTAAATTACTTATCTATAGTTCATAGCCCAATTCTTGATGGCTATGCACTATCCTCTTTATTAATCACTTGTGACATGTCACCAACAACCTAAAGAAGCTCGAGTGACAAAATCACAATATACACATTTAAAAGTTTTAGCACATCACCAACTCCGCAAGCTCGAGTGAACCCCATAGCTAATAGGAGCGCAAATCCTAAGAGCAAAGATAAATATATGAACGGGCCTAGGTCAAGGGCTCATGACTTCCTCACCTAGCATGCTAACAAAAAAGCAGGTCGTCACCCCGACTCGATATAATATATATATCACACCCGCATTGGGCTCCTATACTAGATATAATTTATATATCACACCGCATTGGGCTCCTATACTGATATAATATATATATCGAAACATAACTCAATGCATAATATGTTGTGATAACATATTATTATACGCACACGCTCATGAAAATCCGCCCAAAGAAACAGGTTGAGTTATAAAACTTTTGGTTCCCACTGCATTACTCTAGATTTTCCTGTTTTGAAATGTTCAAAACATTAACCGTTATTTCAAAACCACTTTGAATTTGCATAAAAATTTATAACGAAAATTCGCAGAGTTTCCTCTGAAATATGGACATCCCAAAATACAATAATCACCAGAAACCAGTCGGACACATCAATTTGTTCAAAAATCATTAATTTTACACATATACAAAAATTTACTGGTTTTCCAATACCGTGAAAATTCAACCGAATCACACCAAACGACTTTAAAACACATCCAAAAATCAAATCATTATGGTTTCGTGTTAAATTTTCAAACACGCGTCATTTTCGCAAAAGAGCGTTTTTGACTCTGAAATTCTCGAAACTCCGAAATTTGAAAATCATTCCAACGTAGTTCAAAAACGATATTTAAATTCCCTAAGCGAGTAAAACTCACATTCTCGTGATGAAAATCACGAACCACCGGGACGTTCCGAAGCTCACGATCCCGAACTTCACGAACTCGCTCCGAACCCGCTCCAAAACCGGAACCGAACACTCCACGTCAGTTGTTGAGCTTCCAATCATCAATACCAAGCTTCAATTTTGCCTAAACCTCCAATTTTGGAGTTTGAACTAGTTTCTAATAAGAAGTACTGGGCTGGGTATTAGTCTTGCCCTTCTAATTTTGTTGTCTGGACGTGGGCTTGTGGGACTTTTCCATGCGCTTATCAGATTGGGCGATTAATATGGCGGTACCCTTTGCTTTATTAATGTTCTACTCAACAATTCACAACTATACTAGCAGCAGGTCTTGGTTGAGCAAACGACCGAGATGCTCGCCAAGATGAGAAGCTTGCTCGCTCTACGTCGTTTTCGAGATGGTCGTGAGATGAGTGCTGAGTTGATGACCGAGATGCTGCTCACGATCGAGTTGATCCGGTGTGGGGGCACTACTAGAGAATGGGAGATTTCGTACGAAATTTCAAACGGATTTGGGTTAGATTTTAAATGATTTTCGAATGGAATTTGGACGGATATATAGTTTGTGATGGATTTCGCATAAAATGTCTCCCGTTTGAAAAACCCTCGTTGCAAATTCAATAAATTCGTCCCAAATTCCGTCCCAAATAATTTTGAACGGATTTCAAATAAATTTTAGACGAAATGCTTCTGAAATCTGTTCAAAATTCATCTCAAATGTGTGCAGAATCCTTCTCAAGTATTTTTCGTCCGAAATTCGTCTCAAAATTATACGAATTATTATATAGTTTCAGATGAATATTCTGTCTGAAATTTCCGTCCAAGAAAGCTAATTTTCTAGTAGTGGGGGTGGTACCTACATACATTCTGATGTTTAAGTTAGCATAGGGATTGGATGATGTAAGGTAATAAATGTGTACCTGTAGAATTGAATGAAGTGCATATTTGTAGGTGGAAGCATTGAGGTGAACAGAACCCCATCGTTGGATATTGTGTATTAATCTCCGTCGTCCAATAGTCCGTGGATCAAGACATTCCTACGACCGAACAGATTACTTTCCTTGAGTATTTATCCAATCCAGAGTAGGGAGAAGGGAAAACAAACAAAAGGGAGTATAGAGAGTAAGGGAAAGAGAGTGGAGAGATCAAAAGGGGAAATTTCTTGTTCATCACCTCATTCTCTTTCTTCCATATTAATTTAATGTATTTATTAATTTTTAATTTATGTTGTTAATACTTTTTAGATAAATGCGAAATACATTAATATATTAATTTTTCAAAAATTCATTATATAATCATTATTTTGATTAATTTGTTAAAGTTTATTATATTTTTGAAAAATTCATTATATTAACATTTTTTTGTTTAAGTTATTAAAATCTATTATATTTTTGAAAATTATTATATTATCAATTAATATATCAAAGAGTTATGATATGTAATTTATTTTCATTTAAATAGTTATTATATGTAATTTATTGTTAATAAAAAAATTGATAGACTTGTTAGCTAAAATGTTATTTATGTTGTTAGTTAAAATGACTAATATTAATAGAGTGTATGTGTTAAATGTTGTTATTTATGTGTTAAATTGTTATTTATGTTGTTAGTTAATAGAGTGTTAGTTAAAATGATTAATATTTACGTTTACCATAACATAATATATAAAATTTGTTAAATTTTTTAAATTCTATTTATATTATAATTAATTAATGTAACGTTTATATTGTTAGTGTATGTAAATATGTGTATGTATGTAGTAAAAATATAAAGTTTGATTTATTATTTATGAAATGAAAAGTAATAGTTATTGTTTAAGATAATTTTTATTGTAGCACGTAGTACTAGGATCTTGAAAACATGAATCGTAGTTGGATGTATGATCGATTATTTCTTGAAAGAAGCGGTTTAAAGAGACGTTTTGCAGAAGGAGTAGAAGAGTTTATTTTTTGTGCTAAGCGTGATGAAGGATTTGCGCGAGAAGGGGGAATTAGATGTCTGTGCGCGAAATGTTCATTGCGATTTATAAAAAATGAAGATGAAGTCAGAATTCATTTGTACAATAATGGGTTTAGGCCAGATTATTGGATATGGAGTCGTCACGACGAAGTAGCACCTGGGGTACCTGCGATAGCTGTTCCTGTGGTTAATGTTCCGGTTGAAGTAGATCCTTCAACTAATGTTCTGGTTGAAGTAGTAGCTTCCACATCTGGATCTGGCCAAATAATCCAACCCGCGTTAGATGTTTATCAGGGAATGATATCTGATGCTGTTGGAGTAAATTTGGATTTTGAAGAACCAGAATATGATGCTGAAGAAGTTCCAAATGAAGAAGCTCAATTGTTTTACACGTATTTGAGTGAGACAAATAAGCCATTATTTGAAGGATTTAAAGACTCAAAATTGTCAATGTGTGTTCGGTTGTTGGGTCTTAAGTCTCAATTTAATGTTGCCGAGTTGTGCTTGGAATATATGACCAAAATGATGTTGGATGCAACCCCTATTAAAGGACTTTTGCCGCGGAGTTATTATGATGCTAAAAGACTGGTATCGAAGCTTGGCTTAAAATCTAAAGGCAAAATTACAGCAGATGACCTTTAAGTTATTTATTTGTAACAAGTTGGCCCTTTAAGTTTTTTTTGTAACAAATAGGCCCTTTTAGTGATTATTCTAGCTTATATATTTTGATGTAAGGCTACTTTATATATTGTGATTACTCTAGCTTATGTATTTTGATGCAACTAAACATATTTTGGTGTATTGCATGGCATTTTACTAAAAGGGCTAACGGTGTCAATGTTAGGTAACTTAAAAGGCCTATTTATTATAAAAAAACTTAAAGGGCCAACATGTTACAAATAAATAACTTAAAGGTCATTTGGTGTAATTTTGCCAAATCTAAAAGAATTGATTGTTGTGTGTCTGGTTTCATGCTCTATTATAATAATGAGTTTGGCATAAATGATGGAGAGTTGAAGGAATGCAAGTTGTGTGGAGAGCCACGCTATCGTGTCAGCAACAAAGGGATGAGCAGAGGCAAACCGGTTCCACGAAAAACAACGTTCTATCTGCCGCTTATACCAAGGCTATAGAGGATGTTTCCATCAATGGAGACCGCGGGTAAAATGACGTGGCACCATGAAAATAGAAACAATTCTGGTGAATTACGTCACCCATCTGATGGTGAAGCTTGGAAGCATTTTGATCGTGTTCATCCAGATTTTGCCAGTGATCCACGCAATGTTCGGCTTGGTTTATGCTCTGATGGTTTCACACCCTATATTCAAGCATCGACATCACCGTATTCTTGTTGGCCAGTTATTGTTACCCCATACAACCTTCCACCAAAAGATATTTCCATTTGATGGTCCCCAAAAGTGACACACAGGTCCTGTAGAGGTTTGATGGTCCTCTAGAGGTTATTTCCATTTGTATCGTCCCCAAAAGTGACCCACAAGTCGAGTGTTCCAAGAGGGTAAGTGGCCACCCCATTGAACCGGTCAAGGGGGTTATCTCAGACTGAGGTACGATTTCTTTCTTGTCGATCTTCAGCACGTCGACCAAGTCTTCAAAAATTATGTCGGCCGAACTGCCTTGGTCGACCAGAATTCTTCTGACCTCAGTGTTGGCCATTACTGCTGAGATCATAAGGGGGACATATTTGTTCGTCTTACCATCTAATAAGTCTTCAGCCCCAAAAGATATGGGCGGCCTATTCGAGGTCGGTCTGGTGGCCGACGTTGTGGCCACATTCATTATTTCGTGCCATTTTCTTTTGATCGACCTATTGGAGTCGTTTGCGTCGAACATATTTCCTCCATGGATTACCATTGCTACATTACGACCTCTTAATTGTCTTGTATCGGGCTCTCCTTCAGATTCGCCATTGTTTCATAGTGCTTCGATCATATCGGTGGCGGTCGCTTTCCGCTTCGCAGGGTCTCGGGCGACCGGCCTTTCAGTGGCCTTCTCCTGAGGCTGATAGTCGTCTTCTTTTCTAACATACTTCCTTAGCTTCCCTTTCCAAATGACGTCCTCGATATCATCCTTGAAGGGCATGCAGTTGTTTGTGTCATGCTCTTTGTTGCGATGTTAACGACAAAATTTTTTGGTCGGTCGTGCCCCCTCCTTCAAAATGAGGGGTTCAGGTCGCTTTGCGTTCATGAACTCATTGTTTTGGCACTCTGAATAAATATGTGCTACCGAAGTGTTCAATCTAGTTCATTTATCATACTTTCTCGGCCTATATTTCGTCCTGTTGTCACGTGGCGAGTTGTCTTGGTTCTTACTAGATCTGTTCTGCTCTTCTCGAGGCCGCACGCGGGCGCCCTGCCTGGCAAGCAGTGATTCTTCATATGCCATATGATCGCTTGCTCTTCGAAGGAAAACGGTCAAGTCTTGATATCGGTTCAGGATGACTTCTTGTGCGAACAGGCTATCCGGCCTTATCCTGCGCTTCATACACTTCAACTTGTCTTTGTTTTCTAGGTCTAAGACGGTTTCGGCCTCTTCATTAAATCGATCAATGTAGTGTCTTAGCGTCTCATTTTATCCTTGAACGATGCTAACCAACACTTTCTCATACCAGTCTTGGCATCTATCGGCTGTGTAATGGGATAGGAAAATACTAACTAGGTCGTCCAATGAAGAGATAGTGTTGGGTTGTAGTGTTTCCCACCATTCTAGCGCCCGCTCATCGAGCGACTGTGGGAACAACCTACACTTCATTATTTGATCTAACTCCCTGTAACTGCAGTAGTTATTGAAGTACCTCAAGTGCTTGTCCGGGTCTCCGCGGCCGGTGAACAATTTCATATTGGGAGGCTTTCTCAGGTCTCTTGGGATTTGATACCGACTGATCTCCCTGGTGAAAGGACCTTGGTGGTTCGAGTTGTAGGTCAGCACAGGGGGCTGCACTGGTGGAAATAGCGTATGAGTAAGGAGTGCTTCATTGGCCGGTCGAGGCTCATAATATTCGCTAGGAGGCCGTGGTGAGGGGTTCCTTCTTGGTCGTTCGGAGTAGTGCCTCGTAGGTCGCTTGGGATTCCTAGGATTGACATGTGACATATCAGGTATCACTCCATTGCGTCCATAGTGTGCAAACTCGTCGTATGGGTCCCAAGAGCGACTTCTTGATTGTCAGAATTCAGAAGATTCACATGAAGAGTACCTCGTAGGCGAATAGCTCGATTCTAGATGATAGCTTGAGTCCTCGTGCTCGGCCGCGTAGTCGTAGGAAGGTGAGCGACAACGACGCCTGGCCCGATGTAGGGGCGACCTATGTACATGACTCCTACGCGGAGGAGTTCGACGAGAAATACTTCTGCGGGGTATGTGAAACGCTCCTCCGAGGGGCGTCCTTTGTCTTGGAGGTGGTCTTACTTCTTGATCCTGTGGATTTCTATGGACCGCTCGTGGGCGGGCTAAAGTCTCACCTCGTTCGTACCAGGAGATGAGTGCTTCCCGATCAGCTATGATTTGGTTTTTTGCTCGCAATAATTCGAGGACTGTCTATGTAACACGCGCCGGTAAAGTTTCTAAATGCCTACTTTGGCCAACTCTGCTGGGATCGGTCGCTGGTGAGATGGCTGAATAACGGGCTCAAGTATTGGTCCATTGCCCCCCTGCACAGTAGGAGACTGTCATGGGTTATCTTGAGGTTCATGAATAGTCACAGGGACACCCTCTAGGGTTTCCTGTCGCCGACCTGTTGGGGTGGCAGGGTCGAGCCTGGAAGAGGCGCGCGTTGGCGGCCGTTCACGAGGAGGCATTGTCTGAGTAGGATTACACTAGGGATCTCCCAGTGTGGTCACCAATTGATCGTACCTTGACCAATAAGTGTTTGCAGTTCTGGTGATCTAGCCTAGTTGTTAGTGATTGGCGAGGATCAGGGTCTTGGTCGAACGCGGGTGGTACCTGCAATAACACTGTGACGCTCAAGTTAGTCGTGTGTGGTCGAGTAGGGTCACTGTAACACCAAATGATTTAATTAATTATTTGAGTAAATTATTTAAAGGGTTGCATTATTTAGTTATGTTAAATTATTAAAGTGCTGTTTTATTTTAATTGAAGGGAGTAGTAATCGGTAATTCCGGAGTGGTATGGAATGGCCCAAGAGCCCAAGCCCATTGACTTAGGCTCCTAGGCATTAGGGAGTGATGCAATTTGCATCATTTGTGAAAGAAAGAAAGAAAGAAACGTAAGAAGAGAAAGGAGAAGAGAAAAACAGCGCAATAGAGAGAGGAGAAGGAGAAGTTGGATCACATCTTGAGAAGAAGGAAAGGAAGGAGCTGTTGCTGTGGTTTTTGTACGTGACTCAGTGAGAAGGACGTTTCTACGGTTCATATAAGGTAAGGGGAGTCTCACTCTATAATAGGGAGTATAATAGGTCGTATGTAGGTCATAGGGTCCTTATTTGTTGATGTTTGATTGTTGATTTAATCGTTGTTGAATTAAAATTGTGAATTGGGTGAAAATTGATTACATGCTAGTGTTAGGGTTTGGATTGTGTTGATTTGCGTTTTTGATCCATGATTGATGGTTAAGATATGAAATTGAGAGTGTTGGTATGATTATAATGTGCTTTTGGATTGTTGTTGATGATTGGTTTTGGGAAAAATTGGTTGATTTGGATTGTCTCTAGGTGATTGTGATACTGTGACATATGTAATTGTAATAGGGCAATGATCGACTGTTTTTACTCCAAAATGAAGCTGGAAATCGATTTCCCACTTTGAAAAGAAGCTAGAAATCGATTTCCCCAAAAAATGAGAGGTAGAAATCGATTTCCCACTTCAAATTGGAAGCAAGGAATCGATTCCCACCTTTGAAATGAAGCAAGGAATCGATTTTCCCCCTTATAAATGAAAGCAAGAATAGATTCCCCTCTTTAAAAATGAAAGCTATGAATCGATTCCTCTTTTGAAAGCCTTAGGTGCTGTTGTAGTCCTGATGGAGTTGTTTTAGTCCTTAGGTGCTGTTGTTGTAGTCCTGATGGAGTTGTTTTAGTCCTTAGGTGCTGTTGTAGTCCTGATGGAGTTGTTTTAGTCCTTAGGTGATTTAGGGTCATCCAACTTCACTGTTAACCAATTATGCTGCTCTTTTTGAAATTTTCATACTGCCTGGAGTTTCCGCATCAGATGTTCAAACACCTTCTGCTCTGCAGTATTTCTAACTCTAGCAGTTCTTAATCTTTCTTTCACATCTGCTGATAAACCACTAGGGGGTGTTTTCTTATAGACTTTTTCTAACTCAGTTGCCACTACCCCTTGTTTTTGACATAACTCAGTGATTAAGCAAGGGAAATACAAATATCCAGAAGTTTTGGTTTGACATTCTATGATTTCATTTGTGATCAATTTTCCTATATCCACATTATCTTCAGTCAAGATTGAATCAAAGAGAATCAATCTATCCTTGGACAATGTAGATGTGTGTGAAGTGGGGAGAATTGATGTAGCTATAAATAGGTGACAGTTACCTAACTCAGGAACTAAGTCGCCAGTTTTAAGCTTAAAGTCTGTGTTGGTAAATTTCTCCCATTGAGACCCTTCTACTGTGATTCTCTCTTTGATCTTAGCCATCTGTTTCTTACCATAGGTTTCTAATTTTTCTTCAAATTTATTTTTCTAAGATATGAACCTCGGAGTGGGAAGTGTGTCAACATTAGGTGTGGAAACACTAGCAACTCTGTTGTCCTATTTTTCTACAAAACACACAAAACATTAAATTGCACAAAATAAAGACATATATAATTTTAAAATGATGGGTTGCCTCCCTCAAGCGCTTGTTTTAAGAGTCTTACAGCCTGGCTATCTCCTTGTGTTAGAGATTTTCAAAATGAGTGGTAATCTTATCTCTCTCTACATGTGCTCCATAATACATTTTTACTCTTTGGCCATAGACTTTGAAAGTGGTATTAGTGGCTACATCATATAAATCGACAGCACCATGGGAACATTTTCAACCTAGAATTATATAACAGAACCATTCCTCCTTCTTTAAGTTCTCTTCTTTGAATTTTCTTATCATGCCACTCTTTGGTTTTTGCTTTATAAATTTCTGCATTCTCATAAGAGAAATGCCTAAATTCTTCTAATTCATTAAGCTCAAAAAACCTTGCTCACCTGCCTTTTTGAGATCAAAATTTAACTTTTTGATAGACCAATATGACTTGTTCTCTAATTCAACAGGGAGATGACTTGCCTTGCAATAAACTAACCTATAGGGGGACATACCTAATGGAGTTTTAAATGCAGTTCTATATGCCCATAATGCTTCATCTAAGTGTAAGGACCAATATTTTCTATTTGGTTCAACCATTTTCTCAAGCATTCTTTTTATTTCCCTATTTGAAAGTTCAGTTTGTCCACTAGTTTGTGGGTGATAGGTAGTAGCAATCTAGTGTTTTACTCCATATTTTACAAGAAGATTTTCAATGAGTTTATTGCAAAAATGTGAGCCTTTATCATTGATGATTGCTCTTGGAGTGCCAAACCTTGAAAAAATATTTCTTTGTAGAAATTTGCTAACTGATTTGGCATCATTATTTGGAAGTGCTACAGCCTCAACCCATTTGGACACATAGTCTACAGCTACTAAGATATACTCATTGCCAAAAAAGGTGGAAAAGGGCCCCTGAAATCCATGACCCAAACATCAAAAAGTTCCATTTCTAGAATGTTAGTCCTAGGCATTTCATGTCTATTAGATATATTACCACTTCTTTGACATTTATCACACGTTTTGACCACATAATATGAATCTTTAAATAGAGTAGGCCAGAAATAACCTGATTGAAGTACTTTTGCTGTTGTTCTTTGACTTCCAAAGTGACCTCCATATGGTGCAGCATGACAATGCATAAGCACTGCTTGCTGTTCTTTTTCAGGAATGCATTTTCTCATGATTTGATCTGGACACATCTTGAATAGGTTAGGATCATCCCAATAGTATTGCTTTATTATATGGAAGAACCTTCTTCTTTGTTGATAGCTCATGTCACTTCGTACAACTTTGCTCACAAGGAAGTTTACTATGTCTGCATACCATGGTGTTGATGTATGAGGTGTGGCCACACTGAGTGGAGAAACACTAGCTGCATTCATGGTAATTGCTAGTAATTTCTCATCAGGGAAACTTTCCTTGATTTCTTCATTTGTACCTGCATTCTCACTTTCAAGTCTAGAGAGATGATCAGTCACTTGGTTCTCCACTCCTTCTTATCTCTAATCTCAAGATCAAATTCTTGAAGGAGGAGAACCCATCTAATTAGCCTTGGTTTTGCATCTTTTTTGGAAATTAGATACTTGATGGCAGAATGGTTAGTGTACACAATTACTACGAAGAGGACACCTTGGCCAACAAACTCGAGAACACCTCGACCACAACAAAGGACTATGACAAAGGGAACCGTCACATGAAAGACAACTCCGGTCACCCACGTGACCCCCATCGCCGGTTAATTGAACACACCGAGTTGAACACCAACAGGTCGAAAATCTTAGTTGAATGTGAAAACACCGAATTTAAGGATCAGAAGTGGCCAAACCCACTCATGGAAAGAGAAAACACTGACAAGAAAAAATATTGTTGTTATCACTGCAGCCACGACCATGATGTTGAGATAAAATCCTTTTTGATATATGGTTTTAATGATAACGAACCTTATGAACTAAATCTTAAGTATTCTGAATGGTGTTCTACTAATAAGTGCCTTAAGTTTTGTTCTGGAGTGGGCCAGAGGCCCAATTCGCAGCAATTGGCCCAGTGAGGCCCAAACGCTCAGGCTTGGAGCGCAATTCTCGCGCCTGGCCGCATATCTTTCAACGACCAGGGCGCTGCCTACAGAAGCAGTATAAATACACTTCTCAGTTATACGCAATGATTACCTTGTGACTGTAACACCCCATTTCTACCCGACAATTTATAAAAAAATCAGAGTATAAAAATTTATTTCTTAATTGAAATCATCCAATGGGATGCTACGCTTATCTCTTGAAAAATCACTCAAACAATCAGTTCAACTCATAATAATAATTTAATACGTAACACCATGAAAAAACACGTGGAATATAATTTCACATCACGCAGCGGAAATAAACTACACTCTCAAAAGAGTAATCAACAGTCTCAACAATACATAGAATATCAAGTATAATGGCTCAACAGTGAGCAAAACAAACAGCTAAAGTCTAATATCCCATCCTCTAGGTGCTACGTATCAGAGCAGACTGACTCAGGGAAGTGAAGGAACTAAGTCTTCACTCATGGCTACCTGTGGTAAACAACAACAGAAAGGGTGAGTCTCGAACCACATAATAGAAATTATAATAAGCAGTATATCAAGTTCATAGGGGTCAATCAATCACAACCATCACAAACAGTTCAATATCATTTATAAGAATGGATGCAATGTAATGCAGAGATGCATGTGGTACCATTGGCCCCCATGGCCTCATCATCACTCATTATACGTCGCGACCGCAGCCGAAATAACACCAGACCGCAGCCTACACAATATATCGTCGCGACCGCAGCCGAATGTATGCATGTGACTCATGAACACACACATCATCAATTTCATTTATACACCAAGACCGCAGCCTTTCATATCATTGTCATTTTTAGTTTTATACATCATTCAGACCAACCTCTCATCTCATGGTCAATTTCACTGTTAGCCCCCATGGCTTTAGCCCCCATGGCTCATGCCCCCATGGCATCATCATTATTGCATTATTCACTAGCTCATCACAAATTGTGTCCCACGGACTAATCACAACTAGAGGACTAAACCTCACTCAGGGACCTAAAACGCCCCTTTAGGACCAATTCCACACTTAGGGACCAAATTAACACCTTTTGGACCAAACTGGCACCTAGGGACCAAAACAACACCTAGGGACCAAAACCACACCCTTAGGACTAAACTGTCACCTAGGGACCAAACTGTCACCTAGGGACCAAAACCACGCCCTTAGGACCAAACTGTCACCTAGGGACCAAAGCAACACCTCAATGACCAACACATCACCTAAGGACTAAAACAACTCCATCAGGACTACAACAGCACCTAAGGACTAAAACAACTCCATCAGGACTACAACAACACCTAAGGACTAAAACAACTCCAAGAGGACTACAACAGCACCTAAGGCTTTCAAAAGAGGAATCGATTCATAGCTTTCATTTTTAAAGAGGGGAATCGATTCTTGCTTTCATTTATAAGGGGGAAAATTGATTCCTTGCTTCATTTCAAAGGTGGGAATCGATTCCTTGCTTCCAATTTGAAGTGGGAAATCGATTTCTACCTCTCATTTCAAGGGGGAAATCGATTTCTAGCTTCTTTTCAAAGTGGGAAATCGATTTCCAGCTTCATTTTGGAGTAAAAACAGTCGATCATTGCCCTATTACAATTACATATGTCACAGTATCACAATCACCCAGAGACAATCCAAATCAACCAATTTTTCCCAAAACCAATCATCAACAACAATCCAACAGCACATTATAATCATACCAACACTCTCAATTTCATATCTTAACCATCAATCATGGATCAAAAATGCAAATCAACACAATCCAAACCCTAACACTAGCATGTAATCAATTTTCACCCAATTCACAATTTTAATTCAACAACGATTAAATCAACAATCAAACATCAACAAATAAGGACCCTATGACCCTATGACCTTCAAGAATTTGATCTTGAGATTAGAGATAAGAAAGGAGTGGAGAACCAAGTGGCTGATCATCTCTCTAGACTTGAAAGTGAGAATGCAGGTACAAATGAAGAAATCAAGGAAAGTTTCCCTGATGAGAAATTACTAGCAATTACCATGAATGCTGTAACGCCCCAAAAATAATTCAATTATTTAATTAGTTAGGTTATTTAGAGCTTACAACATCTTGTTAAGTCAAAAGGATTAATTTAGAGTTTTAATGTATTTAGGAGGTGTTTGATGTAAATGAGGAGTGGTGGTTAGTAAAATAGTGAGTGGTAATTTAATTAAAAGAGGGAGTAGTGCAAGTAATGGAAGAGGTGGGATTAGAGGCCCATGATCCATTAAGAGGCCCATTATGCATGCCTTAAGTGAAGGTGTCGAAGGAGAGGATTCCATTACAACAAAAATCTAAGAAAGTCAAAGAGTAAAGTAAGAGAGAGCAGGAGAGGTGCAATAGCATTTTGAGAGAAGAAGAGAAGATCTTAGCGTGGGAGCTCAAATCCGAGGAAGAGGAGCTGATTGTTGGTAGATCGTGAGGTCTTGGTGGAGAGAGTACTCATTCTTCAACATATTGAGGTAAGGGGTCTCTCTTTCATCTATAATAGAGTATATGATGAGTGTTATGTGTGGGCCAGACTCTAGGATGATTGTTGAGTTGTTTGTGTTTATTGTTGCGTGATTTGATGTTGTGTTTGCTTCACTTTGGTGAAGTTGTGATGTGTGTATGTATTGTTGGTGTTGGCACCTTCGTTGAGTGCTTAGATGTATGTTGAACAAAGTTCAAGTGAATAGGTGTTGTAGTATTTGTGGTTTAAGTTTGATCTTAGTATGAGAGTCAAAGATAAGAAGGAAGATGAGGGTAGGTGTCTAGAGCACCATTTCAAAGTGAAGTATTACTGGGTGCTGAGAAGGGTAGGTGCGTTGTAGCTTGCGAGGGTCGAAGATGTGTGCGTCGAAGGGTAGTGAGTTGAAGAGAGGGTGTGCCGAGAAGCTTAAGTGTGTCAGCGTAAGGGTGTGCGTCATAGTGGATGTGCGTCGAAGTATGTGTGTGCCGAGGAGAGTAGGTGTTGATGTGTAGTATGTGTGCGTCGTAGTATGTGGGAGTCAAAGAAGTGTAGTAACCGAGGTGAGGTGTTGTGCTTAGGTGTAGTGTGCCTAAGTGTAGTAACCGAGGTGAGGTGTTGTGCTTAGGTGTAGTGTGCCTAAGTGTAGTAACCGTGGTGAAGTGTTGTGCTTAGGTGTAGTGTGCCTAAGTGTAGTAACCGAGGTGAAGTGTTGTGCTAAGGTGTAGTGTGCCTAAGTGTAGTAACCGAGGTGAAGTGTTGTGCTCAAGTGTAGTGTGCCTAAGTGTAGTAACCGAGGTGAAGTGTTGTGCTTAGGTGTAGTGTGCCTAAGTGTAGTAACCGAGGTGAGGTGTTGTGCTTAGGTGTGGAGTGCCTAAGTGTAGTAGCCGAGGTGAAGTGTTTTGCTTAAGTGTGGTGTGCTTAAGTGTAGTGTAACTGAGGTGAGTGATGAAGAAGTGAGGAGATGTAGAGTATATATATGCTGAAGTGTAGTTGTTGAAGTGAGGTGTATATAAGCCTAAGTGTAGTTGATGAAGTGAGGTGCATATAAGCCTAAGTGTAGTTATTGAAGTGTAGTGCGTGGACGTCTAAGCTAGTATTGTTGAGGTGTGGGTGTATTGAAGTGTAGTGTATCTAAGTCGGAATGTAGTTGCCGAGGTATAGTGTATATATACCGAGGTGTATGTGTTGAGGTGTGGGTGTATTGAAGTGTAGTGTATCTAAGTCGGAATGTAGTTGCCGAGGTATGTATATATACCGAGGTGGAGTTGCTGAGGTGTAGATGTATTGAAGTAAAGTGTATGGATGTCGAAGCTAGCGTTGTCGAGATGTAAGTGTGTCGAAGTGTGATGTGACGAGTGTGTTGCGCCAAAGTGCAGTGAGGTGTCACGAAGGGTAGTGTGTGTGCCGAGGTGCAGTGTGGTGCGCCAAGGTGCAGTGTGGTGTGACGATGGGTAGTGTGTGTGTGCCGAGGTGCAGGGTGAGTGTGCCGAGGTGCTGTTTTGAGGCCAAAGTAGCGCAGGTTGCTGCCAGGCCAATGTTGGGCACTGTTGGGTGCCGAGTACGTCTAAGTTGTTAAATTGTGAGGCACGTTTAGTCCTTAGGTGACGTTTTGGTCCTTAAGTGATGGTTAGGTCCTTGTAGTGACAGTTTAGTCTACTACTTTTGGTGTCGAAGGGCAGTGGGAGTGTGGTGAAGAGCAGGGCGCCATTGCCTTGTGCCCAAAGGCGCTCGTGTTGAATTCTGGGGAGCCGAGTTGTGCTGTTGTGGCGCTGTGTTGCGCCAGGTTGTGTCAGGGAGCCGAGTTGAGCTGTTGTGTTGCGCCAGGTTGCCCAGGGCGTCAAGTTGGGTTGTTCTGGCCGATGTGTCCGGTGAGGTTGAAGTTAGCCATAGAGCTAGTGACCAATGTATTGAGGTTAGCCTTAGAGCTATGGATTGGCGTAATGATGTTAGCCTTAGAGCTATGGATTGGTGTAGTGATGTTAGCCATAGAGCTATTGATGTTGTCTAGGTGAAATAGACGATGGTGTGATAGGTGAAATAGACGATGGTGTGATGATGTTGTCTATGTGAAATTGACGACGGTGTGATGATGATGTCTAGGTGAATTAGACGACGGTGTAGTGACGATGGATTTAATGACGATGATAAATCCAGTGCCGGTGTGAATGCATACATGGTATGATTGGTTGTGGTTGATGCATTGTTTATGGAGTCTCATGCCTCATATGCATCCAAGGGACGGACATAGGCTTCAGCCTCGATATTGATTGACTTCGGTCTTCATATCACAAGGGACGGACATAGGCTTCGGCCTCGCCTTCAAGGCAAAATAGCGACGGTGGAGGTACCATTAAGCCGGTGATGGTACTCATGCATTATACCCTTGGTGTTGGGTTGCATTCATGCATACACTCATGCAAATTGGTGGTGTTTGTTGATGATTATGAGTTGGTGTGTCTTAACTTGATGATGTGTGTTGGTTGTTTTAGACGTGGTGTTTCTAGTTGCCTTTCTCTAGCATAATTGTTATCATACATTTTATTATATGTGTTAGAGACTCACCCTTCTGCTTTTTATGTTGCTTCTTATGTCGGCAACGTGCAGGTAATCCCGAGTGAAGGTTCTTCCTTACTCAGTCTGGGTGTGGCGTATTGCTCTGATGCGTAGCATTGTGGGGGGACGAGTAGTTATAGTGTCTTGTTATTGTTGAGTTAGGTTTAAATATATTGTTGATGTAGGACTGGTTTGAGAAACCGATGTTTCGAGGGTTTGCCCCATTTAAGTCGTGCTATGTATCACGCAATTATATTAATTTGTGAAAAAAATTATTGGCTAAATGAAAGTGATGTTTTGGTGAACGTAGCATTCCCTTGAGGATGTATCATTTGAAAAGAAAAACAATTTTTGAACTCTGATTTTTAATTAAATATTCATTAAGAGAAAAGGGGGTGTTACAAATGCAGCTAGTGTTTCTGCACTCAGTGTGGCCACACCTCATCCATCAACACCATGGTATACAGACATAGTAAACTTCCTTGTGAGCAAAGTTGTAAGAAGTGACATGAGCTATCACGAAAGAAGAAGGTTCTTCCACATAGTAAAGCAATACTATTGGGATGATCCTCACCTATTCAAGATGTGTCCGGATCAAATCATGAGAAAATGCATTCCTGAAAAAGAATAGCAAGAAGTGCTTCTGCATTGTCATGCTGCACCATATGGAGGTCACTTTGGAAGTCAAAGAACAGCAGCAAAGGTACTTCAATCAAGTTATTTCTGGCCTACTCTATTTAAAGATTCATATTATATGGTCAAAACCTGTGATAAATGTCAAAGAAGTGGTAATATATCTAATTGACATGAAATGCCTAGGACTAACATTCTAGAAATAGAACTTTTTGATGTTTGGGACATGGATTTCATGGGTCCTTTTCCACCTTCTTTTGGCAATGAGTATATCTTTGTAGCTGTAGACTATGTGTCCAAATGGGTTGAGGCTGTAGCACTTCCAAATAATGATGACAAAGCAGTTAGCAAATTTCTGCAAAGAAATATTTTTTCAAGGTTTGGCACTCCAAGAGCAATCATCAATGATGAAGGCTCGCATTTTTGCAATAAACTCATTGAAAATCTTCTTGCAAAATATGAAATAAAACACAAGATTGCTACTGCCTATCACCCACAAACTAGTGGACAAGCTGAACTTTCAAATAGGGAAATAAAAAGAATGCTTGAGAAAATGGTTGGACCAAATAGAAAAGATTGGTCCTTACACTTAGATGAAGCATTATGGGCATATAGAACTGCATTTAAAACTCCATTAGGTATTGTCATACATCGATTTTGTCTGTCTAGGTCAAAACCCTAATTTTTAACCAAAAATAAATAAATCAAGGTTTAGCATTAACTTCAAAGGTTGTAAAGAGCATCAGGCATGCATTTTAGGGTTTTAGAAATCATTTTAGGATTAGGAAAGCATTTTAAAGCATTTTAAAGCAAATTAGGGTTTTTAGGGCAAAAGGACATTTTGGTCATTTTACACAAAGGGGTAATTTTTCACCAAAAATCATTGGGCAGTGTTAGAGGATTTCATTGTGGGCCAAATTATTCGAATTGCATGTGTGTTGTGCATGTATTGTTGATTTTGTGCAAAAAGTCAAACTTAGAAAGTCAACAAAAGGAGTATTCTTCGAGAAACTACAAGGAGAGGTGCGATAGCATTTTGAGAGAAGAAGAGAAGATCTTAGCGTGGGAGCTCAAATCCGAGGAAGAGGAGCTGATTGTTGGTAGATCGTGAGGTCTTGGTGGAGAGAGTACTCATTCTTCAACATATTGAGGTAATGGGTCTCTCTTTCATCTATAATAGAGTATATGATGAGTGTTATGTGTGGGTCAGACTCTAGGATGATTGTTGAGTTGTTTGTGTTGATTTTTGCGTGATTTGATGTTGAGTTTGCTTCACTTTGGTGAAGTTGTGATGTGTGTAAGTATTGTTGGTGAGTTGGTCATATGAGAGACCTAGGAGAGAGGGGGGAACTGAGGAACCCTCAGTCCCAGGGCGTTATTGTTGGTGTTGGCACCTTCGTTGAGTGCTTAGATGTATGTTGAACAAAGTTCAAGTGAATAGGTGTTGTAGTATTTGTGGTTAAAGTTTGATCTTAGTATTAGAGTCAAAGATAAGAAGGAAGATGAGGGTAGGTGTCTAGAGCGCCATTTCGAAGTGAAGTATTACTGGGTGCTGAGAAGGGTAGATGCGTTGTAGCTTGCGAGGGTCGAAGATATGTGCGTCGAAGGGTAGTGAGTTGAAGAGAGGGTGTGCCGAGAAGCTTAAGTGTGTCAGCGTAAGGGTGTGCGTCATAGTGGATGTGCGTTGAAGTATGTGTGTGCCGAGGAGAGTAGGTGTTGATGTGTAGTATGTGTGTGTCGTATTATGTGGGAGTCAAAGATGTGTAGTAACCGAGGTGAGGTGTTGTGCTTAGGTGTAGTGTGCCTAAGTTTAGTAACCGAGGTGAGGTGTTGTGCTTAGGTGTAGTGTGCCTAAGTGTAGTAACCGAGGTGAAGTGTTGTGCTTATGTGTAGTGTGCCTAAGTGTAGTAACCGAGGTGAAGTGTTGTGCTTAGGTGTAGTGTGCCTAAGTGTAGTAACCGAGGTGAAGTGTTGTGCTTAGGTGTAGTGTGCCTAAGTGTAGTAACCGAGGTGAAGTGTTATGCTCAGGTGTAGTGTGCCTAAGTGTAGTAACCGAGGTGAAGTGTTGTGCTTAGGTGTAGTGTGCCTAAGTGTAGTAACCGAGGTGAGGTGTTGTGCTTAGGTGTGGAGTGCCTAAGTGTAGTAGCCGAGGTGAAGTGTTGTGCTTAGGTGTAGTGTGCTTAAGTTTAGTGTAACTGAGGTGAGGAGATGTAGAGTATATATATGCTGAAGTGTAGTTGTTGAAGTGAGGTGTATATAAGCCTAAGTGTAGTTGTTGAAGTGTGGTGTATAAGCCTAAGTGTAGTTGATGAAGTGAGGTGCATATAAGCCTAAGTGTAGTATTTGAAGTGTAGTGCGTGGACGTCTAAGCTAGTATTGTTGAGGTGTGGGTGTATTGAAGTGTAGTGTATCTAAGTCGGAATGTAGTTGCCGAGGTATAGTGTATATATACCGAGGTGTATGTGTTGAGGTGTGGGTGTATTGAAGTGTAGTGTATCTAAGTCGGAATGTAGTTGCCGAGGTATAGTGTATATATACCGAGGTGGAGTTGCTGAGGTGTAGATGTATTGAAGTAAAGTGTATGGATGTCGAAGCTAGCTTTGTCGATATGTAAGTGTGTCAAAGTGTGATGTGACGAGTGTGTTGCGCCAAAGTGCAGTGAGGTGTGACGAAGGGTAGTGTGTGTGTGCCGAGGTGCAGTGTGGTGCGCCAAGGTGCAGTGTGGTGTGACGAAGGGTAGTGTGTGTGTGTGCCGAGGTGCAGGGTGCTTGTGCCGAGGTACTGTTTTGAGGCCAGAGTAGCGCAGGTTGCTGCCAGGCCAACGTTGGGCGCTGTTTGGTGCCGAGTACGTCTAAGTTGTTAAATTGTGAGCCACGTTTAGTCCTTAGGTGACGTTTTGGTCCTTAAGTGATGGTTAGGTCCTTGTAGTGACAGTTTAGTCTACTACTTTTTGGTGTCGGGCGGCGCTGGGAGTGTGGTGAAGAGCGGGGCGCCATTGCGCGCCCGCCAAAGGCGCCCTTGTTGAATTCTCAGGGAGCCGAGTTGTCTGTTGTGGCGCTGTGTTGCGCCAGGTTGTGTCAGGGAGCCGAGTTGAGTCGTTGTGTTTGCGCCCGAGCCGCCCGTGGCGCCAAGTTGGGTTGTTCTGGCCGATGTGTCCGGTGAGGTTGAAGTTAGCCATAGAGCTAGTGACCAATGTATTGAGGTTAGCCTTAGAGCTATGGATTGGCGTAATGATGTTAGCCTTAGAGCTATGGATTGGTGTAGTGATGTTAGCCATAGAGCTATTGATGTTGTCTAGGTGAAATAGACGATGGTGTGATAGGTGAAATAGACGATGGTGTGATGATGTTGTCTAAGTGAAATAGACGACGGTGTGATGATGATGTCTAGGTGAATTAGACGACGGTGTAGTGACGATGGATTTAATGACGATGATAAATCCAGTGCCGGTGTGAATGCATACATGGTATGATTGGTTGTGGTTGATGCATTGTTTTTGGAGTCTCATGCCTCATATGCATCCAAGGGACGGACATAGGCTTCAGCCTCGATATTGATTGACTTTGGTCTTCATATCACAAGGGACGGACATAGGCTTCGGCCTCGCCTTCAAGGCAAAATAGCGACGGTGGAGGTACCATTAAGCCGGTGATGGTACTCATGCATTATACCCTTGGTGTTGGTTTGCATTCATGCATACACTCATACAAATTGGTGGTGTTTGTTGATGATTATGAGTTGGTGTGTCTTAACTTGATGATGTGTGTTGGTTGTTTGAGACGTGGTGTTTCTAGTTGCCTTTCTCTAGCATAATTGTTATCATACGTTTTATTATTTAGAGACTCACCCTTCTGCTTTCTATGTTGCTTCTTATGTCGGCAACATGCAGGTAATCCCGAGTGAAGGTTCTTCCTTACTCAGTCTAGGTGTGGCGTATTGCTCTGATGCGTAGCACTATGGGGGGACGAGTAGTTATAGTGTCTTGTTATTGTTGAGTTAGGTTTAAATATATTGTTGATGTAGGACTGGTTTGAGAAACCGATGTTTCGAGGGTTCGCCCCATTTAAGTCGTGCTATGTATCACGCAATTATATTTATTTGTTAAAAGTATTATTGGCTAAATGAAAGTGATGTGTTGGTGAACGTAGAGTTCCCTTGAGGATGTATCATTTGAAAAGAAAAACAATTTTTGAACTCTGATTTTTAATTAAATATTCATTAAGAGAAAAGGGGGTGTTACAAATGCAGCTAGTGTTTCTTTACTCAGTGTGGCCACACCTCATGCATCAACACCATGGTATACAGACATAGTAAACTTCCTTGTGAGCAAAGTTGTACGAAGTGACATGAGCTATCATGAAAGAAGAAGGTTCTTCCACATAGTAAAGCAATACTATTGGGATGATCCTCACCTATTCAAGATGTGTCCGGGTCAAATCATGAGAAAATGCATTCCTGAAAAAGAACAACAAGCAGTGCTTCTGCATTGTCATGCTGCACCATATGGAAGTCACTTTGGAAGTCAAAGAACAGCAACAAAGGTACTTCAATCAGGTTATTTCTGGCCTACTCTATTTAAAGATTCATATTATATGGTCAAAACCTGTGATAAATGTCAAAGAAGTGGTAATATATCTAATAGACATGAAATGCCTAGGACTAACATTCTAGAAATAGAACTTTTTGATGTTTGGGACATGGATATTATGGGTCCTTTTCCACCTTCTTTTGGCAATGAGTATATCTTTGTAGCTGTAGACTATGTGTCCAAATGGGTTGAGGTATGAGCACTTCCAAATAATGATGACAAAGCGATTAGCAAATTTACGCAAAGAAATATTTTTTCAAGGTTTGGCACTCCAAGAGCAATCATCAATGATGAAGGCTCGCATTTTTGCAATAAACTCATTGAAAATCTTCTTGCAAAATATGGAATAAAACACAAGATTGCTACTGCCTATCACCCACAAACTAGTGGACAAGCTGAACTTTCAAATAGGGAAATAAAAAGAATGCTTGAGAAAATGGTTGGACCAAATAGAAAAGATTGGTCCTTACACTTAGATGAAGCATTATGGGCATATAGAACTGCATTTAAAAATCCATTAGGTGTAGTGTGCCTAAGTGTAGTAACTGAGGTGAAGTGTTGTGCTTAGGTGTAGTGTGCCTAAGTGTAGTAACCGAGGTGAAATGTTGTGCTCAGTTGTAGTGTGCCTAAGTGTAGTAACCAAGGTGAAGTTTTGTGCTTAGGTGTAGTGTGCCTAAGTGTAGTAACTGAGGTGAGGTGTTGTGCTTAGGTGTGGAGTGCCTAAGTGTAGTAGCCGAGGTGAAGTCTTGTGCTTAAGTGTGGTGTGCTTAAGTGTAGTGTAACTGAGGTGAGTGATGATGAAGTGAGGAGATGTAGAGTATATATATGCTGAAGTGTAGTTGTTGAAGTGAGGTGTATATAAGCCTAAGTGTAGTTGATGAAGTGAGGTGTATATAAGCCTAAGTGTAGTTGTTGAAGTGTGGTGTATAAGCCTAAGTGTAGTTGATGAAGTGAGGTGCATATAAGCCTAAGTGTAGTTATTGAAGTGTAGTGCGTGGACGTCTAAGCTAGTATTGTTGAGGTGTGGGTGTATTGAAGTGTAGTGTATCTAAGTCGGAATGTAGTTGCCGAGGTATAGTGTATATATACCGAGGTGTATGTGTTGAGGTGTGGGTGTATTGAAGTGTAGTGTATCTAAGTCGGAATGTAGTTGCCGAGGTATAGTGTATATATACCGAGGTGGAGTTGCTGAGGTGTAGATGTATTGAAGTAAAGTGTATGGATGTCGAAGCTAGCATTGTCGAGATGTAAGTGTGTCGAAGTGTGATGTGACGAGTGTGTTGCGCCAAACTGCAGTGAGGTGTGACGAAGGGTAGTGTGTGTGTGCCAAGGTGCAGTGTGGTGCGCCAAGGTGCAGTGTGGTGTGACAAAGGGTAGTGTGTGTGTGCCGAGGTGCAGGGTGAGTGTGTCGAGGTGCTGTTTTGAGGTCAGAGTAGCGCAGGTTGCTGCTAGGCCAATGTTGGGCGCTGTTGGGTGCCGAGTACGTCTAAGTTGTTAAATTGTGAGGCTCGTTTAGTCCTTAGGTGACGTTTTGGTCCTTAAGTGATGGTTAGGTCCTTGTAGTTTTGGTCCTTAAGTGATGAAGGCTCGCATTTTTGCAATAAACTCATTGAAAATCTTCTTGCAAAATATGGAATAAAACACAAGATTGCTACTGCCTATCACCCACAAACTAGTGGACAAGCTGAACTTTCAAATAGGGAAATAAAAAGAATGCTTGAGAAAATGGTTGGACCAAATAGAAAAGATTGGTCCTTACACTTAGATGAAACATTATGGGCATATAGAACTGCATTTAAAACTCCATTAGGTATTGTCATACCCTAATTTTGTCTGTCTAGGTCAAAACCCTAATTTTTAACCAAAAATAAATAAATCAAGGTTTGGCATTAACTTCAAAGGTTGTAAAGAGCATCATGCATGCATTTTAGGGTTTTAGAAATCATTTTAGGATTAGGAAAGCATTTTAAAGCATTTTAAAGCAAATTAGGGTTTTTAGGGCAAAAGGACATTTTGGTCATTTTACACAAAAGGGGTAATTTTTCACCAAAAATCATTGGGGCAGTGTTAGAGGATTTCATTGTGGGGCAAATTATTCGAATTGCATGTGTGTTGTGCATGTATTGTTGATTTTGTGCAAAAAGTCAAACTTAAAAAGTCAACAAAAGGAGTATTCTTCGAGAATCTACAAGGAGTGGTTTTATATCATTTTTGGGCATAGTGATCTCATGAAAATGGCCCATTCATTTATATTCCTAGTACTTGGCCCAATATGGTTAGATTTTATGGAATTATCTTGAGAAGAATAATAAAAAAAAGGATATTTGGAAGGGTCTCACAATAGTACAATAGTACAAGATGACAACTTGCAAAACTTGGGCACCACTCTCCCTCTCATTTTCGTGCCCCACAGCCCATTATCCCTCCTTTTTTGATTTATCTTCATTACTTGCAAAGTGTATCTCAATCATGACCCTCCATTTAAATTAAGATGCAAATCTCCACCATTCATTCATAGTTAATGGCAATCTTGTAATATGCAATTGTGGAGAAACATTTTTGGAAATTCACACCCTCTCCACTCCCCTCATGAGCTGCACATATACACCCAATCACTCCCTCATTTGTGCTTTCTCAATGTCCTCAATCCATGTGATCATCAATCCTAGCATTTGATTCAAAATTAAGGTCCAATCCTAGAGCACAACTAGAATGCAAGGACCAAAACACCCTCAACCCTAATTGCATTCTATAAATACCTTGTTAAGCCCATCTCTCACAATCTTTGGCCTCTCATTTCTCACTCACATAAACCCTAACACACTCCTCTCTCTCTCCCACTCTCTTGGCCGAAAACAACCCACCACCACTACTCCTCCATTCTTCAATTTTTCACCATCAAATCCTCCATTTCTTTGATTCCTACACTAGATCATCTTCTACCATTCTATTCTCTTCAAGGTTTCATCATCAAATCTCCAAGATCAAGCTATTTTTGAAGTTCAAGAGTAGATCCAAGTTTGTTCTTGAGTTCATTTCATATCTTTCTTCATTTCTTTGTGAGATTTTGAGGTAAGCCTTGAATCTTTGCATATAGTCTTTAAATTCTTGCATAATCTCTCTTCTCCTCAACTCAACTCCTTCATATTGTTGTTGTTGCTTTGAGGAGCCACTTCAAACTCTATTGACAAGTACCTAGGGAGGCTTTGGGATTTGAGGTGGCTCCTTGGCTTTGGAGGAGTTGTTCTTGTGTTTTCTTGCATTTCCTTGCATATCCATCTTGTTTGCATAATTTTTGGTCAAATAAAACTCATTTTTCATGCTTATTAGCTTCGGCCAAGAAGGGAAAAATAGGGTTCTTATGTGTTCTTGCTTATTTCATGAGTTGTAGTTGAATAATTGCTTGATTGTGGGTATGTGTGGCCTCGGGTTCAAGCTCAAGAATTAGGGTTTGTGTTTTCTTTTGATTCCTTTGAGTTTTGTGTGAATAAAATGCATGATTTGCTTGATGTCTTATCTTAGAACCTTGCATGGTAGATTAGGGTTATATCTTGTGATGTTTTGTGTGTTAATTTGTCAGTTTTTGCATGAAATAAGTTGATGATTCAATGCACAATTGCATTCGGCCATGACTAGGGTTTTTGCCCCTTTTGATTGCTTGAAAATTGTCATTTTGATTGTGTTTGAGTAAATGCAAGTTGTGCAATTGTGTTTGTTCACTTTTTACAAAAAAACATAAAAACATTTTACCACTTTGGTTTTTACCATTTCACTTAGTTTTTACCAAAACATTTTCACTTCACCTCATAAAACATTTTTACCCTCTTGCATTCATAAACTTTAACTTGCTTGTTTAGTTAAGTTATTTAGTGAAATAATAAGAAGGTCTTCACCCCTTCACGTGCTTCGCACACTTCAAAAGAATTAGGGTTTGGGTTTGTTCCTAAATGCTTGCTTTAATCAACTTGTCTTTGTTGATGATTGGCAAGAGGATTCACACTTGTGCACTCTAATTTAAGTGTTGAGGATTGACCAAAGTGATTCAACATACTTTGATGCTTTGATTGCTAAGATGACTTGCTTGTTTATGGTTTGTCAGTGATCATACTTGAGGCTACTCTTTTGAATTCATTTGTGCCTACAACTTCCTTGTCTACTGATAACTCATATTTATATGAGTTATTTACGCCTCTAATCATTAAATTAAGTAAGTTCTCAAGTAATATTAGTATAGTATTTATTGTATTTCTGTTTATATTAGGTAAGGAAGGGCTAAACACTGCTTTGCTATGAAATTAGCACATTTGGTGTCCTTGTGATTGTTTTGAAGTATTTTGTGAAGTAGTGCAGTGTTTAGCGCTATAGCGTCTAACGCTATAGCGTAAAGAGGGCAGCGCAGCTGAGCATCTAAAGGAAAAGTGAAATTTTGGCGCCAAGCTCATTAATCCATGTTCCATATCTTGTGTCCACAGTGTTTGCTGACATGTGCGGATTTTATTGGATTTGTGTGGACACTTGTCATTGCATGACTAAAGGAATAGTGGAGTTGGTGAAAAAGCAAACATCACCTTTCTTGACTTTTGGAGGAGAGTTGTACCTCATGCTAGATATACTAGAGATGCTGATTTCCCTTCCCATATACCTTAGGATTTTCAGAGTTAGAGAGAGAGTATTGGTAGAGAGAGAGAACGTGACATTTCTTCTTCTCCATTGATACACTTTTGAAGCTTTTGCAATTTTTTTCTTCCTTTGTAATTTCTGTATTTTTCTCACGGTGTAAGGCTGATGATGATGTACCATCTATGCGTGGATGATTAGGAGATTTCAAGCTTGTATCTTTTGCACTTGTATTCCCTCTCTACCTACGGTAATGCAAGTATTTGTATTTGTGTTATTTTGATGATGCTCAACATGAGCTAAACTCTTTGAGTTGGGTTGCTATAAGCTTGTAATGAACCATTAATATTACGTATATAATTTCTCACGTTTTGTGTTTTAATCCTTGTGTTATAATTCTTTCAATCTTGTTTTATATTTGGCCACGTAAAGCAAGAACTTCTGTGGATTCAGACATGAACCATAGAAAGAAACTCAAGGGTTAATATAAACGAGAAGGTTGGTTAAAGACATTTAGCCAACTTTTGCTTCCTCTAGACATAGAAGTTGCAATAGTTTATAAAGCTTAAGCTGTGGGATCTTGAATATACTGAGGGTGAACTTATTTAGAACCTAGACATAGGCATCTTGTAATGAAACCACAGCGCTAGTGACCTAAAAGCACAAAATATTTGCAACAGCGCTTAACGCTATAGCGTGTGACGTTATAGCGTCTTGTTTCTGGGAATTTACATAGTAAAGGCAATCCAACTTATTTCTCTTATATTTTAACTCACTGTTAACTAGTTACCTTTACAACCTTTGTTCAACTGAAACTTTGTTACTCCAACTATTTGCTACTTGTTCCTCTAAAGTGTGATTCCTTTCTAAACTCTAAAATTAATACCAATCCCTGTGGAGACGAACTCTACTTATCAGTATATTACTTGTTGCGATTGTGTACACTTGCACAACTACTTTTCGCACAACAAGTTTTTGGCGCCGTTGCCGGGGATTGCATTTAATTTTTATTGTTTAGAAATTATTACATCCTTAGGGAGGTTTTACCTTGGCAATTTTCTGTGTAGTGTTACAGGAAGTGCTATAGCGTCTGATGCTATAGCGTATGCCCAGATCAGAACCACCCACTTTTGAGTTTGATCCTGAACCAGAGAGAAGATTCAGAAGGTTAAGACGCCAACAGAGGTTACAACAAATCAGACTAACTATGTCTGAACACTCTCATCATACTGGTAGAGGCACTCTTGGGGGAAGAACTCCCTCACAATTAGGAGGAAGAATGCCAAGAGGTGGAAGGCAAGGTCCTTTTACCCATACTGAAGTTGATAATGAATACTTTGTATGCAGAGACAGATTCATTAATCAAGGACCCGATCAAATGGTGAATGACAGAGACAGAGCAATGAGAGACTATCTTCAGTATTTGATCCACATTCCATGGAAACAAGCATCACTAGGCCTGTGGTGACTGCTACTCACTTTGAGTTCAAGCCTATGATGTTCCAAATGCTCCAAACAACTGGACAATTTGGAGGTTCTTCTCAAGAAGATCCTTTTGCTCATCTGAGAAACTTCCTTGAAGTGTGCAGTAATTTCATTATCCCAGGGGTGAGTGAGGATGCTTTCAGGCTGAAACTGTTCCCTTATTCTTTAAAAGACAGAGCAAAAGCTTGGTTGAACTCATTGGAGTCCAATTCTATTACAACTTGGGAAGATATGACAAAGAAGTTTCTGGAGAAGTATTTCCCACCAAACAAATGCAAGGATGAGGAATGACATCACATCCTTCAAGCAAAAAGAGGGTGAATCATTACATGAGGCTTGGGAAAGGTGGAAGGAGTTGCTTAGGAAATGTCCACATCATGGAATTCCTATAGTAATTCAAATGGAGACTTTTTATAATGGGCTAGAGGCACCTACTAGATCCATGTTGGATGCCTCATCTGGAGGTGTAATTCTTAACTCATCATATAATGACGCTTGTGAGCTTATAGAGCGCATTGCCATTAACAGATCTTCATGGCCTACTGAAAGGCTGAATTCTACAAGGAAAGTAGCTGGGGTTCATGAAGTGAGTGAGGTTTCTGCTCTCTCATCCCAAGTGGCCACTCTAACAAACATGATAAAGGAGCTGAACACTGCCAACGCTATAGCGTCTGATGCTATAGCACCTGAAAGGTCAACTGCAGCAGCAATTGAACAAGCTCCACCTGGAGAAGCCAATTGTGTATACTGTGGAGGGGCTCATCTGTATGAAGAATGTACAACAAACCCTGCTTCTGTCAACTATGTGGGTTACAACAAGAGCAATAACCCTTATTCTAATACATACAACCCTGGTTGGAGGAATCATCCTAACTTCAGGTGGGGGGGAGGAAATAATGCTAACACAAGCACAAGTGCTCCTGCTATTCCCCCAGGTTTTCCAAGACAACAACAACAACAACCTCCAAGACAGAATGTTCCTGCTCCTGCTATGGACAATTCAATGGAGTCTCTGCTAAGGTCATTCATCAGTGATTGTAAAACAACAATGCAGACTCATGAAGCATCAATCAAAACTCTGGAGAATCAAGTGGGACAGATTGCATCTGCTCTCACACAAAGGCAGAATGGTGGACTCCCATCTACTACTGAACCTTCTCCATCTCATGCACCAGGCAAGGAGCATGTGAAAGCAATAACCACCAGAAGTGGTAAAGAGGTAAATACTGCACCTAAGAATTTAGAGTCAAGTGTTGCTGAAAATGAAAAGAATTTTCCAGACGTTATAGCACCTGACGCTATAGCGTCAAATGCAAACAGAACACCTGAACCTAAATTGGTGCCCGAATATCCCGCTCCCTTATCCTCAAAGGTTAAAAAGGCACATGAGGACAAACAATTTAATAAATTCCTTGAGGTGTTAAAACAATTGCACATTAATGTTCCTCTAGTTGAGGCATTACAACAAATGCCCAACTATGCCAAATTTATGAAAGATGTTCGACAAAGAAAAGAAGGTTGGGAGAATTTGAAATCGTGGCAATGACTGGGAATGCAGCATGTTGATGCAAAATAAACTCCCGAGAAAGTTAAAGGACCACGGTAGTTTCACAATACCTGCTCCATTGGAAATTTTTATTCAGTCGTCGTGCTTTATGTGACTTGGGGGCAAGTATTAACTTAATGCCCAAGTCCATTTACACACAATTGGGTATAGGAACGCTGCACCTACTTACGTAAGCCTCCGCTTAGTGATAGGTCACTTGCCTATCCCGAAGGAATACCGGAGGATGTTTTAATTAAAGTAGATAAATTTGTTTTTCCTGTTGACTTTGTTATTCTAGATTTTGAAGCAGATGCAGAGGTACCTATTATATTAGGTAGACCCTTTTTGGCTACAGGGAAGACACTCATTGATGTACAAAAAGGGGAATTGACAATGAGAGTCAATGATCAAGAAGTTAAGATCAATGTTCAATGCATTAAAGCTTCCAGGATGTTAATATCAAGAGTGTTCCTTTGTGGTTTCCTCGACCAAGTGGTGCAAAAGCATTTTCAGAAAACTAACAACCACTTGGGAAATGTGCTTAACAATACTGAGGAACATGACTTGTTGGAAGAAGAGGAGGCTCCAATTGAAAAACAAGCTGTGAATGAGGTTTGGGCTAGGAAATATGAGTCACTAGAGCAAGAAAACTCCAACCTCATGAAGAGTGTGCCTTCTATCATTCAACCACCTGACTTAGAGTTGAAAGAATTACCCAAGCACCTGAAGTATGCATATTTGGGGGAAAATGAGACTCTACCTGTCATCATTTCTGCTAGTTTGGATCAAAACCAAGAGGTGGAGCTCATTACAACTCTGAAGAGGCACAATAAGGAAATAGGTTGGCAAATGTCTGATATACATGGGATAAGTCCTACAATCTGCATGCATAGGATTGTGTTGGAAGAAAATGCTAAACATAGCATTGAAGGACAGAGAAGGCTTAATCCCATAATGAAGGAAGTGGTGAAGAAGGAAATCCTCAAGTGGTTAGATGCAGGGATTGTATATCCTATTTCTGACAGTGCATGGGTGAGCCCTGTGCAGTGTGTTCCCAAGAAAGGTGGTGTCACTGTGGTTACAAATGAAAAAAATGAGTTAATTCCCACAAGAACAGTGACTGGATGGAGGATCTGCATGGACTATAGAAAATTGAACAAGGCCACAAAGAAAGACCACTTTCCTCTCCCTTTTATTGACCAAATGTTGGGCGGACTTGCTTTGTAAGGACGACTCGCTTTCTTGATGGTTACTCGGCTATAATCAAATAGCAATAGTTCCCGAAGACCAAAGAAAAGACCACATTCACATGTCCTTATGGCACATTTGCTTTTAGAAGAATGCCCTTTGGACTGTGTAATGCCCCTGCAACTTTCCAGAGATGTATGATGTCCATATTCTCTGACTTCATTGAAAAATCTATGGAGGTTTTTATGGATGACTTCTCTGTGTTTGGGGATAGTTTTCAGAAGTGTTTGGACAACTTGGAAGAGATATTGATAAGGTGTGAGGAAACAAATCTGGTGCTTAATTGGGAGAAATGTCACTTCATGGTGCAAGAAGGAATTGTACTAGGGCACAGGATTTCCAAGAAAGGCTTAGAGGTGGATAGGGCCAAGATTGAAGTCATTGAAAAATTGCCACCTCCCTCAAGTGTCAAAGGTATAAGAAGTTTCCTTGGGCATGCTGGGTTTTATAGGAGATTCATTAAAGACTTCTCAAAGATCTCAAAGCCTCTATGTCAACTCCTTCAGCATGACACCACTTTCAACTTTGATGATGCATGCCTTGAAGCCTTCCAGAAGTTAAAGAAAGCTCTGATTACTGCACCTATCATTGTTGCTCCTGATTGGAGCAAACCATTCGAGCTTATGTGTGATGCAAGTGACTCTGTGCTTAAGGAAAAACTTAGTTAGCCTAGGACTATCTGATGCTTAGGTTAGTCCTGGTTAACCAAGGTGACATCAAGGCTTGACTAAAAGCTTGAAGAGTGTTTTGAAGCAAAGTTTGGGGGTGCTTAGGCTATATAAAGGTTAGGTACGAAGGTCATAGGGTGGTCAGTGACTTAGAAGTTCAGTGTAAATATGTTGTAAAGCTGTAGTTTCCCAAAACAAGAGCTCGGCTGTCCCAAAGGCAAAGAGGCAAAGCCTCATGTTAAAAAAAAAAAAAATGTAATAATTGCTGTGGAGCCGAGTAATGAGGGGGCTGCAACTAGTAAATAAATCTGTTATCAGTGTTCAAAGCGCTATAGCGCCAAACGCTATAGCGTGAGTTGTTCAGTTTCAATAAGTTAGGAGCACTGACCACAGACTTGAAATGCCTAGTTAAACCCTTTGTCATGCTTGAAAATCCCCCATTTCTGTGTGAAAATGTTAATCTAGTCACTGTTTTGAAAAAGTTCTTGATTTCACCAAAAGAAGGCCATTTTTTTCCAAGGCTAAAGAGAAATCCAAATCTAGCTAGGAATTGAGATGAGCCAAGAGATCACACACACACTATTGAGCAGTAATAAGCTTAGAAGTTGAGTAAAATGCATTGGTGTGTTGGTGTGAGTGTGAATCTGAATTGTTAGCTCATTGAGAAAATATTTGAATGAGTATGCTTAGAAGTGAATTGCTGATCAGGTCTTGTGTTTGTGAATAAGTGTCAGTTTGTTTTGTCTTTGCAAGTGTCATTACTTGGGGACAAGCAATGGTTTAAGTTTGGGGGTGTGATAACTCATATTTATATGAGTTATTTACGCCTCTAATCATTAAATTAAGTAAGTTCTCAAGTAATATTAGTATAGTATTTATTGTATTTCTGTTTATATTAGGTAAGGAAGGGCTAAACACTGCTTTGCTACGAAATTGGCACATTTGGTGTCCTTGTGATTGTTTTGATGTATTTTGTGAAGTAGTGCAGTGTTTAGCGCTATAGCGTCTAACGCTATAGCGTAAAGAGGGCATCGCAGCTGAGCATCTAAAGGAAAAGTGAAATTTTGGCGCCAAGCTCATTAATCCATGTTCCATATCTTGTGTCCACAGTGTTTGCTGACATGTGCGGATTTTATTGGATTTGTGTGGACACTTGTCATTGCATGACTAAAGGAATAGTGGAGTTGGTGAAAAAGCAAACATCACCTTTCTTGACTTTTGGAGGAGAGTTGTACCTCATGCTAGATATACTAGAGATGCTGATTTCCCTTCCCATATACCTTAGGATTTTCAGAGTTAGAGAGAGAGTATTGGTAGAGAGAGAGAACGTGACATTTCTTCTTCTCCATTGATACACTTTTGAAGCTTTTGCAATTTTTTTCTTCCTTTGTAATTTCTGTATTTTTCACGGTGTGTAAGGTCGATGATGATGTACCATCTATGCGTGGATGATTAGGAGATTTCAAGCTTGTATCTTTTGCACTTGTATTCCCCTTCTTACCTACGGTAATGCAAGTATTTGTATTTGTGTTATTTTGATGATGCTCAACATGAGCTAAACTCTTTGAGTTGGGTTGCTATAAGCTTGTAATGAACCATTAATATTACGTATATAATTTCTCACGTTTTGTGTTTTAATCCTTGTGTTATAATTCTTTCAATCTTGTTTTATATTTGGCCACGTAAAGCAAGAACTTCTGTGGATTCAGACATGAACCATAGAAAGAAACTCAAGGGTTAATATAAACGAGAAGGTTGGTTAAAGACATTTAGCCAACTTTTGCTTCCTCTAGACATAGAAGTTGCAATAGTTTATAAAGCTTAAGCTGTGGGATCTTGAATATACAGGGGTGAACTTATTTAGAACCTAGACATAGGCATCTTGTAATGAAACCCTGGCGCTAGTGACTGAAAAGCACAAAATATTTGCAACAGCGCTTAACGCTATAGCGTGTGACGTTATAGCGTCTTGTTTCTGGGAATTTACATAGTAAAGGCAATCCAACTTATTTCTCTTATATTTTAACTCACTGTTAACTAGTTACCTTTACAACCTTTGTTCAACTGAAACTTTGTTACTCCAACTATTTGCTACTTGTTCCTCTAAAGTGTGATTCCTTTCTAAACTCTAAATTAATACCAATCCCTGTGGAGACGAACTCTACTTATCAGTATATTACTTGTTGCGATTGTGTACATTTGCACAACTACTTTTCGCACAACATCTACTCTCATGTGGTATCATCAATACTTAGATAGGTCCATTCCTTACATTGCATCTTCCACAAGATGTGCATTTAGATTCCCTTGCGTTTTGTAGAAATGTTTGAGTACGGTCCTCGCCTAGCATCTTCCATTAGATGTGCATTTAGGTTTAATCTTGCCTACTCTTGCATTTTTGCTTAATGCCCAATTCAAGTCCATTCTTTGCCTATTTATGTGTTGTGGTCTAATATGTGTAGTCTAGGCTAATATTTGCTCAAGAATTCAAATGAGATTAGTTGCAAGTTATGTCCATGTTGTTGCTTGCCTAAAGATTCGATTTCAATGATTGTGCCATGCTTGAATCTCCAAATCTTCTTGCATTCATTGTTTTCTTTTCTAAATAGCTTAGCATGAAAATGGTGACTAGTGGCAATCACCCATAACCTTTGTTAGTTTGGTTGTCATGAGAGCCTAAATTTCAAAAAAAGATGTTTTCATATGCATAAGTTTTTAGTAACAATCACCCATAACCTTTGTTAGTTTGATCATTATGAACGCCCTTCACTTTTCAAAACCAAAGCAAAAAGACTTTCACTTTCGCAAACCAAGATCATTTTCAGAACAAAAACATTCTCCTTTCAAGAATCATTTTCAAACCCATTGTCGCTAGTGGCTAATCAAAACCTTTGTTCGTCTAGCAATTTGTAGCAATGTCTTTTTCCCAAAAGAACAATAAGCGATGATTACTCATAACCTTTGTTAGTTTGATCATTCGTGCCAATCAATCTCTTTCGAAAACCACTTTCAAAAGAGCAAATAAAAAACGAGTTGCTACTAATAGTCAATCAGAACCTTTATTCGTCTGACTAGTGGTAGTGACTCTCATTTTCAAGAGTACTTAGCGGTGATTACTCATAACCTTTGTTTGTTTAATCATTCACTAAATGCTCGTCCTATTTCAAAACTCACTAAAAAGATAAAAGACAAAAACCTTTTCAAAGAAAAGACAAAGAAGAACTACGTAGCTTTGAGTTCTCCATCGCACCGGGAGATACGTAGGAGCGGGTCGCATCCCGTCAAGCACTCTTTCTAAAAAACCTTTTTCCTCCTTTTTTTCATAATAAATGAGATTTTCATTAAGATTTTTTCAATAAGAAGTAGAGAGGCAAAATTAAATATTTTTAAATCAACACACTAAAACCACGCATTTAATTAAAGGTTCCTCTCGGTGAGAGGGCGTGTGGGGGGTGCTAATACCTTCCCGCAGCGTGGCGATCCCCGAACCCAAATCTCTCAGTTTTCAAAGGCCATCTGCTTTTCCAAAAAGCTTTTTCTAATACTTTCCTTAAATAAGTATTGGTGGCGGCTTCATTGTCTTAGAAAAGTTGTAAACGAGGAAGGTTCTACCTCGGGGACTTTTTCGGGCGCGACAGGTATGTCCCCCTATAGGTTAGTTTATGGCAAGACATGTCATCTCCCTGTTGAATTAGAGAACAAGTCATATTGGTCTATCAAAAAGTTAAATTTTGATCTCAAAAAGGCAGGTAGCAAAGGTTTTTTCAGCTTAATGAATTAGAAGAATTTAGGCATTTCTCTTAAGAGAATGCATAAATTTATAAAGCAAAAACCAAAGAGTGGCATGATAAGAAAATCCAAAGAAGAGAACTTAAAGAAGGAGGAATGGTTCTGTTATATAATTCTAGGTTGAAATTGTTCCCTGGAAAATTAAGATCAAGATGGTTAGGACCATTCCAACTAGTCAAAATTTACCCCCATGGTGCAGTTGATTTATATGTGTAGCCACTAATACCACTTTCAAAGTCAATGGCCAAAGAGTAAAAATGTATTATGGAGCACATGTAGAGAGAGATAAGATTACCACTCATTTTGAAAATCTCTAACACAAGGAGATAGTCAGGTTGTAAGACTCTTAAAACAAGCTCTTGAGGGAGGCAACCCATCACTTTAAAATTATTAATGTCTTTATTTTGTGCAATTTAATGTTTTGTGTATTTTGTAGAAAAACAGGACAACAGAGTTGCTAGTGTTTCCACACCTAACGTTGACACACTTCCCACTCTGAGGTTCATATCTTAGCAAAATGAAGAAAAGGCTTGAATGACAGTATCCACTTGCCAACTCATCAATTTAGTACGGAATTAAGCTTAAATGAAAGAGTAATTCGCTGTAGGGCTAAAGCTCAACACGTGTTGGCTTGCATGCCAATCCACATAACCCTAACGGCTACTTTCTCAACTACCATTCCCACTAACTCATTCTCATCACACAAATCGCTCACAACCCTCTCATTATCTCGCAAAACCGATCATTCCTCTTTTCTCTAATCTTCAATCTCAAATCAAAATTCTCAAAACCTCAATCACACAAAAATGGTGAAGAAAAAATCGGCTTCCAAATCTTCGATGAAAGCATCAAATGCAGGAACTCCTACAAACAACAAAGAAGCCAAAAGCGCATGCAACAATGGATGTGATTCCTGGGTGCGAGCATTTCTGGAGTATGAAGTTTCTACCTGAAATAGGCTTTAACTTTGCAAAGGCACACCATTCATTCCTCTCCACGGTCAACAACCTACATTGGGAGAGATTTGTGCAAACCAGAGCATACTACTTGGAGCCATTGGTTCGAGAATTCTATTCTGGAATTCAGAACACCAGAGGGGGCACAATCTTCTTTTCAAAGGTTCGAGGTAAGAAAGTTTTCTTTGATCCTACTAGAATCAATAAACACTATGATATGAACTACCATGGCAATAAATTTGAAGAAAAATTAGAAACCAATGGTGAGAAACAGATGGCTAAGATCAAAGAGAGAATCACAGTAGAAAGGTCTCAATGGGAGAAATTTACCAACACAGAATTTAAGCTTAAAACTGGTGACTTAGTTCGTGAGTTAGGTAACTGGCACCTATTTATAGCTACATCAATTCTCCCCACTTCACACACATCTACATTGTCAAAGGATAGATTTATTCTCTTAGATTCAATCTTGACTGAAGATAATGTGGATATAGGAAAATTGATCACAAATAAAATCATAGAATGTCAAACCAAAACTTCGGGATATTTGTATTTCCCTTGCTTAATCACTGAGTTATGTCAAAAACAAGGGGTAGTGGCAACTGAGTTAGGAAAAGTCTATAAGAAAAAACCCCCTAGTGGTTTATCAGCAGAGGTGAAAGAAAGATTAAGAATTGCTAGAGTTAGAAATACTGCAGAGCAGAAGGTGTTGGAACATCTGATGCGGAAACTCCAGGCAGTATGGAAATTTCAAAAAGAGCAGCATAATTGGTTGACAGTGAAGTTGGATGACCCTGAGGAAGAAATAGAAGCCCCAATATTTCCTGATTGGATTATTGAGGAAGAAGAAGAACCGATAGTAAAGGAGAAGATAGTGAAGAGAAAGAGAGATGCTCAAAAAGATAAGAAGGGAAAGAAACCAAGAGTTGAGGAAGAATTTGAAGAATTAAGTGAAGAAGATACTAAGGTAGATGAGGAGGCAGAACAAGCTTTGAAGGATATTGAAAAGGATGTAGAGGAGGATGAATCAGAATCCATGGAGGAAACTCAAAGTGATGATAATGGTTGTAATAACATGGAGGCTAGTGCTAGGAAGAAGTATGAAATCAGAAAGAAATCTACCAATGAACCATAAACACTATCACCACCATCACAAACCAACATTCCATCCCCCACCACCCACCATTCACCCATTCACACTTCACCACAAAAATCACCCACCCCTCCAATAGAAAATGCTCCCCAATATGAAAATCCAAAACAAGTCACAAAAGAAAATGCACCAATCCCAACCCAGAAATCTCCCACCCTTCCAACAGAACCTATAGAGCCTACTAACATTGAATTTGAGAAAGAAAATTTGCAGATACTCACTGAAGAGCCTGAGAAAGAAGAAGGCCAAAAAGATTCTGTCATGGAAGAACAAGAAGAAACTGTCACCAAAGCAGCTGAAGTTCCCACACCAAGTGCAAAAACACTAAAAACAAAAGTGATGGAAACCAGCCCAGAGGCAACAATTCATGAGGTCCTTAAAGCTTTGAATAAGAAAAAGGAGCTGCTAGGCTACAAAAGGAAAAAAATGAAGCCAACTCCAACAAAGAAGATGTGGACCATGAGTTCCTTATATGGTGTACAGGGTCAAGGAGCAATTTCTGGAGAAAAAGAGACAACTAAGAAGGACACTCCCAAGGAAGGTGAGAAAACAACTGAGGAAGTAGCGGAGCAACAACCAGAAGAGTCTGAACAAACTCCAGTGTAGGAACATGTTTCTACACCTGAAGTTCCAACACTGGCCACACCAGATGTACCTACACAGACTACACCAGAACATGCAAAAATGTTTGAAGCAAGTGTGGAAGATCCTGGTGTGCCCACCTCTGATGTTACTGCTACCAAGCCAAGAACCAAGAAGGAGAAGATCAAACTTGCCCCAGTGAGAGTCAGTCCCAGAATCAAGAAGAAAGAGTAAAAGGATACTTTTAATGTTGTTTCAATATTAGTATGCTTATATACCTATAATATGTGCAAATACTGTGTCTTATGTTTTGAATACTTTTGTTTATATCTCCCAACTTTTGGATCCTTGTTTACTCAACTTAGAGCAGTGGAGACACTGTCATATTTAAGTTGGGGGGGAGAGTGGAGAATAGTATGTCTTTTGAATTAAGTATGCACTATGTGAATATTAATATATGTTATGTGTGTTTTAGTAGTAATAGAATAGTATTATGTGAATATGAAATATTTAACTAATAGTATGTGAATATGCAATATTAGTATGTTTTAGTACTTTTAGATGTACTTAACAAAGCTTGCAATAGCATGATCAAATTGTTTTCAAAAATAGAAAAATTAAGTACATCATGTGTGTATTAGACTTAAATGATTATGAAGCATGATCAATTCATATTGCTTTTCTAAATTTTTTTGTAAGTGTATCAAATGAGCAAAGTTTTAATGATGAAAAGAAAGAAGAAAAGCCTTGTTTTCTAGAAATGAACAATGTTATAATTTCCTTGACACAACAAAATTGAGTTTTTGAAAAGTACCATGCTAGATGGAAAAGCTATCTAAAGCCAATGAATTTTTGGAAAACTAAGGTCAAATTTAGATTTTTACTTAAAATATAGAAGAGCATAAAGAAATAAGTTTGGGGGATATTCAAATGAATACAAAGGAAAAAGTGTGGAAACTTGAAAAGTTAATGCCAAAGGTGTCAAAACTCTCAAAGATGTCACAAAGATCAAAAAGCTACACTTGCCTGAGTCATATAAACTGAACCCGTCCCTTAAGTGCAAATTGGTTTGAAAAATGAACAAAGTTAAAAAATAAAAGAAAAAGAAAAACAAACCAAAGAAAAAGAAGAAATGCATGTGGAGGTCAGTGAGGAGGGCAGTGTATGCTACAAAATACTGAAAGAGTTACCAAAATAGTTACACAAAGTGTACCTACATCACCTACATCAAAAAGCAACTACAAAATGATGTATTTGCACTCACTACAATACATCAACAAAAACACCAAAAGTCTAAATAAGGCAATTGACTCAACAAGTTGAAACACCAAAAGCCCTTTGTTGTGCTTAAGAGTCTCCTAAATCTTGAAGAAATTGTTAGTCTCATCCATTTTTTGAAATTTTCTCTAAAGGTGACCAAAAGAGTTCCACATCTTTCAAAAGCCAAAGAAAAACTCTTTATCTAGTTATGGAACCAATTGAAGCTCAATGGGACACACACTCACATAAATGAGTCTTTATAGCTTTGAATCTTTCAAAGAAAGCAAGTGTTTAGAAAATTCCTGAAAAATAAAGCTCATACAAGATATGCACTTTAAACAAAAATTTTTAGAAAAACATGAATTGAGGTGATTTCATCATCATAGAAATCTTGGAAGTTTATGTGTGTCGTCACTTGAGGACAAGTAACAAATTATGTTTGGGGGTGTGATAACTCTATTTTATATAGAGTTATTCATCTATTTTAACTTAGGTTATTGCTTATTTTCAAGTACATTAATATATAAATATATCTTATTTATTAAGAAACAACATTTTAGAGATCCAAATGATTAGGACAATTAACTAGGCATAAATACACATATCTTGTTAGGTTTGATGTTTTTGTTCATTGCAGCTACTGCAGGAGTGTTAACACTACCAACACCAGGAGTGGAAACACTGCCAACACTAGGAGTGGAAACACTGCCCACACCTGCAAAATCCAGCAGTTTGCACCAAAACATCCAAGGACCATTTTGATGCTTCCACACTTGAATTGTGACGTCATGCCTTGTCACATGGAGCAGAACCACTTGCAGAAGTCGGCGATAAATATAAAAATCAAGTTGCAAGGCTCACTTATCTAAAAGACATGTGGCACTTCTCCAATGGACCTCCCCTTATGTTCTACATACAAGCGGCCACAACTGAGCTACTTGCTTCATTGGTTGTCTGAATTTATCCCCTCAGTTGATCTTACGCGCCAAAGGAAACCCCTCAAGGGAGGAATGTATCACCCCAAATAATTTAATTAAGAAATTGATTAAATTGTTTAAGTGTTGCACTATTTTTAATTATATTAAATTATAATATGGTGTTTATAATTTAGTATTTTATTTTAATTAAAGGGAATGGTGGAAGAAATGGAGAGGGGGTGTAAAAAGGGCCCAAGGTGCGCTTGGCCCAATGTATATATACCCAAAATTGGAATTTGCTCTCATTTGTGAGAAGGAAGAAAGAACTTGCGAAGAGAGAAGAGAGAAAGGAAGAGGAAATCGGTGCAAACCCTAAGGAGAAGAGAGAAGAGCTTCGCACAAGGGAGAAGAAGGAAAGGAAGGAGCTATTGCTGAGGTTTTGTAGGTGACTACGTGAAAGAGCTTCTCTACGGTTTAATTTGAGGTAAGGGGAGTCTCACTCTATAATAGAGGAGATAATGCGTTTTATGTAGATCATAGGCTTGGATTTGTGTTAATTGATGATTGTTTGGTTAATTGAGTCATTGAATTGAATATAATTGCATGTGGAATCGATTTAGGGCTTGAAATTGGGGTTTTATGTTCTTGATTGGGTTTTGATGCATGATTGAGTGCTATGATGTGCAATTGAATGTGTTGATGTTATTATACAATGTATTTTAGTAGTGTATGATGATTAGAATTGAAAGGGTTTGTGAATTGGGGGTTTTTGGGTCATAAGGCGCCAATGTGCTAGGGATTTGGCGCCCTGTGTACTGTTCACGTGCAGGAAAACATGTGATTCTGAGTTGTTTCTGCCAGGGCGCCACATTGCCGGAATCGCGCGCCGACGCACCGCTTCATTCATGTCTTTGGAATGTGTTCTTTGTCACAGTGTGTTCTGCCAGAGCGCCAAGTTCTTTGGGAAAATGGCGCCACATACCTTTATTTTGCGTGTGTTAGGTGTGTGTGTGTCGATGTGGGCGCCAAATGCTTTGCCGAGGTGCCCGTATCGCGCGCTGTGTCACCATGCTTGATGGATCGTGTGTGTGTGTTCTTGTTGTCTGCGCCACATTCTTTGGAAAAAGGCGCCCAAGTGCAATCGCTTTTTTTAGAGTTCTCAACATATTTTTCCGTACCAACTTTTGCATTCACCGCCCAAATCAAATTTTAAGTGTTTTGGCTCGAGTGGTTTTCTCGTTGCGGTGTTATTTTACAAATGTCCCGTGGGGTGGTTTTGTGTGCGTAAATGGGGTGGGTTGAGTGAAACTCACATTTCGAACATATTTTATCAGCCTAACTTTTGCATTCACCGCCCAAATCCAATTTTAAGTGTTTTGGCTCGAGTGGTTTTCTCAGTTGCGAGTTTTATTTTACAATGTCCCGTGGGGGTGGTTTTGTGTGTGAAAACGGGTGGGTTGAGTGAAACTCACATTTCTCGAACATATTTTACCGTGCCATATTTTGTATTTACACCTTGAAAACATTTTTAAACATTTTGGCTCGAGTGGTTTTTGGTTTGCAAGGGTTGTGAGTCTTTGGGTCGGTTGTGGGCGCTAAACCCATCTTTGCCAGGCGCTAGGCCGTGCACGTGTCTGAGTTTGTGTCTGAGTTGGTGTCTGGGTTTGTGTCTAGGTCTGTGCTGCCCAGAGGGGCGCCAGATTGCTAGAAAAGTGGCGCCAGATGGTTTGTGTTGCCACGAGGGGCGCCAAATGGTCGAAGTTTACGGCGCTAGTCTTTGTGTTGCACCAGGGGGCGCCAGAATGTGGGGAAAATGGCGCCTGGTGCTGCCAAGTGCCTGAGCGTGTGTTGTTTTGGTTCCTAGGTGACAGTTTGGTCCCTAGATGATTGTTTTGGTCCTAAATGGTGGTTTAGGTCCTTGAGTGAGGTTGAGTCCTCTAGATGAGATTAGTCCTTGGGACTTAATGGTGTTGAGCGTGTACCTTGAGATGACTGAGGATGCCATGGGGGGCATGAGCCGGAGGGCCAAGCCATGAGGGCTATAAAATGAGATTAATACTGAGGTAAGAGTTAGTGTGTGGAGTGAGATGTTTGAGAATGTGTTTGTGTTGTTACATGGAGTCTCATGCATACATTCGGCTGCGGTCGTAAAGCTTATAAACTGATTGTGAAGCCTGAGGGCGGCCGGAGGGCCAGAGTCATGAGGACTCCATTGATGATGAGAATGCCGGAGGGCAAATATTGAGAATGCCGGAGGGCAAATGGTACCATATGCATAACTGCATTGCATACATTCACATGAATGCATGAACATTATTGAGTGATGATTGGTGTGATTGATTGTGCTGTGAACCGTGATTATATATATTGCCTATTATCACTTTTATTATATAGTTCGAGACTCACCCTTTCTCATTGTTGTTTACCACGGTGTAGTCATGAGTGAAGGCTTTCTACCTTCACTATTCCCTGAGTCGGTCTGCTCTGATATGTAGCACCTAGGGGATGGGTTATGAACTATAGTTGTTCTGTTTTGCTCCTTGTTGAGCCTTATATGTATTGTTTTGAGACTGTTGATTATTCTGTTGAGATTATGATTTATTTTCCGCTGCGTTATGTGAAATTATATTCCCCCGAGTTTATTCTATGGTGTTACGTATTTGAACTGCTATTGTGAACTGAGATGATTGTTGAATGATTTTTAAAGAGATAAGTGTAGCATCCCATTGGATGATTTTAATTGAGAGCTGAATTTTTATACTCTGATTTTTATTATAAATTACCGGGTAGAAATGGGGTGTTACAAGGAAAGCTTTCGTGCCTATAAATAGAGGTCATATCTTCACTTACAAATCATCCTTCATCCTTCATTTGTATTTCTTCATTTGTTTCTGAAAGGATCACTTAGTTTTAGTTTAGTTTAGTTTAGTTTTAGTTTTTCTTTACGTTTCTGAAGAGAAGGAAGGTAAGGAGGTGTTTGACAACCACTCCCTTCACTTCTACTTGAAGGAAACTTGTGTAAGGAACTCATATTGTACTTCAACTTGGGAAACTCATGCAAAAGATCTTCTATTCGAGTAATCTCTCTCCTTTTAAGTTCTTTTGCTATATTACTCATTTGATTATGCTCTTTGCATATTTTCTCTATTATATTATGAGTAACATGAGCTAAATTCCCCTAAGTTGAGATGTTATAACCTTGTAATGAACTTCTAAATATGTTATTATGGTTTATGTAGTGTATGCACTTTAATTCTTGTGTAATACTTCTTTCAAAGCTTATTCTGGAATTGATCACTTTAGAATAGGTAAACTTGTGGCAGCAGACATGGGTCACATTATGAACTCAAGAATTAATAGGAATGACAGTTTATAACAACTTCTTTGTTGAACTAGTTTTAATAAAGATTTGATTGTTAAAACCGTGTTACAGTGGGAGCTTAAGATACAAGAGTGAACCTATTTAGCATAGACATAGGATAACATAGTTCTTAGGGTGATACAGTGGGAGCTTAAGATACAAGAGTGAACCTATTTAGCATGCCTAGACATAGGAAGCTTGTAATGAAACTCTGAAGAAAGTACTGAAAGGTACACACTATTGCAGCTGCATCCAGTGTGAAAACACTGCATACTCCACAATAACACTTAGAAGTAAATTACTTGGTGAAAACATCTCAACTACTTTATCTAACTGATTCCTTACACTCGTTTACTTGTTTATATTGTTTTTACTTACTTTGAAAACTCCAAACCAAAAAATAGTTCATAGTGTAGACACACTAAGTGTACACTCTGAATATACAAAACTTTACAATACATAATCCCTGTGGGTTCGACATTTCTTATCACTTTATTACTTGTGTGACTATGTATACATGCATATATTTCACCACACCAAGTTTTTGCCGCCGTTGCCGGGGATTATAGTAAAATTTTGTTGTTTAGATTGTTAATTTAGTGTTATATATATATATATATATATATATATATATATATATATATATATATATATTAGTACTAGTGGTATTCTGTTTTTGTGTGCAGAAACAATTAGTGCAGAAACACTCAGTGTGGAAACACTAGTTTAAGCCCAGGAATAGACCACCGGACTTTGATTGTGATCCAGAAATTGAAAGAAGATTTAGGAGATTGCTAAGACAACAAAGAAAAAGACAACAAGACTGCAGAACTATGTCTCACCACAGTGATGTTGCCTCAATAAGAGGAGGACCTAATTCTCAACATCAACAACCTGGAGGTGAGGAAGATCACAGACAACAATTCATTCAAATAGGACCAATAGGTATGATTAATGATAGGGATAGGCCTATGAGGAACTATGCCCAATATAATCAGCAACATATACAGTCTAGCATTGCTAGGCCTAATATTAATGCTGCTCAATATATATTCATTGAAAGATAGGGCTAAATCATGGCTAAACTCTATGGAGCCCAATTCTATTCTTACATGGAATGAGCTAGCTGAAAAATTCTTAAGTAAATATTTTCCTCCAGTTAAAAATGCTAGGATGAGACATGATATTACATCTTTTAGACAAAAAGAATTTGAATCATTGTTTGAAGCATGGGAAAGATGAAAAGAGCTTTTAAGAAAGTGTCCACATCATAGTTTACCTGTCATTATACAAATGGGAACTTTTTACAATGGTCTAGAACCCCAAACTAGTGTGATGCTTGATGCATCAGCTGGTGGTGTTCTTTGAATATGTCTTATAATGAAGAATGTGATCTTTTTGACAAAATAACTACCAATGGTTCTAGTTGGCCTACTGAGAGGGTGAGTGCCCAAAAGAAAACTTCTGGGGTACATGAAATTAATGACATATCAGCCCTATCTGCTCAAGTAGCCTCTTTAACCAACTTGATCAAAAAGTACACTAGTGTACCTACATCAAGTGTAGCCACACCTAAGGAAAACACTGCAGCAGCTAGAGCAAGCCCCTCTAGGAACTACAAGTTGTGTCTATTGTGGGGGAGGCCATCTATATGAAGAGTGTCCTAGCAACCCTGTCTCTGTCAATTATGTAGGTTACAACAAAAATAACAACCCTTACTCTAATGCCTATAATCCAAGATGGAAGAACCACCCAAATTTTAGGTGGAACAATTCCAATGCACCTGCACAAAGTGCACTTGCACCAAGTATTCCTCCTGGATTCCAATCTCAAAATCAAAGACCAAACCCACCTGCCAATGTCAATTCTCTAGAAGGATTGCTTAGATCATTCATTAGAGAAACTAGAACTGCTAGACAAGCTCATGATGTATAAATTAAGAATCTAGAGAATCAAGTAGGGCAATTAGCAACTGCTTTGCAGCAAATACCAACAAGTACTTGGCCATCAAACACAGAAGCTTCAACCCCTCAAAGGCAAGGTAAGGAACAGGTCAAAGCCATCTCCTTGAGAAGTGGCAAGGACTTAACAGAACCATATGAGCTTGAAGGTATAGAGAAGGGAGAAAAAAATAAAAATGGAAAAAATTCTCAAGGTGTAGAAACACCTGATGTTTCTACACCTCCAACTCCAAGGTTAGTACATGAATACCCTCCTCCTCCTTTTCCTCAAAGATTGAAAAAAATACATGAGGAGAAGCTATTCAGTAAGTTTCTAGATGTGTTAAAACAACTGCATATCAATGTTCCCTTGATAGAAGCACTTCAACAAATGCCAAATTATGCTAAATTCATGAATGATGTGCTTTCTAAAAGAAGAAGACTAGAGGCATTTGAAACTGTTGTTATGTCAAAAGAATATAGTTTGATTTTGCAAAACAAAATTCCAAGGAAGTTAAAAGATCCAAGTAGCTTTACAATTCCTTTCTCAATAGGTAAGTTCTATACAGGAAGAGCCTTGTGTGATTTAGGTGCAAGCATCAATTTGATGCCTAAATCTATTTTCACAAAACTAGGGATTGGAAATGCTAAGCCTACCACATTGACACTGTCTCTAGCAGATATATCAATAGCATATCCAGAAGGAATTATTGAGGATATATTAGTACAAGTTGACAAATTTGTGTTTCCTGCAGATTTTGTTATACTTGATTTTATTGCAGATGAAGAAGTGCCAGTCATATTGGGAAGACCATTCTTGGCAACAGGAAAACACTGATAGATGTGCAAAGAGGAGAGCTAACCATGAGAGTGAATGATCAAGAAGTGAAGTTCAATGTCTTGAATGCTTTGAAGTATCCTGCAGAGGAAAGTGAAGAGTGTTCATCAATTTCTCTTGATCATTTGGTAGAAAAGCAGTTCCACAAGCAATATGATCACCTTGCCAATGCACTAACACCTAGAGTTTCTGCATTGCCAGAAGAGGAATTTATAGAAGAAAGCATATTGCCCAAGGAACAAGCTACACCTAAGGTATGGGCTAGCACTTATGAATCTCTTAATTTAGAAGATCCCAACCTTAAAGAAAATTTACCTTCTGTAGAACAACCTCCTAAGCTAGAATTGAAAGAATTGCCAAAACATTTGAAATATGTTTTTCTAGGTGAAAATAATACACTTCCTGTAATCATAGCTTCTGATCTATCTTTAGAACAAGAGCTAGATTTAAGTGACACCTTGAAAAGACATAGAAAAGCTATAGGTTGGCAAATGTCAGATATTAAAGGGATTAGCCCCTCCATATGCATGCACAGGATAATTTTAGAAGAAAATTCTAAAAATAGCATAGAAGGGCAAAGAAGATTAAATCCCATCATGAAAGAGGTTGTTAAGAAAGAAATAATAAAATGGCTAGATGCTGGTATTATCTACCCTTTTTCAGACAGTGCATGGGTTAGTCCTGTGCAATGTGTTCCTAAGAAGGGTTGAGTAACAGTAATAGCTAATGAGAATAATGAACTAATCCCCACAAGAACTGTAACAGGATGGAGAATCTGTATGGATTACAGAAAACTCAATAAGGCCACCAAGAAAGATCATTTCCCCTTACCCTTTATAGATCAAATGTTATATAGGTTAGTAGGAAAGGAATTCTATTGTTTCTTAGATGGTTATTCAGGATATAATCAAATAGCAATTGAACCTGAGGATCAACAGAAATCTACCTTTACTTGTCCCTATGGCACTTTCTCCTTTAGAAGGATGCTTTTGGACTTTGTAATGCACCTGCTACCTTTCAAAGATGCATGATGTCAATTTTTTCTGACTTCATTGAGCAATCAATGGAAGTCTTCATGGATGACTTTTCTGTTTTTGGAGAAACATACTCTTTGTGTCTTTCAAACTTAGAAAAAATTCTTCAAAGATGTGAAGACACTAACTTAGTGCTTAATTGGAAAAAATGTCATTTTATGGTTAAAGAAGGCATTGTGCTTGGTCATAAAATATCTAAAAAGGTATTGAAGTGGATAGGGCAAAGATTGAGGTAATTGAGAAACTACCACCTCCATCAACAATCAAAGGGATTAGAAGTTTTTTAGGACATGCAGGATTTTATAGGAGATTTATCAAAGATTTTTCAAAAATCTCAAAGCCATTGTGTATGCTTTTGCAACATGATGTGCATTTCAACTTTGATGATTCTTGTATGGAAGCCTTTAAAAAACTTAAAAAGGCATTGGTGACAGCACCAATTGTAGTAACTCCAGACTGGAGTGAGCCTTTTGAACTCTTGTGTGATGCTAGTGACTTTGCAGTAGGAGCAGTCCTAGGGCAATGACATAACAAAGTCTTTCATTCTATATATTATGCTAGCAAAACACTCATTGAGGCTCAAATGAACTAAACTGTAACAGAGAAAGAACTATTAGCAGTGATTTTTGCTTTTGAGAAATTTAAATCCAACTTGGTTGGCACCAAAGTAATTGTGTACACTGACCATTCTGCCATCAAGTATCTAATTTCCAAAAAAGATGCAAAACCTAGGCTAATTAGATGGGTTCTCCTCCTTCAAGAATTTGATCTTGAGATTAGAGATAAGAAAGGAGTGGAGAACCAAGTGGCTGATCATCTCTCTAGACTTGAAAGTGAGAATGCAGGTACAAATGAAGAAATCAAAAAAAGTTTCCCTGATGAGAAATTACTAGCAATTACCATGAATGCTGTAACACCCCCTTTCTAATTACTACTAATTAGCCAATTTAAAATCAGAGTTTTTAAAAATATTTTCCACGCACCACAAAGAGAGTGCTACATTTCGTCAAAACATAAAACAATAAATTGAATTTTCATAAAACAACTAGTGTGTGATATATAGCACGTCAAAATGGGGCGAACCCTCAAAAACATCTTTTTAGTTTTTACAACAACTAGAATATAATTCACCAGCACAACGGAATATCTACGAGTCTAAAAGTATTTTAATACATAATCGAATATCAGACTAAATACATCAAGATAAAATACTAAGTGACTAGGACGCCTCGCCCCCGGTGCTACATATCAGAGCATGACCATCACTAGACTACTTCATTTGCTATCACCTGCAGGTTGCCGACATGAGAAGCAACACGAAAGCAGTAGGGTGAGTCTCTTTACATAAATAATAGCAAATAAGATAAGCATTATATTAGGGAAGACAACTAGCAATAATCACAATTCCAACAAATAGCATATAACATCAAGTTTGGCACATCAACTCACAACCATCATAAAACAATCACAATCACATGAATGTATGCATGTATGCACATGCATGTGGTACCATCAACCGTCACAAATTTTGCCTTGAGGGCACAACCGTCACAATAGATATCAACAACCGTCACACGATATCAAGGCCGAAGCCTACAACCACCATAATAGATATCAACAACCGTCACACGATATCAAGGCCGAAGCCTACAACCGTCACTTGATGCATATGAAACATGAGACACCATGAACAATGCATCAATCACACACAATCTCAACCATCATAATAGATATCAACAACCGTCATAATAGATATCAACAACCGTCACAATAGATATCAACAACTGTCGCAATAGATATCAACAACCGTCATACGATATCAAGGCCGAAGCCTACAACCATCTTACATAGTTACCTTAAACAACCACCTTAAGGTATTAAACAACCACCATCAAATATTAATCAACCACCATCAATTATTAATCAACCGTCATAAGATATTATTCAACCACCATCAAATATTAATCAACCACCATAAGATATTATTCAACCACCATCAAATATAAATCAACCATCACAAGATATTATTCAACCACCATCACATATTAATCAATCACCTTAAATTTATTAAGACCTCATCAACCACCAACTCTATGACTAACACCAAAGTCAAGGGTCATCTTACCTCTAAGGACTAAACCGACACTCCCAAGGACTGAACGGTCACCTAAGGGACTAAACAGTCACATAGGGACTAAAACAACATTTTTGAAGGACCAACAGTGCATAGGGACCAAAATAACATTTTCAAGGGCTAAAGAGGTTCAAAGGATCAAAATAGCATTTTTGAGGACTATAAGTGTTCAAAGGACCGAAATAACATTTTTGAGGGCTAAAAAGTTCAGAGGGACCAAAACGGCATTTTTGGAACTAAGGCACAACATAGGTGGACAGCACATCCGCACACACACACATTTCACCAACATACACCCATACACTCATTTCACCAATACACTTAAACAACAAAATAGTGGCACAATGCTGAATCCCTACAGCAGTGCACTTACTTCGGCGAATAAATTAAAATAGCAAACGACATCGGATTTCAACAAAAGACCACTCATTGGAAAGCTCTCTGAGTGCAGTTTCTACCTATGATTTTAGTTTTTCAAAATAACTATCCAGTTGGTACAGTTTTTCAAAAAACTACACTGAGGTACCAAAATCGGACAGAACTCTTTACCCAACTTGCAACCAAATTTTCTTTCTCATTTCTTAATGAAATTTCGTGAAACCAGTGCCTATTTTGTAGAGGATTAAGTATACTTTTCAATGAAATAAGAATCATTCAAAACGGAGTTCAATTGATCACACAAAACCTGCAAAAACCGAACCTACTCCCAGTTTGACTCCAGAAATTTGACCTAACTTTGGAGGCTCATAACTTGAGCTACACAACTCTAAATTGAACGAAACTAGTGCCAAAACGACCGACCTTAAGTCTATTTTCAAAAACAATTAGCCAAATAATTTTTGGATCAACCAAACAGTACCAGTTTGAGAAAAACCGAAACAGTGTCCAGAAAACACACAAAAACCATAAACAAGTAAAACTCATCATCAACACCCAATAAAATCAACATGGCATTTCATCAAATTGAGTTCAACACAACACCAACCAAAACAAATAACACATAAATCAATCAATGGACTATCCTAAAACCTAACCGACATAGAATACTCATCATATAACCTATTATGAATGAAAGAGAGCCCCCTAACCTCAAAATTGAAGAACTCAAGTAACCTTTCCTTCACCACTTCAAGAACCACCATAACTAGTCACTCCACCACTTTGAGCTTCAAACCCCATCCATGGCAAAATGGAAATGAGAAGGAATGAGTGAGTAAAACTTACACTAATGGAAAGAGCAAGAAAAATGAGAAAGATTGGTGTCAAAACCCACTTACCCCAAGCCAAAATCACTACAACATTTTGACCCTACGGCAACGGCTGAAAAGCGTTCCTATTGTATAAAAACCGTTCTCTTAGCCTTCGGCAACGGTTTTAAAACCGTTGTATTCGCGGGCGTTGCCTATTCTTTTGGCAACAGTTTTCATCAAGAAAAGGCAACGCTAACCAAAAACCGTTGTTGTTGATAGAACAAAGGCAACGGTTTTTGTTGTCCTCTATGACCACGATGTAAAACCGTTGCAACTAAAGGCAACGGTTTTGAACCGATGTCTATATTAAAACTGTTGTCTCTGATCACCATATGCAACACTTTTAAACCGTTGTCGTTGGCAAAAATAAAAATAAAAAAAATAACAAATTTAGAGTAGTCCCTTAATACTCAGAATTAATGACAATGTCAATTTATTATCCAAAACAATAATTACATGTGTAATACATAAATACCTACACTAAATCCATCATTTCTTTGTGGTTCTAACACCAAAGATTACAATTCACTACTGCTGTGTCTTATAAGCAATCTAACCATTACACATGCTCATAGTCACCACTCGACATCAATTTCATCATCATCATCAACTTCCAATGACCCTATGCCGGCTTGCCACCATCACCAACTTTATATCCTTGTCCCGATGTCCTTGCCTCTTGTATGATCCTCGTGATTTCTTCTACACTCGGCTTAGTTGGTCTTTCATTGTTTCCACAACCTTTTTCCGTGTTTAATGATCTCTTTCCACATAACCATTATACAAGATCTAAATACACTTGAGTTGTGAAATAGACCCAAATTAGTTATAGTTAAAGTGAAATATGGACTTATCTAATACCCAATGCCATGAACATTTGTAATTCTAATACCATAGGTTGTATAACTATAGTATTTGTATGCTTGTATGGAGTTAAAAATGTTACATACCTTGGCAGGATCTGCAACAAAGATATGATAGAGTAAGAGTAATGTGGCCTACAACGTCATTGTATGAAATGATCAAAAGGAATGAAAAATTAAGAAACCATCAATAACTATAACTAAAGTAAGTGGAGTTATATTTTGCAAAGAGTAATGGAGAGACATTTTTATAGAACATAATGCAGTATCATTTTAGAGGTCAGCATGTTACAAAGAAATCATTTACCTTTCCAATAATAACTCCTCTCCATGTTTGTAAATCATACCTACAATCATGTAAATAAGAAAGAGCATCAAAACAATGTAAATAACCAAAACTTCATTACCTACGCCAATAAAATATGAAATCAAACTCCACTTAGAAATCACTGAGTTTGCAAAACAATGTAAATAACCAAAACTTCATTACCTACGCCAATAAAATATGAAATCCAACTCCACTTAGAAATCACTGAGTTTGCAAAACAATGTAAATAACCAAAACTTCATTACCTACGCCAATAAAATATGAAATCCAACTCCACTAAGAAATCACTGAATTTGCAAAGAAATCAGCTCACTAACAAAATGATAGAGAAAAGAAGTTCACCACAACATGGCACCAGCTGAAAGGGAAAGTTTGACAACAAGCCAGAGGTCTTTGAAAGCTAAAAATGAAAAACTTTTCTAAATCTCAGAGCACCAACCACATGGGACAAATATAAGTTGACAATGTTGGGAGTCCAGTAAGCCAAACTTGTTGAAATCATTGCACCAGCAAGGCCAAACTTGTACTTCATTGCCAAAAGCCAAGAGAGGAATGCATAAATTACTATGACAAAAGCGACAAAATGTTGTAGTGTTTACAACCATCTCGTTTGCTTCATTAATAACTTCGGTCATGGTGCCTCCGGCATGTCCAGCAGCATAGCTAAGATTCACTAATAGAGAAACTTGGCAGTGTCTATTTGAAACCTGCGGCATAGAACAATGAATGTTGATAAATCATTTATGCATAAATTTAAGGCATTTTTTATTACTGGAAATTTGACTCATCATAAGAAATGCTAATCCTGTTGGGATTGCCAATGTGAAGACAAATACATAAAAGGCCAATAAATACTGCCTTTCTTTCTGATCTCAACAGTGTGGCTGGATCCCTTTTCACACCTAGCATGAAGAAGAAAAACATTAGTCCAAAAACATCACAAGCTTGATCAAAGAACTCTAACAGAATATCCTAAGCACATTTTCATATTTGATTAATGAACTTTTTCAGAATCAATAAGCTTGTATCTTCAATAAATTAAATAAGCTGCACAAAAAAAGCCTATTTAATAGTTAGTATTATTGTTAGTATGTATCGTGTTGACCACAAACTTCTAAGTTATGAATGAGGAAACTTCACTTAAGTAATCTCATTGCTAATGTATTTGATAGTTATAGTTATCACTTATCAGCATAAAAATGATATAGTTATCACAACCCGATTCTCTTCTTGTTCTAGCCTTGAAGTAATACTATAAATTATGAATTACGAATAACATTAAAATGAAGTAAACACACAGTTTACTATTCCTTGTCATCTTAAAATGAAGTTATTTTAGAAATCGAAATCAAAAAGCTAACAGGTTGCTGTGTTTCCCGTGCCCATCTTCCCTGATTTTTATTACTTGGAACCAGAGAAAGTTTAAAAGATATTCATTAACAGATGGTTAATATGATCTTAATATCGTTCCCGAACTGTAAATACTAAATCTAGTTCACCTAAGTAGTTGCATAACATAGCACAAGAACAAATTAGAAGTATTGAATTGAAAGAGAACTTCCTCGGAACTTTCACTTGGAGTTCACTTGTAAAAAGTAACACAATATGACCAAATGATAACTATCGAAATCACGTGGAAGAACATTCAAGATAAAGTGTGTGTAAGCATATTTTCTTGAATTAAATTCCATACCAATTATTGCTAAAGCCTTTTTTTTTGGTGCTTGATAACAAAATTTCTCTCTTCAGTTACCTTAGAAGTAAGTGCGTTTTCCTGAAATAATAAGAAATTCAAAGTGACCACCAATTTTTCTGCATTCATATCTTATCAAGGCAATCACAAGCTCTTCTTCAAGGAAGTAGAGATAACCACCATGCACAACAGGGTCAACCATCAAATTTCTTTCAATATCAGAGTCACAATGTAAATAAATAACATGAACCAATCAACATCAAACAGCTTATCTGCAAGAACATCCCTAAAGAACATGCAATCAGACTCAAATAGGCTCTCTCCATATATTTCCCCTCTCAAACAGACTAACACCATGAATCAACTATCAACTATTTAGGACATTAATTAATAATCAATTTCTATTTTGTTTCTTGATTTCAGATTCTATAATCCTGAAACAATGAACCCTACAGAACGATACTGAAGTAGGAACCCTAGAAGAAGTAGAAGAAGATCTAACCATGTTTTTTGCAGCGAACTGAACTGAACCAAGAAGATCTGAATTGAAAAACTAAACGATCTGCTTGTTGATGAACAGATAGCGAGTGATGAATCGAACAGCGAACAATGAAACAAAATCTGTAGTGACTAGGTACTTGCGATTTGCGAAGGGAAGTATGGAGCGATGCGATTTGCGAAGGGGATTGGGGTTCTCGAATGATTTGCAAAGGGGACTAGGGTTCCAGATTTGATTTGCGAAATGGTAAATGATTTGCTAGGTAGGAGCTTCTGAACTATTTGTGATTGGGGAGTAAGACGATGGGAGAGGTGTTGATGAATGATGTTGAATGAGGATGAGGAATCGCAAAGGTTAGGGTTCCTATTTCACAGGGGGAAAGATAAACGGTTAGAACCTAAACGAACTTGGTAAAACTAAAAGATAGTCCGACGGTTTTTCTTAATTTTGTTAATGAATGAGAGAGGTGTGTATCAAAACGGTTTAGATGTAAAATATGACAACGGCTTTTATGTTAGGCGTGGTCATAGAGCCATATTGTTGTAGTGAATGAGAAAATACTCTCCCTCCCTCCTTCATTCAGCTGCTGGCCGTCCCTCCCTTCACTCTCTCCCTCTCCTTTTCTTTTTTCTTTGTTGCAAATGAGAAGGAAACCCTACCCCTAAGTTTAATTCCTTGCATTTGGGCCTATTAGTGGGCCTTGGCCCTTTATTTGCACCCCCTAGCTACTTTAAACACCTCCTGAAATAAATAAATTACCACTCCCTTATTTACTATCCAACACCTCTTAGTTATATCAAATACTCTATTATTCTTTTAATATAACTAATCACTATAATACCTCCTAAATAAAATAAAACTCCAACTTAATTTGTTGACTTAATAAAATGTTGTACTTCTCAACTAACTTAATTAAATAAATAATTAAATTATTTTGGGGCGTTACAAATGCAGCTAGTGTTTCTGCACTCAGTGTGACCACACCTCATGCATCAACACCCTGGTATGTAGACATAGTAAACTTCCTTGTGAGCAAAGTTGTACGAAGTGACATGAGCCACTAGTAAAAAAATAGGGAAAGAATGGGAGATTTTAAGTCAGATGGGAGAATATCCGACTTCAAATAAGGAGGCGGTGGCAATTTTGAAATAAAGATGAAAGAAATTTCAAAGCGCTCAACTTACAAGTAGGATTGTATATTACATCCGTCTTTAAATCTAGCGTTTTTTTTTTTTTGCATAAAACCACTTATAAGGCTCGTTTTTTTTTGAAGACTGAGAGATCGACTCCACTGCGCAGCTTCATCTTCAAATCGTCGCTTCAAACAAAACTCTCTACAAATCGTCGCTTCATCTTCAACTGCAGCTTCAAATCACAGCTTCAACTACAGCTTCAAAGCGGCGCTTGAAACCACTGCTTCATCTTGTTCGTTGTCGTTGTCGTTCACTCCGTCTTCACTCCGTCGTCGTTGTAAACCACTGCTTAAGCTTTTTCATTCTCGACTTCCTCCGCCTCCAATATCCTCTACAAACCACAACTTGGTAAGAAATCAATGTGTGCACTGTATTCTTAAAATCTACATGTATATGAACCTCTCTGCCCTTGCAGTCCAGTAGCAATAGCACTTCTACAAACGTTAAGAGCCCTTTCTTTTATTTTTAAGTGTTGTGGTAATCTATATAATATTTTATATGCTCGGCTCTTGAACGTGACCTTACATCGAAGTTCTTCGAAAAACTGATTTACATAGAATGTATCTGAATTATGCATGCTTCAAAATGATACATTTTCGTATAGAATAGATTAGAAACATGTTAACTCGTTCAACTTGTCCGCTACCTAGGGCTCTAGGTTTTTGCTTGTGTTTCTAAGTTGTGTGTTTGTAAACTAATCATTAGTTTTGCTTTTGACAGTACCAAAGAGCAGTTAGTAAAGCATTGCTGGACAGGATTTCTGATGAAGAGGCTTCTGTTAAAACAACTGTAAGACTTTTTTCTCTTATGTTTTTTATTTTATTTTTTATTTTATGCATCTTATGTTGTAAACATCACTTTGGATTCTATGCAAAGCAGTTACTTGTGTGTATGTCTCTGTTTTGCGTAGTTGAAAATTATTTTAAAGTGTGTGTAGATGAGCGTGAAGCAAATAATTATCCAAAAACAAATTAACTTTTAAAGTCGGATATTCATGTCATCCGACGTTATAATAAAACTTTCAAAACCGGATGACTATGTAATCCGACTTTAAAAGTGTTCCACAGAGACTATAAAACAAACTATTAAAGTCGGATGGGTACGTTAATCCGACCTAAAAACCTACTTTAAAGTCGGAGTACCACCCGACTTTAAAAATATCAGACTTTCTAAGTCGCCTTAATAGAAGTCGGACTTACATCCGACTTTAAAAGCCCACAATATCCGACTTTAAAACCCTTTTTTCCACTAGTGAGCTATCAACAAAGAAGAAGGTTCTTCCACATAGTAAACCAATACTATTGGGATGATCCTCACCTATATTCAAGATGTGTCCAGATCAAATCATGAGAAAATGCAATCCTGAAAAAGAACAGCAAGCAGTGCTTCTGCATTGTCATGCTGCACCATATGGAGGTCACTTTGGAAGTCAAAGAACAGCAGCAAAGGTACTTCAATCAGGTTATTTTTGGCCTACTCTATTTAAAGATTCATATTATATGGTCAAAACCTGTGATAAATGTCAAAGAAGTGGTAATATATCTAATAGACATGAAATTCCTAGGACTAACATTCTAGAAATAGAACTTTTTGATGTTTGGGGCATGAATTTCATGGGTCCTTTTCCACCTTTTTTTGGCAATGAGTATATCTCAGTAGCTGTAGACTATGTGTCCAAATGAGTTGAGGCTGTATCACTTCCAAATAATGATGCCAAATCAATTAGCAAATTTCTGCAAAGAAATATTTTTTCAAGTTTGGCACTCCAAGAGCAATCATCAATGATGAAGGCTCACATTTTTGCAATAAACTCATTGAAAATCTTCTTGCAAAATATGGAATAAAACACAAGATTGCTACTGCCTATCACCCACAAACTAGTGGACAAGCTGGACTTTCAAATAGGGAAATAAAAAGAATGCTTGAGAAAATGGTTGGACCAAATAGAAAAGATTGGTCCTTATACTTAGATGAAGCATTATAGGCATATAGAACTGCATTTAAAACTCCATTAGGTATGTCCCCCTATAGTTAGTTTATGGAAAGGCATGTGATCGTACCTTGACCAATGAAGTGTTGAAGTTGTTGTCTGTTGACTAGGCCGGTCGTTGAGTATGGGAAAGGACCGGTCTTGGCTTCACGCTGAGCACCTCGGGTGGTACCTGCAAAGACACTCTGACGCTCATGTGAGTGGTCGCTCGGGAAGGTAACACAAGGTAAGAGAACGTACCTGATGCCATGTGTGAATGGCGTATATATACTGTAGCGTCCGACCGTTTTGCGAAAATTTCGGCCGGTTGCGAGAAGTGCGCTCCAAGCGATGAGCTTGGGCCAGTTGTGCTGATATGGGCCGACGAATGCTATTTGAACCTCTCGGTATTGCTGATACACCCCGGAACAGTTGCCCCCAAGCCTAGGTCGCTTAAGAGCGGGCTGAGGCTTGAATCGCTGCCCCCAGGGGTGACGCCGTTTGATGAACCTTTAGATAGTGAAACGGTCACGGCCGCTCGCTGTTGAGAGAAAAAGCCAACAAGGAGAAGAGGGAGCAAGTCACCTTTAAGACTCAGAAAACCCAGCATCGCTACTTCAAAGCGTTCCTAGAGTCGTTGGGCGCTGCCTGGAAGAGCCATTATTTTTGGATCGTCCCTACCAAAGAAGCGGGCAAAGCTATTGCCGAGACCAACCCTGATGGGACGATCGGTGAACCTTACTTCCCAATCATGTGGAATGAGGCTCACTTATTCTGGCGGCCTGGTGACTATATTTATTCCACTAAGGATTTGAGTGCAACCGACTTGGAGTCCTTGGAAATGATCAAAACTTTATCGAGCATGATGCCCCCAGATCCTAAGGGCGACCTGCCCTGTCGCCCGTTTACACTGCTCGTGGGTCGAGCTCTAGAGGCTGAGATTGGTTTGCTTTCGAACCGTACCTTTTAATTTTGGTTATGGCCCGTTCCTTCTAACTCTTGACTTGTTCTATTTTGCAGGAAGGATGGCCGGTAAATCTTGGGCCGAGATTGAAAAAGTTTTGAAACCCTCTACCATTCCTGGTGCCTCTCGGCCGCCGCCTCGAAACGTGGTCGATCTTGAAGGGACATCGAAGGTGCCGCAAACCCCCAAGAGCCAAGGGAAAAGACCAGTTTCCAAAGTCCGGTCGCCTCCACGCCAGGACGATCGTTCTCCCAAGCGGAGCAAGTTTGATGAGCGGGTTTGTGATTTTCCTGACGGCGATATTCTTGTTCTCTCGATCGAGGGTTTGGGGCTGACCGACTTTGAACGGTTCAAGAAGGAGCCCATGATAGTCTGCGCTTCTCTGTGCATGGGCGTTGGCAAAGCTATGCAAGAATTGTCAAACGAAGCTCAAGGTATTTTAAATTTTAGCCCATCTTGCTTTTGCTTACAATCGGTCGATTGACTTTAACCTTCACCGCCTTTATTTACAGATGCTCGGGCCGAAAAGGACACTGCCTTGGCCAATCTGGACGATGTAAAGAAAAGGCTAGAGAAGGCGGTCAAGTCCAAGAAGGAAGCTCTGCAGCAAGCCGATGAGGACCGGGCCAAACTGTCAAAGAGGAACAAACAACTTGCCGCTCAAGTGAAGATTTTGAAGAACGATGCTGAGGCTCTGGAGAAGGAAAAAGCCGATTTGGAAGCCAATAGGGCCGAGCTGGAGGCTCAAGTGCAGGCGATAGCCGGTCTTGCTAAGAACCCAGCGATCGAGCAATTTCAGAACGCTCTTAACCAGGTGCGGGTGTTGAATTCAGATCTTCACATCAATTTTGATGAGCACTGTGTGGAAGACGGCCAGATCGTGCTGCCTGAGGAATCGGATGAGCAGGGTAACACTGTTCGCCTTCGCTCGGTCCTGTTTTGAAGCCCGCCTGCGAGCGGAGTAATTTCTGTAATCTTTTGACAGGCCTTCGCGCATAACAATTTTTGAGCTGCCTTCGAGCAGTGGGATATTTGGGCGCTCGGCTTCGACCGGGCGTCCTTGTTTTGTAATGAATATCTTCCTTTCATTCTATTTTGCTTGTTTGTTTGGATTTAACTATCTTGACCGTTTACATTTTTCTAAGTTTGCGAACTTTGGGCCGACTACGGGCCGCTACTTAGGGGCCTTACGAAGGCTCTCGTTTTAGGTCGATCGACGACCAATTTGTGCCATTTCAAAAGCACCCGTTATAGACCGCTCGGCGGTGCTTATTAATGGGGCATTGCTTACCTAGTAAACAACGATGGTGCCCATTCGGTGGCACCTGGTCGGCTCGGCGACCTTCGTTTGGGCCAACTCGGTGGCATTCGATTGGGCCATTTCGATGGCACTCGGCGTAGGGCGTTTCGACGGCCTGCAGTTTTTGTGGGTTTACTTCTTAACCCTTGGGCCATTTCGATGGCACTCTTTGTGGGCGTTTCGTCGGTCCACGTTCTTTTAATGATTCTTCGGCCGCTCCTTTGCTATGCGCATGCTGAGCGACCGGGCATACATTCGTTGCGAGAAAGTAAAGTACAAGGCAATTTTCAAAGGTCAAGCCTCAGTAAAAAACCCAGTGGGAAAAAGAGCGCCTGCCTGTCTTTCATATATTGATCGGTCGTTCATTACATTTAAACATAGTATTTCCTAAGTTTATCAGCGTTCCATGTTCTGGGGATAATCGCCCCTTCCATGGTCTCCAGCTCGTATGCTCCTTTGCCAGTCTTCTTCACGACCCGATATGGACCTTCCCAATTTGGAGCTAGCTTTCCTTGACGGGCATTCCTATTTCCAACATCTGCCCGCCTTAGAACGAGTTGGCCGATTGCGAAATCTCTCTTTTGGACTCGAGCGTTGTATCTTGTTGCGACCTTCTGCTTGATCAATTGTTCTCTAAGCGATGCTTTGGTGCGCAGTTCTTCAATAAGGTCTAACTCTTCTCGTATGGCTCGGTCGTTGTCGACTGTTGTTGGGGGATTCAAAGTTCTCCAATTTAGCTCGCCCATCTCTATGGGTATAACAACATTAGTTCCATACACAAGTCTGAAAGGCGCCTCCCCGGTCGATGAATGAGGGGTCGTCCTATATGCCCAAAGGACGGACTGCAGCTCCTCGACCCAGTTCCCCTTTGCTTCATCAAGTCTTCTTTTCAAACCACGCAGGATAACTCTGTTGGCCGCTTTAGCTTGGCCGTTTGTCTGTGGATGTTCGACCGAGGTGAAACTTTGTTTCACCCCTAAGTCGGCCAACATTTCTCTGAACCTCTTGTCTGCGAACTGGGTACCATTGTCTGTTATCAGTTGCTGTGGAACTCCAAAACGGGCCAAGACACACCGACCGAAGAACTTGCTCACTTTTGCCGATGTGATAGTTGCAAGAGGCTCGGCCTCGATCCATTTTGTGAAATAATCGACTGCCACGATCAAGAATTTGAACTGGCCTGGAGCAGGTGGAAACAGGCCCAGCAGGTCCATGCCCCACCAGGCAAACGGCCAAGGTGAGACTAGACTTTGCAATTCTGAAGAAGGAGCAACATGGACGTCGGCATGCACTTGACATTTTTTGTACTTCTGAACTAGCTTCTTAGCATCCTCGTCCATGGTCGGCCAGTAATAACCGGCCCTAAGATCTTTCTTTGCTATAGATCGTGCCCCTTGGTGGCTTCCACAAACACCCTCGTGTATATCTCTCAACACATGGTCGACTTCGACCGACGAAAGGAACCTCAGCAGTGGAGATGAAAATCCTCTTCGATACAATTTTCCTTCTATCACTGAATATTTGGTCGCCCTTAACCTGACCAATTTCGCTTGCTTTTGGTCGCTTGGTTCTTCTCCTCCAACTATGTATCGTAGAATGGGGGCGATCCAATCATTATCTTGATCAACGCAAAGAATGGCCAGAGGCTGGCTTGGCTTGGTCGATACACTCGACCGACTTAAAGTCTCCTGGATCAAGCTTTTGTGGTTTCCAGGGCTTTTGGTACTTGCTAGCTTTGAGAGGATGTCTGCTCCAACATTCTCAGTCCTAGGCACATGCCTCACCTCTGCTCGGTCGAACTCCTGGAGAAGCTCCCTCACTCTGGCCAAATAGCTTTTGAGCACATCGTCCTTAGCATCATACAATTCTTTGATTTGAGAGACGACCAGCAAGGAATCTGAGTGTTGTTCCACACGGTCGACATTGAAATCTCTGGCGAGCTGCAGACCGGCTATGCACGCCTCGTACTCGGCTTGGTTATTTGACGTGTGGAAGGCAAAAGTCAAGGATACCTCCACGGCAAGGCCTTCTAAATTTTCTAATATCAGGCCGGCTCCACTACCTTTACTATTGGACGATCCATCTACGTGTAAAGTCCAGGTCGTTGCAGGTTGATCTTCTGGAATTGGAGTCATTTCAGCTATGAAGTCGGCCAGCACCTGTGCTTTAGCGGCCGATCTGGATTCAAACTTTATACCGAACTCGCTGAGTTCCACTGCCCACTTTATCATTCTTCTCGCCAGGTCTGGCCGATGGAGGACTTGTCTTATCGGTTGATCGGTCGTCACCAAGACCTGGTGGGCTACGAAATAGGGTCTTAACCTTCGGGCGGCCACTAGAAGTGCAAGGGCAAACTTCTCTATCTTCTGATATCTTTGCTCGGGCCCCTGCAGTACCTTGCTGATGAAGTAGACCAGATTCTGCTTTAGGTCGTTCTCCCTAACCAACACAGCACTCAAAACCTCTTCCGTTATTGCTAAGTACAAGTACAAGATTTCCCCCGACAACGGCTTAGTCATGATCTGCGGGTTAGTCAAGGCTTGTTTCAGCTCGTCCAATGCTCGCTGGCATTGCTCGGTCCACTCAAACTTTGTGTCTTTCTTTAGGAGCCTGAATAAGGAAGCGACTTACAGGCCGCTTTGGGTATGAATCTGGACAATGCAGCAACCATGCCATTCAGCTGTTGTATCTCTTTCTTGGTGGTGGGCGGCCTCATGTCGGCGACCGCCCTACACTTGTCAGGATTAGCTTCTATTCCCCTTTCTGTTAGGTGAAAGCCCAAGAACTTGCCGGCCCTCACACCAAAAGTGCATTTTTCTGGATTTAGCCTAAGTGAAATCTTTCTGGCTTCTTCAAAGACCTCTCTTAGGTCACCCACATGGTCTTGGTCGGTCATGCTCTTGATGATCATATCATCTAAATAAACTTCAGATATCCGACCGAGCTGCTTCCTGAAAATCTTGTTCATCATGCGCTGGTAGGTCGCCCCAGCGTTCTTCAGGCCGAATGGCATTACTTTATATTGAAAATTGCCACGATCTGTCATGAAGGCAGTCTTGTGGCGGTCAGGAGGGTACATCGTTATCTGATTGTAGGCCGAGTATGCATCCAGAAAAGATAATAATTTATAGCCCGAGGCACCATCGACCAACTTGTCAATGTTGGGCACAGGAAAGGCATCCATCGAGCATGCCTTGTTTAGATCGGTGTAATCTACACACATACGCCACTTGCCATTCTTCTTCTTCACCAGCATGACGTTAGATAACCAGGTCGTGTACTTGATCTCTTCAATGAAGTTAGCCTTCACAAGGTCCTCAACGGCCTTTGCTACGGCTTGAGATTTCTCTTCACTCTGTGTTCGCCTTCTCTGGGCGACCGGCTTAACTCCTTCATCGACCGAAAGTTGATGGCAAGCGATCTCTATGGGAATACCGGGCATATCCGATGCCTGCCATGCAAATAGTTCGGCGTAATCCCTTAGACATTGCACAAGTTCTTGTTTCACTTGTTCAGGTAGGTCGCTACCTAGCTTTACCGTCTTTGTTGGGTTGTCTCCCAACTGCACATCTGTCAATTCCCCATGAGGCTCTGGTCTTTTTAACCTGTTTTTTAGCTCTCGGGTTAAGTCGTCATCATTGTCCTCTGGGTCGCTATCTGGATCATAACGAGTGTAACACCCCCTTATCTAATCAATTCGATCTACTACATTTGATGATTTAAAAAGGAAAACAGAAATTCAATTAAGTTCAAACAGTTGCACAGCATTATACTAAACATGTAATCATGCGCATCACATCGGCTAAAGGGTCTAAGCCCACAACATAAGGCACCTCGGCTAGTAAGACATCAAGTCATAATACATAGTAAAAGTTACAACAAAATATGATAGTTTTAGTTCAAAAGACTATCTAGCAGAAAATACACAAGATCGGCATAAAAAGCACTAAAAATCTACTCGGCCCCAACCCAAAGTTACACGACTCAGAAGCGAACACAACCGACTTGAGCTAGGTACAACCATCACTCATGTGTACCGCAAGTTGCCGACATGAGAAGCAACATAAAGCAAACTAGGTGAGTCTCTTAACACAAGTAATATAATGTGAAGAAAGCTTAAGGTTAGAGATAGCACAAAAGCACCTCGGTTCAGCTAAAACAACACTCACCGATAGTTCAAACAATCACAACAATTATCAATCAGCTCATAACACATTAAATTATGAAATATATGCATGAATGCAACCCAACCACAGAGCATTATGCAATGAGGTACCTCCACCGTCGTTATTTAGCCTATCGGCTCTCCGTCGTTACTCCGTCGTTATTTTGATATGGAGACCGAAGTCCTACCACATCCGAGGTCGACACCTCCTCCGTCGTTATATGCACATGAACATGTGACTTCATGACAAATGCAATCACACACCAAATCAAACATAGCGCATGTGAATGCTTACACCGTCGTTACTCCATCGTTCTACTCCGTCGTTCTACTCCGTCGTTCACACTGACGTCCACACCATCTAGACATCATCACAGTGCTAAGGTCGACCCTACTACACCGGTAGAATCACCCTAGGACCTACAACCGACTTCTCAATCACCTCGGCACTCCATAGTGGACTAATTGTCACACCGAGGACCGCAACGACACTTAGGGACCAAAATGTCACCTAAGGACCAAAATGGACTTAATCGCTCCCTTACTTATGCACATTGGTGCTAAAATAGCACTCACAGTGGCGTCCCACAATGTGCTAGGCAACATTGGGGCCTAACATCCCCTCGGCACACTATGTGTCACCTCGGCTAACTACTCAACATCACCTCGGCACACTATGTGTGTACCTCGGCTAACTACACTCAAACCCTCAATTCGGTAGCGCGCTCACAGTTACGCACTCCCTTACACTAACATCATCTAAGTCATGGGAATTCACTTCTCAGTATCCCCTGGTTCAGTTCACCTACACTTAGGCACTTGGGCGTTTCACCTTGGTGACGCTACCTCGGCCTGAGGACCCCGGTTCACTACCTCTACACCTCGGTAACCTTAAGGCGAAACACCTACACTTCGGTTTAAGCGTCCTTACCCCTCGCTAATGGTGTTTAGACACATACTCACCCTCAAACTCACCAACAGACCCTGAACACTAAGACACTCTAAGCGTTGACTTCCCTCAACTCGGTTTCTCTCACTCTAAGCTTAAGGCCACTTGGTTTGCTCTGTTTCTTGACTTAAACCCAACATGCAACCCATATCCAGCTCACCACACTCATGCACTCTCGGATACTCACTCCATTGGCTCTGATCCTCTCCCTAACTCTACATGCAAGCTCATTTTCTTCACACTACACCGATTCACACTCTAATGCCTCACCATGCAATGCTCTCTTCATACCTCACAGAACAGAGAGAGTGTTGCACTCCTCTCTCTTTCCCAACCGATCTACCATCGTATATTCACCACAAATCACAGCAAGAGCAAAACACTGCAAAAACATGTTATGATCAACACATAAAACAGACATGCAAGGTGATCAGAACCACTCACACCAAAACATTATCAAACACAAGACATTACAAGGATTAAAAGAGCCCCCTAACCTGATTATAACCGTAGACACACTCTCTTCTCTAGCACTTCTAAGAATCCTTCAAGATTTGGCCCACTTCTCCCTTCGGTTCTCTTCTTCTCTCCTCGGTTCTCTTCCTTCTCTCTAAGTCTCACTTCTCTCTCTACTTTCTCAATTTGGAAACTTAACTCTCTTTGGAACAATGGGAATGGTTTCCTACGAAAGCACCATTTAACATGTCCTAAGGGACTTAAATGAGGCCTTGGCCTTATTAGGCCGTGGGCTTCCTCTATCCACACCCTTTCCTAACTTAAACTTTTTCCTAAAAATGCCACACAAGCTTAACCTTCACTTAATGAATTATTGACTTAAAAGTAAAATGTTGCAAACCCTTAATAACCCAACTAAGTTAATTAATTGAATTATTTTGGGGTGTTACAACCCTCCCCTACTTAGGAGATTACGTCCTCGGAATCTTACCTTAATCAAACAAATTTCGGAATAGGCTTCCTTCATCTTGCTCTCTAGCTCCCAAGTAGCATGCTCACCAGCAGCTCCTACCCCAAACCACCTTCACCAACTTGATTTCTTTTCCCCTAAGAGTCTTTACTTCTCGGTCTTCAATTCTGATTGGCATTGTCTCCACAGTGAGGTCGTCTCTCACTTGCACATCATCCATTTGAATGACATGGGACGGGTCAGGAACATACTTCCTCAGTTGAGATACATGGAACACATCGTGAAAATTTGACAGATTGGGTGGCAATGCAATTCGGTATGCCACCTTCCCAACTCTCTCAAGATTTGATAGGGTCCAATGAAACGAGGTGACGCTTGGACCTCGAGCTCGTCCAACTCGATCCACGGGGGGTGACTCTAAGGAATACATGGTCACCGGCTTGAAATTCTAATTCTTTCCTCCTTTTGTCATGGTAACTCTTCTGTCTGCTTTGTGACGCCCTCATCTTCTCTCATCTTAACCTTCTCGGTAGTCTCTCTAACCAACTCGGGTCCTAACACAACCCTCTCTCCTGTTTCATGCCAACATAGTGGAGTCCTACACCTACGGCCGTACAATGCTTCAAATGGTGCCATTCCAATACTTGAATGATGACTGTTGTTGTAAGTGAATTCTATCAATGGTAGATACGAATCCCACGAACCTCCTTGCTCAAGCACACAAGCTCTCAATAAGTCTTCTAAGGACTGGATAGTCCTCTCGGATTGACCATCAGTCTGAGGATGGTATGCCGAGCTCAAACGCAATTTGGAACCCAACGCCTCTTGCAAGCGCTTCCAAAATTCTGAAGTAAACCTTGGATCTCTTTCTGATACAATACTCAAAGGGATTCCATGAAGCTTCACAATGACATTGATATAAATTTCTGCTAACCTCGGCACTGGGTATATATGTGATGTTAATAGGAATAAAGTGTGATGACTTTGTCAGCCTATCAACAATCACCCAAATGGTGTCAAACCCTCTTGTTGTCCTCGGCAACCCGGTTACAAAGTCCATGGAAATGCTGTCCCACTTCCATTCAGGAATATGCAACGGTTGCATCAACCCTGCCGGCTTCTGGTGCTCCACCTTTGACTTCTGGCAAGTCAAACAAGCATAGACGAAACGAGCTACATCCTTCTTCATTCCTTGCCACCAGAATAATTTCTTCAAGTCTTGATACATCTTCGTAGCCTCCGGATGGATACTCAACCGACTTCGTGACACTCTCCTCGCACTGCCTTCTTGATCTCTTCATCATCAGGAATACATATCCGACCTCTGAACCTCAACAATCCTTGCGCATCTAGCTCAAAATCTTTGTTATCAGCTCGGCCAACACTCACAAACACATCTACCAACTTCACATCAACCTTCTGTGCTTCCCTTATACTAAACATGAACTCATTGGTGATCTTCAGCATCCCCAACTTAACACTCCGAGGTGTTACTTCACATACTAGGCTCAAATCTTTAAACTGTTCAATTAATTCTAGCTCCTTTACCATCATCGATGACATATGCAGAGATTTCCTACTCAGTGCATCAGCTACAACATTTGCCTTCCCTGGGTGATAGTTCAGACCGAAGTCATAGTCCTTCAATAGCTCCAACCATCTCCTCTGCCTCATGTTCAATTCCTTCTGATCAAACAAGTACTGCAAACTCTTGTGATCACTAAACACCTCGAACCTCGAACCATAAAGGTAATGCTTCCATATCTTTAATGCAAATACTACGGCAGCTAGCTCTAAATCATGAGTGGGGTAATTCTTCTCATGAGTCTTCAGTTGCCTTGAAGCGTACGCCACTACTTTACCTTCTTGCATCAGCACACAGCCCAAACCTAACTTAGATGCATCACAATAAATCACAAAAGGATCCCTTGGATTAGGCAACGTCAAGATCGGCTCGACGTTGTCAATCTCCTCTTCAACTCTTGGAAACTCTCTTCACATCGGTCATCCCATACGAAAGCCCTATCTTTACATGTCAATTGGGTTAATGGCAACGCCAATTTGGAGAAACCCTCAATGAATCTTCAGTAGTAACCGGCTAATCCCAAGAAGCTCCTCACCTCGGTGGCCGACTTGGGTGCCTCCCACTTCAACACAGCTTCAATCTTTGAAGGGTCCACTGCAATCCCATTGCTGGAAATCACATGGCCTAGGAAACTCACTTCCCTCAACCAAAACTCACACTTTGATAGCTTCGCATACAGCTTCTTCTCCTTTAGAATCTTCAGCACTACCCTTAAGTGCTCGGCATGCTCTTCTGCCGACTTAGAGTAGACCAAGATATCGTCTATGAACACTACCACAAACCGATCTAAGTACTCATGGAAAATACGATTCATATACTCCAAGAATACCCCTGGAGCATTAGTGACACCGAATGGCATTACTAAGTACTCGTAATGTCCATACCGAGTTCTAAAAGCCGTCTTTGGTACGTCTTCTTTCTTCACTTTGATTTGATGGTAGCCCGACCTCAAATCAATCTTAGAAAATACCTGCGCACCCACTAATTGATCCATCAAATCGTCAATTCTTGGTAGTGGATACTTGTTCTTAGTTGTAACCTTGTTCAATTGTCTGTAGTCCACGCACAACCTCATGCTTCCATCTTTCTTCTTCACTAGCAACACAGGTGCTCCCCACGGTGACACGCTTGGTCTCACGAATTTCCTTTCTAGCAATTCTTCCAACTGTTTCTTCAGCTCGGACAGCTCGGATGCAGACATCCTATAAGGTGCCATAGACACCGGTCTTGTTCCAGGAATCAATTCTATAGTGAACTCAATCTCTCTCTCAGGTGGCACATCAGGTATTTCTTCAGGAAACACCTTGGCAAACTCTCTAACCACTGGCACATCTTCAATCTTGACTTGATTCTCTACTGTTAATGACACCCATAATGCAAACAGAGTAACCCCTTCTCCTAACAACTTGCGCACTTGTCTAGCAGGAAGTAAAGCCGACTCCTTCACCTCTCAGCGGCGGAAAACTAACCGAACTCGGTAAGCAATTGATATGAACATGGTTGTCTACCAACCAGTCCATACCAAGGATGACGTCCATTCCCTCTAGTGGTAAACAAATTAAGTTAACAGAGAAGTCCCTGCCGAATACAGTCAGTGGGCACTTCGAACATACCAGAGAGGTAGTCACTGAACCCATAGCCGGAGTGTCAATGACCATCTCCCTCCCCAATGAAGACAACACTAAACTCAGCCTATTAGCACACATGGCGGAAATAAAGGAATGAGTTGCACCAAAGATCTATAATTGCAACTAGAGGAACACCATTGATATAACACGTACCTTTGATTTCATTCACTACCTCGGACCCACTAATGCAAACACTTTCCCCACGCCTCTCTCTTGCTTTGGCTTTGGACACTTGGGACTGATGTGCCCCATCTCTCCACAATTGAAACAGACTATCTCCTTTCGCCCACACTCAGCAGATAGGTGGCCCTCCTTGCCACATCTATAACACCTCTTCACCTCAGCCTTGCACTCCTTCGCCTTGTGCCCAGGCAATCCACACTTGTAACAAGTCGTAATAGCAGAGCGTCTCCCCTACTAGGCTTTCCTCTCCTCGCACTTTCCCTTTCCTCTACCACCAGAATGGTCATAAGGCTTCCAACGATACTGAGGTTGAAAAGTCTTCTTATCTTTCCCAGCTCGGCTAGTAGCCACACTATCTTCTTCATAAATTCTACAACTATCCACCACTTTTAATACACCCTTATCCTTTGATACCCAATTGCCCGCTTGATCTCGGGCTTCAAACCGTTCTCAAACTTGATACACTTGGAGAACTCAAAGCGGAGTCTCGGTGTAATGGGGGTAAAACTTTATCACCTCGGAAAACTTGGCAAAGATACTCCGACACGGTCATGTTACCTTGCTTAAGCTCCAAGAATTCCATTTCTTTCTTTCCTCTCACATCTTCTGGTAGTACTTCCTCATGAACTCTTTCTTAAAGTTCTCCCATGTGATCTCCTCCTCTCAGACTTTCCAACCTTGGAAGAACTCCAAGCCACCGATCGTCGGCTTCCTCAATGAGCATATGAGTCCCAAACCTCACTTTTTGCTCATCGGTGCAATCCATCACTCTGAAAATTCTCTCTATTTCTTTTAACCATGCTAGAGCCCCATCAGGATCATACCTCCCCTTGAAGATAGGAGGATTCTCCCTCTGGAAAGTAGCGAGCCTACGAGCTCCAAAGATCATCGGCATTCTGTGAGGTCGATTCCCACAAAGATTAGCCATCGCCTCCAACGCAGCGAGCCTATAGCGAAGATCATCTCTTCCAGCTCTTCCAGCCATTCTTACTTCACTGATTATACAATCAAGAACTGGTTTAGAACGAGCCTAAGACTCGAGGCTTAAGATACTTAGACTCAATACTTGGTCGGACAAGACCGAACTTATGCTCTGATACCAACAATGTAGCACCCCCTTATCTAATCAATTCGATCTACTAAATTAAAATCAGAGTTTCAAAATTCCACTCAAAGGAGGGCTACATTTGATGATTTAAAAAGGAAAACAGAAATTCAATTAAGTTCAAACAGTTGCACAACATTATACTAAACATGTAATCATGCGCATCACATCGGCTAAAGGGTCTAAGCCCACAACATTAGGCACCTCGGCCAGTAAGACATCAAGTCATAATACATAGTAAAAGTTACAACAAAATATGATAGTTTTAGTTCAAAAGACTATCTAGCAGAAAATACACAAGATCGGCATAAAAAGCACTAAAAATCTACTCGGCCCCAACCCAGTGTTACACGACCAGAGCAGACACAACCGACTTGAGCTAGGCACAACCATCACTCATGTGTACCTGCAAGTTGCCGACATGAGAAGCAACATAAAGCAGCTAGGGTGAGTCTCTTAACACAAGTAATATAATGTGAAGAAAGCTTAAGGTTAGAGATAGCACTAAAGCACCTCGGTTCAAATTAAAAACAACACTCACCGATAGTTCAAACAATCACAACAATTATCAATCACCATAACACATTAAATTATGAAATATATGCATGAATGCAACTCCAACCACGGGCATTATGCAATGAGGTACCTCCACTGTCGTTATTTAGCCTATCGGCTCTCCGTTATTCGTCGTTATTTTGATATGGAGACCGAAGTCCTACCACATCCGAGGTCGAAACCTCCTCCGTCGTTATATGCACATGAACATGTGACTTCATGACAAATGCAATCACACACCAAATCAAACATAGTGCATGTGAATGCTTACACCGTCGTTACTCGTCGTTCTACTCCGCTGCTCACACCGACGCCCACACCATCTAGACATCATCACAGTGCTAAGGTCGACCCTACTATACCGGTAGAATCACCCTAGGACCTACAACCGACTTCTCAATCACCTCGGCACTCCATAGTGGACTAATTGTCACACCGAGGACCGCAACGACACTTAGGGACCAAAATGTCACCTAAGGACCAAAATGGACTTAATCGCTCCCTTACTTATGCACATTGGTGCTAAAATAGCACTCACGATGGCGTCCCCACAATGTGCTAGGCAACATTGGCGCCTAACATCCCCTCGGCACACTATGTGTCACCTCGGCTAACTACTCAACATCACCTCGGCACACTATGTGTGTACCTCGGCTAACTACACTCAAACCCTCAATTCGGTAGCGCGCTCACAGTTACACACTCCCTTACACTAACATCATCTAAGTCATGGGAATTCACTTCTCAGTATCCCCTGGTTCAGTTCACCTACACTTAGGCACTTGGGCGTTTCACCTTGGTGACGCTACCTCGGCCTGAGGACCCCGGTTCACTACCTCTACACCTCGGTAACCTTAAGGCGAAACACCTACACTTCGGTTTAAGCGTCCTTACCCCTCGCTAATGGTGTTTAGACACATACTCACCCTCAAACTCACCAACAGACCCTCAACACTAAGACACTCTAAGCGTTGACTTCCCTCAACTCGGTTTCTCTCACTCTAAGCTTAAGGGCACTTGGTTTGCTCTGTTTCTTGACTTAAACCCAACATGCAACCCATATCCAGCTCACCACACTCATGCACTCTCGAATACTCACTCCATTGGCTCCGATCCTCTCCCTAACTCTACATGCAAGCTCATTTTCTTCACACTACACCGATTCACACTCTAATGCCTCACCATGCAATGCTCTCTTCATACCTCACAGAACAGAGAGAGTGTTGCACTCCTCTCTTTTTCCCAACCGATCTACCATCGTATATTCACCACAAATCACAGCAAGAGCAAAACACAGCAAAAACATGTTATGATCAACACATAAAACACACATGCAAGGTGATCAGAACCACTCACACCAAAACACTATCAAACACAAGACATTACAAGGATTAAAAGAGGCCCCTAACCTGATTATAACCGTAGACACACTCTCTTCTCTAGCACTTTTAAGAATCCTTCAAGATTTGGCTCACTTCTCCTTTCGGTTCTCTTCTTCTCTCCTCGGTTCTCTTCCTTCTCTCTAAGTCTCACTTCTCTCTCTACTTTCTCAATTTGGAAACTTAACTATCTTTGGAACAATTGGAATGGTTTCCTACGAAAGCATCATTTAACATGTCCTAAGGGACTTAAATGAGGCCTTGGCCTTATTAGGCCGTGGGCTTCCTCTATCCACACCCTTTCCTAACTTAAACATTTTCCTAAAAATGCCACACAAGCTTAACCTTCACTTAATGAATTATTGACTTAAAAGTAAAATGTTGCAAACCCTTAATAACCCAACTAAGTTAATTAATTGAACTATTTTGGGGTGTTACAACGAGCGTCCAGATCAACGAGATTAACTTGGTGACCTTCAGCGGTGCTTTGTTCATTTGGACCACGGTCTACCTCATCACAAATTTCTTGATATAGGTAGTGGCTTCGCCTGGCTGCCTCTAGGTCGGCCGCCAGGGTAACTACCTGGTCGTCTTTACTGTAAAACTTCATCTTAAGATGCACTGTTGAAGCAACGGCCTCCAACTTGCCCAAGGTCGGCCTACCAATAATGCACTGGTAGCAAGATTTGATAGGGAGTACAAGGAACGTCGTCCGGACCGTCCTGTACAAGGTACTTTCTGCAGTATCATCACCGAATGTGACCAAGAGCTCAATTGTCCCCAACGGATATGTGGTCGCTCCATTGAAGCCCGTCAGCGGAGTAGGATCGGCCTGTGGAATGATTTCGCTTCGATCCACCTTGAGTTTGTCGATCAACTCTTCAAACATTATGTCGGTCGAGCTTTCTTGGTCGACCAGAATTCTACAAACCTCTGTGTTGGCCATGATTGCTGACACTACCAACGGAACGTAACTGTTTGGCCTGCCATCGAGCAGGTCTTCATCCCCAAAAGAAATGGGTGGTCTGTTCGAGACCGGCCGTTCTGCTGAAATCAATCCAACTGTCAGAATTTCATCCCACTTTCTCTTTGTAGCTTTGTTGGAGTCCCTGCGGTCGAGTGGGTTCCCGCCATGAATTACCATAGCGACATTGCGGCCTTTTGATTGCCGAGTATCTCGATCATCAGATCGATCTTTATCTTGGGCGGTCGTTATGACTAGGGCGCACTTTCCTCTATCTTGATCAGGTCCTCCTGTCTTCTCTTGAGGTCGCTCGTTTTCTTCAGACTTCACGTACTTGCCCAACTTACCTTTTTGAATAAGTTCTTCGATGTCGTCCTTGAGGGCCATGCAATCGTTGGTGTCATGCCCTTTGCTCTTATGATAGCGGCAGTACCTCTTGGTCGTTCGTGCCCCCTTCTTGAGCACGAGAGGGTCGGGCCGCTTCACACCGACAAACTCGTTATTAAGAGTACGATGTTCAAATTTCTTGTCTCTAAAGTCCGACCGGCTGTCTCGGCGACCTTCATGCCCTTTGGCCGGCTTATTCTACTCTTCTTTGGGAAGCGCACAGGCGCCCTTTCTTGCAGCCAAAGTTTCTTCATACGCCATATGGTCGTTCGCCCTTCTAAGGAAAAAGCTGAGGTCCTGATAGTGATTCAAGGTGAATTCTTCTACGAACCTATGGTCCGGTCGAATACCACGCTTGAGGTATTTCAGCTTGTCCTTGTCAGACAGGTCACGAATAGTCTCGGCCTCAGTGTTGAATCGGTCGATGTACTGCCTTAGCGTCTCATTGTCTCCTTGAACGATCGTGTCCAAGTGCTCCTCATACCGATACTGGCAACAGTTGGCTGTATAGTGGGCTAAAAAGATTCTGATTAAGTCTTCCCATGAGGAGATGGTGTTGGGACGAAGTGATTCCCACCATTCTAATGCTCGGCCGTCCAACGACTGAGGGAAAAACCGACATTTCATTGTCGACCCCAACTCTCTGTAACTGCAATAATTATTAAAATACCGGATATGCTTGTCTGGATCTCCACAGCCATCAAACTTGTTTAGATTGGGCGGCTTCCTCAAGTCTCGTGGAATTCTGTAGCGCCTGATTTCTCTAGTAAATGGGCAGTGGCCGTTTTGGATGTCGTTCAACCCAAAGGGTTGCATTGCGAGGAACGCCTCGTTGCCCGACACTCCATAGAATCCTCCAGGTTGGCCAAATGGGGGAATTTGAGGAGGCCTTCTAGGTCGCTCGCTTTAACCTCTTCTTGGCCGATGCGAGACGTCCCTAATTCTTCCATCCCGATAATCTTCAAGCTCTTTCATAACGAGAGATCAGCTCGTCTCTATCTGCGATGAGCTGGTTCTTGCTTTATAAAATTTGCAGGACGACCTGAGTGATGTGCTCGGGCAATGGTTCTTCAATGCCTGCCTTAAACAGCTCGGCCGGCAATTGTTGAGAAGCTACGCCCTCCAGGGTTTGCTGGTGAGGATGATGTTGCCCGGAGGGGTTGAGTCGAGATGAGGCCCGCGTCTGGGGCCGGTCGCGTGGAGCCATGGATGAAGTAGGATAGCGCTCGGGCCTCCCACTGTGGTCGTCAATTGATCGTACCTTGACCAATGAAGTGTTGAAGTTGTTGTCTGTTGACTAGGCCGGTCGTTGAGTATGGGAAAGGACCGGTCTTGGCTTCACGCTGAGCACCTCGGGTGGTACCTGCAAAGACACTCTGACGCTTAAGTGAGTGGTGGCTCGGGCAGGTAACACAACGTAAGAGAACGTACCTGATGCCATGTGTGAATGGCGTATATATACTGTAGCGTCCGACCGTTTTGCGAAAATTTCGGCCGGTTGCGAGAAGTGCGCTCCAAGCGATGAGCTTGGGCTGGTTGTGCTGATATGGGCCGACGGCCCAAATGCTATTTGAACCTCTCGGTATTGCTGATACACCCCGGAACAACATGTAATCTCCTTGTTGAATTAAAGAACAAGTCATATTGATCTATCAAAAAGTTAAATTTTGATCTCAAAAAGACAGGTGAGCAAAGGTTTTTTGAGCTTACTGAATTAGAAATATTTAGGCATTTCTCTTATGAGAATGCAGAAATTTATAAAGCAAAAACCAAAGACTGGCATGATAAGAAAATCCAAAGAAGAGAACTTAAAGAAGGAGGAATGGTTCTGTTATATAATTCTAGGATGAAATTGTTCCCTGGAAAATTAAGATCAAGATGGTCAGGACCATTCCAACTAGTCAAAATTTACCCCAATGGTGCTGTTGATTTATATGATGTAGCCACTAATACCACTTTCAAAGTCAATGGCCAAAGAGTAAAAATGTATTATGGAGCACATGTAGAGAGAGATAAGATTACCACTCATTTTGAAAATCTCTAACACACGGAGATAGTCAGGCTGTAAGACTCTTAAAACAAGCTCTTGAGGGAGGCAACCCATCACTTTAAAATTATTAATGTCTTTATTTTGTGCAATTTAATGTTTTTTGTATTTTGTAGAAAAACAGGACAACAGAGTTGCTAGTGTTTCCACACCTAATGTTGACACACTTCCCACTCTGAGGTTCATATCTTAGCAAAATGAAGAAAAGGCTTGAATGACAGTATCCACTTGCCAACTCATCAATTTAGTGCGGAATTAAGCTTTAAATGAAAGGGTAATGCGCTGTAGGGCTAAATCTCAACATGTGTTGGCTTGCATGCCAATCCACATAACCCTAACGGCTTTAACTTTGCAAAGGCACACCATTCATTCCTCTCCACGGTCAACAACCTACATTGGGAGAGATTTGTGCAAACCAGAGCATACTACTTGGAGCCATTGGTTTGAGAATTCTATTCTGGAATTCAGAACACCAGAGCGGGCACAATCTTCTTTTCAAAGGTTAGAGGTAAGAAAGTTTTCTTTGATCCTACTAGAATCAATAAACACTATGATCTGAACTACCATGGCAATAAATTTGAAGAAAAATTAGAAACCAATGGTGAGAAACAGATGGCTAAGATCAAAGAGAGAATCACAGTAGAAAGGTCTCAATGGGAGAAATTTACCAACACAGAATTTAAGCTTAAAACTGGTGACTTAGTTCGTGAGTTAGGTAACTGGCACCTATTTATAGCTACATCAATTCTCCCCACTTCACACACATCTACATTGTCAAAGGATAGATTTATTCTCTTAGATTCAATCTTGACTGAAGATAATGTGGATATAGGAAAATTGATCAGAAATGAAATCATAGAATGTCAAACCAAAACTTCTGGATTTTTGTATTTCCCTTGCTTAATCACTGAGTTATGTCAAAAACAAGGGGTAGTGGCAACTGAGTTAGAAAAAGTCTATAAGAAAACACCCCCTAGTGGTTTATCAGCAGAGGTGAAAGAAAGATTAAGAACTGCTAGAGTTAGAAATACTGCAGAGCAGAAGGTGTTGGAACATCTGATGCGGAAACTCCAGGCAATATGGAAATTTCAAAAAGAGCAGCATAATTGGTTGACAGTTAAGTTGGATGACCCTGAGGAAGAAATAGAAGCCCCAATATTTCCTGATTGGATTATTGAGGAAGAAGAGAAGAGAAGAGAAGGAAGAAGAAGAACTGATAGTAAAGGAGAAGATAGTGAAGAGAAAGAGAGATGCTCAAAGAGATAAGAAGGGAAAGAAACCAAGAGTTGAGGAAGAATTTGAAGAATTAAGTGAAGAAGATACTGAGGTAGATGAGGAGGCAGAACAAGCTGTGAAGGATATTGAAAAGGATGTAGAGGAGGATGAATCCGAATCCATGGAGGAAACTGAACGTGATGATAATGGCAGTAATAACATGGAGGCTAGTGCTAGGAAGAAGTATGAAATCAGAAAGAAATCTACCAATGAACCACAAACACTATCACCACCATCACAAACCAACATTCCATCCCCCACCACCCACCATTCACCCATTCACACTTCACCACAAAAATAACCCACCCCTCCACCAGAAAATGCTCCCCAATATGAAAATCCAAAACAAGTCACAAAAGAAAATGCACCAATCCCAACCCAGAAATCTCCCACCCTTCTAACAGAACCGATAGAGCCTACTAACATTGAATTTGAGAAAGAAAATTTGCAAGTACTCACTGAAGAGCCTGAGAAAGAAGAAGGCCAAAAAGATTCTGTCATGGAAGAACAAGAAGAAACTGTCACCAAAGCAGCTGAAGTTCCCACGAGCGCCCCCAATTCCAAATTCCTAATCACCAACAGGGGCGCTTTGCACGCGAGCGCCCCCGATTCCTAAATTTTTAATTTCCTTTCCCGTTGCGTTACCTTTCTCTCATACGCGCGCTCAGACTCACATTCTCACTCTTACAGTTCCTTTCTCGTTCTCACTCTCCAAACCCAAACCCTAGCTAAAACCCCAAATCTCTCAACGTTCTCACTCTCTCTCCCTCAAATCTCTCAACGTTCTTGAAGCGGAAAAACCAAAACGAGAAGCGAGAAAGAGAGGAGCATACGATATAACGGCGGTGTTTTGAGTTTGTCATCAAGCTCACTTACTTTCACCTTCGCCACTATCGGTCTGAGAAAGGAGATGATAATAGTCTGAGAAAGGAGATATAACGGCGGTGTTTTGAGGTACGCCTCAATTTCAAACCCTATCTTTCTTCCACCGCCATCTCAAACTAACTAACGCTCTCAATTTCAACTTCTTCTAACTACCTATGTTGCTGCAGATTCCACTTCTCTCTAGCTTCTGCATTTCACAGAGAACACAATAGTTCTGGAGGTACGCCTGATTTCTTTCTTCTAATCAGCAAGGGGTATGTGTTTCCTTCTAATCAGCAAATCAAAATTGATTAGTTTATTTAATTTAATTATTTATTATTTAGTTAAGTGATCTGAATTGTTCATTTTGAGATGTTGATTATGTATTTTTGTTCTGGGGCTGTTTGCTTTATTCATATGGGGATGGTGTGAATTGGTAAATAATGTAATGGTATTCACGTTTTAAAATCCTGTCCTATATGTTATTTATCTACCGAGAAGAAGACCCTTCATTTGTGATCAGGAAAGGAAGCTCCATTGACTACTTCTTGGACACAAGAGAACCTTGAAATGAAATTTGTTGTTCTATTATTATGCGAGTTGTTTCGGTTCACTTATAGCTACTATGTTTCAGTTCACTTATAGCAATTATGCGAGTTTTTTCTCGTTCAAATAAGGATTGCAGGCGAAAAAAAATAATAAAAGCAATGCACTAAAATGGAAATGAATTAAGTGCACTAAATAATGAAAGCAATGTCACCGAATTAGAATTAAGTATACCAAGAAGAAGAAAATAACTGAGCGAGTGAATTAGAATTAAGTACTTGAGGATTCCTTCAACTGGCCTACTGGATTTATCAAGATACAAGTAATTTTCATTTACTAATATAGTATCGACTATGTAGCCAATTGTGACTAATATAGTAACCGATATATCAATTCCAAGAGTGATATAGTAACTAATATATCGCTTTATGTATGCCCTTATATCGATATGATGAGTGGTTTCATTATATATGCTCATTATATCAGTTTTCATTATATCATTAGTTTCATTACCAGTAGTTGGTTTCATTAGCAAACTAGTTTCTGCAGAACAATAAGTTTCAGCAGCAGTAAATGTGTTTCACTTTCATTATATCAGCAGCAAAAATTATCAGTTCTTGCACGGACAAATTGGAACAAGCATAACAAATCCCTTTCATTATATAGCAGTAGTACCAGCAGCTAGCTGGTTTACAAAATACAGCAGTAGCTGGTTTACAAAATATAGCAGTAGCTGCTACTTATTACTTTCTTGTAATTTGGTTGCATGCTTCTGCTTATTACTTTCTTGTAATTGGGTCTTTAATGTGTAGATTGTTTTGGTCATTGTTTCTTAAAACGTAATTTGATAGGAAGTGGTTTTTGCTTGCCTTGCAGTCTTACTCTTGCCATATTTCCTTTTGCCGCCTTTGCAGTTGAAAAATTGGCACAACAAAAGTGTATTTCTGAACCCGTAAGTTATCAGACTACCTGTACTTTTACTTTAATAGATTTTGAGGGCTTGGAATTGTAGGTGGGGGGACCACAGGAATCTTGGTTTGTTGTATAACTAAAATAGTTCTGAATTGTAGTAGATTGTGGTGTTCTTTTTTAAACCATATAATGTTTAATGTATGGGAATATTGACTTGAATTTTGCAGGTTGTTGTTCTACTTCATATAGTCAATACAACAGCTGCAGTTATCTATCCTATTTTAGTAATCTTCAGGTCAGTTGACTTTGGAGCTTCAATCTAAACCCACTGCCCTTCTTTTAGCATTTGTGATTAAACTAACTGAATATGAATTTAAGTTGAAAATGGGTTATATGTGAAGTGGTTTGGTTGTTCTTGTTACTAGAGACTCTCACATGATAGTTATTTATGATAGTTATTTATGATAGTTTTTTATGATTAAACTAACTGAATGTGTGTGTAATTAAGAGCTGTTTGCATTTTATTATGTTTAATTAGTTATTTATGATAGTTTTTTAAATATTAAATAAGACAAGTTGTTTCTAAAACAGTTATGTTGTCATATGTGAAGTGGTTTGGTTGTTCTTGTTACTAGAGACTCTCACATGTTCTCTAGGAAATGGTTGTTCTTATTAATTTCGTGTGGATTGGTTGTGATTCTGATTCTGTCCTAATCAATAAAGGCGAGTCATGTGAAATTAATAGTATTAGGTCCAGTTTCTATCACCTTCCTTTGAGAATTTTTATGTTTGGTGAATGCTATAGATTGGTAGAATCATTAAAATATAAGGTTTTAGTCATGATTAAGCGTATGGGTATTGATATTTGGTTATCATTTATTTAGGTTAACAATGGTTATTGTGAATTATATATATCAAACCCGCTTACGTTGGTCGCAAATGGCATTGTTTGTAATAATGAGGACTCCACCTTGCACAATCTTCCCATACCTCCAAATCATGCGAGAGTCAAAGTTGAGATTGTTGTTGTGGGTGATCTTTGCCGCACGATTACCAATTGACACTGCAGAGATGACTTTATTGACTGTAAGTGATGCACTTGGCACCTTTGTGGCATGGCCATCAAATCTTATCAATGTAAGGAGCAATTAATATATTTGTTAATACTTCCATATTGCCTTATTGTCATAAATTTATAAATAATTATATTTCTTAATATATAGGTAAACAAAGCAAGATCTCGATTTCTAGGCATGTTGGCAAATCCCAACGCTCCCTTCTAAAGCTACCAAGAACCATGTGTCTAGGCGAGTAGATAAAGGAAAAGAGATTCAATCCCAACCTCCACTTCTATTGCTCCCAATAAATCGATGTCTCGGCAAGTAGATAAAGGAAATGACATTCAATCCCAACCTCCTCTTCTAAGGAATTCATCGCTTATATAAAGAATCATGCCGCAACAATGACAAATGGAGATTTGATAAATGTATTGATTGATCCGGACATCCCGGGAGTTGATCGCATTATACCCCTTTCACAAGATGAATCATGAGAGGTATATGATCACAAGTGGGCATCTCGGGCTACTATTTTAATATACATCGTGTATTATTATTATTATTATTATTATTATTATTATTATTATTATTATTATTATTATTATTATTATTATTATTATTATTATTATTATTATTATTATTATTATTATTTGTTAATTTATTTGTATACATTTTAACTATAGGTATTTGTTCTATGAGATTATGAGCCCCATGGACTTGACACAAAAATTAATCTTCTTGTGCCCCGAACGTACTCATCTCTTGAATCTCTGCATTAGAAATGGCACCTCAAAAGAAAATGTTGCGAAAATGAAGAAAAACATTAAACAAAACAAGGAAGCGGTAAAAGCCTATATCAATGAACGCTTGGCTTTGGCACATGAAAGCAATTGTGATAGCTTGTTTTTGGCACCCACTCTCTTAGAGTAAGAAATTATCTATCCCCTACCTACGGATTGAGCTAAGACATCCAAATATTGAATGAAATTCCTTTCCTTTTTGTATCCAAAGAAATATATATGATCTGTTATTTATTTGGCTATTCAAATTTTTGTAGAAAACATTGGATATTGTTGGTAGTTGATCCTAAAAGAAATAGAATTTTCTATTTAGATTCGTGTCATGGTGATCCTAACAACCACCTCAAGATGAGAGCTATATTTGAAAGGTGTGTATTTAGATACATCGCATATTTCATCATTTAAATTATGTATTTCAATTAATTAATATAGTTATATGTATGATGTTTCAGCTGTTTGACAACTTATTGGGGATCGAATAAGGTCAGAGCCAGAGATGGGAATGTGAAAAATAAAACACAATGGATAGTCATAAAGGTAAGTTTATAATTATTCTTATCCATATGTAAATAATGCTCGCATTTTAATAAATAATTATTATTTTGATTTCTAGTGTCCCAAACAACCAAACAATGATGATTGTGGGTATTACGTTATGAAGTTTATGAGGGACATAATCACTCACCATCAAATAGAAATTCCAGTAAATGTATGTAATTTATATAGTTTGTTTTTTCACAAGTAATTTTATATCTAGCACTTAACCACTTAATTCTAAGTTTATTTTATTTCATTTTTACAGTATTTTCCTGGAATGTCGGTTGGAGCTCCATTTTCTGATGACCAACTTACTGAGCTCAGAGGAGAGTGGTGTCATCATGTTGCCGGTTTGATTACTGAAAATCGAAATTCATGTAATTTTGGTTAATTAGCTTGTTTTTGTTCCTAACACTGGATCCTCCCCAACTATTTCTCCATGCATTAGGTAGAATTTTTTTTGCCCAAGCACTTATTTGTTGAGGAGAAACATCATGTAATCTTTAATTTGTTGTCTACTTTGTTAATGATTTATAAGTTTCTTGCAATTGGTTTGTTGATTTGGAAATTTGGTTCATATTGGATGTTGAATTGATTTTGGTTGATGAACGTAGGACTACACCAGGAAAAACCAACAGGTGCTGCAAAATATTGTATAGATATACCAGAAACAGAAAATATATTTTTTTTAAAAAAACAGAGAATTAGGGGCGCTCAAAGTTAAAAGCGCCTCTGTTTGTGTAAGCACACTTGACAATCAGGGGCGCTCCCAAGAGTAAGCGCTTACGTTGGTCGAGACCAACGGGCGCTTCTACTAGAAGCGCCTCGATTGTCAAGTCGCGCTAACACCAACAGGGGCGCTTTATAAACCGAGCGCCCCAATTGTTAGAGACGCCAAGACCAAAAGAGGCGCTTTATTTGCGAGCGCCCCTGTTGCCTAATTATTAGAGGCGCTTCCTGAGCGCTCCTGTAGAGTGGTTGGCAACGGCAGCGCTAGATTCAGGGGCGCTCGTAAGCGCCCCTAATTGATAAAAAAAAGCGCCCCTGATGGCTTTTCCTGTTGTAGTGCACACCAAGTGCAAAAACACTAAAAACAAAAGTGATGGAAACCAGCCCAGAGGCAACAATTCACGAGGTCCTTAAAGCTTTGAATAAGAAAAAGGAGCTGCTAGGCTACAAAAGGAAAAAAAATGAAGCCAACTCCAACAAAGAAGATGTGGACCATGAGTTCCTTATATGGTGTACAGGGTCAATGAGCAATTTCTGGAGAAAAAGAGACAACTAAGAAGGACACTCCCATGGAAGGTGAGAAAGCAACTGAGGAAGTAGCAGAGCAATAACCAGAAGAGGCTGAACAAACTCCAGTGTAGGAACATGTTTCTACACCTGAAGTTCCAACACTGGCCACACTAGATGTACCTACACAGACTACACCAGAACATGCAGAAATGTTTGAAGCAAGTGTGGAAGATCCTGGTGTGCCCACCTCTGATGTTACTGCTACCAAGCCAAGAACCAAGAAGGAGAAGATCAAACTTGCCCCAGTGAGAGGCAGTCCCAGAATCAAGAAAAAAGAGTAAAATGATACTTTTAATGTTGTTTCAATATTAGTATGCTTATATACCTATAATCTGTGCAAATACTGTGTCTTATGTTTTGAATACTTTTGTTTATATCTTCCAACTTTTGGATCCCTTGTTTATTCAACTTAGAGCAGTGGAGACACTGCTCATATTTAAGTTTGGGGGGGGGGGGGGAGAGTGGATAATAGTACGTCTTTTGAATTAAGTATGCACTCTGTGAATATTAATATATGTTATGTGTGTTTTAGTAGTAATAGAATAGTATTATGTGAATATGAAATATTTAAGTAATAGTATGTGAATATGCAATATTAGTATGTTTTAGTACTTTTAGATCTACTTAACAAATTAAGTACATCATGTGTGTATTAGACTTAAATGATTATAAAGCATGATCAATTCATATTGCTTTTATAATTTTTTTTGTAAGTGTATCAAATGAGCAAAGTTTTAATGATGAAAAGGAAAAAGAAAAGCCTTGTTTTCTAGAAATGATCAATGTTATAATTTCTTTGACACAACAAAATTGAGTTTTTGAAAAGTACCATGCTAGATGGAAAAGCTATCTAAAGCCAAGGAATTTTTGGAAAACTAAGGTCAAATTTAGATTTTTACTAAAAATATAGAAGAGCATAAAGAAATAAGTTTGGAGGAAATTCAAATGAATACAAAGGAAAAAGTGTGGAAACTTGAAAAGTTAATGCCAAAGGTGTCTAAACTCTCAAAGATGTCACAAAGATCAAAAAGCTACACTTGCCTGAGTCATATAAACTGAACCCGTCCCTTAAGTGCAAATTGGTTTGAAAAATGAACAAAGTTCAAAAAGAAAAGAAAAAGAAAAACAAACCAAAGAAAAATAAGAAATGCATGTGGAGGTCAGTGAGGAGGGAAGTGTATGCTACAAAATACTCAAAGAGGTACCAAAATAGTTACTCAAAGTGTACCTACATCACCTACATCAAAAAGTAACTACAAAATGATGTATTTGCATTCACTGCAATACATCAACAAAAACACCAAAAGTCTAAATAAGGCAATTGACTCAACAAGTTGAAACACCAAAAGCCCTTTGTTGTGCTTAAGAGTCCCCTAAATCTTGAAGAAATTGTTAGTCTCATCCATAATTTGAAATTTTTTCTAAAGGTGACCAAAAGAGTTCCACATCTTTCAAAAGCCAAAGAAAAACTCTTTATCTAGTTATGGAACCAATTGAAGCTCAATGGGACACACACTCACACAAATGAGTCTTTATAGCTTAATGTTTCAAAGAAAGCAAAGGTCTAGAAAATTCCTGAAAAATAAAGCTCATACAAGATACGCACTTTAAACAAAATTTTTAGAAAAACATGAATTGAGGTGATTTCATCATCATAGAAGTCTTGGAAGTTTATGTGTGTCGTCACTTGAGGACAAGTAACAAATTAAGTTTGGGGGTGTGATAACTCTATTTTATATAGAGTTATTCATCTATTTTAACTTAGGTTATTGCGTATTTTCAAGTACATTAATATATAAATATATCTTATTTATTAAGAAACAACATTTTAAAGATCCAAATGATTAGGACAATTAACTAGGCATAAATACACATATCTTGTTAGGTTTGATGTTTTTCTTCAATGCAGCTACTGCAGGAGTTGAAACACTACCAACACCAGGAGTGGAAACACTGCCAACAAGGAGTGGAACACTGCCTACTCCTGCAAAATCCAGCAGTTTGCACCAAAACATCCAAGGACCATTTTGATGCTTCCACACTTGAATTGTGACGTCATGCCTAGTCACCTGGAGCAGAGTCACTTGCAGAAGTCGGCGATAAACATAAAAATCAAGTTGCAAGGCTCACTTATCTAAAAGACATGTGGCACTTCCCCAATGGACCTCCCCTTATGTTCTACATACAAGCGACCACAACTGAGCTACTTGCTTCATTGGTTGTCTGAATTTATCCAAGGTTGGTCCCCTCAGTTGATCTTACGCGTCAAAGGACACCCCTCAAGGGAGGAAAGCTTTCGTGCCTATAAATAGAGGCCATATCTTCACTTACAAATCATCCTTCATCCTTCATTTGTATTTCTTCATTTGTTTCTGAAAGGATCACTTAGTTTTAGTTTAGTTTATTTTAGTTTTAGTTTTTCTTTACGTTTCTGAAGAGAAGGAAGGTAAGGAGGTGCTTGACAACCACTCCCTTCACTTCTACTTGAAGGAAACTTGTGTAAGGAACTCATATTGTACTTCAACTTGGGAAACTCATGCAAAAGATCTTCTATTCGAGTAATCTGTGTCCTTTTAAGTTCTTTTGCTATATTACTCATTTGATTATGCTCTTTGCAAATTTTCTCTATTATATTATGACTAACATGAGCTAAATTCCCTTAAGTTAAGATGTTATAACCTTGTAATGAACTTCTAAATATGTTATTATGGTTTATGTAATGTATGCACTTGAACGAAGAACTCACCCTAGATACAGCTTTTTCGTACACGTTCACTTGCATCACATACACAAGTGCTCTCTGAACCGTGCAATAAGGTCACCCATAACACGGCTCTCTCACTTGAGTGACCTTAGCCCCAGGCAGGCCATGCTATGCTATTCAATGATATTGGAAAAATGGCAGCGTAACGTAATAGTATTGAAAGCTGGTCGCCTTTTGAGGGAAAGCCTTTCAATAGGAGCCCTACTTCCCTCTTTGCGACCTCATCACTTCAAAGCGCAAACCCATTTCTTTCTTAGTCACCGGGCGGAGTGTAACACCCCCTTTCTAATTGCTACTAATTAGCCAATTTAAAATCTGAGTTTTCAAAAACCTTTTTCACGCACCACAAAGAGAGTGCTACATTTTCATCAAAACATAAAACAACTCATTGAAATTTCATAAAACAACTAGTGCATGATATATAGCACATTAAAATGGGGCAAATTCTCAAAAACACTTGTTTAGTTATTTACAACATCCTGAATATAATTCACCAGTACAGCGAATATCAACAAGTCTAAAAGTATTTAATACATCATCAAATATCAGACTAAATACATCAAATAAAATACTAAGTATCTAGGACTCCCCGCCCCCGGTGCTACATATCAGAGCATGACCTTAATTAGACTACTTCATTTGCTATCACCTGCAGGTTGCCGACATGAGAAGCAACACGATTCAATGTATGATTAATGCATGAAATGCATACCCAAACTCCACGGGCCATGCATGTGGATCCATCTCCCATAATAAGCCTTGAGGGCACTCCCATAATACGGCCGAAGCCTCATCACCCAAATAAATGCACATGGTTTATGAGACGCCATGAACAATGCACCAATCACACCCAAGTCACACCATATTTCAACACAACATGCATGAAGCATAATCACCCACATTAAATCAACTCCCATTGCCATTAAATAATTCACCATCACCCAATTAAGAGGTCATAGACCAATCACCCAAAATAAGCCTTGCGGGCACTCCCAAATAATTCACCATAAGGCCGAAGCCCACTCCCTTATGATTATTTTCAACATTAAACACAGCACCCATTAACACCCTTGAGCACAAACTCAAAGACCAACAATTAATATCAAGGACCAATTCCACACATAGGGACCAACTTGTCACATAAGGACCAAATAACACTTTTAAGGACTAAAAAGGTTCAAGGACCAAAATAGCATTCTTGAGGATTTAAAAGGTTCAAAGGACTAAAATAACATTTTTGAGGATTAAAAGTTCAGAGGGACCAAAACAACATTTTTAGGAACTGAGACACAACATAACATCACAGGCGCAACACCGGGAGCATGGGCTGCCAGACTTGGCGCCCTGCTCTGCGCCCACACCCACACCCGCTGGCACAGACGCACGGGGCTGCCACATTTGGCGCCCCTGCCCTGCGCCACATCCACCCAGACGCGCCACAACAGGCGCATGGGGCTGCCCATTTTGGCGCCCCCCCCCCCCCTCTTTCCTCACACATACACACTCATTTCACCCAATACACACCCTCACCCCCAATTCACCCAATATACACTCCTACACCCAATTCACCCAATACACATACACAACACAATCTTGGCACCATACTCCAACTCCCAAATTCAACATCAATTCACCCTCACACATAAGCAACACAATTATGCATAACAATTTCATTTCAACAACAAACAACATAAATTCATCAAATTGAGTTCCAATTCATTTCACCCAATCATCACCATATTCACTTACAATTAATTTTAATTAGACTCCAGACAATTATCATATTAACACCAATTAATTCAACAACATATAAACTCCCATTTATTCAACAACACATAAACTCCAATTTATTCAACAACATATAAACTCCAATTTATTCAACAACACATAAACACCAATTTATTCACACAACACATAAACACAATTTATTCACACAACAACATAAACACCCATTTATTACCCTAAACACCTAACCCACACATAATCACTAATCCTATAGTCTATTATATATGAAAGAGAGCCCCCTTACCTCAAAATTGAAAACCCAAGAAACCTCTCCTCCAACAACCCAAGAACCACCAATTTAATAGCTTTTCTCCAACACTTGAGCTTCAAACCCATCCATGGAAAAGAGGAAATGGAAAGGAATTAGTGTAGGAAACTTACACTAAGAGGTAGAGAAAGAAAAATGGGAAGATTGGTACCACATACCACTTACCCAAGCAAGAATTGGCATTTTCCTTCCCTCCTCCTTCCCACCCAGCTGCGCGGCCTAGCTGTTGTTCTCCCTCTCCTCTTTTTTTGTTTTCTTTCTTCTAATGGGACTAAAACCCTACCCTAGTTTAACTCTTGAATTTGGGCCTATTTAGTGGGCCTTGGGCCCTTTATTTGCACCCCCTAGCTACTTCAACCACTCCTTATTTTAATTAAATCACCACTCCCTTATTTACTACCCAACACCTCTTAGTTATATTAAACACCCTATTTTTAATATAACTAATCACTATAACACCTCCTAAATAAAATAAAACTCCAAATTAATTAATTGACTTAATAAAATGTTGTAATTCTCAACTAACTTAGTTAAATAATTAATTAAATTATTTTGGGGCGTTACACGGAGCTCACCTTTGGTACTTTGCTTATAGCTTTTTTAGGTAATGCAATAGACGGGAGGCTTAGCTCTGGATCCCCCCTACTTGCTACTTCTTTCAAAGCTTATTCTGGACGTGATCACTTTAGAATAGGTAAACTTGTGGCAGCAGACATGGGTCACATTTATGAACTCAAGAATTAATAGGAATGAGAGTTTATAACAACTTCTTTGTTGAACTAGTTTTAATAAAGATTTGATTGTTAAAACTGTGTTAAGTCCTAGACATAGGATAACATAGTTCTTAGGGTGATATAGTGGGAGCTTAAGAGACAAGAGTGAACCTATTTAGCATGCCTAGACATAGGAAGCTTGTAATGAAACTTTGAAGAAAGTACTGAAAGGTACACACTATTGCAGCTGCATCTAGTGTGGAAACACTGCATACTCCACTATAACACTTAGAAGTAAATTAGTTGGTGAAAACATCTCAATTACTTTATCTAACTGATTCCTTACACTCTTTTACTTGTTTATATTGTTTTTACTTACTTTGAAAACTCCAAACCAAAAAATAGTGCATAGTGTAGACACACTAAGTGTACACTCTGAATATACAAAACTTAACAATACATAATCCCTGTGGGTTCGACCTTTCTTATCACTTTATTACTTGTGTGACTATGTATACTTGCATATATTTCACCACACCAATCACTCAACATGAAGAGGAAGTTGCTGAAGCATATCAACTCGGAACTGATGGGCTTGCGACGACTTTCAGTAATGCTCTTGCACAGGTGGTTGTTTTCCGACTTGGCTTCATTGCTGATGAAAACATTTTGAAGCCTAATCACTAAGTTGTAGGAGATAAGATCGTCCTGTTGGATCCCAACACTGACCAAGTGATTAAGGTCATTTACGCACCAGATAACTCGGCATAGTGTTTCTGATAGGATTCTATTTTTTGATTTACCCTGTGATGGTTTGAACTTGGGAACCCGGCCATATCCGGGATAACTTGTAATATTTTGATTTCGTACTTCTTTAACTTCAGTTTACTTATGAAATATATTTTTGCATTTAGCCAACAATAATTTCAGTAGCTTAACTCGTTCATAGTTAGCAAATTAGGAGTGAATAATTCACAAGTATCTGAGATCGTCCTTAGGGCAGTTTATCAGAACTCGGCCCATATTGAACTCACCCTTAGGAGTTTGGAAACTTAGGCCTAGTTAAGATCGTCCTTAGGGTAGTTTACTGGGACTCGGCTCAGAATGAACTCACCCTTAGGAGTTTTGAAACTTAGGCCTAGTTAATATTTTGTTTCTGAATAGAAACCAATTTGGGGTATACCTTGCCCCCCTGTTTGACCTGGCTTTGATGACGTAGAATGCTTTGAAAAAGCTAAGTCTATTAATACGATATTCAAATAACAGTGTCGGAGAGCCGACTTTCATTAAACTTCAGAAAATAACTAGCTCGTAGGCTGCGTTACATTTCGCCCTTGGGCTTTAACTATAATATTTCTTGAGTTTAGTGGCATTCCATGTTCTTGGAATCGTCTTTCCTTCTAGCGTTTCCAACTCAAAGGCTCCATTTTCGGTCTTCAGAATGACCCGGTTTGGACCTTCCCAATTTGGGGCCAATTTACCCTGCGATGTGTTCTTTACACAAACATGGGCCCTTCTTAAGACGAGATCACCAACATCAAAATCCCTTGGGATGACTTTCAGATTATACCGAGTTGCCACCCTTTGCTTAATCGGAGATTCTTTGAGAGATGCGTGACCTCGGATTTCATCCACAAGGTCGAGCTCGTCTCTCAAAGCTTGGTCATTGTTTTCTGGTGTTTTTGGATTTGAAGTCCTCCAATTCAACTCCCCAATTTCTACTGGGATGACTGCCTCACTGCCATATGAAAGTCGGAATGGTGTTTCCCCGGTAGAGCTTTGAGGAGTGGTTCTGTATGCCCACAGTACATAAGGTTGTTCTTCCACCCAGTTTCTCTTAGCATCGTCTAATGTTTTCTTCAAACCATTGAGAATTACTTTGTTTGCTGATTTTGCTTGACCATTTGTTTAAGGATGTTCTACTGAGGTAAAGCGATGCTTGACTCTTAAATTCGACATTAATTTCCAAAACCCTTTATCGACAAATTGAGTTCTGTTATCTGTGATTACAACATCGGGGAGCCCAAATCTGGTTATAATCTCCTTCTTGAAGAATGAAATGCAGTTTTTAGCGCTTATGACGGATAATTGTTTGACCTTGATCCATTTGGTAAAGTAATCTACTGCCACAATCAAAAATCTGATTTTTCCAGGGGCCTTTGGGAAAGATCCGAGAAGGTCAATCCCCCACCATGCAAAAGGCCATGGGGAAGAGAGACAGGTAAGACTGGTAGGGGGAGCCACATGGACATTGGCATGGATCTGGTACTTCGGACATTTCTTGACGTAATTCCTCGCATCTGTTTCCATTGTTGGACAAAAATATCCCGCCCTTTACGCTTTCTGGGCTAGGGATATGCCACCGAGATGTTGTCCAAATATTCCCTCATGAATCTCGGTCAAGACATAATCGGCTTCCTCTCCTTCAACGCCTTTCAATAATGGTGTAGAGAGTGCCCTTTTGTAAAGAGATCCATTGATTACCGAAAATGATGTTGCCTTTTATACATGGGTTAAATATTTCTGGAGGACTGTGTCTTTTGCCTCGTGTTGCCCCCCGATTTGGGAGACAACAAGAAGAGAATCGGTATTTGTTCCGGCCAGCGCTCAAAGTCCCTACTTGGACTGGGCCAGGCCCAATTCACATACGTGCTCGACCCAAATCAGCGGTGCGTAGCTTGCTCCCATCATCAACGGCTAGGATTCTTCCGCGGAATCCAACGCTAAAGGTACGCTTTTTCCCTCTATAAATAGAGGTGCGCCCCTCGGCCCTAGTAGGTTTTTCCCCTTCATTCTCTCCAGACACCCTCTGGGATCTCTCTCTCTTTTCCTCTAACTCGGTCCCTTACTGACTTGAGCATCGAAGTGTCTTGCAGGTACCCCCCCAACCAGACGTGGATCTTCAATCAACCACAGAGCTACTGAGCGACCGAGTGCAATCTTCATCCGACTTGCACCTACCAGCATGGCGCAGACCTTATTGAAATTCACAACAACGCAAGTGCCCTGGACTTTGTGCTGAGTCCGAAGTCTAGGTACCGAACAATGGCGATCACAGTGGGAGGCATATCACAATCTTTCAGGATTCATTACTGTTGAATTTCCCCTCGGGCGATCTACTGATCAGCTACTGATAACTCTATTTTATATAGAGTTATTCATCCATTTAAACTTATGTTATTGTTTATTGGTTTAAATATCATTTACCCCCTTGCAAATATCACCATAATCCATTTACCCCCCTGTAAAAATAAAAGTATTAAAATACCCCTTGCAAATATAAATCATTTACTTTACTACCCTCCCTCTTTGTTAGATTATGTTGACAGCCTTAAGTGTAAAATATGCATAAACTGTTTACAGTTACCCCCTGTAAAATATAAATTGTTTACGGTTACCCCCCTATAGTGGGGAAACTAGAAACACTTATTATTTGCAAGGGGCATTTTAAAACTTTTATTTTTACAGGGGGGTAAATGGATTATGGTGATATTTGCAGGGGGGTAAATGATATTTAAGCCTTGTTATTTTCAAGTACATTTATATGTAAAACTAACTTATTTATTAAGAAACAACATTTTAAGGATTCAAATGGATTAGGACAATGAATTAAGCAAAATAAACATATCTTGTTAGGTTTGATGTTTTTGTTCAGTGCAGCTGTTGCACTCGAAAAATCCGAAGAGGGTCTCTCGTGCAATTCAATGAAGTCGCCATCAATGTTTAATTCTTAGGGAAAACATTGAAAAATCCCTTAAAAAGAAAATGGTCTCGAAAACCAGATTTTGAGTTCGGGAGTCGATTATGCGTGAGGAAGGTATTAGCGCCCCACAGCATCCTTTCGAAAAAGGTTACCTATGATTAGTTGTGCAAAACAAAATTAACTTTGTAAATATTTATTTCCCTTTTTTAATACTAAAATGAATAGCAAAAGACTTCATAAAAATTGATTATTTTTGTATTTTTGTTGAAGAACTAAACAATGAAACATTTTTAGAAAAAAAGCAAAAAAAGGTTTCTTATTATTGCACTAGACAGATGTGGGCCCCCATCTGCTCCTACGTATCTCAGGGTAGAGAATCAAAGGCTGCGTAGTTCTTGGGTAGAAAATATTTGTGTGTCGATATTTTTATTTGAAAGTTTTTTTTTGAAGATTAGATAGGTGTTCGCAATGACCAAAAAAGTAAACTTAGAGGGGTCATCACTAATAACCCGTTTGAAAACTAAAGCTGCTACTAATGATCAAACAAGTTAAACTCAGAGTGACCATTAGCAACAACCTATTTTTTATGTGAGTTTGATTGTTTAGAAATGTTTGCTTTGGAAACATGATTTTAAAAATGAGTTAAGATTGTGTGAAAATGAGTTGGACTCATTGGTTTGTAAGGAGTTGAAGCAAAACAAATACTAACTACGAAAGTGAATAATAAAAATGAAAGAGAGTATAATAACACAAAATGGGGTGCGAATAGAATCCATCTCAGCCATGCTGCGAATTGGGGTGTAAGCGCATTAGATTAAAAAGATTAAAAAAAATACAGAGGGGGGTTACATAACTAAAAGGGAGGGAGTGTAATTATTAAGTTGATTAAATAAATAAAAAAACATGTAAAAAGGGAGTGGGGTGTAAGCGCATGACAGAGGCAAGGTAAAAGAATTGAAATGGGATCTTAAATCCCTAAAGTTGTAAACGCATAGAGAGAGAGAGAGAGAGAGAGAGAGAGTTGAGAGTTGAGAGAGAGAGAGAGAGAGAGAAACAACCAAAGGAGTGAGAAGATGGTGGTGATGATGAATGAGTCTTCTCTTTCTTTCATGTTGCCTTTTGTTCATCCTCTTTCTTCTTTATTTTTATTTTTATTCTCTGTTTTGGTTTTTGTGTTTCTACTAGTTTGAGTGATATTGTGTATGTGGTGTTTGGTGGTGGTTTTGGGTGGCCGTTTGTAGTTCGTGGTGGTGGTTGTTTGGGTGGTTGTTGTATAGTCGTTGTTTTGGGTTACCGTGTGGTTGTGGTAGAGTGAGAGAGGAGGTGAAGTGGTGGTGTTGTTTTCTCCTATGACATCTTTTGTTGCTACTGGTTGTTCTCTTGCTTCTACATTGCTCTCTATCTTCTCTTCCTCTTCATTTTCTATTGTTTTTCTTGTTTTTCAGAATGGTTCCCCCCTTTCTCTGTTCTCTATTCAAGTTTGTTCCTCCACCAGCTACATGCATTTGAAATGTCCCTTTTAATTTCCTAATCTATGATGCTAAGATCTCTACTATTCTGTTATGGCCACTGGCTTCTGACCATTTACTGTATTCATGTTTGAGCTGTAATATGGACATAGGAGGGAGCAGAGGCGTATTGGTCAAGAGCTAAAAATGGGTAAGAAATTTTCTAAGCAAGTTAAAGAGGACAGTGTCTAGAGCTCTAAAGGGAAGAGGAGATTTGGATCCATCAGGTGAAAGGGAGAAGCACAAAAATAACTGCCAGCATACTTTGGCTATTCTTTAATCTTTGATGTAAACAAAAAAACATTTAATCTATTCCTATTTTTATTTTATACTGTTTAAATCTTGTAATTAAATAATAGTTAGAATAAAAATTAAAAATGCTGATAACAGATTTTGTTTAATTAAATTTGCAATAAAATAAATAAATAAGTTTTAATGAAATAATAATAACAATAGAAATGACTCAATACTGCTAACGGACATCAAGTGACATGTGTCAACGGCTAAACTCTCGTAATGCAAGACAAATGATTTTTTTGAAAAACGATAACATATCGGTTACAATTGGATGTTCGCATCGTTAAAAATAACATGCGTACTCAATTAAAAATAACACGTGTATGCGGTTAAAAATAATGTGCGAGCTCAACAAAACATATTTTTTGAGCTATTTGAAAACGATAAAAATACCCGTCAAAATTGCGCTTTTACAAAATACATTTTTTATTTAATTTTCTATTAGTCGGACAAAATTGGGGTATAACAGTTGCCCCTCTTTATTTAAATTTTACTAGAAAATGTGAAGGGTTTCCACATTTTTTGAGTAAAATAGAAATAAAGATAGAAGAAAAACACTAATTTTGTCCGTATAGAGAGAAATGTAAGGTTTGAGAATTTACAGAAGTGGTTAACACCTGACGCATTAACGAGAAAATAATAAAGAAGGAGCACTAGGTCTCTGAAGGACCACTGGGGTCTAAAGGAGCACTAGGCCTCTGAAGGACCACTGTGGTCTGAAGGAGCACTAGGGGTCTGAAGGTCTAATCTGCAGTCGATGCTTGGCGCATTGATTTGAAATTAATCTTAAGGACCGATAGGTCCGGAAATTCGCTCTGGGCTGATGGACCAAAAATGGTCTGATGGACTGCAACTAGCTATGGTACTAGTAAAACAGTCTGAGGGTGACCTACGTCGTGGCAGTCGTGAGGGTCAAGATTAGATCTAGAACTGATATGTTGACCACAAAGGTTTACACTATGTCTTAGGCAGACACAACTAATCTGAAGGACCACTAGGGGTCTGAAGGATCCGTCGTGCTCAGTGACGACGTTATGATCTGAAGGTGCAGCTCAGAGTCGCATTTGACGCGTTGACTCGAACTGAACTGAAGGACAGATAGGTCGGAAGGGCTGCCTGGGCCTGAAGGATCACTGGGGATCTGAAGGACCACTAGGACTCTGAAGGACCACTGGGGTTCTGAAGGATCGATGCTAGACTTAATGCTAACATTGCGATCTGTTGTGCTATAGGATCCAAAACTTGTCGTGTTGGCTTAAGGTATGGAAGTAAGTAGGGATCGACATTTGAAGTCGAATGAAGAATGACAGATGTTATGTACATGCATGTAATGCATGCACGCGCAATGATTGATTCTTTTTTGAGTGGAATGATGAATGAAATGTATGAAGGACTTTCTCTCTTTTGCTTCTTTTTTTGCTTCTTCTTCTTGGTATATGATGAATGCATGAAATGCGAATACAAATGTAATGCTTTGATGCATACACTATGCATGGTGTGATGATATGATTGATTGGGATATAGAAACTTTTTGGTAATGATGAGATATGAGGCTTTGGCTGCAAGAAGCAGGGGTGAACTTTGATCATTCCTTGGAAAAATTAGATTTTATTCAAACTTCGGCAATCTCAAAGTTGTTATTTACAGACACTAATGTCAAAAGGTACTTGTTTGTATTTGCAAGATCACTTATTTTTCTCTTCCATTACTCATGATGACTGAAATTTATGTCCACAAAGTTAACTGCGTGGATTTTGAATATCACATTATTAGCTTGTGTTCTCACTCTTTGAAACATTTTTTAGTACAGATATGCAGTAGTGAAATGAGCCAGCTAACTCAAGGTTTTTGAGGTCTATGGTATGGACAGATGCGACACGTGACAGGTTTTTGCCAAAGTCATGAAGGGTGGTTTTGCCCCAATCCAAGATATGCAGGACTGCCCCAATTTAAATTTCTGATGACGATGAATGAATAACTTGCCCCTGTTTAGTGATGAGAATAACTAGAGGTGTAGAGAAAATGATGAATTGGGGATGGCTCAACTTTGGAATGGAAGGTGGTAAGCAAGATACTTTGTTTCAACCCATGGAGTTTGGTGTTGCCCCGATTATGACAAGGACCAGGTTGCCCCGACTAGAGTAACATTGTCAAATGGTGTATTTAGGATAATGGGTTGAGAAGTTGCTCAGGTAGGGCTTTGTGAATGTGAATATAACAAGGGGATGAGATGGGTCTATGGCGAGTTTCCTCATTTTAGGTGGAGTGAAAGGTGACGGCTTTAGGGTAATGGCTATATATACTGGGTGTGGTATATGAATAGGATGGACGCTGGACAAATTTCCCCAAGTTCAAGTGGAATCAGCGGTGATGGGAATGCCCCACTTTGGGATCTAGGTGGCGATCCAATTACAAACGTCTGGTTATCTTTAAGCTGACTCCCACAGATTACAATTGTCTTGAATATTTGAAAACTTCACTTTGGTGAACACTAAACCTTGTCTTTACAACTTGAAGGGATTTTTGGGTGCAAGCCTTTTGATTTTTTTTTTTTTTTTTTTTTTTTTGTATATTTTTTTTTGAGACATATATTTTTGAGCAAATATATTGCAAATAAATAAAATTATTTGTCCTAAAGTTAAAACTTTGAGAAAACAAAAGCAATCAGTCATTGATCAGAAAGGACTTGTTTAGTCTTTATGCGGGCAAAATAGTTAGCGGTTTATGAAAGAAAGTGTTTGTAATATGGTGAATAGTTAGAGGTTTATGAAAGAAGGGATAATTAGTTCCAATGAAGTGTTTGAGGGATTATGGAATGAGGGATAATTATACCGAATGAGGTGTTTGAGGGTTTATAGAAGAAGGGATAATTTTACCCGATGAGGTGTTTGAGGGTTTATTGAGACAAGGATCTCTTATGTGTTTAATGGTATGGAGTATCAACTCAAAATTTCCGCTAGTTTTGTCTTTTTTTTAGGATTTTTTTTCAATCCTTTTTCTTTCTTCTTTTGTGATTTTCTTCCTTTGAGCTGAGCGAGTTGGTAAGAGTGATACACCATTTTTATAAGTGGAATTGATCCTTGTCTAGGGTGATTGACAAAGTGTTTTTGATCTTTGACTCAAAGTGGGTTGCAAAAGATTTCTTTTGAGGATATGGAAAGATGTTTCAAACTTCATATTTCAAATCATGATTACTCATTTTCTCAAAAATTAATCCAAAGACAAAAAATCATTTATTTCTACATATTTGCTCTTTCTCTGCATTTCTTTCTATGCCCTAATTTTTGCTTAGGCCGCTCATACGAGTTTTCAAACTAACAGGCGTTTTTAATATCTTCTCTTCTTCTTTTTTTTGTAAAGGACTTGCACCAAGGGATTACAATGTTGACAAGGTATTTAATGATCACAAATTTGCCCCAGTATGGAGGACCTAAAGTGTTATTTCATTAGTGGGGGCAAACCAAAAACTCAACTATGTACTGATGGGGGGAACATGCACTTTATGGGTGGTCGGGGATGGAAGAGGGACGATGATAAGATGGAAGGATGTGGACACTAACTGACTCAAGCAAGAGTAAATGCACATTGCATACAAGTTCACTAGACGAGTGCTTCATAGAGAGTTAACATTAATTAAAAACACATTAGTGAACAAAGTGGACCATTTTGACCATTTATCATGGGATGGATTATAAATGAGCTGCACACAGTGAGTGTCTTTTAAAAAATGAGTTCATTGACACACCTAGAGTTTGCAATTTAGCAAGGGTAAACTCTTCGAAGGAAAAATAACCAATGATTTTCTGTAAGAACGCCTCGTCTCTCATCAATTTTTTTTTTAAAAAGTATGCTAATGCATGGATGAACACGTGATAATGTATATGCGTGACAAAAATGCAAAGGCTTGAAATGCGTGAATGAGTGGTCACTGGGAAAAACCTGCTGTTCTAAATGATTTTTTTTTGGAGACAATGCAACATGCTATATATATATATATATATATATATATATATATATATATATATATATATATATATATATATATATATATATATATATATATATATATATATATATATTTGGATGATGAATGATACAAGATAGTGGCACTATTTTTTATTTATTTATTTATTTTATTTTGAAATGATGCATGAGAATGATAAGAGCTAAATGATGCATGAATGCTATATGATGTTTCATAAATTTGTTTGCTTTTCTTTATTGTAAGATAAATGACAAAATTAAATAAAACAAAGAAGATGCTCCCTTGTGCTCTAAATTGGCTACACCTAAATCTTAATGATTTAGAGGTCACCATTGTGAATAATATTTCGGGTGGCTCTAATCATTTCCTCACAAAGGTATTGTAACGCCCCAAATATTTATTTAATTAAATTATTTAGGTATTGTATTAGTATAGTCATATTAAAATAATAATATGGTACTTCATTTAAATCATGGGGTAGTATTTAGTAATTAAATAAGTAGTAAAAGAGGCCCATGACCCAATAGCGCATGATATAAGCACTAGGGTTAGGGCCAATTGCTCATTTAGAGAGCAAAAAAGAAAAGAGAGAAAAGAAAGAGGAGACGTGAGGAGAGAAGAGGAAGAAACGGCGCAAGGAGGAGAGAAGGAAGTGAGGTGCACCAAAGGAGGAGGAAGAAGGATAGGGTTTGCAATCTTCCAAGGCTAGGACTTGTGATCATCTAAAGCTAAGGTAAGGGTGGGGTTCTATCTCTATAATAGGGTGTAGGATGGGTTTTATATGGGAGATTAGGACCTTTGATGTTTCTTGACTTTGTTTGGTGCCTATGTGATGTTTGATAAAATGTATTGGGTAGCATGTACAAATTATTTGATGAATTGATGATTATGCCCTATGTTGGCGCCACCTAGGCGCCGTTTTCATGTTGCTGTAATTGCTGTATTTTTGTAATTGTTGTGTTGCTGTAATTGCATGTTGTTGTATTTGGCCGTGTTCTTTGTAATTGATGTGTTCTTTGTAATTGCATGTTCTTTGTATTTGTTGTATTCTTTGTAATTGCATGTTCTTTGTATTTGTTGTATTCTTTGTAATTGTTGTATTCTTTGTAATTGTTGTCTTTATTGTAATTGCATGTTGTTGTATTTGCTGTGTTGCTGTAATTGTTGTGTTGTTGTAATTGCATGTTGCTGTAATTGATGTGTTGCTGTAATTGTTGTGTTGTTGTATTTGATGTGTTGTTGTGTTGTTGTATTTGTTGTGTTGCTGTAATTGTTGTGTTGCGTTTTGGTGCTGCCACTGGGCGCCAGTTTGTGTGTTGTTTGGCGCCCTATGTTTGCTTTGTCGCCCCCACAGGCGTTAGTTTGTGTCTTTGTTTGGCGCCTGTCTTTCTTTGTGTTGCCATCGGGCGCCATTTCTTGCTGTTTTGGGGCGCCCCATGTGGTTGTCCCATAGTTGTGGTGTGTTTTCGTGTGTCGTGAGGTCCGGCACCGCTTGAATGATAGACTAACACATAGGTGTTGGTGGGTTGGATGTTTTTGGTGTGTTTTGGTGCTTTTAGCTTGGTGGGAATGCCAAAACTGGTGATGTGGTTATTCTGGTAATTAAGGGATGGGTCTATGACCAATTGATGATGTTAGTGTTGTTGTGTAAGTTGTTGTTGTTGGTGTGGTTGTATAAATCATGGTTGTTGTTGTTGTTGATTGGTGTTTGGTGCATGGTTCATGGTGTCACATGCATGTCATGCCTCCGGTGATGGTGTGGGCTTCGGCCTACAGCTATAGGTGATGATATTGATGCTCAAAATAAAATTGGTGATGAACGGTACCGCATGCATATTCCCGTTGGTGTGGGTTGCATCTCATTCATTCTCGCATGTCATAGTTATGTCCCCTTGGTGGTTGTATGTTGATGATTCCATGTATTAACGATGTTCCTTGGTAGTTATAGTTTGGTGTTTTCCTTGGTCGTGTATCTTGATCTTTGTTATTACGCTGCGGTAGTTAGTTCTTTGTAACTCTAGCATATTGCCTATCGTACAGGCTATTATATTGATTGATAACTCACCCCTTCTGTTTGAATGTTACCCCTATGTTGGTAACGTGCAGGTGATAGCGAGTGAAGGCTTGTCTACCTTCGCCAGTTGAATCAGTGTCGTCGCTCTGATACGTAGCACTCAGGGGGGGGAACGAACACCTAGTTTTATTTTGGTGTGATGAAAAAATTGGTAGATGACCGGGGGGCTATGGAAATGGTGAGTTTGGCTAAATCAAATGGAAAGGTAAATATGTATCTTGAACATGCTGTGTCACAACCTAATATAATTGATGAAATTAGTTTTGAACCGGATGCACAAATTGAAATCCAAACTGAACCTACACATAGTGTTAATGAGCCTGAGCCTGAAATACTAGCTGACCCAAGTGTTATTGAGCCTGAGCCTGAAATAGTATCTAACCCGAGTGAACCCGCTGCCCAAAATGAAGATGCTGCCCAAACCGAACCTGCTGCCCAAAATGAGGGTGAAGACGGAGATCAAAGTTATGACAGTAACACTGTGAAGATAGTGAGGTTCAATAACTCTGATGATGAGGTTGGAGAGAATGATGAGTTTCAACAACTACCTGTAAATGCATTGACTAATGATATGGGGCCTAATGTGGAATCAAATGTGGAACCTAATGTGGCAAAAAAGAGAAAGAAGAAAGGATCGAGTAGTAAGAAAAGAGGTAGGCCTAAAAAAGCAACTGTAGAAGCCTATGTTAATGTAGATGAACGAGTTGAAATTCCAGATAGTGATGAAGATGGTCTACATATTGAGTTGAAGGGGAAGAAAAAGGTTACTAAATGTGATAGAGGCATATCTGATGAAGAATATGTGTCTGAAGAACTTGAGACTGAGAATTCAGAGGACTCTAGTGATGAAGAGGGTGCAAGAGTGAAATATCCAAGTTTTGTGATGCCTAAGAGAATGGATGATTACAAATGGGAGCTTGGGTCTTTGTTCTCAACTGCAGAAGAATTCAGGGATGCTGCAGTAACTTATGCAATTCATAATGGAAGGGACCTTGTTTACCATAAGAATGACCAATAGAGGGTGAGAATTGGTTGCAAAGAAGGCTGCCCGTGGTACATTTATTGTGGAAGGTTGCCAAATGAAGATACTTGGCAATTGAGGAAGTTGGTGGATAGACATACATGCAATAGAGAATTTAATGTGAAGTTTATGAATTCTAAATGGTTGGGGAAAAAACTATATTCAGCTATGAGAGATAACCCAAAGATTAAGTTGGTTGACATTTGCAACAAGGCTCAAAAAAATGGAATATTGGGGTGAGTATGACGAAGGCTTTCAGGGCAAGAAAAAATGTTGTTGACATTGTTGATGGTTGTTTCAAACAACAATATAGGAGACTTTATGATTATTGTCATGAATTGTTAAAGTCTAATCCTAATAGCACTGTCAAATTGAATGTACAAGAAACTGATTTGATGCAACCTACTGAAGATGTTGAGGCTGAAATAATTTATAGGCCATTGTTACCAAGCTTTAAAAGGTTGTATATGGGCCTTGATGGATGTAAGCAAAGTTTCTTGAAGTGTAGGCCTATAATTGGCTTAGATGGTTGTTTTCTCAAGGGCTACTAAGGAGGTCAACTACTTGCAGCAGTAGGTAGAGATCCTAATGATCAAATGCTTCCTATAGCAATAGCTGTTGTTGAAGGAGAAACAAGAGATTCTTGGTATTGGTTTCTTGAACTATTGGTTAATGATTTAGGAGGTCCTCAAGTATGCAAGAAGTTCACCTTTATGTTTGATCAACAAATGGAGAGAACTTATGGGAAGACACTCCATATCCTGACATACTACCTCCACCATTAAGAAGACCTTCGGGTAGACCCAAGAGAGCAAGAAGAAAGGATGCAAATGAGAGGATAGATTCCCAAAAAATTGGCAGGAAGGGCATGCACAATAAGTGCAGCAAGTGCAAACAATTTGGCCATAACAAGGCCTCATGCAAGGCACAACCACCTCCCACAACTCAGTCACAAGCCCAAAATGTTTCCATCACCCAACCACAAACCAAAAATGCTTCCAACACTCAAAGACAGCCCCCTACTACTCATAGATAGCCCCCTATTACTGCTGCTGCAACAAACAGGACAAGATCAACTACTGCTCAAGCATCAACATCCAAGACAAGAATACCTAAGTTACCAATTAAGAGGCCTTGTAGGCCTTGGAAAAATTAGAAAATTCTGTTTTGGAACATCTTAAGTTGCCACAAAACAATGTTTTGGCTATGTTTTGGATACCGTTATGCCTATGTTTTGGCTATGTTTTTGATACTCTTAGGCCTATGTTTTGGCTATGTTTTGGATACTTTTAGGCCTATGTTTTGCCAATGTTATGATGTCCAGAAATGTTTGTGAACAACTTCAGTTTTTATTAATTGAAATGTGGCATTTTGTTAGCAACATACAGGTTGGGTTCGCAATATAGAGATTACCAATAAACAGATTTTATTAGCAATACTCATGTTTAATTTTGGACAGGAGAGATATAAATAGGAAGTATTTATTGCATTCATGATCATAAAAACACAACTTACAAAGATAACATGATAACCTCAATTTTGACTCCTAATTCTTAATTAGTAGTGAACAACATGGAAATAACCATTGAACATATCACTCCTAATAGCAAACACGTGACAACTACAATATTCATTTTCTCCTTTGTTGACTTGTGATGTCCATGCATTTCAACTAAAGCCTTCCTCAATGAAATTAGCTCCATCTCCTTTTCACGAAGTTCCATCTCCTTTTCACGAAGTTCCATATCCTTTTCACGAAGCTTAACATCTTTTTCACGACAACGTAGACACTCTTCGTTAGTAACAACATTTGGACACCAAACTTCATACCAAATCATATACCTGCATCCAAGGTTAGGGACCTACATTCATAAAGGAGCACTTGTTAAAACATAAACACGTAAGGGACTAATTTGTTGCTCATAAAAAACTTAAGGGACTAATTTGTGGGTCATAAAAAACTTGAGGGACCTATGTGAAAATAAAGAAGAACACAAAACTTCATCTTCCTCACCCCAAAATTCCTGCAACCCCAGAATTTTCTCCCTTTGTTAGGGCCCTCCTTCTTCACTACACAAACAACTATGGTAAATCCACAACGACAATCAGGTCCTACAATTGGGAGAACTTCGTTTGAGTTGGATCTGAAGCTTCTAGAGTTAGATGAACTGTGTGAAGCCATGACAACAAAAACGATGTCAATTACAATCTTAAGCTTCAGAAGCAGTGGAGAAATTATGGATGTACAGAGCAACAATGGAGGTTCTTGAGATCTAGGGTTTTCTAAGAGAGAGAGAGAGAGAGAGAGAGAAATAGAGAGAGAGAGAGAGATTGAGAGAGATGGAAGGGAAAAAACATAACCTGTTTTTTTTTTAAATCAGACGCAACTGTCCAAAAAAAAAAGATCTCACGCAGTAAAAAAATATGACGTGGCGTTTCCCAGTCAGCACTCTAAAAGCCACGTAATACTCAGTTAAACGGTGTTAACTTTAAAACGTTAAATAGGACTGCAGTGATACGTTTTAAAAAGTTAAGGGACCTAAACGTAAGCTTTAAAAGTTAAGGGACCTAAGCGAAAACAGAAAATAAGTTAAGGGACCTCGGGTGCTATTTTTCCTTGTTTTAATTATACTATATTCCGCTGCGTAGTGATAGAATTAATGTCATGTAGACTAAACAGGTGTTTTTGGGATTCGTCCCGTTAATGATGTGCTATGTATCACGCTGATTTTATTTGGTGAATTTTAATATTAAAATCGTGAATGTCTTATTGGGTGAATGTAGCATCCCTTAAGGGTGTAGTAGAAAATGTTTTTGAAAACTCTGATCTTTGTTTTAAATTTACCGGGTAGAAAAAGGGGTGTTACAGGTATCCAGAGCTAAAGTCACCTTTACAATATTATCCACAACGATAGATGACTACCAGGTGTGGGATATCATAAAAAGGCGCTCTCTGGTTGAGACTTTCATGAGAGTGAGACAGATAAATTGATGAGGACGTAGAGCACCAAGATGCATTCAAAGCTTAGGAGGTCCAATGACTAGGGCAAGGTCAAAGAGAGTCCAAGAAGGCTTAGTCCAATTCATGACGAAGGCCATTGCAAAAGAGGGCAGAGATGTAATTGCACCAAAACCCATGCTTGTCATACAAGCTATGGAGGAGGCGCAATTTCCATGACAAATGCACCCAAGTTGTTTCATTTTAATTAAATAAAAAGTACATGTGACCAATTGATTTAGTTGGGACCAAGACACTAAGATATTTCATTTCAAGTTATTTTTTTCTTTTTTTTGGTGTGTTTAATCCACTTCAAGTGGTGTGTTATTTTTTAAAATTGATGGAGTCAACAAACTTGCTAATCAAGCAAACTTGCTCATCAAGGAAGGCAATCAAAGGAAAATGGATTACAAGATCTATGTCATTTATGGCACATCAAAGACAATCACAGCAAAGAGGAAATGCAAGATCATAATCATTAATGGTGCAGTCAATGCCCAAATCAACTAGGATATTTTCTTGTAATTGTTTTGACTAGTATTCTTGTAATTTTCTAACACCCTTATTATAAATATGGAGTGCAAGTGTAAATGAAAAGCAACAAAGACTTTATCAAAGATTTTGAGTTCATACTTTTTGGTTCTGGATTGGACCAGTTTATCCGATCTTATCAAAAAATCCTTTTCTTGTGGTGATCCTCACACTCATAGGCTTATCCTTGTCTTGGATTAGACCAAGGTGGCCCCCTAAACACCATCTTCTTCACAAATTCCACAACCCAAAACATCATTCTCGTTAACCTTAAATCTGTTCCTAAATTCCCCATCCCAAAAAACACAAATTATAAGTTACAACCAGAATCTATATTGAAAATTCAAAAAAAAAAAGCAAAAAAAAAATTCTGGTTGTCTTTATCTGTTCTTACTTCTATACCCTAAATTTTGCCTTCCAAAAAAAAAAAAAAAAAAAACCCTGAAAATTTTACACCTTATTCTACCCACAAACCTTATTCAAGACTTTTCCTTGCCATTCCAAGCTTTTTTTGTGTGTGGATTATTATTTGAAATTGTTTTTTTTCTTTGATTTGATTATTTGCTGGTTTCTTTAAAGAACTGATAAGAGTTATGGATCCTCAAAATCAATTACTACTAGATGCCCTCACGGCAAAAATGAGAGAAATTTTGAGAGAGGAAGTAGAAAGTATACATGAGAGAATTTATCAGTTAGAAAACAGACAAAATAACATTACCGAGGAGGCTAGAAGGAGAGGAAGGCGTGAAGAGCCTAGAGGAGATAGGTTGGGTGGTATAAAAATAAAAGTACCACAATTTGTTTGGAAAAATGATGCAGATGTGTATTTGGAATGGGAAACTAAGATTGAACAAATGTTTTTTTGTAACAATTACACTGATCTTCAAAAAGCGCAGGTTGCTTCCATTGAATTTACAGATTACGGTTTGGTGTGGTGGGATCAATTGACAAAGGAGAGGAGAAGATACAACGAGCCGGCTATTGCCACATGGGAGGAGATGAAGAGGCTCATGAGGAAGAGATTCATCATGTCATACAACAATAGAGAGTTTCACAACAAATTGCAGCGACTCGCCCAAGGCAACAAAAGTGTTGATGAGTACTACAAGGAGATGGAGGTGGCAAAAATTAGAGTTGATGTAGTTATGTTGCTGTTTATTGCTGTCGAATGTTGTGAACGTTTAAGTCTTGTATTGTCTGTTATGACTGGTATAGTATTGCCTGGTGTGTTCTCTGTGTCCCTTGTCGATCTTCGACAGAGACCTTGCTGTGAATTTTTGTGGTTTGCCGTTGGGTGGGTTAATTGTAATTTTGGATATGAACTGGTTAGAGCATAACCATGTTCATATGAATTGTCGTAGCCAATCGGTGAGTTTTGGAGGTGCTGAGTCTGGTCCGCTGTCTGCCTAACACGAGATAAATAGAATTAGAATTTTGAGCTTGGGGAGTGACCCGTAGGAGTTGGAATTTAATTGAGTAAAACTATAGTAATCACCGTTTGAGTATAGCATCCCAATATCGGAGTAGGTGGTGTTTGAGTAGTTTGATTTGATACCTCTGATTAGAACATCCATTTAGGGGTAAAAATGTAGAAGAGGGTGTTTGGTCTACCGCGAGGTATACGATGGATCATGGATGAGGACGGTTAGAGGTGACAAGGAGATTGGATATCGCTTTCGTGAGTTTGGCGTAGATTTTCGAGGACTAAAATGTTCTAAGTGGGGGAGAGTTGTAACGCCCCAAAAAAAATAATTCAAGTATTTATTTAATTAATTTATTTACGTGTTATATTGGTTGGTTATAATAAAATAAATACTCGGTGTTTTAATTTAAATAAGGAGTGGTGTGTAGTAAATGAATGGCTGGTATTTTAATTAAATAGGGAGTGGTATGAGAAATTAAGTGGGTGGTAAATAGGGCCCATAGCGCATGAGCCCAACATTATATAAGGTCTAGGCTAGTGTCTCACTCATTTTAGAAAGAAAGAAAGAAGAGAAGAGAGAAGAGAAGAGAGAGAGTCACGGCAAAAAAAAAGAAGAGAGAGAGAGAGAAGAGAAAGGAGGGAGAAATCGCGAAGAGAAGGAGGAAGAAAGAAGGAACTTGTTGCCGTGGTTCTTGTTGGTGATTCATAGAAGGGTTCTTGTCTCCATCAAATTCTAAGGTAAGGGTGGGTTAAATTGTATAAAGGGATGCATGATGGGATGTATGTGGGAATTAGAATCTACAATGCCTAGGACATGTTTGCTTATATGTTTGCAATGAATCATGAAATATATATGTTGTTGGTGTTGTTTTGAGTGTTGATGGCTTTGAATGAAATCGATGGTAAAACGTTGCATATAAGGTGTTTGATGAATGTATTGATAGTGTTTGAATTGGTTGCTGAATTGTGATGATTGTTTTTGTTGTTGAATTCACTGTTTTGAGATGTTCTGACATATGTTCAGTATTTCAGTGACTGAGAACGCTTTACTGATTGGAAAGTTATGTGGTTTGTCATTTCGAAAACTTGATTGAATGCTTGTTAATTTGGCACTGATTTGGTTGCATTTAGAGTTGTGTAGCTCAAGATATGAATTCCACAAGTTAAGGTAAGATTCTGGAAACAATCTGGACATAGGGTCAGTGTTTTGGCTACTGCGTTTTCAAAAAAACTACTTTTCGAACGAATCCAATTTCTTTGAAAACTAAACAGAATTTTCTCCAGTTTATGCACAAGTTTCATGCAATTTGATTGAGTTTTGGTCATTTTAGAACTGCTTGAATTTGAAGGACAGAAACTGCCCTCTTTTGAAACTAGTATGTGTATTTTTGAAAATTGTAGCTATTGAACACTCTCCTTCAAAAACTGAACTTATGGATCAGAAATAGACCCATAGGGCTTTCCAACAAGTATTTATTTGTCGAAATCAAATGTCGTTTACTATTTTAATTAATTCGCCAAAGTAGGCGCATAGTTACAAAATTTTCTACACCTGAGTTTATGTAGATTAGCTTGAACGTTGAATAAGAACGATTATTTTGTTGAATAGGTTGAAGTTGAATTTTGTTGTTGTTGTTGTGTTGTTGTAGGCCTATGGCCAAACGTTGAATTATATTGTTGTTGAGTCACTATGACTAAGCCTTGATGATGTTGTTGTCGAGTCAATATGACTAACCTTGATGGTGTTGTTGTTGAGTCAATATGACTAACCTTGATGATGTTGTTGTTGAGTCAATATGACTAAATTTGATGATGATGTTCGAACTAGCTTTGCGCCACCCTATCCCGGTGCCAAACAAAAAGGAGTCCCTAGTAGTACCGACTGTTGTGTCTTCGGCATCGAAAGCAGCAGCAGTCACCTTAAATGGGTTGGGTTCGCTCGAAGTCGTCGCGCGAGTTTGAAGCTTCAACACGATCCTCCTTGCCTTGGTATTAGTAGCTCGTTGCTACAACTTCTCTTTGGCTCGCCCCTATCTCTAAAGGGGCTTACTCACTTCACTCGCTCTTGTTCAGTAGCGGTTTCTTCATTCTTTAGATAGCAGCGCGAGAGCTCTGAACTTTCATTCAGGTCTTTAGTTCCAGTCGAATCGCGAGCAAAGCTCGACGGTCGAATGTGACCAAATGTTGACGTTGATGATGTTGTTGTATTGTTGTTGTCGTTGTTGGGTTAATGTGACTAAATATTGTTGTTGTCGTTGTTGGGTCAATGTGACCAAATCTTGTTGTTGTCGTTGTTGGTTCAATGTGACTATATGTTGTTGTGGTAGTTGTTGGGTCAAGTATGACCAAAACGTTGATGAAGTTGTTGTTGGGTCAAGTATGACCACATGTTGATGATGTTGTTGTGCATAATGTATGATTATGTTGTTGATGGTCCCGAGGTGTCGTACATGGTGTCTCATACATGGCATATGCATACCACGTTGTTGTAGGCTGCGCTCTTAGAGCTTTGCTCAGTGTTGTTGATGAAGCCACAAAGGCTATTTACGTTGATTGGTACCACATGCATATACCCGTTGGAGTGGGTTGCATTTCATACATATACGTCATACTCATGGTGTCGTTGCTTGTTGATTTGCTTATGTTGCTACTTGTTGTTTTGCTTATGTTGCTACTTGTTGTTTTGCTTATGTTGTTGCTTGTTGGTGTTGCTCCGTGATAGTTGTATTATGGTGTTAATGTGTTGTGGTAGTTATAGCGTCATGATATCAGGATGTCGTCATTGATTTATGTGTTTTCTTATAGTTGATGTTCATTGAGGGTTGTATTCTGGTGTAGTTGCGTTATGGTAAATGTAGTTGTCTGAATTCCAGCATACTACTTATCATGTTTTCCTTTATACTGTTAGACTCACCCCTTCTGTATTTAAAATGTTACCTCGATGTCGGTAACGTGCAGGTAATCACGAATGAAGATCAAGGTCTTTTATGAGCTGACTCAGTGTCGTCTCTGATACGTAGCACCTGGGGGGATGAACACTGTCTTTTTTTATTTATTTGTTGCATTTAATTATTTTGAACACGAGTTTGTGGTTTTGAAGTATGGAACAAATATTCGGGATGTAAACTAAATTGAAGTATTTTTTTTCCACGTTTTATTTATTTACACGTCGCTAGATTTTGAAAATGTCGAATGTGACGCTCCAATTTCTGTTTTGAATTTAGTTTCCGCACTCTGATATTTTATAAAACGAACGAGTATAATTGGGGTGTTAGAAAAAGATTGTTGGAAGCCGTGGTAAAGGAGGAAGATACTACTCAAAGGGAAAACATATTTCACTCAAGGTGCCTCATACAAGGCAAGGTATGTTCCCTTATTATAGATGGTGGAAGTCACCACCAATGTTGCTAGCACAAGGTTAGTTTCTAAACTCCAACTAGAAACTAAACCACATCCCAAACCATATAAGCTTCAATGGCTTGTCAATGATATTGAAATGATTGTTGATAAGCTAGTAAAAATTTCTTTTTCAATTGGTAAATATGAGGATGTGGCTGTTTGTGACGTAGTTCCTATGGAGGCTAGTCATGTCTTGTTGGGAAGGCCTTGGCAATTTGACAAAAGGGTCACCCATGATGGGCGTACTAACAAGTACTCCTTGGTTCATCATGAAAAATGAATTGTATTGGCTCCTTTGAGTCCAAGTGAGGTGAGGGCTGATCAAAAAGAATTGAGAGAAAAATGTGAAAAGGAAAGAGAAAAACAAAAAGAAAAAGAAAAAGTAAAAGAAAAGGAAGAAAAGATCGCCAAAGAAAAAGAGAGAAAAAAGAGTGGTAAAAAAAAGATTGATGAAAAAAAGAAAGAAAGTTTGATGGCGACAAAAGGGGAGGTTAAAAATGCTATTTTTGCAAACCAAATTTCTATATTTGCTTTTTAGCAAAGAGGTGGCCTTGCTTTGAAAAATTTACCTAACACTCTAGAATTGCCAAGTTGCATAAATTCTCTTTGCAGAATTTGAGGAGTTGTTTCCTAAGGAAATACCAAGTGGGCTTCCGCCAGTCAGAGGATTGAACACCACATTGATCTCATCCCAGGGGCCTCATTGCCTAATAGGCCAGCCTACAGGAGCAATCCGCAACAAACGCAAGAGATACAAAGGCAAGTGGTTGAATTGGTAAGTAAAGGTTGGGTAAGAGAAAGTTTAAGTCCATGTGTTGTTCCTGTTATTTTAGTTCCTAAGAAAGACGGTATTTGGAGAATGTGCACTGATTGTAGAGTTGTTAATAATATCACTGTTAAGTATAGGCATCCAATACCTAGGTTAGATGATTTGCTTGATGAACTGTTTGGTGCATGCTTGTTTTCCAAAATTGTTTTGAAAAGTGGATACCATCAAATTAAGATTAGGGAAGGGGATGAATGGAAAACTGCTTTCAAAACTAAATATGGTTTATATGAGTGGTTAGTTATGCCTTTTGGATTAACTAATGCACCCAGCACTTTCATGAGATTAATGAACCATGTTTTGAGGGAATTTTTGGGAAAATTTGTTGTTGTATATTTTGATGATATCTTGATATATAGCAAAAATTTGGAGGACCATTGCACTCATCTAAAGGTTGTTTTAAATGTGTTACGAAAAGAAAGTTTGTACGCAAACTTGGAAAAATGTGTATTTTGCACGGATCAAGTTATTTTTCTAGGTTTTGTAATAAGTTCTCAAGGAGTACACGTGGATGAAGCAAAGGTGAAGGCAATCAAAGAGTGGCCAACTCCCAAAAGTGCGACTGAGGTAAGAAGTTTTCATGGTTTAGCAAGTTTCTATAGGAGGTTTGTCAAGGACTTTAGTACTATTGCGGCTCCTCTTAATGAAATTGTTAAAAAAGAAATTGGTTTTAAATGGGGTGAGAAACAAGAACAGGCATTTTCTAACCTTAAAGAAAAGCTCACCCAAACACCAATTCTAGCATTACCTAGAAGGGTTGAATTTTTAGAGCAATTTCCTTATGTGATTAAGCACAAGAAGGGTAAAGCCAATGTTGTGGCTGATGCACTGTCACGGAGGTACGCATTACTCTCTACCCTTGAAACTAAATTTTTTGGCCTTGAGCACATTAAGGATTTGTATGACCATGATCTTGATTTTTCTGTTAAATATGCTGAATGTGTGCATGCTGCCCATAATGGATTTTTTAGGAACAATGATTATTTATTTAAAGAAAAGAGGTTGTGTGTGCCAAAAGGATCCATTAGAGAGATCTTAGTTAAAGAAGCGCATCAGGGAGGCTTAATGGGACATTTTGGTGTCCCTAAAACTTTAGAATTTTTGAAAGAACATTTTTATTGGCCTCACATGAAAGTTGATGTGCAAAAATATTGTGAAAGATGCATTGTGCAAAAAGGCCAAATCCAAAGTTATGCCCCATGGTTTGTATACTCCACTACCTGTTCCTGAATATCCCTGGATTGACCTTTCCATGGACTTTGTCTTAGGTTTACCTAGAACAAAGAACGGGAAAGATTCTATTTTTGTTGTTGTGGACAGGTTCTCAAAGATGGCACATTTCATTCCATGCAAAAAGGTGGATGATGCTTGCCACATTGCTGATTTATTTTTCAAAGAAGTGGTGCGCCTACATGGCCTTCCAAAGAGCATAGTGTCCGACCGAGACAGTAAATTTCTAAGCCACTTCTGGAGAACTTTGTGGGTTAAGGTGGGAACTAAGTTACTATACACTACAACTTGTCATCCCCAAACTTATGGGCAAACTTAGGTAGTAAACCCGAACTCTCTCTACCGTTTTAAGGGTTGTGCTGTCAAAGAATTTGAAAATGTGAGAAACATGGCTGCCACATGTTGAGTTTGCTTATAATAGGGCTGTCCATAGTACCACAAATCACTCCCCATTTGAAATTGTGTATGGTTATAATCCTTTAACTCCTCTTGATCTTTTACCTTTACCTGACACGTCTCTCTTGAAGCATAAGGATGGCAAAGTCAAAGATGAATTTGTCAAAGGCTTGCATGAGAAAATCAAACTGCAAATTGAAAAGAAAAATGAAAGCTATGCCAAAAGTGCCAATAAAGGGCGCAAACAAGTTACTTTTGAACCCGGAGATTGGGTTTGGATTCATATGAGGAAAGAAAGGTTTCCATCACAAAGGAAGTCTAAATTAATGCCTAGGGGAGATGGCCCTTTTCAAGTGATTGCCAAAGTCAATGATAATGCTTATAAAGTTGACCTCCCTGGTAATTATGATGTTAGTGCCACTTTCAATGTTGCTGACTTGTCTCCTTTTGATGTAGGTGATGAAGATTTCAATTCGAGGTCGAATTCTCCTCAAGAGGGAGGGAATGATGAGGACATAGAGCACCATGATGCCATTCAAAGTTTAGGAGGTCCAATGACTAGGGCAAGGTCAAAGAGAGTCCAAGAAGGCTTAGTCCAAATCATGACGAAGGCCATTGCAAAAGAGGGCAGAGATGTAATTGCACCAAAACCCATGCTTGTCATACAAGCTATGGAGGAGCCGCAATTTCCATGACAAAGGCACCCAAGTTGTTTCATTTTAATGAAATAAAAAGTGCATGTGACCAATTGATTTAGTTGGGACCAAGACACTAAGTTATTTCATTTAAAGTTGTTTTTTTCTTTTTTTTTGGTGTGTTTAATCGACTTCAAGTGGTGTGTTATTTTTTAAAATTGATGGAGTCAACAAACTTGCTAATCATGCAAACTTGCTCATCAAGGAAGGCAATCAAAGGAAAAGGGATTACAAGATCTATGTCATTTATGGCACATCAAAGACAATCACAGCAAAGAGGAAATGCGAGATCCTAATCATTAATGGTGCAGTCAATGCCCAAATAAACTAGGATATTTTCTTGTAATTGTCTTGACTAGTATTCTTGTAATTTTCTAATATCCTTATTATAAATAGGGAGTGCAAGTATCAATGAAAAGCAACAAAGACTATATCAAAGATTTTGATTTCATACTCTTTGGTTCTGGATTGGACCAGTTTATCAAGAAATCATTTTCTTGTGGTTATCCTCACACTCATAGGCTTATCATTGTCTTGAATTAGACCAAGGTGGTGCCCCTAACCTAAACACCTTCTTCTTCACAAATTCCACGACCCAAGGAGGCCATCATAAATCTAGAATGACTGTCACTAATTGTCTCCACTCATCCTAAATTTCATACAGACCCGGGTATAGGGCCCCACTCAAAAGTGTGTGCTAACAAGTGTAAGTGATGGGAGCAAAATAACTAAACTATCCAAGCTGAAAAGAGACAAAAATACATAAATTAAATAAAGTCGTCTACCCTTTGGTCAAAAAAAAAAAAATAAAGTCGTCTACCCTAAGGTTTAAGCATAACAACAATATTTACAACAAAGAATAAATAACTATTAAAAATGAGAGGGAAATAAATATGACAAAGTTAAAGTTTAGCACAACCAACCATGTTAGGCTTGACTCTCTGAAGTATCCCTAGTGAAGTCGCCAGCTGTTGCACTCGAAAAATCCAAAGAGGATCTCTCGTGCAATTAAGTCGCCATCAATGTTTAATTCTTAGGGAAAACATTGAAAAAACCCTTAAAAAGAAAATGGTCTCGAAAACCAGATTTTGAGTTCGGGAGTCGATTATGCTTGGGGAAGGTATTAGCACCCCACAGCATCCTTTCGAAAAAGGTTACCTATGATTAGTTGTGTAAAACAAAATTAACTTCACAAAAATGAATAGCAAAAAACTTCACAAAAATTGATAATTTTTGTATTTTTGTTGAAGAACTAAACAATGAAACATTTTAGAAAAAAAGCCAAAAAAAGGTTTCTTATTATTGCACTTGACAGATGTGGGCCCCCATCTGCTCCTACGTATCTCGGGGTAGAGAATCAAAGGCTGCGTAGTTCTTGGGTAGAAAATATTTGTGTGTCGATATTTTTATTTGAAAGTTTTTTTTAAAGATTAGATAGATGTTCGCAATGACCAAACAAGTAAACTCAGAGTGGTCATCACTAATAACCCGTTTGAAAACTAAAGCTGCTACTAATGATCAAACAAGTTAAACTCAGAGTTACCATTAGCAACAACCTATTTTTTATGTGAGTATGATTGTTTAGAAATGTTTGTTTTGGAAACATGATTTTAAAAATGAGTTAAGATTGTGTGAAAATGAGTTGGACTCATTGGTTTGTAAGGAGTTGAAGCAATACAAATACTAACTACGAAAGTGAATAATAAAAATGAAAGAGAGCATAATAACACAAAATGGGGTGCAAATAGAATCCATCTCAGCCATGCTGCGAATTGGGCTTTAGGGAAGGGGGCGCTGAACTAGTAGAAAGTAGGGGTGTTAATATTAAACAGATTAATAAAAAATACAGAGGGGGGTTACATAACTAAAAGGGAGGGAGTGTAATTATTAAGTTGATTAAATAAATAAAAAACATGAGGGAGTGGGTGTAAGCGCATGACAGAGGGAAGGTAAAAGAATTGAAATGGGATCTTAAATCCCTAAAGTTGTAAACGCAGAGAGAGAGAGAGAGGAGAGAGAGAGAGAGAGAGAGTTGAGAGTTGAGAGAGAGAGAGAGAAACAACCAAAGGAGTGAGAAGATGGTGGTGATGATGAATGAGTCTTCTCCTTCTTTCATGTTGCCTTTTGTTCATCCTCTTTCTTTTTTTTTTTATTCTCTGTTTTGGTTTTTGTGTTTCTACTGGTTTGAGTGATATTGTGTATGTGGTGTTTGGTGGTGGTTTTGGGTGGCCGTTTGTAGTTCGTGGTGGTGTTGTTTGGGTGAATATTACCGGCCGAAAAAATCCACCAGAAATACTATTTTTCTGGCGGTAATACGCGAATTTTTTGTAGTGCGTTGATGAGTGGATCTCACCATGCTGATGGGCCTTCAACTAATAAGCCCAATAAATTGTTTTTGGAGGGTGGTGCTGTGTATAGAATAGAAAAAAATGTTCATTTATACCTTAATTTAAAAAATTATAAAGATTTAGTTATTTATATCTATTCAGTATCCAAAAGCTATTAGCTATAGCAAAGGACTATATTATAAATTTCATTTTGCTACTTTTCAACATGTAGTTAGTAATTGTGGTTTACTCGATGCTTCACATGCTATGTGGAATCTTTTTGTTCCTACTAAGATAGGAATATTTTGTTGGAGGCCTTTTTTGGGTAGACTCCCAACAAGGGATGTTCTTCCGACTAGAGGATTTTACGTGGGAACTATATATGAATCTTCTTGTGCTCAATGTTTTAAGCAGGATGAAATTTGTTAATTCCCATTTATTTTTCAGTTGTCGGATTTTACGTGAGAAACACAAAGTTTTAATCTCATTGCATTTGGCATGATATTGATCTTTGGCTGGGAACCCTAAATATTGGCTTGCCGGATTGTGTTTCTCATTTTACTAGTTACAATTTTTTTGTTAAATGGAAAAAATCAAAGAGGGTGGATAACTTTGTGTGAGTAGTATTAGTGTGGTGGTGTACTTGGTTTACGAGAAGTTCTGTATTGTTCCTTTTTTTTTTATAAGCAAATTTATTGTTCCTATGTTATATACGGAAAGGAGTAATAGTAAAATCCTAGCAGAGCTATCCTTTAATCTTGTCATAAAAACAACCTACTTTTTTGTCTTTAATTTAATTAAGATATGAGGTAGATGGACACTGTTCTCAACTGTTTCTGGAGGTAGAAATGATCAAGAACACAATGAACAATCTCGCGTAGATAGTAAAATTGCTCAACCCTTTCAGTAGCCTCTCTGGGCGAAATATGTAGTATTACAGTCATTCATGGCCAATAATTAGCGACCGTTACATAATTAAGGTATCCGTTACATAATAAAAGTGGCGGTTACAAGGAAATGCCTCGGTTAAGCAGGTAAACCGAGTACCAGAAATGGGGCCCGACTACGGAAGACTAGGCCGAGCATGAGCAGCTCTCTCAAGCCTCAGTCCCTCAAGCGAGATTGTTCATTGTGTTCTTGATCATTTCTACCTCCAGAAACAGTTGAGAACATTGGCGCCCACCGTGGGGCCTGGTAAAACTTTTCCTACGTCCCACTTTATCAATTTTCATACTGTTCATTGTCACTAGCACTATGGTGACCACGAGAAACACACCACCCACCATGCCTTCGTCTAGCGCTGGGGATCCCAGGATTTAACAGCTGCTTGCGGCTGTTCAAACACTGCAATCCCAGAACGCATACCAGGCACGTCAGAATGAAGAACAGGCCCTCTACGCTCAGGCCTTGGAAGCGAGGGAGGTGCAGCTGCAAGCCCAACTTACTGAAATGCGACACTTCACCCAGGTTATTGTTGCAACCAGAACTCCTTTGCGGGCGTTTCAACCATTCTCTGCCGCCATCCAGGCTGCCGTGCTTCGGCCACCTCGCTTCAGGGAGCCGTCCATTGCTACGTATGATGGCACCGGGGATCCCCTTAGTCACGTTGATGCGTTCCAAACGCAAATGATGATTAGCGGAGGGAACGATGCTATCAGTTGCAAAATGTTTGCCGGAACCTTAGCTGATGTAGCATTAAAATGGTTCAAGGGGCTACCGGAGCGCTCGGTCACGAGTTTTGAAAATCTTGCAAGCCGTTTTGTGCAACAATTCTCGGCAAATAAAAAGAAACGAATGCTAGCCGAGGACATGTTCGATGTGCGTCAAGAGCAGGGAGAGTCTTCGTAAAGGCCTTCATGAAGGGTATTCGCAACGGGACCTTTGGTGAAGCTCTTTCCTTATGGAAACCGAGGATTATGGATGAGATTAGAGTCCGAGCAAAGAAGCACATCGACGCAGATGACGTTGCCCTCGAGAAGGATGAGAAGGACATGCAGGCACCACCTAGGTGCATGATGTCACCTAGGCGTTCCCCACCTATCCGACATGCACCCTACGACCGGCGTGATAGAGGCGCGCAAGCAAAGTCGAAAGGGCGACGCACCCGTCCTCCAAACACGGAAATAACCTTCACACCTTTGAAAACTAGACCGTCGGTGATTCTAGATGAGGGACTTCACGAAGGGCTGATACGCCGGCCATCACCTTTCGTTGGCGTAATGGGTAAGAGTACAAGTTCTTATTGCAGGTACCACCGGACAGAGGGACATGACACAGACAATTGCTGGACCCTCAAACAGCAAATTGAGCAGCTCATCCAGCGCGGGCAGCTCAAGAAGTACGTCAAAACAGGAGGTGATGATGGGAGGCCGAAGGCAGTGGCTCCCCCAAAGCCGACGACTCAGCAATCAAATACACAAGCCAAGAGAGGTGAAAGAGGCAAGCGCGGCGAACACGAAACGGCAGAAAAAGGAAGAGTCAACACTATATCTGGCGGATTTTCTTGAGGGGGAGCCACATCCTCATCTCGTAGGAGATATGCTAGATCCACACTCTCCGCGAAAACCACTTATCTTTATGGCGATGCGGAATACCCCGCGATTTCTTTTGATGCGCAGGATTTTGAAGGTGTACGGCCTCACTCAGATGATCCGATCGTAATCTCTGTTACCACCAGTGGTTACTCAGTAGCTCGTGTGCTGGTAGGCGGAGGTAGTGTAACACCCCAAAATAGTTCAATTAATTATTAAATTGAGTTATTTAAGGTTTACAACATTTTAGTTAAGTCAAGTATTAATTAGAAGTTTATTTCATTTAGGAGATGTTTAGGTTGTTATACCCCAATTTTGTCCGAGATCTTATATCATTGTAATATTTTTTATTTATTTTATTTTATAAGTAGTGTATGTGCAACAAACATTTCTATGTACTCAAGTAAAAGATAAGTAGCTTGTGCATATCAACCACAATTAATATAAAGATGCATGATTTGATTCTTGGTCAATCATCCCACATGTTATTTTCTTTTGACCCTCTTTGAGTAATTGAAAAAGCAAGTGAAGCAAAGCATAAGAGCTTACAAAATAAGAACAAAAAGATGAAATACCCAAATCTGCAGCTCTATTGCGAAGGAAATTTCTCTCTCCTCGAACCTCTTTTCGACGATCCGAATGGTGAAAGTGGAGATATATGTCTCACGAACCTACTGTCAAAAAATGAAGACGATCCGACGGTTAACGAATCCGGAATCGCACTTTTACGATGATAGGTTTGAGAAAAACGGACCGAAATCGCTGCAGCTATTGCGAAGACAATTTCTCTCTCATCAGACCTCGTTTCAACGATCCGAACGGTGAAAGCGTAGATATATGTCTCACGAACCTACTGTCAAAAAGAAAGACGATCCAACGGTTAACGAATCCGAATCGCAATTTTACGGTGATAGGTTTGAGAAAAACGGAATTGTGTTTTAAAGGGGAATTGCTTTCTACCTTGTTTTAGTCCCACATTGCTCACAAGAAACAAGAGCTCCTAGCAATTGGATATAAAAGGGGTTGAGAGGTGAAGATTAGAGGGGATCATTGGCGGGTTAAGTGATCTTTTTTTTTTTTTTTTAGTCAAAGCGTTCGCGGCTCATTTCACTAAAAACCCGTCTTTGATCATTTGGACGTTTTGAGTCGGCTTTTCGATTCTCAAAGCGGTTCCTGCGGTCTTGGGGTCAAAATGGACCAGATAGAGTCCGATTCGTGATTGACCTGGTCGATTGCTCGATCCGGTTCGCACTCGTCGAGTCCAGTTAGTTTTGTATTTATTTTGTTTATTTTTATGTACATATTTATTTATCATTTATTTATAATATGATCTATTTATTTATTTATTTATTTATTTATTTATTTGTTTATTGTTTATTGTTTATTTATATATCTATTCATATTTATTTATGTATATAGTTATTTATTTATTTATTTTTAGCCTAGTCTTTATTAATTATCGCTTTGTCTTTTTTTATGCACAAATTAGTTTATTTCTTCAAAAATCAAATAAAAGACTAAGTCGGTTGTACAACCTGGTTAGTCATCATCCTAGGACCAATGAGTACATGCAGATTCAAGAATCCTAAAAACTTATAAGAATAAATAAATCACTTTTCCTAAAAATAGGGGACTAAGTCGGTTGTACAACCAAGGTTAGTCAATGTTCTAGAACTAATGAGTCATGCAGTTCAGAGTTCTAGAATACCTATTCTAAAACCAACTCACCTCACATCAAACAAACTTCTTTCAAAAAACCTCAAAAATACTTTCAAAAAGTAGGGGACTAAGTCGGTTGTACAATCCCAAGTTAGTCGGCGTCCTAGAAATCGATGACTGTGATAGTTCAAGGAGTCCTAGGACCCCTACACTAAAAAAACACCAACCAACAAACCTTTTTCGGGAAGAACTACGTAGCTTTGATTCCTCCATTGCATCCGGAGAGTGCGTAGGAGCAAGAGTCCACTCTTGTCAAGCACTAAAAATTAAAAATTTAATTAAGTCTTTTCACTATAAATAAAAAGGGTAAATATTAATAAACCATAAATAATTAGATTTAAGGATGTCGTAGGGTGCTAATACCTTCCCCACGCATATCGACTCCCTAACCTTTAAACTTGCCTTATCCTTAAACTAAAAGGGATTTTCCGAATTTGCCCTTGAACTAAAATTTGGTGGCGGCTTCCTTTCGAACTTCAAGAATCCTTTCCCGATTTTTCTGGCTGCACTACCGGCGACTTCACTTTGGGGACTTAACGTTTTAGAGAGTCAAAACCTAGTCTAATTAGTTGTAGGATTTAATTTTTACCCTTCCCTTATTTATTTATTTATTTATTTATTTTTGCATGTTTTATTTTTATGTGATATATAAACCATAGGATAGAAGACGATATTTGTATGAATGTTTGTTTTGTTTGCAGCTTTGGGTTTATTTTAAACTGCTCCTACACACACTGCACCTCTACACATCACACACCTGTGAGAAAAGGTTCTCTACCCGGACTTGAGTGCAAACCTAAGTTAAAACGAGATTGTGTAGTGATGGCCTGCGGGACGTACGTCTCGTTGGGTGGTCACGAAAATCTCACCTAGAGTTTGATTCCTTTTGAGGATGCTATCCCTTCTAATAGCTTGCCTATTGTTGGGGTAAGTATTCTTGACTGGGGTCCTTGGCTCTAGGAACCTTGTGTAGGATTCTTTAGAACTACCCTTGTGAGACACTATAAAAGAAACCTTAGACCCACTCCGTAAGATACCTTTTTAGGGTCATAAAGGAGCTTCATATTCTTGCATTCAAACAAATATTTATGCATACCGTCTTTTATCAAAAAAAAATCAAAACCAAAAACCATTATTTACTACATTTTTAGAAAATACACCACATGCATTTTTCTTTTTCTTTGCACTACAAAAAATAAATAAAATAAACATCTTATGTTGCATGCATTTTTATGACCGCCAGGGAGTTAAAAACTTTATTTTGGAGAGAAGTCATGCATGCTAAAGTCAAAATCAAACTTTGTACTTTACTCTCCAAATAAAAAGCTTATAATTCCCTGACGCGATAGATAAACCACACTTTCATATTCATTCACTCTTATTCTCATATCATGCGCATTTCATTCATTCGCATTCTCATTTCATGTACATTCATTCATTCACATACTTACATCATGCATCAAAAAGTGAGCATAATTCTTATTCCAAAAAAACTTTGATGAGAGATGAGGCGTTTGTGAGAAATAAATCATTCTTCTTTGGGAAATTTAACTATACTTAGTTGTGAGCTCAAGGTGTTTCAAGGCACTCAATTTTTTTTAAATTAACAGCCCGTTCACACATTTTTTCAACAAAGCGTTGCATTTCATCCACCCCATGATGAATGAACGAAATGGTCCACCAAAAATTTCTTTCATGTTAAAACTGATGTTAACTCTCTATGAAGCATTTGTGTAGTGATTTGTGTGTCACATGTGTATTCATTCTTGTTTGAGTCAGTCATCGTCCCTACATTGTCATCATCCCCCGTCCAAGTCTTATCCCACCACGACCACTATAAAGTACATACTCCCCTAACTAGTCGACTTTTTGGTTTGTTCTCACTATTGAAATAACACTTGAGACCCTCACACTGGGGCAAATTTGTGATCCCAAAATACCTTGTCAACATTGTATTCCCTTGGTGCAAGTCCTTTACAAAAAAATCAAAAAGGCCCGTTAGGTTGAAAACTCGTAAGAGCGGCCTAAGCAAAAATTAGGGCACACAAAAAAGGAGAAATAAAGAAAAAGAGCAAGTATATAAAATAAGTAAATTATTGTCTTTAAATTATTTTTGAGAAAACAAGCAATCATGATTTGAAATGAAGTTGAACCATCTTTCCATATCCTCAAAAATCCCTTACCACCCACCTTAAGCCAAAAATCCTAAAAATCTCTCAATCACCCTAGACAAGGATCGATTCCAGCATCAAAAATGGTGCATCACTTTTATCACTCACTCACCAAAAAAAAGAAACAAAAAGCACAAAAGAGTGAAGTCAAAAAGTGGATTAAAAATCCCCAAAAAAAAAAAAAAAAATTAGAAAAAACAAAGACAAAAGTAGTACAAGTCGTGAGTCATTGCTTTCACACTATTAAAGCATAAAGAGATCCTTGTCTAAAATAAACCTCAAACACTTCTTTTGGCCTCAATATCCTACCCTCCATAAACCCTTAGCCACATTACAATCCTAAACAAGTCCATCCTACCATGAGACACATCAATTCTTGTCTCAATAAAACCTCAAACACTCCTTTGAGCCTAACAACCATTTCCTTCATAAATCATCACCCATTAGCCAAGTTACATCACCAAATCATTTGTCCCATCAATCATCAAACACTTCATTGAGCCTAATAACCCCTTCTTTCACAAACCATTAACCATTAGCCAAATCATACTTTGCTCAATAAAAATATCTGTCCCATCAATCCCCAAACACTACTTTGAGCCCAATTATCATTTCCTCATAAATCACTAAACCATCGGCCACGTTACAACCTCAGAGTTCATTCCGATCAATGACCGATTGCTTTTGTTTTCTCAAAGTTTTAATCTTAGGACAAATAAGTTTATTTATTTACAATATGTTTGCTAAAAAAAGTATCTCAAAAAAACTCAAAATAAAGAAATCAAAAGGGCTTGCACTCCAAAGGTTCATTCAAGTTCCATTGATATAAAGGCAAGGGTTAGCGATCACCAAGTGCGCTTTTCATCATAGCAAACTCAAGACTATCATAGTCGAGAGTCATTCTAAAGATAACCAAAAGGTTTATGCTAGGATCGTCACCTAGATCCCAAAGTGGGGAAATCCTTCCACCATTTGTTCCACTTAAGCTTGGGGAAATGTGTCCAACGTCCATCCCACACCACAACCAGTCTAAACATACATACCAGACCAACTCAAAAAACCCATAGCCCTAACTCTGTCACCTTTCACAACCTCACTAAAACAACCATTTGAAATCCCATTACCAAGTGGGCCAATCCCTTCACCCTTTACTTGGAGAAATCCGCCCTACACTCACCTCATCCCTTGTCATATTCATATCCACAAAACAATACTGGGGCAATTTCTCAACTCATTACCCTAAAACGCTGCTACTCTAGCCGGGGCAATCTTGTCCTTACCATAAATGGGGCAACGCCAAACTCTATGGGTTGAGACAAAGTCTCTTGCTTTCCGCCTTTCATTCCAAAGCCAATGCATTCCCAGTTCATCATCTTCTACACCCCTAGCTTGTCACCACTAGACAGAGGCAAGTTATTCACTCACCGTCATCAAATCTAAATTGGGGCAGTCCTGCATTTCTTGGTTTGGGAAAACCTACCTTTGATGACCTTGACAAAGACCAGTCAGTCATTCACCCCTTCATGTGCCACAAATATCCTCACCCTAGGCCTTTAGAACCCTAAGTTAACTGACTCATTCATACTTGCACTAACATATGTCTTTACTAAACAAAGCTTCAGAGAGAGAGAACATAAGTTGATCATGTGATGCTAAAAATTCACTTAGGTAACTTTGTGGACATAAATTTCGATCATCAAGGGGCATCATAATGGAAGGAAAAATAAGCGAGCTTGCAAATACGGTCAAGTACTTTTGCATATCAGTGTCTGTAGATAATGACCTTGAGAATGCCGAAGTTTGAATCAAAACTAATTTTTCCAAAGAATGATCAATATTCACCCATGCTTCTCGCATCCAAAGTCTCGCATCTTATCATTACAAAAAAAATGTTTTGCACCCAATCACTCATATCATATCATCGCATGCACCATGGCATTAACATTCAATCATTTCATTTGCATTTCATGCATTTATTACGTAACAAGCAAAAAAAAAAAAAACAAACAAAAGAGAAAAAATCATTCCACCAGATACCAATCATTGCACGTACGCGTGCACCATTAATTGCATTGCCAAAGGAAGAAAGCTTTTCCCTCCTCGGGAAGATGCATTTGTTAGGTGTGCCCGGATAAACAAGGTAAGTGTCGTTCCCTATGTTTTGTTCCTCTAATATCAGCGCTTTAATCGTTAATCTCATATCATATCACAGATCACCAAGTTGATCCTCGGGACCCGAGTGGTCCTTCCGAGCACTACGCTCCTTGATGCCCTAAGTGGCCCAGTCGCAACGCGTCGAGTCGAGCCCGGCGGACCTTGCGGACCCCGCGTGGTCCTTCGGACTAGTTGTGTCGACCTAAGACACGATGGGCGTCCTTCATGGTCAACATATCGATTCTAGACCTGATCTTGACCCATCATGGCCGCTCGAATATAAAGGCCCCCTCAGACCGTTTAACTAGTACCGTAGCTAGTTGCGCTCCTTCAGACCCCGATGGTCCTTCAAATAAGGCCTAGGCAGCCTTCCAGACCCAGAGTGGTCCTTCAGAGCCTTAGTGCTCCTTCAGACCCTTAGTGGTCCTTTAGAGCCTTAGTGCTCCTTCAGACTCTGAGTGTGCTTTCAGAGCCTTAGTGCTCCTTCAGATCCCGAGCGATCCTTCATTTTGTTCGCGGTTAATACGCCAAGTGTTAACTGCCCCCTGTTTATTCTCAAACCCTCTATTTCCCCTCTAAACGGACAAAATTGACGTCTATTCTATCTTTATTTCTATTTCTACTAAAAAAATTGTTGTAAAATATAAATAAAGAGGGGCAGCTGTTATACCCCAATTTTGTCCGAGATCTTATATCATTGTAATATTTTTATTTTATTTTATTTTATAAGTAGTGTATGTGCAACAAACATTTCTATGTACTCAAGTAAAAGATAAGTAGCTTGTGCATATCAACCACAATTAATATAAAGATGCATGATTTGATTCTTGGTCAATCATCCCACATGTTATTTTCTTTTGACCCTCTTTGAGTAATTGAAAAAGCAAGTGAAGCAAAGCATAAGAGCTTACAAAATAAGAACAAAAAGATGAAATACCCAAATCTGCAGCTCTATTGCGAAGGAAATTTCTCTCTCCTCGGACCTCTTTTAGCGATCCGAGCGGTGAAAGTGGAGATATATGTCTCACGAACCTACTGTCAAAAAATGAAGACGATCCGACGGTTAACGAATCCGGAATCGCACTTTTACGATGATAGGTTTGAGAAAAACGGACCGAAAACTGCAGCTATTGCGAAGACAATTTCTCTCTCATCAGACCTCGTTTCAACGATCCGAACGGTGAAAGCGTAGATATATGTCTCACGAACCTACTGTCAAAAAAGAAAGACGATCCAACGGTTAACGAATCCGAATCGCAATTTTACGGTGACAGTTTGAGAAAAAGCGGAATTGTGTTTTAAAGGGGAATTGCTTTCTCTACCTTGTTTTAGTCCCACATTGCTCACAAGAAACAAGAGCTCCCTAGCAATTGGATATAAAAGGGGTTGAGAGGTGAAGATTAGAGGGGATCATTGGCGGGTTAAGTGATCTTTTTTTAGTCAAAGCGTTCGCGGCTCATTTCACTAAAAACCCGTCTTTGATCATTTGGGCGTTTTGAGTCGGCTTTTCGATTCTCAAAGCGGTTCCTCGCGGTCTTGGGGTCAAAATGGACCGGATAGAGTCCATTCGTGATTGACCAGTCCGATTGCTCGATGCAGTTCGGCACTCGTCGAGTCCAGGTTAGTTTTGTATTTATTTTGTTTATTTTTATGTACATATTTATTTATCATTTATTTATAATATGATCTATTTATTTATTTATTTATTTATTTATTTATTTGTTTATTGTTTATTGTTTATTGTTTATTTATATATCTATTCATATTTATTTATGTATATAGTTATTTATTTATTTTTTTTAGCCTAGTCTTTATTAATTATCAGTTTGTCTTTTTTTTTTTATGCACAAATTAGTTTATTTCTTCAAAAATCAAATAAAAGACTAAGTCGGTTGTACAACCGGGTTAGTCATCATCCTAGGACCAATGAGCTGTACAGTTCAGTAATCCTAAAAACTTATAAGAAAAAATAAATCACTTTTCCTAAAAATAGGGGACTAAGTCGGTTGTACAACCGGGTTAGTCAGCGTTCTAGAACTAATGAGCTGTACAGTTCAGGAGTTCTAGAATACCTATTCTAAAACCAACTCACCTCACATCAAACAAACTTCTTTCAAAAAACCTCAAAAATACTTTCAAAAAGTAGGGGACTAAGTCGGTTGTACAATCGGGTTAGTCAGCGTCCTAGGAATCAGTGACCTGTACAGTTCAAGGAGTCCTAGGACCCCTACACTAAAAAACACCAACCAACAAACCTTTTTCAGGAAGAACTACGTAGCTTTGATTCCTCCATTGCATCCGGAGGTACGTAGGAGCAAGAGTCCACTCTTGTCAAGCACTAAAAATTAAAAATTTAATTAAGTCTTTTTCACTATAAATAAAAAAGGGTAAATATTAATAAACCATAAATAATTAGACGAAGGATGTCGTGGGGTGCTAATACCTTCCCCACGCATATCGACTCCCGAACCTTTAAACTTGCCTTATCCTAAAACTAAAAGGGATTTTCCGAATTTGCCCTTAAACTAAAATTTGGTGGCGGCTTCCTTTCGAACTTCGAAGAATCCTTTCCCGGATTTTTCGGTCGCTACATAGGTGAATGTGGAAGGTGGGCGTAGATGCCCATGAGCCATTAGAAGCCCAAATTGTTGACTCATAGAAGAGTGTCGAAGGAGAGGGAGAATTCATTACCAAAAATTATCAAGAAAAGTCAAAGAGAAAGTAAGAGAGAGAAGTTGGTAGGTGAGATCTTTTTTTAGAGAGAAGGAAGAGCATTTGGCGTGGAAGAAGCTCAAGCTCAAGGGAGGAGAGTTGTTGCGAGTGTTAACTGGAGGGTTTCAGTGAAGAGAGGGTGTTCTACTCAACTGATCAAGGTAAGGGGAGTCTCTTCCATGCGTAATTTAGTGTTTATGTTGAGTGTATTTGCATGAATGATTTCGGATTGAGTTATGAATGTGTGCGTATGTGTTTTTAAGTATTCTGATTGTGTTACTTCACCTTGGTGAAGATTGTAATGGTTGATTTCTGAGCTGGTCACGTAAGTGACCATGGAGAGGAAATGAGAGATGAGAACTCTCAGTCTCAGTGAGCGTGAGAGTTTAAGAGTGTGTTCTTGAGCTTAATCCTAGTCAGGAGCACATAAAGAGAGGAAGGAGAAGTTAGGCGCACGTGATCGTAGAGAAGGCTGAAGTGCATGAAAGTTAATGCACGACGTAAGTGTTAAAGCGTAGTTCCTAGGCTTGAAGAGGACGAGTTGAGCTGTACTTGATGGACGAAGGTGCGTAGGTGTAATTAGAACCCAGTGCGAGTGTCGTCAAGTAGTTGCCGAGGTATAACATGGTTATGCCGAGGTGTTTGGGTCAAGACGTAGGGCGTAGGCAAGTCTGCGTATGATAGCCGAGGTGAAGGGGTCGACTTGTAGCTACCGAGGTGAAGTGGCCGAGGTGGAGTGTATATATACTTAAGCGTAGTTGCTGAAGTGCAGACGTTATGTTATAGCGTGTACCGAGGTGAGTGCTTAGGTGTATTGTGCCTAAGTGTAGAAATCAAAGTGAAGTTGTGTGGTTAGGTGTGAAATAACTAAGTGTAGATGAGGAAGTGTGTGTGTGGAAGTGTGGGTGTGATGGAAGATAGGGTGGCGTGAGGTCCCAGAACGAGGTGGAGAACTTTATGAGTGGAATGCCAAGTGAGGTGCCACCGAGTTGAGTATTGGTGATGTAATGGGTAGCGATACTACATCAGCTTAGCGTGCTGAGATGAGTAGGTGTGCCGAGGTGTGGAGCGAGCATACCGAGAAGAGTGAAGGTGCCGAGGTGACTAAGAGTGCCGAGGTGACCTATTTTTGACGCATAACAGCGTAGAGCTGTTAGGCGCCACCGTGAGTGACGTTTAACGTCAAGTGTCGTTTAAGGGGACGAATTGGCATAGTCCAGTTTAGTCCCTATGTGATGGTTCAGTCCTAGGCGTTGTGAGGCCTTCGTAGTGATGGAGTGGCTCACCGCTCGAGGAGCCGAGGTGCCCGTGAGTGGGCAAATAGCCTTTGCGCTATGGTGGTTGTCTAAGAGGACTAGGCAGCGTAAAGCGGCGATGCGGTTTGCACAAAAGAGTTGTTTGTTCTGAGTGAATGCATTTGTTCATTGAGTCTCATGAATTCATATGCATCAGCGACGGTTATAGACTTCGGTCTCGATACAAAAGACTTCGGTCTGAGTATCACTAGCGACGGATATGCCTGAGTGGCTTAAAGAGATGGATCCTCATGCATTATACCCTGGAGTTTGGGTTGCATTGCATTGCATGCATAACTCATGTGAATTATGTTGAGATGTTGTTTATCAGTCGAGTTAGCTATATGTGTTGTGTTATACTTGAGTTGCTGTCTGATATGTGAACTGAGGTGCTTAATGCATTCTATGTATTTACATTAGTCATGAACCTTTATTACAAATGTTTAGAGACTCACCCTACTGCTTTCCATGTTGCTCTATTGTGGCAACTTGCAGGTACCCCTGAGTAGAGGTCAGCTTTGCTTTTGGTTGTTGGAGTCGGTCTGCTCTGGTAGTTGTAACACTGGGGCGAGTCGAGTAGAGTAGAGTAGTGATTGTTTTGGACTATTCAGTTGTAATACATATGTTCGACTAATATATATGAGTGTCCGCTGTGATGTAAACAATTGAAAACATGTTTTGATGGGCGTAGTCCCTTTGGCCGAGTTGCCTATGTTTGCATGTGTGTTGTTGTTTTAATTCATAGATATATGCTAAGGTGTTTGAGTGACAATGTAGCATCTTTCCATGAGAATTTTATTAAACTCTGATTTAAATTAGTTACTCAATAGAGATAGGATGGGTGTTACATTAAGTGGTATCAGAGCAAAAGTTCGGTCTGTCCGACCAAGTATTGAGTCTTGAGTTTCCAGTCCCCGAGTATTAATGCTCGCTTTAATTGGCTTGTCTCAGAGAGTAAGTAAAAATGGCTGGACGTCTTTGGAAGAAACGACGGCGATAGGCTAGCCGCTGCCACAAGCGATGGTGCTCGCTATGGGAATCGACCTCATCAAGTTGCCGAGGACGCTGGAGCTCGTAGCCTAGCTACATTTCAGAGGGAGAACCCTCCAACGTTCAAGGGGAAGTACAATCCGGATGGGGCGTTAGCATGGTTGAAGGACATAGAGAGGATTTTTAGGGTGATGGACTGTACAATGGCGCAGAAAGTAAGGTATGGAACACATATGCTGGCCGAGGAGGCAGATGATTGGTGGTTGGGAGTCATGCCAAGGTTAGAAGGCTCTTTGGAGAGGAGATTACGTGGGAGGTATTCAAGAGGGAATTTACGAGGAAATACTTCCCGAGGATGTGAGAGGAAAGAAGGAGATGGAGTTCCTAGAGCTCAAGAAGCAAGGGAGTAAGTCGGTGGTAGAGTCTGTTGCAAAGTTTGAAGAGTCAGGGTGAAATTCTACCCTACTATGAGGAGCTACATCCGAGTTCTCCAAGTGCGTGAAATTCGAGAACGGTTTGAGGCTGAGGTTAAGCGAGCAATTGGGCATCGTAAGATCGGGGTATTTGGCTTGACTTGGTGGATAGTTGCGGGATATATGAGGAAAACACCGAGGCAAGGTGCGGGGTTGGTAAAGAAGAAGAACTCTCGGTTTAGGGAAAGCCCTTTGAGGTTTACAGCGGCAAAGGCAAGTGGAAGGCCGGGTATGGCAGAGGCCAGTGGGGAGACGCCCCTGCAAATGTGGTGTGTTTCCGGTGTGGGAAGCCTGGACATAAGAAGAACGAGTGCAAGAGTGGAGATAAGAGGTGCTATCAATGTGGTGAAGAGGGCCACCGAGCTGCTGATTGTAGGCGAAAGGATGTCGTCTGCTTTAATTGTGGAGAAATGGGGCACATCAGTCTAAGTGTCCCAAGCCCAAGAAGGAGAGAGCGGTGGGAAGGTGTTCGCGCTTAGCCGAGTGCAAGTGGTGAACGAGATAAAAGGTACGTGCTTCATTAATGGAATTCCTTTGATTGCAATCGTGGATACTGGTGCCACGCACTCTTTCATTTCTGCATTGTGTGCTAAAAGATTGGATTTAGTTTTGTCTACTATGGTGAGGAAGATGGTTATTGACACTCCAGCAAAAAGCGGTCGCGACTACCTCTCTCGTTTGTTCGGCGTGTCCTCTGTCGGCCTTTGGCGAGAGACTTCGTAGTTAATTTGATTTGTCTACCTTTGGAAGGGATGGACGTCATCCTCGGGTATGGGTAGTTAGTGGCTAACCTAGTTCATATCAATTCGCGCTAGTTGGTCGTTAAGTTTCCTTACTTAGAGGTGGAAGAATCGGTCATGATGCTGTTTGGCGATTCGCGTAAGGAATCGAAGGAGAGGGGCTACTATGTTCGCGTTGTGGGCGTCGCCGCTTCGGTGGAGAGTCAAGCCGAGATTGGCGAAGTGCCGATGGTGCGAGAGTTCGCGAAGTGTTCCCAGCACGAGATTCCCGAGGTTCCACCGAGAAGAGAGAGTCGAGTTCGACATTGAGTTAGTACCAGGAACTAGGCGGTGTCTATGGCACCTTATAGGATGTCTGCAAATTGAACTAGCCGAGTTGAAGAAGCGATTAGAAGAGTTCTTGGAGAAGAGGTTCATAAGGCCAAGCGTGTGCCTTGGGCGCACTCTGTGTTATTGGTGAAAAAGAAGGATGGAGGTATGAGATTATGCGTGGATTACAGACAGTTGAACAAGGTAACAATTAAGAACAAGTACCCACTCCCAAGAATTGATGATTTGATGGACCAATTGATGGGTGCACAAGTATTTTCGAAGATTGACCTGAGGTCAGGGTACCATCAGATCAAGGTGAAGGATGAGGACATTCCTAAGACAACATTTAGAACTCGGTATGGGCACTATGAGTATTCTGTAATGCCATTTGGTGTGACGAATGCTCCTGGAGTGTTCATGGAGTATATGAACCGTATATTTCATGAGTACCTAGACCGTTTTGTTGTTGTATTCATTGATGACATTTTAGTCTACTCCAATTCAGAGGAGGAGCACGCCAAGCATCTGAGATTGGTGTTAGAGGTATTGAAGGATAAGAAGATGTACGCCAAGTTGTCCAAGTGTGAATTCTGGTTGAGGGCAGTGAATTTCCTAGGTCACGTGATCTCCAGTGAAGGTATAGCAGTTGATCCTTCCAAAGTCGAAGCGGTGTTGCAATGGGAAGCACCCAAGTCGGCCACTGAGGTGAGAAGTTTTCTGGGTTTGGCTGTGTTATACAGAAGGTTCATTGAGGGGTTTTCCAAGTTGGCGTTGCCACTAACTCAGTTGACCTGTAAGGGGAAGGCATTTGTGTGGGACGCGCAGTGTGAAGAAAGTTTCCAAGAATTGAAGAAAAGATTGACAACGTCTCCTGTCCTGACGTTGCCTAATCCAAATGAGCCTTTTGTGGTGTACTGTGATGCGTCTAAGTTGGGTTTGGGCTGTGTACTGATGCAAGAAGGTAAGGTAGTTGCTTACGCTTCAAGGCAATTGAAAATTTATGAGAAGAACTACCCTACGCACGATTTGGAGCTTGCTGCCGTGGTGTTTGCATTGAAGATATATGGAGGCATTATCTATATGGCTCAAGGTTCGAAGTGTTTAGTGACCATAAGAGTTTGCGATGATCTGTTTGATCGGAAGGAGGAATGAACATGAGGCAGAGGAGATGGTTGGAGCTACTGAAGGACTATGACTTTGGGTTGAACTATCACCCCGGGAAGGCAAATATGGTGGCTGATGCGCTAAGTAGGAAATCGTTGCAAGCATCAGCAATGATGGTAAAAGAGCTAGAGCTAATTGAGCAATTCAGAGACCTAAGTTTAGTGTGTGAGCTAACTCCTCAAAGCATTAAGTTGGGAATGCTGAAAATCACAAATGAATTTCTCGAGTGACATCAAAGAGCGCGCAGGTTGGGCGTCAAGCTTGTAGGCGTGGCGGCGGTATTGGCCGAGCCGGGAGCGAAGATTTGAGTTGGATGCGCAAGGATTGCTAAGGTATAGAACTCGGATTTGTGTCCCTGATGACGAGAAGATCAAGAGAGCCATCTTGGAAGAGTGTCATAGGAGTAAGCTGAGTATACACCCAGGTGCGACCAAGATGTATCAAGACTTGAAGGGGTTGTTTTGGTGGCAAGGTATGAAGAGTGATGTAGCCCGTTTGTGTATGCGCTTATGCAGTTTGTCGAAGTCCAAGGTAGAACATCGAAGCCAGCGGGGTTGTTGCAACCATTGAAGATTCCAGTGGAAGTGGGGCGATGTGCGATGGATTTTGTAACCGGTTTGCAGAAGTGCGATGGAGGTTTGATACCATTTGGGTAGTGGTGGATAGATTGACGAAATGCTGCTCATTTCATTCCCATCAACCTCACCTATCCGATGTCAAGGTTGGCGAGAGATATACATCCAAGTGATCGTAAAGCTACACGGGTCCTCGAACTATTATTTCGAGACGAGACCCGAGGTTTACTTGAGTGCAGGAAAGTTTGCAAGACGCGTTGGAGTGCGAAATTGCGCTGAGCTCGGCATATCACCCACGGTGATGGTCGGTCAGAGAGACCATCCGATCGTTAGAGGACTTCTTTGAGCGTGTGTTCTTGAGCAAGGAGGAGCGTGGGATTACGTATTTACCAGCGATTGAGTTCACGTACAACAACAATTTTCATTCTAGCATAGGGATGGCACCTTTGAGGCATTGTATGGGAGGAGGTGCGGGACTCCATTGTGTTGGAGTGAGTCAGGAGAAGGTGTGGTACTCGGACCCGAGGTCGTGCGAGAGACCACCGAGAAGGTAAAGCAAATTCAGGAGAAAATTAAGGCTTCGCAGAGTAGGCAGAAGAGCTACCATGACAAGAGAAGGAAGGGTCAATCCAGTAACCGGTGTTGGGCGAGCATTGAAGTCGAAGAAGTTGTCTTCTCGTTTCATTGGACCATATCAAATTTTGGAGAGAGTTGGGAGGGTGGCTTACCGAGTTGCTTTGCCACCCAATTTGTCTAATTTGCACGACGTGTTCCACGTATCTCAGTTGAGGAAGTATGTGCCAGACCCGTCTCACGTAATTCAAGTAGATGATGTGCAAGTGAGAGACAACCTCACTGTGGAAACAAGGCCAATTCGAATTGATGACAGAGAGGTGAAGACTCTAAGGGGAAAGGAGATCAGATTGGTGAAAGTGATTTGGGTAAGAGCAGCTGGTGAGCATGCAACTTGGGAGTTGGAAAGTAAGATGCGAGATGCTTACCCAGAGTTATTTGTTTCAGGTAAGATTTCGAGGACGAAATGTTCTAAGTGGGGGAGAGTTGTAACACCCCAAAATAGTTCAATTAATTATTAAATTGAGTTATTTAAGGTTTACAACATTTTAGTTAAGTCAAGTATTAATTAGAAGTTTATTTCATTTAGGAGATGTTTAGGTGAATGTGGAAGGTGGGCGTAGAGGCCCATGAGCCATGAGAGGCCCATGAGCCATTAGAAGCCCAAATTGTTGACTCATATAAGAGTGTCGAAGGAGAGGGAGAATTCATTACCAAAAATTATCAAGAAAAGTCAAAGAGAAAGTAAGAGAGAGAAGTTGGTAGGTGAGATCTTTTTTTAGAGAGAAGGAAGAGCATTTGGTGTGGAAGAAGCTCAAGCTCAAGGGAGGAGAGTTGCTGCGAGTGTTAACTGGAGGGTTTCAGTGAAGAGAGGGTGTTCTACTCAACTGATCAAGGTAAGGGGAGTCTCTTCCATGCGTAATTTAGTGTTTATGTTGAGTGTATTTGCATGAATGATTTCGGATTGAGTTCTGAATGTGTGCTTATGTGTTTTTAAGTATTCTGATTGTGTTACTTCACCTTGGTGAAGATTGTAATGGTTGATTTCTGAGCTGGTCACGTAAGTGACCATGGAGAGGAAATGAGAGCTGAGAACTCTCAGTCTCAGTGAGCGTGAGAGTTTAAGAGTGTGTTCTTGAGCTTAATCCTAGTCAGGAGCACCTAAAGAGAGGAAGGAGAAGTTAGGCGCACGTGATCGTAGAGAAGGCTGAAGTGCATGAAAGTTAATGCACGACGTAAGTGTTAAAGCGTAGTTCCTAGGCTTGAAGAGGACGAGTTGAGCTGTACTTGATGGACGAAGGTGCGTAGGTGTAATTAGAACCCAGTGCGAGTGTCGTCAAGTAGTTGCCGAGGTATAACATGGTTATGCCGAGGTGTTTGGGTCAAGACGTAGTGCGTAGGCAAGTCTGCGTATGATAGCCGAGGTGAAGTGGTCGACTTGTAGCTACCGAGGTGAAGTGGTCGAAGTGGAGTGTATATATACTTAAGCGTAGTTGCTGAAGTGCAGACGTTATGTTATAGCGTGTATCTACCGAGGTGAGTGCTTAGGTGTATTGTGCCTAAGTGTAGAAATCAAAGTGAAGTTGTGTGGTTAGGTGTGAAATAACTAAGTGTAGATGAGGAAGTGTGTGTGTGGAAGTGTGGGTGTGATGGAAGATAGGGTGGCGTGAGGTCCCAGAACGAGGTGGAGAACTTTATGAGTGGAATGGCAAGTGAGGTGCCAGCGAGTTGAGTATTGGTGACGTAATGGACATCAGCTTAGTGTGCCGAGATGAGTAGGTGTGCCGAGGTGACGAGCGAGCATACCGAGAAGAGTGAAGGTGCCGAGGTGACTAAGAGTGCCGAGGTGACCTATTTTTGACGCATAACAGCGTAGAGCTGTTAGGCGCCACCGTGAGTGACGTTTAACGTCAAGTGTCGTTTAAGGGGACGAATTGACATAGTCGATTTAGTCCATGTGATAGTTCAGTCCTAGGCGTTGTGAGGCCTTCGTAGTGTTGGAGTGGCTCACTGCCTGAGGAGCTGATGTAACACCCCGGAAATAATTTAATTAAATTATTTAATTGAATTATTGATTTTATTGGAAACGTGATTAAATTAATTAAAATGATGGGCGTGGTTCGGGAAGTGGAGCAGTATTGGGGGTGATGTTGGCAACTCGGGGTGGTGAAGAATGGCCCGGGAGCCCAAGCCCAATAGCTAGGCGCTCCCGAGACTCCTGAAGCTAAGGGGGTTAGGGTTGGCACCTCACTCCTTGCATCGAGAGAAAGAAAACAAAACTGAGAGAGTGAGAAGAGAGAGCTCGGTAGCTAAGAAGAAGAGGAAGGACTCAAGTTCGTTAGGTAAGAGCTCTCGATCGTTCATTAGCGTTCTCTCTCCTTTTTCCTAATGATGTGGCCGTAATCTCTAATTTCCGTGGTGTTGATGTTTTCATTGATCATAGAGGAGAAGATCGTTCGATTGAGTTCTTTGTAGTTTTGTGTATGCGTGTTCTCTTTCATATTCCTGAGCGTTCATATTAAAGGTAAGGGAGTATTTCGGTTTAACATAATTGAACATGTGATAGATTTTTGTGTGTGATAGATTTCAGTTTAACATATTGAACGTTTGAGATGATTGAGTGTGTGATGGTATCAATTGGTGATTTTGATTGTTTTTGAGGTGATTGAGCATGTGATGATGAATCTTGATGATGTTGATGAATTTTGATGATGTTTGTAATGCATGATTGCTTTGTTAAAGCATAAGGTTGCTGCTGTGTGTGTCTTAGAAAATCGATTACTTACTTTCAAAATATAGAGTCAAGAATCGATTGCTTGCTTTCAATTTATAGAGTCAAGAATCGATTGCTTGCTTTCAAAACATAGAGTCAAGAATCGATTGCTTGCTTTCAATTTATAGAGTCAAGAATCGATTGCTTGCTTTCAAAACACAAAGTCAAGAATCGATTGCTGCTTTCAAAATATAGAGTCCATAATCGATTACTTGCTTTCAAAATATAGAGTCCATAATCGATTACTTGCTTCCAAAATGTAGAGTCCATAATCGATTACTTACTTCTAAAATATAGAGTCAATAATCGATTGCTTGCTTTCAAAATATAGAGACCATAATCGATTATCTCTTTAAAATAAAAGCCATGAATCGAATGTCATCCAGTCGAAATTGAGCATGAAAATAGTTCTTCAATTAAAATTCTGGTTGCTGTCTTATGGCATAAAATGTTGTTGTTTTATGAAAATTGTGATACTATGTTTATATAAGTGATTTACTGTGGAATGTTATACTACTAGTGTTCTAATTGACTATGGCTAAATTGTGGTTTACCACTAAGGTCAGAATTTCTTTCACTGGTGTATTTACAAGGGCATCACTGAGAGTCTTGCAAAGGTGGCCAATGTCTGTTGCAAGTAGTATCAGTTACCTGAGTAATCCCATAGTCAATCAGTGCACTATTTTATAACACCCTAAGCTAAAAGACAACTAAAATATATATATATGCTCAATGATGATGTGGTAGTATGAATTGTGTGAAATGTGATGAGTTCACTCTATGAGTGATTATGATGTTGTGATATGACTTGTGATGTTTTGTGACGAATATACTCTAAGAGTATGACTACAATGATGAGGTAACACGAGTTATGATGAATTGTGAAGAATGTACTCTATGAGTATAGTTTTAATAATCTTTGTGGTGTGATTGTGATGAATTATAAGAATACACTCTATGAGTGTTTTATGATGATGATGGTGAGTATTCCAGTGAGTATTTTGATGAAATGCACATGTGTATATAGAATCTCATGGCATGTGCATAAATGTGAAGAATAGGCTTGGCCTCTTGCGAAGAATAGGCTTGGCCTCCGAAAGAATAGGCTTGACCTCTTAATTGTGATGAATATGGTACCATCATGCATTATGCCACAATGTGGGTTGCACTTGCATACATAATTATAAGCGTGAATTGTCTTTGTTTGTGATTGGAGTTGTTGTTGTGTGACCATGAATTGGTGATGTTGATGATGTTATGTGATTGCCTGCTCTCATTTCTCTATTACGTATCTGATTATGTTTTATTGAAATTCTCACCCTTTCTGCTTGGAATGTTGCTCTATTGTGGCAACGCTGCAGGTAATCGCGAGTGAAGGTCTAGCTGCCTTCTTGTTAGCCGTCGGGAAGTCTGTTTGTGTCGCTCTCTGATACCGTAGCACCTAGGGGGCGTATTTTTGGGATTTGATGTTATATTACTTAACTGTAGGAGGTTTATTTGAGGATCATGAGACGTGTTTGAGTGGACTAGTGAGTCAATATTTATTTCCGCTGTGATGAAATGATTTCGAAGTTTTAGCTTGATGATGTATGCGTTGTTGCACGAACTTAATGGTGCATACGACGAGTTTATTTTGATGAAGACGTAACATTTCTTTCTACTACTTAACTAATATTTTGAAAGCAGTGAAATACTCTGATAATGACGTTGGAAATTAAGGGGTAGGAAGGGGTGTTACATTAGTGGTATCAAAGCGGTTCGATCTGTCGGTAGGTGGTTGAAGTCGTCAAGTTGAGTAACATTTGAGCTTTGTTACTCGTTTACGATTTTTGTTTTTCGGTTGCGATGTACTAGAATGGCGGGGCGGAACGATCTTGCGACTAACAGCTTTGCCTTGCGCGTGCTATTCTTTGGGGTTGTGGGTAACATACCCAATGCTATTGGTGATGGAACGCGTGATCCGCCACGTTCGGCGTGAGAACCCTCCTACTTTTGAAGGCGGGTATAATCCTCGATGGTGCCCTTGAATGGCTAAGCGAGATGGAGCGGATTTTCCGTGTCATGGATTGCACCGATGCTCGAGAAGGTTCGCTATGGCACACACATGTTGAAGAAAGAGGCTTATGATTGGTGGAGGCGGCTAGTCGGGGTTGACGATCGCCATGAGGAGATCACTTGGGCGGTATTTGAGAGGGAGTTCAAGAGGAAATACTATCCTAAGATGTCCGCGGAAAGAAAGAGGTGGAGTTTTGAGACTTGAGCAAGGTAGCATGGTATGGCGAGTATCTTTGCAAAATTTCTTGAAATCGTCCAAGTTTTATCCACACTATGATGGAGAGGGTTTGAGTTCTCCAAATGCATCAAGTTTGAAAAGCGGGTTGCGTCTTGACATTAAGAGAGCCATAGGGTATCGCAGATTCGTGTATTCCCATTGTTGGTTAATAGTGCGAAATTTTGAAGAGGACAATAATGCCTTCTCGAGTTATGAAGGAAAGGCAAAAGAATTTTTGAGTCGGGGAAGCCATATGAGGTGCCTGCTTGGTAAGGGCAAAGGGAAGTTTGTTGGTAAATTTGTTGGTGGGTCTAAGCGAAGTGGGGAGATCTTTGCGGCCGGTGTTACTTGTTACACGTGTGGGAAGCGCGAGCCATAAGAGTCAGTTTGCCCAAGCAAGGAAAAGAAGCGATGTTATAAGTGTGGGAAGGAGGGACACATGTCCTTCAACCGTGATAAGAAGGAGGTGGTATGCTTCAATTGTGAAGAGAGTGGTCACGTCGATTACGATTATCCTAAACCCAAGAAAGAGAAGTCGTATGGAAAGGTGTTAAGCTCTGAAGCCGGGTCCGACGTAGTGAGCGAGATTCGAGTGCGTGCTATATCAATAATACTCCTCTTGTTGCTATTGTTGATACTGGTGCTACCCATAGTTTTATTGCTGCTGCATGTGTTGAGAACTTAAGCCTTGTGTTATCTGATATGTTGAGGGAGATGGTTATCGATACTCCAGCTAAGGGTTCGGTGACTACCTCCGTTGTTTGTGCTAAATGCCCTGTATCTATGTATGGTAGAGAATTTTTAGTTGATCCGATCATTTGCTTGCCGAGTGGGATGGATGTCATTCTGGGTATGGACTGGTTAGTTGATAACCATGTTCATATCAATTGTCGTGAAAGGTCCGTGAGTTTTGCTTCGCATGAAGAGAAGTCTGGTTTGCTATCTGCGGGTCAGCTACACAGGATGATGAGAGAAGAGGTTCAGCTGTTTTCTCTATTAGCATCGTTGTCTGTTGAGAGCCAAGCGAAGATTGATGAATTGCCAGTAGTGCGTGAGTTTTCTGAGGTGTTCCCTGATGAGATTCCCGATGTACCACCAGAGAGAGAGGTGGAGTTTACTATTGATCTGGTTCTTGGCACTAAGCCTGTGTCTATGGCACCATATAGAATGTCTGCACCTGAGTTGGCAGAATTGAAAAAGCAACTTGAAGATTTGTTAGAAAAGAAGTTTGTGAGACCGAGTGTGTCACCTTGGGGAGCCCCAGTGTTGCTAGTGAAAAAGAAAGATGGTAGTATGAGGTTGTGTGTAGACTATTGGCAGTTAAATAAAGTTACAATCAAGAATAAGTACCCGTTGCCGAGGATTGATGACTTGATGGACCAATTAGTGGGTGCTAAAGTATTTAGCAAGATTGACTTAAGGTCTGGTTATCACCAGATCAAGGTCAAGGATGAAGATGTTCCGAAGACGGCATTCAGGACAAGATATGGGCACTCACGAGTATTCCGTTATGCCTTTCGGTGTGACTAATGCGCGGGAGTATTCATGGGATACATGAACCAAATTTTCCGTGAGTACTTGGACAAGTTTGTGGTGGTTTTCATTGATGACATTACGATTTACTCTAAGTCGGAAGAGAGCATCATGCGAACATCCGAGGTTGGTGTTAGAAATTCTAAGGAGTCGAAAGTTATATGCCAAGCTGTCCAAGTGTGAGTTTTGGTTAAAAAGGGTCAGTTTTCTCGGTCATGTGATTTCTAGTGAAGGGATTGCAATGGATCCTTCCAAAGTTGATGCGATCTTTGCGTGGGAGTCTCCAAAGTCGATTCTTGAAATAAGGAGTTTTCTAGGATTAGTGGCTATTATAGAAGATTCATTGAGGGTTTTTGAAGTTGGCTCTGCCATTGACCCAATTAACTTGCAAGGGCAAAGCTTTTGTTTGGGATGACCGATGTGAAGAAAGTTTCAATGAGTGAAAAGAAGATTGACTACATCTCCGGTGTTGACCTTACCTAGTCCTACGAGCCGTTTGTAGTATCTTGTGGCGCTTCCAAGATGGGTTTGGGTGGCGTGCTTATGCGAGAATGGGAAGGTGGTCGCTTATGCGTCGAGGCAATTAAGGACTCATGAGAAGAATTACCTACTCATGATCTAGAACTACATTTCTTTGTGGTATTTACATTGAAAATGCTGGAGGCACTACTTGTATGGATCGAGATTTGAGGTGTTTAGTGACCACAAGAGTCTACTGTATCTGTTCGATCGAGAAAGAATTGAATATGCAAAGGCAATACGGTGGTTGGAACTATTGAAAGATTATGATTTTGAATTGAGTTATCACCCGTAAAGCTAATGTGGTTGCAGATGCTTTGGTAGGAAGACTTTGCATATGTCGGCATTGATGGCTAGAGAGCTTGAATTGATTGAGCAATTCGGGGACATGAGTTTAGTTTGTGAAGTCACACCGGAGTGTCCGGTTGGGCATGTTGAAAATTGGCAATGATTTTATGACTAGTATCGGTGAAGCGCGAAGTTAGGCGTGAAATTGGTTGATTTGATGAGTGGGAATGAGGACTTTGCGATAGATCTTGCGAGAATGTGTTGAGATATCGAGGAGAATTTGTGTTCCCGAAGATGAAGAAATGAGGAAGCGATCCTCGAGGAGGGCCACAAGAGTAAGCTGAGTATCCATCCGGGAGCAACAAAAATGTATCAAGATCTGAAAAAGATTTTCTGGTGGCCTGGATTGAAGCGAGATGTGGCGCGATTCGTGTACTCGTGTTTGGCCTGTCAGAAATCGAAGGTCGAGCACCAGAAGCCTGCGGGAATGATGCAACCGTTGAATGTCCCATAGTGGAAGTGGGATAGTATCTCTATGGATTTTGTGACTGGGTTACCCAATACGGTGAGAGGGCATGATTCGGTTTGGGTAGTTGTGGATAGATTAACGAAGTCGGCTCATTTTATTCCTATCGGTATTAAGTATCTGGTGTCGAGATTGGCTGAAATCTACATTCAGGTGATTGTGAAGCTGCATGGTATTCCTTTGTGCATTGTGTCGGATAGAGACCCAAGGTTTACTTCGGAGTTTTGGAGTAGTTTGCAGAAGGAGTTGGGTTCGAAATTGAGGTTGAGTTCAGCTTATCATCCTCAAACTGACGGGCAGATAGAGAGGACAATTCAATCATTGGAAGATCTGTTGAGGTCGTGTGTTCTAGAGCAGGGAGGTGCGTGGGATACTCATCTTCCCTTGATCGAGTTTACATACAACAATAGTTATCACTCCAATGATCGGGATGGCACCGTTTGAGGCATTGTATGGTCGGAGGTGTAGGACTCGGTATGTTGGTGCGAGGCCCGGGAAAGTTTAGTGCTTGGACTGAGTGGTTAGAGAAACCACCGAGAAAGTGAAGATGATCCGAGAGAAAATGAAAGCGTCTCGAGTAGAGCGAAGAGCTATCATGATAAGAGAAGGAAGGATTTAGAGTTTGAGGCGGGTGACCACGTGTTCTTGAGGTCACACCTATGGTAGTGTCGGGCGTCGCATTTGAATCAAAGAAGTTGACTCCTCGCTTCATTGGACCGTGTCGTTACGGAGAGAGTTGGAAGTGTTGCATATCGGGTGGCCTTGCCACCTAATCTTTCGAACTTGCACGGCGTGTTTCACGTGTCGCGGCCTTCCGTATATATTGCGCACCGTCCCATGTGATTCATGGATGATGTAGAGGTGCGGGATAATCTCACCGTGGAGACCGTGCTATCACGAATTGAGGATCGGAAGTGAAGACCCTTCGAGGTAAAAAGATTAATTTGGTGAAGGTTGTTTGGATCGAGACAACCGGAAAACCTGACTTGGGAGTGGGAGGATAGGATGCGAGTCGTATCCGAGGAGTTATTTGAACGGTATGTTTTAGAGGACGAAATATCTTAAGTGGGGAGAGTTGTAACACCCGGAAATAATTTAATTAAATTATTTAATTGAATTATTGATTTTATTGGAAACGTGATTAAATTAATTAAAATGATGGGCGTGGTTCGGGAAGTGGAGCGAGTATTGGGGTGATGTTGGCAACTCGGGGTGGTGAAGAATGGCCCAGGAGCCCAAGCCCAATAGCTAGGCGCTCTGAGACTCCTGAAGCTAAGGGGGTTAGGGTTGGCACCTCACTCCTTGCATCAGAGAAAGAAAACAAAACCTGAGAGAGTGAGAAGAAAGAGAGCTCAGCGCTAAGAAGAAGAGGAAGGACTCAAGTTCGTTAGGTAAGAGCTCTCAATCGTTCATTACCATTCTCTCTCCTTTTTCCTAATGATGTGGCCGTAATCTCTAATTTCCGTGGTGTTGATGTTTTCATTGATCATAGAGGAGAAGATCGTTCGATTGAGTTGCTGTAGTTTTGTGTACGTGTTCACATTCATATTCCGGAGCGTTCATATTAAAGGTAAGGGGAGTATTTCAGTTTAACATAATTGAACATGTGATAGATTTTTGTGTGTGATAGATTTTAGTTTAACATATTGAACGTTTGAGATGATTGAGTGTGTGATGGTATCAATTGGTGATTTTGATTGTTTTTGAGGTGATTGAGTATGTGATGATGAATCTTGATGATGTTGATGAATTTTGATGATGTTTGTAATGCATGATTGCTTTGTTAAAGCATAAGGTTGCTGCTGTGTGTGTCTTAGAAAATCGATTACTTACTTTCAAAATATAGAGTCAAGAATCGATTGCTTGCTTTCAATTTATAGAGTCAAGAATCGATTGCTTGCTTTCAAAACATAGAGTCAAGAATCGATTGCTTGCTTTCAATTTATAGAGTCAAGAATCGATTGCTTGCTTTCAAAACATAAAGTCAAGAATCGATTCTTTGCTTTCAAAATATAGAGTCCATAATCGATTACTTGCTTTCAAAATATAGAGTCCATAATCGATTACTTGCTTCCAAAATGTAGAGTCCATAATCGATTACTTACTTCTAAAATAGAGAGTCAATAATCGATTGCTTGCTTTCAAAATATAGAGACCATAATCGATTATCTCTTTAAAATAAAAGCCATGAATCGAATGTCATCCAGTCGAAATTGAGCATGAAAATAGTTCTTCAATTAAAATTCTGGTTGCTGTCTTATGACATAAAATGTTGCTGTTTTATGAAAATTGTGATACTATGTTTATATAAGTGATTTACTGTGGAATGTTATACTACTAGTGTTCTAATTGACTATGGCTAAATTGTGGTTTACCACTAAGGTCGAAATTTCTTTCAATTGTGTATTTACAAGGGCATCAGCGAGAGTCTTGCAAAGGTGGCCAATGCACTGTTGCAAGTAGTATCAGTTACCTGAGTAATCCCATAGTCAATCAGTGCACTATTTTATAACACCCTAAGCTAAAAGACAACTAAAATATATATATATGCTCAATGATGATGTGGTAGTATGAATTGTGTGAAATGTGACGAGTTCACTCTATGAGTGATTATGATGTTGTGATATGACTTGTGATGTTTTGTGACGAATATACTCTAAGAGTATGACTATAATGATGAGGTACACGAGTTATGATGAATTGTGAAGAATGTACTCTATGAGTATAGTTTTAATAATGTTGTGGTGTGATTGTGATGAATTATGAAGAATACACTCTATGAGTGTTTTATGATGATGATGGTGAGTATTCCAGTGAGTATTTTGATGAAATGCACATGTGTATATAGAATCTCATGGCATGTGCATAAATGTGAAGAATAGGCTTGACCTCTTTGCGAAGAATAGGCTTGGCCTCCGATGAAGAATAGGCTTGGCCTCTTAATTGTGATGAATATGGTACCATCATGCATTATGCCCTCGGTGGGGTTGCACTTGCATACATAATTATAAGCGTGAATTGTCTGTTTGTGATTGGAGCTGTTGTTGTGTGACCATGAATTGGTGATGTTGATGATGTTATGTGATTGCCTGCTCTCATTTCTCTATTACGTATCGATTATGTTTTATTGAAATTCTCACCCTTTCTCGCTTGGAATGTTGCTCTATTGTGGCAACGCTGCAGTGTCGCGAGTGAAGGTCTAGTTTGCCTTCTTGTTAGCCGTCGGGAAGTCTGTTTGTGTCGCTTTCTACGTCTGTGTAGCACCTAGGGGCGTATTTTTGGGATTTGATGTTATATTACTTAAGCGTAGGAGGTTTATTTGAGGATCATGAGGCGTGTTTGAGTGGACTAGTGAGTCAATATTTATTTCATTGTGATGAAATGATTTGAAGTTTTAGCTTTATGATGTATGCGTTGTTGCACGAACTTAATGGTGCATCTGACGAGTTTATTTTGATGAAGGCGTAACATTTCTTTCTACTACTTAACTAATATTTTGAAAGCGGTGAAATACTCGATAATGGCGTTGGAAATTAAGGGGTAGGAAGGGTGTTACAATTTGAGTTGTTGCCACGTGAGTGGGCAAATAGCCTTTCTTGCTATGGTGGTTGTCTAAGAGGACTAGGCAACGTAAAGGCGGCGATGCGGTTTGCACAAAAGAGTTGTTTGTTACGAGTGAATGCATTTGTTCATTGATTCTCATGAATTCATATGCATCAGCGACGGTTATAGACTTCGGTCTCGATACAAAAGACTTCGGTCTGAGTATCACTAGCGACGGATATGCACGAGTGGCTTAAAGAGATGGATCCTCATGCATTATACCACAGGAGTTTGGGTTGCATTGCATTGCATGCATAACTCATGTGAATTATGTTGAGATCTTTGTTTATCGATCGAGTTAGCTATATGTGTTGTGTTATACTTGAGTTGCTGTCTGCATCGATATGTGAACTGAGGTGCTTAATGCATTCTATGTATTTACATTAGTCATGAACCTTTATTACAAATGTTTAGAGACTCACCCTACTGCTTTCCATGTTGCTCTATTGTGGCAACTTGCGGTACCAGTAGTAGAGTCGACTTTGCTTTTGGTTGTTGGAGTCGGTCTGCTCTGGTAGTTGTAACACTGGGGCGAGTCGAGTAGAGTAGAGTAGTGATTGTTTTGGACTATTCAGTTGTAATACATATGTTCGACTAATATATATGAGTGTCCGCTGTGATGTAAACAATTGAAAACATGTTTTGATGGGCGTAGTCCCTTTGGCCGATTTGCCTATGTTTGCATGTGTGCTGTTGTTTTAATTCATAGATATATGCTAAGGTGTTTGAGTGACAATGTAGCATCTTTCCATGAGAATTTTATTAAACTCTGATTTAAATTAGTTAATTAATAGAGATAGGAGGGGTGTTACAGGTAGCTCAGCTAATGTCATGTACTGGTCGTGCTTCGAGGGTTTAAAATTACCGGTGGAGTCACTAAAGAGCTATCCTGGAACTTTGGTTGGATTTTACGGAGAGAGCGTTTGAAGTCGCGGATACATGGACCTCAGGACAACTTTTGGAGAAGAAGAATCGGCAAAGACTGTAATTCTGAGGTATATGATTGTTGATGCAGAGTCATCATACAACATAATAGTGGGAAGACCGACACTTAATGCTTTGATGGCGGTAGTTTCTTATCCCCATCTGTGTTTGAAATATCCTCTTCCTAGTGGTAAAGTAGGTGTGGTAAAAGCCGACCAAGTTATTGCAAGGAAGTGTTATGCATAAAGTGCAAGGGTGAAGGCGGTTCAAAGGAAGGCCGGGCAAGGAGTCCGTTTCAATCAATTTTTTAGACCTGGACCCTCGGTTATATGACCCGGCAAAGAAGGAGCAAAGGCTGAAACCGGTAGATACCTTGAAAGAGATGGTGATAGGCCCGGCCCAACATCAGAAAACAAGGATTGGTACCAGCCTTACTGCTGAACTTGAAAAGCAGTTGATTAAATTCCTCTCCAGCCACACTCACGTATTCGCATGGTCCCCTCAGGACATGCCAGGTATTGATCCTAACTTCATTTGTCATCGGTTATCACTGAACCCGTCTATAGTGGCTGTAGCCCAGAGAAAGAAGAAACAGGGCGGCGAGAAATTTGAAGCAATACAGGAGGAAATAAACAAGCTGGTAGCCGCGCAATTTATAAAAGAGGTCAAGTATCCAACATGGTTGGCTAATCCTGTGTTGGTCAAGAAATCCAACGGAAAATGGCGAATGTGTGTAGACTACACATATCTTAACAAAGCATGTCCCAAAGACCCTTATCCTTTGCCGAGTAATGATGGGCTGGTGGATGGAGCTTCTGGCTATAAGCTTCTGAGTTTCATGGATGCATACTCCGGTTACAACCAAATCAAAATGAGCCCAGAAGATGAAGAGAAGACAGCATTCATGATGGCCAGGTACAACTATTGTTACCGCGTAATGCCCGTCGGATTGAAAAATGCAGGTGCTACATATCAGCGTCTAATTAATGGATAGAGTCTTTGAGGCGGAGATTGGGAAATCCATTGAAGTATATGTGGATGATATGGTGGTTAAGTCGGAAACTGAAGAATCTCACCTAGCGAACCTCCAAAAAACTTTTCTCCTGCTAGAAAAGCATGAATTGCGATTAAACCCCGACAAGTGTTCTTTCGGAGTTCAAGCTAGAGAATTCCTAGGTTACGTGTTGACTCACAGAGGAATAGAGGCCAACCCAGCCAAGTGCCGAGCTATTAGAGAAACCCGAAGCCCGTCCAATGCAAAGGAGGTCCAAGTTTTGGCTGGCCGAATAGTGGCACTCTTGAGATTCTTGGGGCAAGCAGCCGACAAAATACGACCTATGTTTCAATTGTTGAGGAAGAATTCCCAGTTCCAATGGTCGGCAGAATACGAGGCTCTAATCGCTAGCATGAGTTTGGCAATAGATATTGGAGTGAAGCACCTCAAAGTTCGCAGTGATTCTCTGCTAGTCACCGGCCAGTCACGAGGCGTTCGATGCAAGGGCGAGCTACTCACGGATATTTGTACAAGGTACAAGAGCTAAAACTCAAATTTGTTTTCTTTGAACTAACACATGTTCCCAGAGAACAAAATAGCAGGGCCGACATATTGGCAAAACTGGCAAGCACTAAAAAACCCGACAATAACCATTCAGTAATACAAGAAATGATAACCCAACCCAGCATCAATCAAATTCAAGTCTTCTCGACCGCGATTGACCACGATTCTTTGGATGACCAAGATTCTTGCTTACTGCGGGGTGAAGAAGCCCGAATGTGTCGGATGATGAAAAAGAAAGGCGATGAAAGCGGCGCCAACTACACGATGGTCGAGTCGTTTGTACAAAAAGAGGTTTCTCTATGCTGCTCCTTAAATGTGTCACAAGCGGAAAGCACAATAGATACTCAAGGAGGTGCACGAAGGAGTGTGTAGCAGCCATATTGGAGGCCAAGCACTAGCTTCAAAAATTGGCCGACAATGAAGAAGGGCGCGGTTGATTATGTCCGTCGATGTCACAAATGTCAGATGCATGCAAACATTCCAAAAGCCCCTCCAACCAATCTGCAATCTGTCTCCTCGGCTTGGCCGTTCGCTGTTTGGGGCGTTGACATCCTCGGTCCATTCCCACCAGCACCGGGTCAAGTAAAATTCCTGTTGGTAGCTGTAGACTATTTCACAAAATGGATAGAGGCAGAGCCGGTGGCTACTCTATCAGCAGAAAGGGTAAAGAAGTTCTATTGGAAGAGGATCATATGCCGGTTTGGAATCTCAGCAACCATCGTAAGCGACAATGGAACACAATTCGCTTCCGAGTCAGTAGCTGAGCTTTGCAACACTTGGAATATTTACCAAGCATTTACCTCGATGGAACATCCTCAAACCAACGGGCAGGCCGAGGCTGCTAACAAGGTGGTACTGGCTGGGCTGAAAAAGAGATTTTAGGACTCCAAGGGAAACTGGGCCGAGGAGTTGCCCTTAGTGTTATGGTCCTACAATACCACACCGCAGTCTTCTACAGGGGAAACTCCTTTCCGGCTGACATATGGTAGTGATGCGCTTATTCCAGTGGAAATATTGGAACCTAGCCCAAGGAGAATATTGACTACTACAGTACCTGATCCAACAGCACTCCGCGTCAACCTGGATTTGCTCGAGGAAACCCGAGAAATGGCTAAGGTTAAGGAGGAGGAGGCCAAACAGAGAGCAGCTAAAAGGTACAACTCCAAAGTGAAAGGGAGGACATTCAGAGCAGGTGATTTGGTCTTGCGTCGAACCACAAGAGTGGGGGCTATCGGCAAGTTGTCTCCTAACTGGAAAGGTCCATTCAGAATCAGAGCTGTGCTCGGCCAAGGAGCGTTCAAACTGGAAAAGCTCAACGGGGGAAATGTCCCGAGATCCTGGAACGCCACTAACCTTCGGTTCTATTATAGCTGAAGATGACAAAACCCTCGGCTTTCCCAACAGGGCCGAGGAAGAAAACCGATTCTCTATTTCTTCTTCTTGTATTATCAATAAGTGTATTTTTGTAGGGAGCCTTATAGCTTCCCAAATGTACCGCCATTTATTGAATAAAGAGAATCGAAGATTACAAATATGTTTGAAATGCCAAATCTATTTGCAATAATAAATTTATACAAGCAACACGTGAATGTGTCAGAAAAACAAAGTCCCGAAACGGCAGGGACCGAGTAGTTGGCTCGACGTTGTCCCTGGGCAACGAAGACAAAAGGACCTACCAAGCTTGGTCCGAACTGACGAGTTCGTGTACCCCTTGGAGGCACTTCGCATGACTATGAAGCGGTTCACTGAAAAGTCAGCCGCAGAGACATGGGAAGAAACCCTCTTTGCATAGCAACACACCGACCATGACTCGCTGAAAAGCAAGTCGAGGTATCGCGTTTGCTCAAGAAATCAACGAGTTTCTGACAAAGAGGACCAAAAACAAGACCGCGGTTGATGCGAAAGCATCCCGCGGCATAAATCAGACGATCTTTCACGTAACCTCCCCCTTACATAGTACAGGGGGGAAGCATAAACCCAGCGGTGCAAGTCGTGTGGAAGAAAAATAGAGCCAAAGAAAGCAATTAAGACGAGTCATATAGTGAGAACACAAGGCGCGGCGTACATCGCATGCCGATGCATTTCAAAGCATAGACGAGCAGTGCACAAATTGTTCAAAATATCCAAATGACAAACTTGAATTATAAAAATAAGGAGTAAAAGCGATCGAAATAAGGTAAAAATGTACCAAATACATAAAACTAATCCAAATATTCAAATTACAAGTGCGAGTCATCAAAGTCTAAACAAAAGCAAGTTAAGCAAGGGGACCCCGAATGAGTCTTCTCAAAATCGTCGGCCACTTCTCCATCACCACCAACGGTCGCAGTCCCATCCGGGAGATAAACTATTCAAGCCTTATCCAAACCTTCTAAGGTCTAGGAGGCGGTAGTGTTGGTTCCTCGACTCCGACAGCAGTGGCGGGGCCTGCTTATCGAGGAATAGGAGCCACAATTTGGCCATCAACCACAACATTGTCGGGATCAAATAACTGGGGATCCAGAGCAGGGAAATGCACTTGTGCTTGGGCGAGAGCCAAATAAAACCCGCAGTCAAATTTTGCCACCACTTGAGAAGCATAGTCAGCCGCCTCCCCCTTGGCTTTCTTAAGGTCGTTATACGCCGCAATGATTTTTTCCTTGTGATCAGACAATTCTTGTTCCTTGGCCGCCGAATCATTCTTCAATTGCTCGTTGGCCTCAGACAGGCTCTTGATCTTTAAATCCATCATCTTTTTGTTATTCTCATATTTCTTCAAGTCCTCCTCCAGAGACTTCTTCTCCTGCTGACAAGTGCTCAGATCCTTTTCCACAGACTTCAGTCGATCTTCCTGGCTACTCCCTTCAGCCATCAGCTCACCGTAAGCACTCTCGAAATGATGAGCGAGCATAGAAGTCCAGAGACTATAAGATTTAATTGCTACTAAACTCTGCCGCGGCCCCATCTTCTGCACGCGCTCCACATTACCGGGAAGGAAAGCCTGATTAAGGGCCTTTGTTAATGGATACCGCACATCCCAGGCAGTCTTCATGGGACCACTTGCCGTCCCATCCTTTACCCTTTTTACCTCCAAAATATTTCGCCAAGAAGCATCTTCAATATCCGCAGCATCAGCCGTAGTGTTGGATTCAAACGACTTAGACTTACCCCTTGCTGAAGCTGGGGAAACCGGGGGGTCAGATACGGATTTTGGTCTTTTGATAGGAGGTAGCTGAGCAGACCGGTGGGAACTCGATTTCCTTTTCTCTCTCTCAGCAGCAGCATCTTTGGTAGGAGTCTTCGTAGTATCAACACTGGCGACATACCCTTGTTTTCGTTTTTGTTCTTCACGAATCCGGCGTCTGTCTTCCACGCTCAGCGTCGACATACCAAAGAGTCCTGCAGAAAAACACCAAATACAAGGTTAAAACATAAAACCTCGTTATGAAGGAGAATACACAAAGTCAAAGTATTTACTTAGGTATGTTATAAGTCCGGCCGAGTCGTCCACTTTCTGGATGATTTGGGACGCCCAAGGGTGGTTACCCGATTGAACGTATGACCAAATCCGGTCCACATCCTCCTGATCTGCCGGGGATAAACTACACCTATCAACTGTAAATTTGTTGTTTGGATTCTAGGTCCAATAAAGGGGGAAGTACTCGACATTGTTCTCGTCGACTAACAAGAAGGGATCACGAGGTCCGGCTTCCAGCCGAAAGAAGCTATCCTTGAAAGACTTATAGCTACTCTTGTACACCTTCATGAAGGGCCTACAAGTGTGGTTTCCTAAAGATACCCAACGAGGAGGATCCTTAACCGAGGAACGCACAAAATGAAGAAACTTCTCGGCAGTAACCGACACATTAAGACATTCACACATGATCTCCAAGGCCCGAACGTAAGCTGACCATTTGGATGAAGTTGAGTTGGAGCCACATTTAGCAACCGAAGTACCGCTCGATAATAGTCAGAGAAGGGAACTCTAACGCCTAAATGCTCAAATAAAGTAGTATACATGTAAGTATAGGGTCTATCCTCGGTATCAGGGCAATCACATACTGCTTCATCCGGTTCAACTGGCTTCGCCACAGCAGCACCTTCATCAGCCGAATGACAAATGAGCGATTGAATTCGTTCCAATGACTCATCGGTTACCAGTACAGAATGCGAATCCAATACCTGTAAATCAATGTTGTCTGAATAATTGTTATGATCTTCAACATCTTCCCCATCAATAGAAGTGTGGTGCGAGATTCCCCCTGTGGAACGAGAGGGTTCATCATCAAAGGCAAACACAGTGTTCATATCCTGCACGCTTTGCCTAACGCAATCTAAACGACAGTGTGAGCATTGCCCACCAAAGCAGGAAGAATTGCTACACCTAATTTGGGAAGTAACCTCTCCCTCACTCTCGCTACTAATACTTATTCTAGAAACCATGAATAACTTTCGCAGGAACAGTTATGCAGTCCACCAAAAGATAAAGGGGAAAGCAATAGACACTATCAGGAATAAAGAAGATAGGCGTACCTGAAGATTGTGGAGTCACTCAAGGCACAGAGGGTGCAAGAGTTGGTGTCTCCTTACAAACAGCAAAACGTCGTTTGGTTAAACAAGGGGAAAAGAGAGCGAAAGTGGGGAAGTGAGATAGGCATCCGAATTTTCAAATACATCAATTTAGTTAACCATTCAGGTCTCAACGATCAACGGCAGAGATGCGAAGCCTTTTTGTTCCTGGGTGTATTAGCAATTACGAGGATCGCCAGCAAAGAATTGGACTGCGCGCCCGACCCATCTCGTCGGCCCCAAACACGCTTGGAGCGCAATTCTCGCCGGCCGAAATCTTCGCAAAAACGGTCGGACCTCGCGATATATATCGCCATTCGCATATGGTGTCGAGTCGTTCTCTAACCTTGTGTTATCTGCCTCGGCGACCTCTCACTAGATCGTCGGAGTGTCTTTGCAGGTACCACCCGAGGTGTTCTACGCGTGAAGCCAGGACCGGTCCTCTCACATAATCAACGACCGGCCCATTTGACGAATCAATCAACACTTCAACTCTTCATTGGTCAAGGTACGATCAATTGGCGACCACGATGGGAGGCCCGTGCGCTATCCTACCTCTCTCATGGCTCCACGCGACCGCCCCCGACGCGGGCCACTTCTCGACTCAATCCTCCGGCGAAATCGGCAGCAGACCGGGGGCGTGGTCGCCACACGATCCACGTGTCTCCGAGGACTTCCACGCACAAGAGCCTTGGTGCACAACGGTCGTGGACCTATCCTCCAACGAGTTCAACCGGCCGTTCTCGAGACTTGCCGCCGAGCCGGTTGAAGCGGGCATTCGAGAACCTCTGCCGGATCATGTCACTCAAGCCGTTTTGCGAGATCTGCAAAACAAAAATCAAGTCCTCGCAGATCGAGATGCGCTCGTCTCAAGACGAGAGAGGTTCGATTCGGGCGCCCGCGGGCGGAAGGCGGAGAACCTTCTGCTCGTCGCCGACCGGCGCGAAGACACCGCTCCCCTCCTCAAAGGAGCATTTCTCGCCGAGAAATCACTACTCATCGCTCTCCGGCAAGAAGAAGCAGGGCGCATAGGTCGCCCCCGAGCAGGAACGCGCGTAGACGCCGTTCTATGTCCGATGACTATGAAGATTCTAGCTACCGAATCGACACCGTCGCTCACCTACAGTACTCCTCGAATGAGTCGTCCGGGTCACGTCGGTCGAGAAGCAGATCTTGGGATTCTCGTGAAGAGCTGGAAGATTACAGAAATGGAAGAATTAGGGACGTTTCGCATCGGCCAAGGAGAGGCCAAAGCGAACGACCCAGAAGGCCTCCTCAGCTTCCACCAACTGGCCCATCCGGAGGGTTCTATGGAATGCCGGGCAACGAGGCGTGCTCTCGCAATGCAACCACTTTGGGTCGAGCGGCATTCGAGAATGAACACGGCCGTTCTCGGGAGATCGGCGTTACAAAATTCCGAGATCTCTCGCAAGCCGCCCAATCTCAACAAGTTCGACGGTAGGAGATCCGGACAAGCATCTCCGTTACTTCAATAATTACTGCTTTGCTATAGGGAATTGGGACCGACCATGAAATGCGAGCTTTTCCCCGATCCACGGGCGGTAGAGCATTGGAATGGTGGGAGTCTCTGCGACCCAATTCCATCTCCTCATGGGACGACCTGATCAGAATATTCTTGTCCCACTACACTGCAAACCGCTGCCAATATCGGTATGAAGAATACTTGGACTCTGTTGTTCAAGGAGATAATGAGACGCTGAGGCAGTATATCGACCGGTTTAACACCGAGGCCGAGTCCGTTCGTGACTTGTCAGACAAGGACAAGCTAAAATATCTGAAGCGTGGTATTCGACCGGACCACCGGTTCGTAGAAGAATTCACTCTTAACCATTACCAAGATCTCAGCTACTTCTTAACGAGGGCTAACGTCCACATGGCGTACGAAGAAACCTTGGCAGCAAGGAAGGCCGTCCGCGCACGACCTAAAGAAGAAAGTAGTAAGCCGGCCAAAGGGCATGAAGGTCGCCGCGACAATCGGCCTGACTTTCGAGATAAAAAGTTTGATCATCGCACTCGACTCAACACCTCTATTGCGCAGATCTACAGCGAGTGTCAGAATAATGAGTTTGTGGGAGTTAAGCGGCCTGAACCACTCGTGCTCAAGAAGGGGGCACGACCGACTAAAAGATACTGCCGCTACCACAAGAGTAAGGGGCACGATACTAACGACTGTATGGCCCTCAAAGATGATATTGAAGAGCTTATTCAGAAAGGCAAGTTGGGAAAGTATGTGAGGTCGGAGGAAGGCGGCCGACCTCGAGAGAAGCGAGAAAGAAGGCGATCCGGGAGCGGAGGAAGGGGCCTCGGCCATAGAAACACCAAGACAAGGATCGACCGAAGATCGTGACACTCGGCGATCCAAAGGCCGTAATGTTGCGATGGTTATTCATGGTGGAAACCCCGGATCGCGGGGAATCTAACAAAGCCACCAAGAGAAAGTGGGGCGAGTTGTTAATGGTCGCATCCACTTCAAAGACCACCACCGGTCTCGGCGGACCCCCATCTCGTTCGGTGACGACGACTATCGACGGCAAGCCTAATAGTTATGTTCCATTGGTAATCGAGTTGTCATGGCAAACACAGTGCGAGAGAATCTGGTCGATCAAGGTAGCTCGGCCGATATCATGTTTGAAGACTTGATCGACAAAATAAAGGTTGATCGGAGCGAGATAATTCCCCATGCCGAGCCTACCCCTCTAACAGGTTTCAATGGGGCGACCACCTACCCGTTGGGAACGATCGAGCTGCTAGTCACGTTTGGTGGCGACAGCGAGGATAGTACCATGCGGGGCTGGTCGGGACGACATTCCTCGTACTCCCCCTCAAATCCTGCTATCAATGTATTATTGGTAGGCCGACTTTGGGTAAGCTAGAGGCCGTTACATCGACGGTGCATCTGAAAATGAAATTCTATAGCAAAGATGACCAAGTGGTTACCACGCGGCCGACCTTGAATCGGCAGAAGAAGAAGCCACGCTCTATACCAAGAAATATGTGACGAGGTAGATCGTGGCGAATGTTCGAACACTAGTGAAGGCCATCAAGTCAATGTCGATTTGGGCGCTCGGTATGATCCGGGCACAACGACCCGAAGACAACGATGATGATTTGGCTCGACAACTGAAAAACAGGCTGAAAAGACCAGAGCCTCATGGAGAGTTGGTAGATGTTCAATTGGGTGACGACCCATCCAAAGCGGTAAAGCTCGGTAGCGACCTACCGTGAGCAAGTGAAGCAAGATCTTGTCGCGGTGCTTGAGAGACTATCTTGACTGTCCCGCATGGCGGAGCATCGAACATGCCCGGCATTCCTATCGAAGTAGCTCGCCATCAACTTTCGATCGATGAAGGGGTCGTTTGGGTCGCTCAAAGAAGACGTGCTCGAAATGAGGAAAAATCTCAAGCCGCGCAAAGGTCGTTGAGGACCTCATAAAGGCCAATTTCATAGAAGAGATCAAATACACGACACGGTTGTCAATGTCGTCTTTGGTTAAGAAGAAGAATGGAAAATGGAGGATGTGTGTAGACTATACCGATCTAAATAAGGCATGCCCGAAGGATGCCTTCCCCGTGTCCAACATCGACAAGCTGGTCGATGGGGCCTCGGGCTACAAACTCTTGTCTTTTACGACGCTTACTCGGATACAATCGGATCACGATGTATCCACCCGATCGGCACAAGACGGCCTTCATGACCGATCGGGGAAATTTTCAAGACAAGGTGATGCCTTTCGGCCTCGAAGCGCTGGAGCGACCTACAAATGAATGATGAACAAAATTTTTAAGAGGCAGATCGGTCGAATCTCAGAGGTGTATTTGGATGACATGATCATCAAAAGCGTGACCGACCCAGATCATGTGAGCGATCTCAGAGAAATATTTGAAGAAGCTAGGAAGAACTCACTTAGACTGAATCACGAGAAGTGTACTTTTGGGGTGGTAGGCGATTTTGGGCTTCACCTAATCGAAAGAGGATAAAGCAAACCACGAGAAGTGCGGGCGGTGTCGCGATATGAGGCCGCCCACTTCTAAAAAGAAATACAACGACTTAATGGCATGGTGGCCGCTCTCTCCAGGTTCATCCCTAAAGCGGCCTGCAAGTCGCTTCCACTATTTAGACTGTTGAAGAAAGAGGTGGATTTTGAGTGGACAGACCAATGCCAGCGAGCGTTGGATGAGTTGAAGCAAGCATTGATCAACCCGCCGATTATGACTAAGCCGCTGCCGGGCGAGACTCTGTATTTATACTTGGCCATAACAGAAGAGGTGCTAAGTGCAGTATTAGTCAGAGAAAACGATCAAAATGAGAATCCGATCTATTTCATAAGTAAAGTACTCGAGGCCCGAGTGAGATACGAGAAGATAGAAAGTTTGCCCTTGCACTCCTAATAGCTGCAAGAAGATTGAGACCCTACTTTGTGGCCCATCAGGTCGTGGTGAGGACCGACCAGCCTATCAGGCAAGTCCTACATCGGCCAGACCTGGCGGGACGAATGATAAAGTGGGCGGTGGAACTCAGTGAGTTTGGCATTAAATTTGAATCGGATCGGCGCAAAAAAAGCGCGGTGTTGGCGACTTCATTCTTGAAATGACTCCAATCCCGAAGACCAAGTGAAACGACACGGATCTTGCGTGAGCGGGTCGTCCAATAGCAAGGGGAGTGGGGCCGGCCTAATACTAGAGAATTCAGAAGGCCTTGCTGTGGAAGTCTCTTTAACCTTTGCATTCCACACTTCAAACAACCAGGCCGAGTGCGAGGCATGCATAGTCGCCTTCACTGCCAGAGATTTCAATGTCGACCGGGTTGAACTCGGATCGATTCCCCTACTCGTAGTCTCGCAGATCAAAGAATTATATGATGCTAAAGACGACGTGTTGAAAAGTTATCTAGCAAGAGTGAGAGAAGCTGCTCAGCGATTCGGCCGAAATGAAGTGGTACATGTGCCTCGGACCGAAAATGTTCGAGCGGATATATTATCAAAGCTTGCAAGTACCAAGACTCAGGAAATCACAGAGTTTGATTCGAGAGGCGTTAAATAGGCCGAGTGTGTCGACCAAGCCAACCCGATCCATCGGCGCGTTCTGTGTCAATTTCGATTCGATTGGATCGCCTATCCTAAGGTACATCGTTGAAGGTGAAGAACCGAAAGCGACGAAGCGGCGAAATTGGTCGGGCTCGGGCGACCAAATACTCGTGATAGAGGAAGTTATATAGAAGGGGTTCGTCCCCATTATTGAGGTGCCTTACGTCGGTCGGCCCGACCATGTGCTCTGAGATATTCATGAAGGTGTTTGTGGGAGCCACCAGGGGCACGCCCATAGCAAAGAAAGCCCTCGGGCCGGCTATTCTTGGCCGACCATGGATGAGGACGCCAAGAAGCTCGTCCAAAAATGCAAGAAATGCCAAGTACATGCGATGTCCACATTGCACCTTCCTCGAAATTACAAAGTCTTGTCTCACCTTGGCCGTTCGCTTTGTGGGGCATGGATCTTCTAGGCCCGTTTCCACCCGCTCCGGGCGGTTCAAGTTCTTGATCGTGGCGATGGATTACTTTACTAAGTGGATCGGGCCGAGCCGCTTGCAACAATCACATCGGCCAAAGTCGGCAAGTTCTTGGACGGTGTGTGCTAGCCGTTTTGGGATCCCCGGAATTGATAAGCGACAACGGTACCCGGTTTTTGATAAAGGTTTAGAGAAATGTTGGCGACTTAGGGTCAAACAGCGCTTTACCTCGGTCGAGCATCCTCAGACAAACGGCCAAGCTGAAGCGGCCAACAGAGTTATCCTACGTGGACTAAAGCGGCCCGGATGAAGCAAAGGGGAATCGGGTCGAAGAGTCGCGATCGGTTACGTGGGCCTACGGGGCGACCCCATTCATCGGCCGAAGTCGCCGCTTCGATTGGTGTATGGGCGATCTTTGTGATACCCATAGAAATGGGCGAGCTGAATTGGAGGACTTGAAACCCCTACGGTGGTAGACAACGGCCAAAAGCTATCCGAGAAGAATTGGACCTAATTGAAGAACTGCGCACCCAAGCTTCATTAAGAGAGCAATTGATCAAACAGAAGGTCGCAGCCAGGTACAACGCTCGAGTTCAAAAGAGAGAATTCTCGGTCGGCCAACTCGTTCTAAGGCGGGCCGACGTGGGAAATAAGAATGCACGCCAAGGGAAGCTCGCACCAAATTGGGAAGGTCCATACAGGGTCATCAACAAGACTGGAAAAGGGGCTTACGAGCTAGAGACCATGGATGGGGCGACTATCCCCAGAACATGGAATGCAGAAAAACTTAGGAAATATTACGTTTGAATGTAACAAGTGATTTGAATGTAATGACGACCGACCTATTAATGAAAAGCAGGCAGGCGCTCTTTTTCCCACTGGGTTTTTTACAGAGGCCTGACCTTTAGAAATATGATGTGTTCTTTACTTTCTCGCAAGAATGTATGACCGGTCGCTCAAGATTGCCCGTGGCAAAGGAGCGATCGAAGACTTATCAAAGTTGATTAGATCGTCGAAACGATCCACATCGAGTGCCATCGAAATGGCCCAAGGGTTAAAACCCGTAGACCTTAGATCGTCGAAACGATCTAAATCGAGCGACCATCGAAATGGTCCCAATCGAGTGCCATCGAAATGGCCCAAGGGTTAAAACCCGCAGACCTTAGATCGTCGAAACGATCTAAATCGAGCGACCATCGAAATGGTCCCAACCGAGTGCCATCGAAATGGCCTAAGGGTTAAACAATAACCCATCCTATTAGGCCGTCGAAACGACCTATCTCGAGCGACCATCGGTATGGTCCCAATAAATGCCATCAAAAGGGCCTGATTGGAGGTCGCCGAGCGATCCAAGGCCCCGTTGGGATATTTAAACATATCAAAGAATGAATGCTTTCGAAATAAGCGCAAACGATGACCGAACGGTCTTGAAACTCGAAGACTTAGAGAAAAATAAACATACAAGGCGCGTAAAGGAAAGCAACCATAACCGAGCGCTATCGAAGGAGCACGAAACGGCCGCCGAGCGGCCCATAAGTTCGAAATGACTAAGGTGAGTAAATGCAAGAAGTACGCAGACATAGCAATATAAATTTGAACAGGCGTAATTAAAGGCAAGTAAAAATTGTCATTACAAACACGGGACGCCCGGTCGAAACCGAGCGCCCACGAATCGAAAAACTGCACGAAGGCAGAAAAATTGTTGTGCCCGAAGGCAAGTCAAACTATTACAAATGTTACACCGCTCGCAGGCGGGCTTTAAAAGAGAATGGTGGCCGGGCGAACGACATTGCCTTCTGATGTCGACCTCTGCGAGCAACATGATCTTGTTGTTGTCAACATAGTGCGCGGGCTTGATCATGTTGTCATCGAAATTGATCTTCAGATCTGAATTCAATGCCCGCACCTGCCCGAAAGCATTATAGAACTGCTCGACCGCTGCCTCCTGACCGGCCTTGGCCACCATTTGGATCTTCGCCTGCAGCTCGGCGTTCACGGCCTCCAACCTGGCCTTATCTTTCTCGACCGGATTCAAGGTCGGTTTTGGTATTCACACGGCCGCAAGCTCCTTGTTCCTCTTTGCAAGCTTGGCACGGTCGTCCTCCCCCCGTTTGAGGGCCTCCTTCTTCGACTGGACGAGCTTGTCATATTTCAGCTGCGCCTCAGCTAAAGCCTTGTCCTTTCCTGCAAGATTCAGGTCGACGGGTTGTTAGTCGGTCGAACAAAGGTAAGATGAAGGGTACAAGACTAAGAAAATAAAATTACCATCAGATTCGGCCACCACTCCGCCATGACTTTCTCGACCCCATGCGAGAGAAAGCGCAGAGCGCCATGGGTTTCCTTGATCTTCGTTCCCGGATCGGCCGTACCCAAGCTTTCGGCGAGATGATAGGAATCTCCTCCGTTGCGGCCGAGACCCGACAATCACGCTTGGCCCGCTTGGGTGAGCGATCGGCAGCTGGGGAGGCGGCCAGAGGCTGCCGGCGACCGCTTCTTCCCTTGGCTCTTAGGAGTGCAGGGGACCTTTGAGGAAGGTTCGAGGATTGTCCCCGACCGAGAAGCGTCAAACCTCTTAGCCCTCCTTCGAGCTTCGGGCGGAGCGGCGAGTCCCGATTTTGCCGGCCATTCTTTCTGCGAAATAACGAGCTATGAGTTAGAATAAAAGATTGACAAGGCTGAGCAAAAATATAAAGACAAGGTTTAAAGGCAAACCAATCTCGGCCTCCAAGGCTTGGCCTTCAGTACAAGACAAAGGGTTCGGCAAGGTATGTCGCCTTAGGATCTGGACGCATCATGCCCGCCGACGCGCTTGATCATGTCCAGAGTTTGCAGGTCGGCCTCCCCCAAATCTTTGGTTGAGTAAATGTAATCGCCCGGCCGCCTGCAGAAATGAGCCTCATTCCACATGATTGGGAAATAAGGGGGACCTAGCATCCCGTCGGTGAACCTCGAAAGCGGCCTTGCCGCCTCTTGATTGGAACGATCCAAAAATCTTGGCTTTTCGGGCCGCTCCCAACGACTCCTGGAATGCTTTGAAAAATCGGTGGTGGGTCTTCTGCATCTTGAAGGAGACTTGCTCCCTCTTCTCCTTGTTGGCCTTCTCCCTCAGCCAGCTCAGCTCAAAGAGAGCAAAGAAAAGCATCATCGACACCGGCCGACCCAGCTTGGTCAGCAGCACCTCAAAAGTCTTTAAAAACGCCCATGCGTTTGGATGAAGCTGAGAAGGGGCGACCCCAATATGGCGCAGGACGTCGCGTTGGAATTCGGTAAAAGGAGGGGTAATCTTCATCTTCTCAAACACGAGCCGATACATCGTGAACTTGAAGTTGGAAGAATAAGTCGCGATATCTTCGCCCTCCTTCATGCCTCTTACCCTCCAGCCCGGTGAGTCTTCAAGTCGGCTCCGTAGATCGGGCAAAGCATCGTGGCCGACCGTAATAATGCTCCTGTTAGACCGAAGAGTCTCCGACACCCAAGACATGTCAGATATATCTCGAGCTACGTCAGCTTGAACTTCGGCCGACCCTTCGTTCGACCCTCCGACGTTGGCTTCCAGACCAGAAATATTGACTTCGGGCTGAATCACTTCCTCCTCGCGGGCCGCTTCATCTCGGCCGCCTTCGGCCTCTATCATCTCCTCGTCCGCGACTGGGACGGCACTAGACTCTTCATCATCAATGATAATCACATCAGCATCTTCTTCTTCTCCCTCCACTCGAGAAACAACATCCTCTGGCGGTGGAGAGTTGCTCGGCCGCTCAGCAGAATGGACGGACCTGGAACTAGTACTCTTGGAGCTGGCCAATCCTCGACCGGAAGAACGAGAGCTCGAGCCCGTGCTGCTCGAGGAACTGCTTGAAGAGCTAGAACCTTTGTCGCCCGAAGACGACTTAGACTCCGCTTCATGGGCACTGGGCTCGCCCGGCCTCGACATGTATGTGGCGAAAGATTGCGGTGGTTTTCCGGGAATACGGGCGGTAAGTTTCGTCCGTGGCATGCAAACACCTGTGATAAAGGGAACGAGTCAGGTCGGTCGAGCAGAGCACTCGTGAGAGGGGCGATTTGGCCATCCCTCGACCTGACACCCCCTATCACGAGGCGTGGAAAAGCACAAAGTACTTTCAAATAAAAACTCAAGCGTAAAGAAGTAAAGGGAGAGATCGATTCATACCTTAAGCAGATGTGGTGGATCGGTCGCTAGTAGACAGAAACAGCTTTGGATGCAAGTCGGTCGTTGGCAGAGCAATTCTTGGAAGTGTGAGAAATGAACTCAACGCAGAGGGCTATTTATAGTGCGAATTTTCGCGCGAAGGGGACCGGGATACGAAGAGTCACAACGCTTCGTCTTCTCACCAATGGTTGTCTCCAGACAGCCTCGATAACACCAAACGTCACGTCTTAAATGTCAGCAAAGACCAACCGTCACGACAGCACGGCCGATGGTTGACAAGCGGTCGACACCGCCCTACGGTGAAAGCGAACGGCCGCGCCCGTTTCGTCAAGATAACTTCACTCCTGGGGGCATCGATTCAAGCCTCGGCCGCTCTTAGCGACCTAGGCTTGGGGGCAACTGTTCTGGGTGTATTAGCAATTACGAGGATCGCCAGCAGCGAATTGGACTGCGGCCCGGCCCGTCTCGATCGGCCCAAACACGCCGCTTGGAGCGCAATTCGCGCCGAAATCTTCGCAAAGCGGTCGGACCTCGCGGTATATATCGCCATTCGCATATGGTGTCGATGCGTTCTCTAACCTTGTGCTATCTGCGCGAGCGACCTCTCACTAGATCGTCGGAGTGTCTTTGCAGGTACCACCCGAGGTGTTCTACGCGTGAAGCCAGGACCGGTCCTCTCACATAATCAACGACCGGCCCATTTGACGAATCAATCAACACTTCAACTCTTCATTGGTCAAGGTACGATCACTTTTCAACTTCAATGGCTAGGGTAAGGCCACGTGGTCACCATACAACGCGACGAATGGTTGACGCCGTTCCAGAGGATCAAAACATCATTAACAGTCAAATCAAAAGTCACATCATACAGCACGTGTTTACACGTCAATGATGACGTCGTATATCGCCGCAGTATAACCATAAAGACCCGGTGAAGATAAAGGAATGACTGGAAAATGTTTCTCATAAATATGAACACATACATATTCTCATTCATAAACACATATTCACTATCATTCATAAATACATGATTTATTGACATAAGTGGCCGATATAAGACCGAGTCCCACGAAAGCTAAAACTACAATTGCAGGTTCCGCTCCGGAGCGATAGTCCGCGGTCACCAAGCCCAGGGAAACCTCACCAAGAAAGTCCAAGCACTCAACAAGTGAATTCGGCCAGATGAATGGATCTATGCCCAGCAGAGTTTCTGTAGATCCACCGGAAGAAGGGAGGACCTCCGAAGGAAGGGGATCAATGCATGGCAGAGTTCCTGTAGATCCACCAGAAGAAGAGGACGATCTCCAAGAAAGAGATCCGGTGGTAAAGCGCGCGGCAACAAAGCGCCAGTATAGCACGCCGGGGGAAGACAAGGAAATCGGCAGCGGTCTAACGGGAGTGGTCAATGGATAAATTCCCCAGCGTCGGACCTCATGGAAAATTCCTCTACATGGAGAAGGAGGAATTAACCATTAATCCGCGGAAACCCCAACCCGCAGACAAAGCCACCTGTGAGCTCTACACACAATCCCAAACAAAGGCCGCTGGATCAAACGCAGCGACGAACATCCACAAATGCCGAAAGTCTGCAACTCATTCTTTGAGCCCTCCAACAATCTTAAAGCACTGAGGGACTTTAAGATTGTGTGCAGAGCCCAAAGGGGGAGCGGCGACCTGACAAAACAAACGGTTCATAAACATCAGCAGCTTAAAGAAAGGAAACAGCAGTCTAAAAGAAGAGAAGCGAGTAACAAACACAGGGCACTATGTTTTCCTTTTATAGATAAGGAAAGGGAGAAAGTTTCAAATAGGAGCAAGTTACAAACAGGAGCATTAATGAAGCGCCGCGAAAACGCTCGCGGCGATCCAAACGTAATTCCCGAGGGAGTCAGGCATTCTTATCGATACCAAAGTCGGCAGGTAACGTCAACTACAACGTTCGGTTTCTACTCAAACACATGAAGAGCCGGGAACCGACGAGCAGGCGTATCTTTGAGCGACTTCATATTTCACATTCATCGCTCGAGGGACTATGTTCACGACCAGACCGAGCATTGCCACAAAGCCGCGGTATCAAAGGCAGGACATGAGGGACTGAGGCTTGAGAGAGCTGCTCATGCTCGTCCTAGTCTTCCGTAGTCGGTCCCCACTTCAGGTACTCGGTTTACCTGCTTAACCGAGGCTTTTCCTTGTAACCGCCACATTTATTATGTAACGGATACCTTAATTATGTAACGGTCGCTAATTATTGGCCATGAATGACTGTAATACTATATATTTCGCCCAGAGAGGCTAATGAAAGGGTTGAGCAATTTTACTATCTACGCGAGATTGTTCATTGTGTTCTTGATCATTTCTACCTCCAGAAACAGTTGAGAACAGACACATATTTTCATTTGGTTTTCTTGGCATAGACGAATATTGATGGAATCTACTGAGGACTACCAAATCACTTTATAATATTATCTCAAGAAGGTGAATGGTATAGGAGTTGAAACACGTTGAAAAGTTTCCTAATATGGATTTGAAAGTAGATTTTTACAAAGGAAATATGTGTAGATTGAGATGTTTGAAGACAAAAATAGTACATCAACTATATATCAATGGGGATGGTTTGATATAATAAATTTACTAGTTACAGATGGTTTTTTTTTATAATCAAAAGTTTTTATTAAAGGGGATGCAAACGGGCAACCCAACCAGTACAAATACAAGGGGTCTCATTAAAAAAGGGAAAAATTCAAAGAGGGTGGATAACTTAGGGGTCGTTCGCGGTGGTTTGTGAGTAGTAGTGGTTTGGTGTATTTAGTTTACGAGAAATTTTGTGTTTCTTAATTAAGGCTCGTTGTTAATGTCCCTAGCTAGTGTAGTGAACCAAGGGCAGCTAGATCGGTAAGCGAGAAGTTAGATGTGCAAAATGCGGGTTGAGAGAGAAGTAATGGTTGGAGTGAAAAACGATGGGATTCTTGCGTATGCTGTTACCGGCTCTATCAAAGGAATGGATTTTTTTATTGAAGACCATAATCAGAGTGATCCATCAGATGCAATTGCGTGCACTCTAGGCCAAAAATATTCCAATACCAACGAAGAGATGGGCCTACCGAATAGTTGTGCAATCTACCGATTAATACAGTTCCTTTTCTGCTGATTCAGATACGAATAAGATGTCATGTATATAACAACTAATGATAGTTCTGTGGGGGCTCGGGAATGTTAAATCCCAAACTTTCCCTCCGGAACAACCGCAAAGAACTGGTGGCCAAGAAGCTTTTGCGCATTGGTGAGGATTTTGGGGGTCTCGGTGCAAAATCTTTTGATTACTATTCAAGGAAGATGGAGGATATGGATGGAAGGGATCGGTCAAGCCCAAAAGGCAAAAAATAAATTTTCAAAATGAAGTCTTCAAACATTTAAGTGTCGGGGATATTGGCTTCAGAGCCAAGTGTTTTGAGGGTGTTTGACGACGTGTTTGGCTGTCTTTCGACTTCTAACGGTGAGCGGATGTTACTGGGCAGGCTTCGGATGTGCTCCTTTGGATGGAATAGTGAGCTTGGCCATAGGGGAAGTAGGTGGCAACATATTTCGGAGTGCGTAGGAGGTCTATAGTATATCGTAGGTGTTTAGAATTAGGGTAGGAGGTTTTTTTGCGAGTGGGAATTCTTTGTATTGAAGGAGGGTATTGTCGCGCGTCTTTATGAACAACTTTGACATGTACCATGGGTTAGAGTACCCCTTGTACTCTCTTCAATACATCTTCAACGGGGGTGATTTATTAGTAAACTGGATTAACATTCAGGTTACTTTGTTACAAATTGGTGGTCCAAACACTTGATTGAATCAATAGTACTTTGTAACACATCCTTTTGTATTAGGTTGGAGTACCCTAGAGCTCCGTTCTTCATCCCTTTTGTTTATATTAAAAAAAATTAGCCATGTAATTACTTTATTTTAATTTATCAAATTGTGTTTTTAGTAAAGCTTTTTTGTGTGAAAGATTATAGATTAGAAAGATTAATTTTACATTAGCAAGATGAATTAAGAGTACTAAATTACCTTGTTCCTATGTTATATGCGGATAGGAATAATAGTAAAATCCTAGCCAAGCTATTCTTTTAATGTTATCATAAACATAACCTACCTTTTTTGTTTTTAACTAAATTAAGATATGAGGTGGATGGACACATATTTTCATATTGAGTAGAAAGAGCATCTATTCACATATCAACAATAATGGTGTTTCCTGACCTGGATTTTTACAAAGTATGTTTCTTGTGTAGATTGACATGTTTGAAGCCAAAAGTAGAACATCAACTATATATGAATGGGGAATGGTTTAATATAATAAATTTGTAGTAATTAATTTATAGAAAGTCAATTAGTCTATCATCTATCATCAATGAGTTATTATCTAAATTAATCCTATAATAGAAAATACTAGTAACACTTATCAAGAATTGGCTGTTCAAATGGGAAGAGTTGCTGATGTATTTTGTGCACCCCAAGAAGATAGTGAAAACAGAGCTCAAAAAAAAAGAAAGTTATACCATTTTTTCTTTTGATAAATAAGGTTAGTTGTTAATTATTAGTTTCTGTGAGTCGTAGTGGTGTGGTGTACTTGGTTTACGAGAAGTTCTATATTGTTTAATTAAGGGGTCGTTGTTAATGTCCCTAAGCTATTAAACTGAATTATATCAAGTTTCTCATAAAGTTGATTACTTGATTTATTAGTAATTAAAGTGGGTAAACATTCAGGTTGCTTTGTTACAAATTGGTTGTTGAAACACTTGAGTGAAACAATAGTTTGTAACACATCATTTTGTATTAGGTTGGAGTCCCTAGAGCTCTGTTTTTCAACCCTTTTGTTTTTTAAAAAAATTAGCAAATTGATTACTTTATTTAATTTATGACTTTACATTTTTCTAAGCTTTTTTGCGTCAAAGATAATAGATTGGTAAGATTAATTTTTCGTTAGCAAAATGAATTAAGAGTACTAAATTTGTTGTTCCTTTTTTATAATCAAATTTTTTTGAATCATATAATAAAATTTATTGTTCCTTTGTTATATACAGAAAAGAATAATAGTTAATCCTAGTAGAGCTATCCTTTTAATCTTGTCATAAAAACAACCTACTTTTTTGTCTTTAATTTAATTAAGATATGAGGTGGATGGACACATATTTTCATTTGGTTTTCTTGGCATAGACGAATATTGATGGAATCTACTGAGGACTACCAAATCACTTTACAATATTATCTCTAGAAGGTGAATGGTATAGGAGTTGAAACACGTTGAAAAGTTTCCTAATATATATGGATTTGAAAGTAGAATTTTTACAAAGGAAATATGTGTAGATTGAGATGCTTGAAGAAAAAAAATAGTACATCAAGTCATCAACTATATATCAATGGGGATGGTTTGATATAATAAATTTACTAGTTACAGATGGTTTGAAAAAGAGAAAAATTCAAAGAGGATGGATAACTTAGTGTGAGTAGTAGTGGTTTGGTGATTTTGGTTTACGAGAACTTATGTGCTTCTTAATTAAGGGGTCGTTGTTAATGTCCCTAGCAAGTGTAGTTAACCAAGGGCAGCTAAATCGGGAAGTGAGAAGTTAGGCATGCAAAATGCGGGTGGAGAGAGAAGGAATGGTTGGAATGAAATAAGATGGGATTCTTGCGTATGTTTTTACCGGCTCTATCAAAGGAATGGATTTTTTTATTAAAGCCCATAATCAGTGTGATCCATCAGATGCAATTGCGTGCACTCTAGCTCAAAAATATTCCAATACCAAGGAAAAGATTGGCCTACGGAAGAATGGTTCAAACAACAAGTCACTTATTAATTAATGCGCCTTCCTTTTCTGGATTCAGTCCAAATAAGACATCATGTATAACAAGTATTGATAGTTATCCGGGCTGCCCGGAATGTCAAATCGCAAAGAATTGGCGGCCAAGAAGCTTTTGCACATTGGTGAGGATTTTGGGGGTCTCAATGCAAAATCTTTTGATTACTATTCAAGGAAGATGGAGGATATGGATGGAAGGGACATATCGGTAAAGGCCCAAAAGGCGAAAAAGAAATTCTCAAAATGAAGGCTTCAAACATTTAAGTGTTGGGGATTGGCTTCAGAGCCAAGAGTTTTGAGGGTGTTTGACGACGAGTTTGGCGCGTCTTTCGACTTCCGACGGTGGCGGTTGTTATTGGGCAAGCTTCTGGTGCGCCTCTTTGAATGGAATAGTGAGCTTGGCCCTAGGGGAAGTAGGCGGCAACATATTTCGGGGCGGGTAGGAGGTCTATAGTATATCGTAGGTGTTTAGAATTGGGGTAGGAGGTTTTTTACTGTGTGAGAATTCTTTGTATTGAACGGAGTACTCCTAGAGCTCCGTTCTTCATCCCTTTTGTTTATAAAAAAAAAATTAAAAAAAATTAGCTAGTTAATTACTCTATTTTAATTTATCACATTGCTTTTTTACTAAAGCTTTTTTGTGTGAAAGATCATAGATTAGAAAGATTAATTTTACATTAGCAAGATGAATTAAGAGTACTAAATTACATTGCTCCTGTGTTATATGCGGATAGGAATAACAGTAAAATCCTAGCCAAGCTATATCCTTTTAATGTTGTCATAAACATAACCTACCTTTTTTGTTTTTAAGTAAATTAAGATATGAGGTGGATGGACACATATTTTCATATTGAGTAGAAAGAGCATCTATTCACATCACATATCAACAATAATGGTGTTTCCTGACTTGGATTTTTACAAAGTATGTTTCTTGACATGTTTGAAGCCAAAAGTAAAACATCAACTATATATGAATGGGGGATGGTTGATATAATAAATTTGTAGTAATTAATTTATAGAAAGTCAATTAGTCTATCATCTATCATATATAATAAAATAGAGACGTAAATGGCATGTTTAATTATTTTTACGCAATGAGTTATCATCTAAATTGATCATATTTAGATAATACACTAAATATTACATATATTACTGAAATATTAGTAATACTAAAACTTTATTCATATATTGTAAACCATTATTGGAAGTACACCAAAGGTGGACATTTAATCAAAGGTTCACTAGGAGTAACAACACAATCTTTGTGATCGTAAATCATTATGGGAAGAACACCGAGTTTGGACATTTAACCAAAGGTTCACGGGATTAGCAACACAATCTATGTATTCAACACTGTTTTATCTAAACAAACTCTAATTTCAACTAAATAAGGCACATTGTTTGAATCATATCTACAAACAATCTGTGGCTTAGATATGGCATCCTCAATGGCGTTGAATATGTCCATGCTTAGTACTTTGTTTGGACTTCCGTGTGTAATACCTTTCATTTGAAGGATGGATTTTAGGTCATTTTTAAGGTAAATTTTGAATATCAAATGAAAGTAGTCCTGTATAGCCATCGACGAGCAAGAACCGTGCTTGACCCACTGCCTTGTCCAAAACTCGACGTCATCTACAATTGTTTTGTAGTTTAAACACGGCCAATATTTTTTAAATCGAGGATCTGAAACGGCATTCTTACCATTGGTCAACCGACAAAATAAAAAGAAAAATTTCAAATAATATGTAATAATAATAATAATAACACAAGAAAACTAATATTTAAGCATTAAAATAAACTTACTTGGAAAAAATCAAAAGTCTCTTTTGTCGCATACAATAAATTGGCGGGTTCCTATGTTGTCTTCCGGCCATAATCCATGAATACTAAATTTTACAGCGATGCCGTTTGTTGACACAATTTTCAAGTATGCAGAACGAAGTTGGCCATGTTTGAGCCAACATAAAATAGTCGAATGATGCAGGTGGAAGGTAAGGAGGTGGTGGAGGAGAAGATCCACGTTTAGCTAGAATTGGTGACTCATGGTTGTAGGGTGGAAGGTAAGGTGGTGATGGAGGAGAAAATAGGGAAGGCATTGGTGGAGGAGTGGGAGAGTTGTCATTGTTTTCACTTAGTGCCATAGTAGTGCATTTAGGAGCCACCACTAGAGCTACAAATATTGGAAGCAACAATCCCATGTTTGCCAAAGGAATATTGAAATTTGATGCCATTGTATGCTTTAGAAAATGTATTGCATACGGAATTATTTGTGTTGAAATGCTAAGGGGAGAGTTGAGCATTTTATAGCCATATGCACTACAAAGTTGCATTCAATTGACTTCACCTAACCGTAAACCTAATTAGTGGTTTTCTAGAATATAAGAATACAAAACTTGTTTCAACAATTTCTTTTTAGAAAATTCTTTCTAAAAACTGTTTCAATTTTACTATTTTCAAATGTGAAAAAGATAAACAGGAAAATGATCTTCCTCTTTTTTAATTTACATTTTCTAAGTGATAATGTTTTCTTCTTCTTATTTAATAAGTCACAAAATTTTAACAAAATAAAATTATCTACAAATGGTTTAATGGTTGCCTTCATCAACACTCTATCTCTATTAATGTTTCATCAATCTTTTCAAATGCTTTATTTAAAAGAAAAATCCATATGGAATTTATTAAAACCAACGACTAATGTATAGGAGATTATATACCATTATTCGTTGCTATGCCACTTTGAATTCCTATAGCCAACTAGTTTTTTAAACAAATATATATTAATTATTTTTTCACGACATGGTTATTTTAAATTAATTAGCCATTTCAGCTAATGTTATTGGACCATAGTTTCTGTCAAAACACACAAAAAATATCGTGTTTTTTATTAATAATTATAAAATAATATTCATTTAGTATTAGTGTTTACTAACACTCAAAATAAACTATGTTGTTGGCCGAGGGATAATAAGGGGCCGAGTTGAATTTAGGAGGCCGAGGTAAGCTATGAAGATAATGGATAACGCCGGCAGTGTGAGGCTCGGATCGAGAATATGGGAATTTACTTATTTGAAAAGCCTAGGTATTGTTCAAAAAAAACTAGGTACCGAGGAGGAAGAAGAGTGTAACGACCTCAGTTACAAGGCAACTCGGCTAAGGCACCACTACTAGAACTACAAGTAATAAAATCAACATGGCTATTTGTGACATAATGTATGTGGTGTCGTCAAACTCTTAGGTCCTAGCCGTGTGTTCCGGGGTGCATTAGCAAAACCAAGAGATTCCAATAGAAATAGAACCAAATGCTCCACTCTCAAAATAACCACCCCAAGCTCGTTACTTGGGCGCAATCTGCGAAGACCGGCCGAATTCTTCGCAACGGTCGGGACTTCCCACTAGTATAAGTACCACCTTCATCCACGATGATCGAGTGCGTTTTCCTAGCTACCTCGTGATACCGCCCCGAGCAACACCACCGACTTGAGCGTCGGAGTGTCATTGCGGTACACAACCGCGTCGCGACCAAGATCGCCCGTTCAATCCTTCAAATGCCGCCAACACAAATAACGACAACACTTCATTGGTCAAGGTATGATCAATTGGCGACCACAGTGGGAGGCCCGAGCGCTATCCTACTCCGACTATGGCTCCACGCGACAGGCCCCAGACGCGGCCTCATCTCGACCGAAACCCCGGCAGCGCGGCAAACCCGGAAGGAGTACCCATTCGTACCACGAATCGCAAGGAAACCCTCGCCAAGAACCATCGGTGCAGGGCGGCCACGGGCCGGTGATCCAACCGGTCCATCAACCGATGCTGGCCGAGCTGGCCGAGGCAGGGATTGCAGAGCCTTTGCCAGAGCACATCACTCAGGCCGTTCTTCAAGTACTACAGAACAAGAATCAGCTCATCGCAGATAGAGACGAGTTGATCTCCCGTTATGAAAGAGGGTCGATTCCGGTCCGCCCGGCGGCGGCGGAGACGGAGAACCTCGCTCCGAGGTCGTCCATCACGTACACGCCGAACGCCCCCTCGAAGGAGCGTCCCTCACCGAGGAAGTACTTCTCACCGATCCCCGGCACGACGAACCAGGGCACGCAGGTCGCCCCCGAGCAGGAACGTGCGCAGACGCCTACCAGGTACCATCCTGAATCCGGTCGCTCGCCATCCGAAATCGGCCGCTCGCTTACCGGTATTCCTCCCGCGAGTCGTCCTGTTCCGGCGATCGAGAAGTAGTTCCTGGGATTCGCATGATGAGTTTGAAGACTATTGAGACGGGGGAATCAGAGACGTCTCGCAGCGACCGAGAAGGGGGAACAGCGAGCGACCCAGAAGGCACCCCCCTCAACTGCCACCTTTTGGCCAACCTGTCGATGGCGGATTCTACGGAATGACGGGCAACGAGGCGTGCCTCACCATGCATCCAAGAGGCTTAAGGAAGCTGCCCAATCTGAACAAGTTTGATGGCCGTGGAGATCCGAATAAGCATATCAGATACTTCAACAACTATTGCAGCTATAGGGAGTTGGGGTCGACCATGAAATGCTAACTTTTCCCTCATTCGTTGGACGGCCCGGCGCTAGAATGGTAGGAGTCGCTACGTCCCAACACCATCTCCTCGTGGGAGGGCCTGATAAGAATTTTCTTAGCCCACTACACAGCCAACCGTTGCCAATATCGAGACGAGGAGCATTTGGACACGGTCGTTCAAGGAGACAATGAAACACTGAGGCAGTATATCAACCGTTTCAACGCTGAGGCCGAGACAATTCGCGACCTATCTGATAAAGACAAGCTCAAATACCTTAAGTGCGGAATTAGACCGGACCATAGGTTCGCAGAGGAGTTCACCCTAAATCACTATCAGGACCTCAACATGTTCCTAAGGCGGGCCAATGATCATATGGCCTACGAAGAAACTCTGGCTGCAAGAAAGGGCGCCCGCGCGCGTCCTAAAGAAGATCAGAATAGACCGGCCAAGTGGAAAGAAGGCGGCGAGACAACAGTAGGACTATAGAGAGAAAAGTAAATGCGAAGCAACAAGACTCGCGTTTGAATACGCCTATTGCACAAATTTACATGGAGTGCCAAAACAATGAGTTTGTGGGTGTAAAGCGGCCTGACCCTCTCGTACTCAAAAATGGGGCGCGGCCGACCAAAAAATACTACCGCTATCACAAGAGCAAGGGGCATGACACCAACGATTGCATGGCCCTGAAAGATGATATGGAAGACCATATCCAAAAGGGTAAGTTGGGTAGATATATGAGGACTGAAGAGAATGAACGACCTCAAGAAAAGACAGGAGGACCTGCCCAGAACAGAGGAAAGGGCGTTGTCATTACAACGACCGCCCAAGACAAGGATGGATCTGAAGAAGATCGAGACACTCGGCAATCAAAAGGCCGCAATGTAGCTATGGTAATTCATGGTGGGAACCCTTTGGATCGCAGGGACTTCAACAAAGCCACAAAGAGGAAGTGGAACGACATTCTTATGGTTGGGACGACCTCAGCCGAGCGATCGGTCTCAAATAGGCCGCCCATTTCTTTTGGAGACGAAGACCTGCTCGATGGCAGGACCAACAGCTATGTCCCATTGGTAATATCAGCAGTTATGGCCAACAAAAAGGTTCGAAGAATCTTGGTCGATCAGGGAAGCTCGGCTGACATTATGTTTGAAGAGTTGATTGATAAGCTTAATGTAGATCGGAGCGAGATCATCCCGCAGGCCGATCCAACCCCTCTAACGAGTTTCAACGGATCGACCACTTACCCCTTGGGGATGATAGAGCTCTTGGTCACCTTCGGAAATGATACGGGAGGAAGCACCCTATACCGAACAGTCAGAACGACATTTTTGGTCCTCTCAATCAAGTCATGCTATCAGTGTATCATTGGTCGACCGGCCCTCGGGAATCTGGAGGCTGTTGCCTCCACAGTGCATCTAAAAATGAAGTTCTTTAGCAAAGATGACCAGATAGTCACCTTGATGGCCGACATGGAGGCGGCCAAACGAAGTCATTACTTGTACCAAGACATCTGCGATGAGCAGGACGCAAGTTCCATCCCTAGGAGTCTTGGCGAAGGTCACCAAGTTAACCTTACCGATCTAGATGCGATGCGATCCGGCATAAATGACCACGAGCGAATGATGACGACTTAGCCCGCGAGCTAAAGAACAGGTTGAAAAGGCCAGAGCCTCACGGGGAACTGATGGAGATCCAGTTGGGCGATGACCCAGCAAAGACAGTAAAGCTAGGTAGCGACCTACCTGAGCAAGTTAAACAAGACCTCATGGGATGCCTGAGGGATTAAGCTGACCTATTTGCATGGCAAGCATCAGATATGCCAGGTATCCCCATAGAAATTGACAGGGATTAATTATTCTACGATTTCAAAACAACGTAACAAACCATAAAAAGAAAACAACCAAAGTATAATAACAAAAGCTCAGTATATATAATTTTGGAGATTCAAGAAGGCGAATCAGTAGCGAAACAACTGCCAACAATACGAGCGCACACAAGGAAAACATAACAGACAAAACACATGGCTTAAGTAGTACACCAGATTCTATCTTCCTTCTATCTGCATTCCGTAGACTACTTAACCAACTAATTTGGTCAACTCTCCGACTACCAAGAATAAAAATAAGTAATACAAACAACTCTACTCAGAGTTCATACATCGGAAAGCACAATAGACCATACAACAGTCCGGTTAGGACCGACCTGCACTACAGGATAAACAACAGTTAGGACTAAAAGACTCTACGACCGGACAACTTGGTCGGACAGACCGATTTGCTCTGATACCACTAATGTAACACCCATTTTCTACCCCATAATTTACACGTCATTTATCAGAGTAATTCTTTTTCGCAATTATAAATTTAACTGATAGAAAAGAAGTGCCACATCATCATTAACAAAACTCATCAATTGCACTCATCAAGTTTGTGCAACAACATCCGTCAAGAAAATTAAACTCCAAAAATTTCGTCACAGCGGAATAAAAACGATAACTCACTAATACCACTCAAACACGTCTCACATCATCGATATAATCATTAAACAACTAGTTAATTAATTTAATAAAATCCAACCACGCCCCCTAGGTGACACAGTATCAGAGAGCGACTCGACAGACATCCCAACAACTAATAAAGAAGGCAGCAGGTCCTTCACTTGTGGTTACCTGCAGCATTGCCACAATAGAGCAACATTCCAAGCAGAAGGGGTGAGAATTTCAACAAAACATAATTAAGCACATAATAGAGTAACGTGAACAAAACAATCATACAACGTCGTCATCACTACCAACATCATCGTCACTGAACACTAACTCAAATTACGGTATTAACCACAAAGCATAGTCATGATTGTGCATGGAAATGCAACCCACGCCTGGGTATATGCATGATGGTACCATTCTCGTCAAAATTAAGCCACTATGGGCACATCGTCACTGTTTTACATCAATAGGAGGCCGAAGCCTATTCGTCATAAATATGCACATGCTATGAGACACTATGAACACATGTGCAACCACCAAATCACTCACCTGGAGTCCTCGTCATCATCGTCATAAAACACTCATGGAGTGTACTCGTCATAACCATCACAATTATATCACAACATCTCGTAAACATCACATTTAAAATTTGAGAGAGCAACACATTTAGATTTTTAGTAACAACACATTTAGATTTTCGAAAGAAACATCACCTTTAAAATTGAGAAAACAACACATTTAGACTTTTAGTAACAACACATTTAAAATCTAGAAAGAAACGTCACATTTATAATTTAGGAAGAAACTTCACCTTTAAAATTGAGAAACAAATCATTTAGAATTTATTAACAACACATTTAAAATTTAGTAAGAAACGTCACCTTTAAAATTGGGAAAACAACACAATTAAATTTAGTAACAACACATTTAAAATTTAGTAAGAAACATCACCCCTTTCTTTTATTTATCGGCCTTATTCTTTTATTTATGTATAAAAACAACCACAATAGCACGCCCCTTTCATTTACATAGACCGCAGAAAATTCAGTTCAAAACAGCGGCAGCACGGAGTGAAAACAGTAGCTCTTTGGGCGCGTGACAATACCAAAAACAGCAGTAAAACAGAGGGGAAAGACAGCAGCCCTTTAGCGCATGACAGCAGCAAAACTGAAATAATACGACACCGAAAACAACAGTATTTTTCAACCAGCAAACAGCAGTATAGTTTATAAAAAAACAGCAGCCTTTCTTTTGCAAACAACAACTTAATTTATAAAAACAGCAGCACATTTATAAAGAAGAAAAAATACAGCAGTCATTTATTACCAAAACAGCAATATATATTCATGAACACAGCAACAATTTAATAACAAAAACAACAGCCTATATTTCTTAAAAAAAACAGCAGCTCATACATCACCATGAAATCGATTCTAACCCCATAAAATCACCCAATTCGAAATTCAACTCATCATCCCATATGTTTAATCACATGACAACATCAACAATCATCAAACAACGTCAAGAATCCCACAAAACCCATCCCATAAGCAATTATATTAAATCACATACTCAATTATACTCAATTATAGATAATCACATGACAACATCAACAATCATCAAACCACATCAAGAAACCTCACAAAACCCATCACATACCCAATTATGTTAAATCGAAACGCTCACCCTTACCTCTATTGACGTAAGCTCCAAATTTGAGAATATGAAGTTTCGTAAATTTCGGTGATCAAATAAGAGAGAACGGGAACTGAAAAGAAAAACGAATGGATTTCATAACTGTCTCTGGCGGCTGCACAATAGGGTTCACGGAAGAACCAGCGCTGGGAATTAATTTAAGATATGTCAGGGGGGTGCGCGAATTAACTAAGGGGGTGCGACCAGTAGTTTCATTAAAAAAATGGACTATTACAAAGCTCAACATGTTCCTAACTATATTCTAAACCCCAAATTTCTTATAACATCTACTTTGACACATTTCTTTAACTAACTATACCTGAATACTAGTATTTCATAAAACTAAATAATTAAATAATAATAAGAAGTAAATACTAATTTCAACATGGTTCCCATGCCAATAAATCTCTAATTTAACAATTATTCTCAAATACTAACTAAGATTAATTTTTAATAAAATCGGGGCGTTACAACTCTCCCCCACTTAGAATGTTTCGTCCTCGAAATTTACCGGCCAAAACTAAACTTCCTCCCACTAACAAACTACAGCCATCTAGACAACTAATGCTATCTATCCTGCTGATTATCATTTCATTGATTACCGGCGGTGAGTGATTGGGCGGCCGTCCCTCCTACTTCTTCAGCCAGGTAACTCAAGAAATAATAACCAGACTCATCTTCCAACGGTTATGTAAGGATCCTTGATAGAGTTTTCGAGCGTAACCACGTCGGTACCACGTGATTACCCCCATGCTGTATTAAAGTTCCTCCCTATTATAGCATGCGCAACCAAAGAACACACAACTCGGCAGTTAAAAAGGAACGAGCAAGCACATCAAACTCTACTATCACAGACAAATTGGTCAAATCGATACAAACATGAGGAAAACGATCTCATTCATACAAACCTAACTCAAGAGATGACTATGCTATCCCCATCGGACTCAACAGGCTAATAAACAACAACCATGACGGCGACAACAACTTCCACATCAGTTTCACCAGCTCAACTAATCATTCACAATCACATACTGTTAGGCATAAAATCAATCCATCAACCTGTGCCATTAGACTATTCTTGTAACACCCTAAATAATTTAATTAATTATTTGATTAAAATTATTTAAGTGTTGCACTATTATTGTTATGTTAAATTATTAAAGTGTAATTCCAGAGTGGAGTGGAATGGCCCAAGAGACCAAGCCCGTTGACTTAGGCTCCTAGGCATTAGGGAGTGATGCAATTCGCATCATTTGTGAAAGAAAGAAAGAAAGAAACGTAAGAAGAGATGAGAGAAGAGAGATCGCACCAGAGAGAAAAGAGAAAGAAGGAGATTGCACCAAGGAAAGGAGGAGAAGAGTTTCATTGTTGCTGTGGTTTTGTGGGTGACTCAGTATAAAGGACTTCTCTTCGGTTTATACAAGGTAAGGGTGGGTCTTGCTCTATAATAAGGGGTATAATGGGTTGTAGGTTAGAAATAGAATTTCAATTGTATTGTTTTGATGTGTTCTTGATGTTAGAATGTGTTTTTGGAGTTGTTTTGAATGATTGAAGGATTGAATGAATTGTGAAATTTGCATAGGAATCGATTTGTATGTGGTTGATTTGATTGTCTGTCTGTGAATGATCCTGAAACTGTGATGTATGTAATTGGAATAGGCCAAGAATCGATTGTTTGACTCTAAAATGAAGCTTGAAATCGATTCTGAGCTCTACACCAGGAGCTAGGAATCGATTTCCCTCTTCAAAATAGAAGCAAGGAATTGATTCCTCTCTTTAGAAATGAAGCATTGAATCGATTTCCCTCTTCAAAATAGAAGCAAGGAATCGATTCCTCTCTTTAGAAATGAAGCATTGAATCGATTTCCCTCCTTTAGAACTGAAGCCTTGAATCGATTTCCCTCTTTGGAAATGAAAGCTATGAATCGATTCCTCTTTTAAAAACAAGTAGCTATGAATTGATTCCTCTTTTGAAAGCCTTAGGTGTTGTTGTAGTCTTGATGGAGTTGTTTTAGTCCTTAGGTGATGTTGTAGTCCTGATGGAGTTGTTTTAGTCCTTAGGTGTTGTTGTAGTTCTGATGGAGTTGTTTTAGTCCTTAGGTGTTGTTGTAGTCCTGATGGAGTTGTTTTAGTCCTTAGGTGCTGTTGTAGTCCTGATGGAGTTGTTTTAGTCCTTAGGTGCTGTTGTAGTCCTGATGGAGTTGTTTTGGTCCTTTAAGTGTTGTTGTGGTCCTTGAGTGCTGGTTTGGTCCTTTAAGTGTTGTTGTGGTCCTTGAGTGCCGGTTTGGTCCTTTAAGTGCCGTTGTGGTCCTTGATGTGCTGTTTTGGTCCTAGGTGTGCTGTTTTGGTCCCTAGGTGAGGTTTTGGTCCCTAGGTCATGTTTTGGTCCTCTAGGGGTGTTTTATGACAACTAGGTGTTGTTAGATTAGCTCTAAATTGTTGTTCTTGCTGCAGTGTTAGGTTGAAATGGCTAGGAGAGGTGATCTTTGCTCTTCTTGCTGCTGCTTTGCAAGCTATAGCTCAGGCTGTTGGGAACCAGCAGAATGGTGGTGAGAATGTTGGGACTCGTAGTCTGGCCACTTTCCAGAGGGAGAACCCTCCTACCTTCAAGGGGAGGTACAACCCAGATGGTGCTCTGGCATGGCTGAAAGAGATTGAGAGAATTTTCCGGGTAATGGACTGCAATGATGAGCAGAAGGTCGGGTATGGTACCCACACTTTAGCAGAGGAGGCTGATGACTGGTGGTTGGAGGTTAGAGAGACTAGGGACTGCCAATGAGGAAGTTACTTGGGCTGTGTTCCGTAGGAAGGTCATATGGCATCCGAGTGTGAGCGCAAGGAGGTGGTGTGTTTTAATTGTGGTGAATCGGGTCATATTAGCTCCAAGTGTACCAAACCAAAGCAGGAGAGGTCCAGTGGAAGAGTATTTTCTCTAGCAGGTTCAGAGGAGGCCAATGAAATTAGAGGTACTTGTTTTATTAATGGTACACCACTAACTGCTATTGTTGATACTGGTGCTACGCACTCTTTTATTCTCTTGCTTTGTGTCTTTGAAAAGTTGAATTTAGTGATATCTTCTATGAAGAGGGAATGGTTATCGACACTCCAACTAAGGGGTTCGGTGACTACCTCTCTAGTTTGTGCTAAGTGTCCTCTGTCAGTCTTCGGCAGAGATTTTCTAGTTGATTTGATTTGTTTGCCATTGGGTGGGTTGGACGTCATTCTTGGTATGGACTGGTTAGTTGATAACCATGTGCACATCAACCTGCTTCAAAGAAGTTCAGAGTTTCCTTCCTCCAGAAGAGGAAGAGTCTGTTTTGTTGTCTGCAGGCCAGCTACATAAGGTAATGAAGGAGGGTGGTCACTTGTTTTCTTTGATTGCCTCTATGTCTGCTGAGAACCAAGTTATAGTTGAAGGGTTGCAGGTGGTGTGTGAGTTCCCTGAAGTGTTCCCTGATGAGATTCCTAGTGTGCCGCCAGAGAGGGAAGTAGAGTTTGGGATTGATCTTGTGCCTGGTACTAGGCCCGTGTCTATGGCACCGTCTGGGATGTCGACTTTCAGTTTATGCGAATTGAAGAAGCAGCTAGAAGAGTTACTTGAGAAGAAATTTGTGAGGCCTAGTGTGTCACCATGGGGAGCTCCGGTATTGTTAGTGAAGAAGAAGGATGGGAGCATTCGTCTTTGTGTGGACTATAGGCAGCTGAATAAAGTAACAATCAAGAATAAGTACCCTCTTCCGAGAATTGATGATCTGATGGACCAGCTGGTAGGTGCTAAGGTGTTTAGCAAAATTGATTTGAGGTCAGGATATCATCAGATCAAAGTGAAAGATGAAGATATCCAGAAGACAGCATTCAGAACTAGATATTGGCATTATGAATACTCTGTAATGCGTTTGGTGTCACCAATGCACCAGGGTGTTTATGGAGTATATGAACCATATCTTCCATAGCTACTTAGATCGGTTTGTGGTGGTTTTCATAGATGATATTCTGGTGTACTCTAAGTCTGAAGATGAGCTCGCAGAGCACTTGAGGTTGGTGCTTGAGGTGTTGAAAGAGAAGAAATTATATGCTAAGCTGTCAAAGTGTGAGTTCTGGCTGAATGAGGTAAGCTTCTTGGGTCATATTATTTCTGGTGATGGTATTGCTGTAGACCCAGCCAAGGTTGATGCAGTGTTGCAATGGGAGAGCCCAAAGTCAGTGACTGAGATCAGAAGATTCTTGGGGTTGGCTGGTTACTATAGGAGGTTCATTGAGGGTTTCTCTAAGCTAGCCCTTCCGTTGACTCAATTGACGTGTAAGGGAAAAGCTTTTGTGTGGGATGCTAAGTGTGAAGAAAGCTTCAAGGAGTTGAAGAAGAGGTTGACAACATCTCCAGTGTTAGTGTTGCGTGTTGCGGATCAACCTTTTGTTGTGTATTGTGATGCTTCCAAGATGGGTTTGGGAGGTGTGTTGATGCAGGATGGGAAGGTAGTAGCTTATGCGTCCAGACAGTTGAGGACACATGAGAAGAACTATCCTACTCATGATTTGGAGTTGGCTGCGATTGTGTTTGTGCTGAAGATTTGGAGGCACTATTTGTATGGCACTAGATTTGAGGTGTTTAGTGACCATAAGAGCTTGAGGTATTTGTTTGACCAGAAGGAGCTGAATATGAGGCAGAGACGTTGGCTGATGCTTTAAGTCGGAAGACTTTGCATATGTCAGCAATGATGGTCAAGGAGTTGGAATTGATTGAGCAATTCCGTGATATGAGTCTGGTTTGTGAAGTAACATCGCAGAGTGTTAGATTGGGTATGCTGAAGATTGGTAATGACTTCTTGGTTGGTATCCGAGACGCCCAGAAGTAAGATATGAAGCTTGTGGACTTGTTAGCTGCGTGTGATTAGGCTGTGGACGGGGATTTCAGGTTGGATTCCCAGGGTGTGTTGAGATTCAGGGATAGGATATGTGTTCCTGATGATGCTGAGATGAAGAGAATGATCCTTGAGGAGAGCCATAGGAGCAAGTTGAGTATTCATCCAGGGGCATCAATAATAACAATAGAAATGACTCAATACTGCTAACGGACATCAAGTGACATGTGTCAACGGCTAAACTCTCGTAATGCAAGACAAATGATTTTTTTGAAAAACGAGAACATATCAGTTACAATTGGATGTTCGCATCGTTAAAAATAACATGCGTACTCAATTAAAAATAACACATGTATGCGGTTAAAAATAATGTGCGAGCACAACAAAACATAGTTTTTGAGCTATTTGAAAACAATAAAAATACCCGTCAAAATTGCGCATTTACAAAATACGTTTTTTTATTTAATTTTCAATTAGTCGGACAAAATTGGTGTATAACAGCTGCCCCTCTTTATTTAAATTTTATAGAAAATGTGAAGGGTTTCCACATTTTTTGAGTAAAATAGAAATAAAGATAGAAGAAAAACACTAATTTTGTCCGTATAGAGAGAAATGTAAGGTTTGAGAATTTACAGAAGTGGTTAACACCTGACGCGTTAACGAGAAAATAATAAAGAATGAGCACTAGGGCTCTGAAGGACCACTGGGGTCTAAAGGAGCACTAGGGCTCTGAAGGACCACTGGGGTCTAAAGGAGCAACTAGCTATGGTACTAGTAAAACAGTCTGAGGGTGACCTACGTCGTGGCGGTCGTGAGGGTCAAGATCAGATCTAGAACTGATATGTTGACCACAAAGGATTTACACTATGTCTTAGGCAGACACAGCTAATCTGAAGGACCACTGGGGGTCTGAAGGATCCGCCGTGCTTAGTGACGACGTTATGATCTGAAGGTGCAGCTCAGAGTCGCATTTGACGCGTTGACTCGAACTGAAGGACCGATAGGTCGGAAGGGCTGTCTGGGTCTGAAGGATCACTGGGGATCTGAAGGAGCACTGAGACTCTGAAGGACCACTGGGGTTCTGAAGGATCGATGCTAGACTTAATGCTAACATTGAGATCTGTTGTGCTATAGGATCCAAAACTTGTCGTGTTGGCTTAAGGTATGGAAGTAAGTAGGGATCGACATTTGAAGTCGAATGGAGAATGACAGATGTTATGTACATGCATGTAATGCATGCACGCAGCAAATGATTGATTTTTTTGAGTGGAATGATGAATGAAATGTATGAAGGACTTTCTCTCTTTTCCTTCTTTTTTTGCTTCTTCTTCTTGGTATATGATGAATGCATGAAATGCGAATACAAATGTAATGATTTGATGCACACACTATGCATGGTGTGATGATATGATTGGTTGGGATATAGAAACTTTTTGGTAATGATGAGATGTGAGGCTTTGGCTGCAAGAAGCAGGGGTGAACTTTGATCATTCCTTGGAAAAATTAGATTTTATTCAAACTTCTGCAATCTCAAAGTTGTTATTTACAAACACTAATGTCAAAAAGTACTTGTTTGTATTTGCAAGCTCAATTATTTTTCTCTTCCATTACCCATGATGACTGAAATTTATGTCCACAGAGTTAACTGCGTGGATTTTGAATATCATATTATTAGCTTGTGTTCTCACTCTTTGAAACATTGTTTAGTACAGATATGCAGTAGTGAAATGAGCCAGCTAACTCAAGGTTTTTGAGGTCTTTGGTATGGACAGATGCGACACGTGACAGGTTTTTGCCAAAGTCATGAAGGGTGGTTTTGCCCCAATCCAAGATATGCAGGACTGCCCCAATTTAAATTTCTGATGACGATGAATGAATGACTTGCCCCTGTTTAGTGATGAGAATAACTAGAGGTGTAGAGAAAATGATGAATTGGGGATGGCTCAACTTTGGAATGGAAGGTGGTAAGCAAGATACTTTGTTTCAACCCATGGAGTTTGGTGTTTCCCCGATTATGACAAGGACAAGGTTGCCCCGACTAGAGTAACATTGTCAAATGGTGTATTTAGGATAATGGGTTGAGAAGTTGCTCAGGTAGGGCTTTGTGAATGTGAATATAACAAGGGGATGAGATGGGTCTATGGCGAGTTTCCTCATTTTAGGTGGATTGAAAGGTGACGGCGTTAGGGTAATGGCTATATATACTGGGTGTGGTATATGAATGGGATGGACGCTAGACAAATTTCCCCAAGTTCAAGTGGAATCAACGGTGAAGGGAATGCCCCACTTTGGGATCTAGGTGGCGATCCAAGTACAAACGTCTGGTTGTCTTTAAGCTGACTCCCATAGATTACAATTGTCTTGAATATTTGAAAACTTCACTTTGGTAAACACTAAACCTTGTCTTTACAACTTGAAGGGATTTTGGGGTGCAAGCCTTTTGATTTTTTTTTTTGGATTTTTTTTTGTATATTTTTTTTGAGACATATATTTTTGAGCAAATATATTGCAAATAAATAAAATTATTTGTCCTAAAGTTAAAACTTTGAGAAAATAAAAGCAATCAGTCATTGATCAGAAAGGACTTGTTTAGGGCTATAACGTGGCAAATAGTTAGCGGTTTATGAAAGAAAGTGTTTGTAATATGGTGAATAGTTAGAGGTTTATGAAAGAAGGGATAATTAGTTCCAATGAAGTGTTTGAGGCCTTATGGAATGAGGGATAATTATACCGAATGAGGTGTTTGAGGGTTTATAGAAGAAGGGATAATTTTACCCGATGAGGTGTTTGAGGGTTTATTGAGACAAGGATCTCTTATGTGTTTAATGGTATGGAGTATCAGATCACAATTTCCACTAATTTTGTCTTTTTTTTTAGGATTTGTTTTCAATCCTTTTTTCTTTCTTCTTTTGTGATTTTCTTCCTTTGAGCTGAGCGAGTTGGTAAGAGTGATACACCATTTTTATAAGTGGAATTGATCCTTGTCTAGGGTGATAGACAAAGTGTTTTTGATCTTTGACTCAAAGTGGGTAACAAAGGATTTCTTTTGAGGATATGGAAAGATGGTTCAAACTTCAAATTTCAAATCATGATTACTCATTTTCTCAAAAATTAATCCAAGGACAAAAAATCATTTATTTCTACATATTTGCTCTTTCTCTGCATTTCTTTCTATGCCCTAATTTTTGCTTAGGCCGCTCATACGAGTTTTCAACCTAACAGGCGTTTTTAATATCTTCTCTTCTTCTTTTTTTTGTAAAGGACTTGCACCAAGGGATTACAATGTTGACAAGGTATTTAATGATCACAAATTTGCCCCAGTATGAAGGACCTAAACTGTTATTTCATTAGTGGGGGCAAACCAAAAAGTCAACATGCACTTTATGGGTGGTCGGGGATGGAAGAGGGACGATGATAAGATGGAAGGATGTGGACACTAACTGACTCAAGCAAGAGTAAATGCACATTGCATACAAGTTCACTAGACGAGTGCTTCATAGAGAGTTAACATTAATTAAAAACACATTAGTGAACAAAGTGGACCATTTTGACCATTTATCATGGGATGGATTATAAATGAGCTGCACACAGTGAGTGTCTTTTAAAAAATGAGTTCATTGATACACCTAGAGTTTGCAATTTAGAAAGGGTAAACTCTTCGAAGGAAAAATAACCAATGAGTTTTTGTAAGAACGCCTCGTCTCTCATCAATTTTTTTTTTAAAAATGTATGCTAATGCATGGATGAACACGTGATAATGTATATGCGTGACAAAAATGCAAAGGCTTGAAATGCGTGAATGAGTGGTCACTGGGAAAAACCTGTTGTTCTAAATGATTTTTTTGGAGACAATTGTTATATATAATATATATATATATATATATATATATATATATATATATATATATATATATATATATATATTTGGATGATGAATGATACAAGATAGTGGCACTATTTTTTATTTATTTATTTTATTTTGAAATGATGCATGAGAATGATAAGAGCTAAATGATGCATGAATGCTATATGATGTTTCATAAATTTGTTTGCTTTTCTTTATTGTAAGATAAATGACAAAATTAAATAAAACAAAAAAGATGCTCCCTTGTCCTCTAAATTGGCTACACCTAAATCTTAATGATTTAGAGGTCACCATTGTGAATAATATTTCGGGTGGCTCTAATCATTTCCTCACAAAAGTATTGTAACGCCCCAAATAATTTAATTATTTAGGTATTGTATTAGTATTGTGAACACTCAATTTTTAACGGTATTTTTGACGTTTTTTTTCGGAAAAATACGAAAATACGCACTTTTTGCGTGTTTTGCGTGTTTAGTCGACGAATACGTCATTTTACTCGTTTATTTCACTTTCGCACTATTTTTACTCTTTTTTTCAATGAAAAGTATATATAATTCGAAAATTACAAAAAATAGTAAGTTTTATTTAATTTGTTTGAGTAGTTGTCTTTCTACAAATAATCCAAAAAATTAATAAAATTAATTCGAAAATGAATTTTAATAGCAAAATGGTCCGAAATAAAATTAGAGTTTCAAGTAGCGCTCCTAGTTGCTGTTGGGCCTGATTTGCACACTTCAAATCTGAAAAAAATTCAGGCCCAGTCAAACACAGTCAACGATAATTAATGTCTAAAACCTAATTTATCAATATAAATTCACAGTCAAACAACAGTCAAGAGGGGGACGAAGACGGCGATAAAAATTCAACCCCAATCACCGTCTCAGAAACTGAACCACCACCTCCATCTCATACCCAAACCACCCCAACTCACCGTCACCAACAACCACCACAAGCCACCCACAGACCACCAAAGACCGACCCAAAACAACCACAGAACCACCGTCCCTCTCTCTCCCTCATTTCGTTTTCACTCTCTCAGCCGCTAACCCTCCCACGCTCAACCACCACCATCGTAAACCCCCTCTCACCGTCGCCACCCCAAAACAGAAACCCCCCACCGTGAAGCCCAACACCATCACGAACATGCTGCAAAACGTCACCCCCAGCCTCGTCTGCGTTTCGTTTCTCTCTCTCTCCTTTCTCGCGATCTCTCTCTCCCTTTAATGGTGGAAATCACCTCTCTCTTCCCCTGAGAGAGTTGATGGCGGCGTAGGGAAGAAGGGGGAGGGGAATTGGGCTTCTGTTTGTTTGTTGGGCCTCTTAACCCAGGCCTGCTCTTTACACCCCCTTATTTGACAGCGCCCCAACCCCCCAAAGCCCAAATCTCATTTATTTATTTCCTGATTATTTTTTTTTTCTGGGCCACAGTGCTCAAACAACAAAAAAACGCCAATGGGCCCTTAATTTTCGCACCCCACTGTTATTGATACAACTCCCTGTGAGTCTTTGCATCCTTCTTTTACTATTGCACCCCATTTCGTTTTTTTCTCATTATTTTAATATTCTTCTCTCATTCTCAATGTTTTTAAATCATTTTATTTATTAAACCAAGTTTATTCACTTCCGAAAAATGAATTAGGGTTTAACTTAGATGTACATCCTATCAGACCCACAACTTTGATTTAAGGGTCTTTAGTTGTACAACTTAGACCTTAAATCTCTTTAAATAAAGATCATAAAACTACAAACTAAATACTTAACACCTATTTTCATAAAAAATACAAAAAAATGGATTCGATTTGGATGTACATCCTGTCAATCCGGTTTAAGAATCTTTAGTTGTACAACTTGGATCTTAGACCCCTTCAAAAATAAAATCAACCAACAAACAAGTTTTCAGGAAGAACTACGTGACTTTTCGCACCAGAGAGTACGTAGGCGCGGGGTCTCCCTGTCAAAGTCAAAATTAAATTTTCTTAAATTAGTCCGTTACAAATAATTAATTTTCTACTAAATTTTATTAAGTATTATTTCTGGGGTAAAATAATTTGCAATTTATTTGCACAATCAAATTTAGGTAAACCGCCCTAGAGACGGATGTACTAGGGTGCAATGGAATTTAGGTTTCCGCCCTTCCCTATCCATAACCGACTCCCGAATCCGACCTAGTTAACGCAGACCAAATAACTTGAAATTAGGTTTTTCTCAATTTTCCTATTATCAATAAATTGGGTGGCGACTCCTCGAATAATTTATATTTGAGCCGTCAACGTCGAGATCCAGGTCACGACAGATGGCGACTCCACTGGGGATAGTGAGAGTCAGGCCCGGTATGTTAGGTTGTGCAAAATGATTATAAGGTACGCTTTTATTTACCCCTCTTAGTTTTCTTATTTTTTTTCTTTATTCATCTTATACTTTATATTTTTATTGTGCTTGATATAACCCTAGGCTAGATGACATGTATTATTTGTTGCTTGGTTGTATTTGCTAAAATAGTTTGTGGCTTTATTTTATTTTTAAGATTTGAGATTCCCTTCACACACTACACATACACTGTGAGCACACACAATGAGTTGGGCTTATACCGGAGCCTAAAGAAAAAACACTTAGATTAGAACGAGGTTGTGTAGTGGTAGTCATTTTGGATGTATATCCTGGTGTCTACTATGAATTCCTCATCTAGAGTACGATTCTCCCTGAGGGTATTCACATTTTGGATGTACATCCTGGCGTGTTTAACTTTCTAGGAGGATACTTGACTCTAGAGACCTGAAATCTCTGTCGGTTATAGCTGCTAACCCAGTGAGTGTTCACAATAGAAAGGCAATAGATCCATAGGGTTCAAAGTCCAATAGCACGGACAACCCAAATTAGGCCACAAAGGGAGCTATTTTTCCTCTTATCTTTGTTTTTGATTGTATAAATTTTTCTCATTATCACTCATTTGTTTACACACTGAAAAAAATCATATTGCATTTCATGCATAAAAAAAAAGACATCAATAAAAATCATATTGCATTTTATGCATAAAAAAAAAACATTAAAAAAATCATATTGCATTTCATGCATGAGAATCATGTTGCATTTGAAAAAATGCATTTCATGTAAATAAAGAAAAAAAACAATCAATCTTGTCTCATTTATCACATGTCATAGAAAATGATACATGCATCTGCATTTTTTTTTTCTTTGCATAAATTCTTAGGAAAAAAAAAAGAATATTTTTTAGCCTATAGAATGCATTTTCATAAGCTAATACAAAAAAATTGCATTATTATTCATCATTCATCCTTTTCACTTACCAGAATCATTCATTCATCATAAAACAAATTATGTTTCCTTTTGAGGTACTCATACCATATTCCCTTCGAATGGGGCAAAAAAAAAAATCATTGCATTTCTTGCATAAAAAAAAAATAAAAATTTACAAAGCAAATGCATGCATGTTGCATCTTAGGATGAGTGATTGCATTCATATCATGCATTTCATAACATATTGGTTTCTTTGACCCATTCTCTTGTAGCATTTTTTCTCTTTAAAGAAAATCAATAAAAAAAATGAGTTTTGAAGAAGTCATTGACTTCTACTCATGTTATCTTCCCATTAATAGGAACGGTAACATTTTTTGTGCTTGCGTGAAAGTGGATACCAATCAAGCTTAGACTCATGGAATTGGATCCTTCTCTTGAAGAGTTGTTGGGAATCATTAGAGGGTTAGAGAAGTCACTTGGGAGGAAGGACATCATGGGGCACAACACAGGGGCATATTGGGAAAGATGAGTGAAAAGGGAGGCATAAGGTTGACAATCAGTTCTCGGATTAAAAACTCAAAACTAAAAGGAGAGAGAGAGAGAGATTGTCGTTAGCACTGGTTTAGTCATGTAAGCTTGAAACCAAGTTAACTTAGTTGAAGCTTTACACTAATGGACTTGCATGGATTTAAAAACCCATTTCCACCCTTTCTCCCAGTGTCCCCTTAAAACAACAACCCCTTTTTGAGTTTTTGCCTCGTGGTAATTCTAAAAACTTTTTGGTTGTGTCACTCAAGGATGAGGAAGTGAACTAATATCGGATTTTTAAGGTCCATTTCCCCTAAAAAACAAAAGAAAAAAATAACAAAAAAAAGATAGACAAAAAAAGAGCAAAAAAAAAATATAAAGAGCAAAGGATGTGTAAAAGAGCGAATGTTGTTTTGAAATTAAAATTTTGCAAATGAGGAATCATGTTGAAGAGTGGTAGTCTTTATCCATCCCAAACATAATATATCCCTTACCATCCCCTTTGAGCCTGTAATGCCCTTTCACCAAACCCCGGACAAGGATCGACACTACAAAAGAATTTAGTGCATTCAGTTTTCCAAAGTTATGTAATCAAAGAGATAGTGGAAAAAGTTCAAAAAAAAAGAGAAAGGAAAAATGAAGCCCGCAAGACTGAAAGCCTGTATGGTCAGTCTTGGCAAAAATTAAGGCACAACAGAAAGATCAAAAATGGTGTGAAGGTGATGTCTTGGAAACACAATAGAAATTTGAATGCATTAGAGATCATTGGTCCATTTAACCCAAAAATAAAACATTTCTCTAAGCCTTCAAGCCATTTTTTTTTCTTCCATAAAACATTTCCTTGAGCCCTCCATTCATTTTCATTCCATAAACTGTAACCCAGCCCATAAAGCATTTCTTTGAGCCTTCTAATCACCTTTCTTCCATAGACCGTAATCCATACCCATAAAGCATTTCTTTGAGCCTTCTAATCACCTTTCTTCCATAAACCATAACTAGCCACTACAAGCCTCTAAAAGCCCACTCTGATTGATGAATGATTATTTTCATTTTCTTAATGTTAATTTTGAGATAAATCATTTGTTTCTTTTAAATTATTCTTTTGCTCTAAAAAAACATATATAAAGAAGAAAAAGAATCCCGCTAGATTGAAAACCAGAAAGGGCGGTCTAGGCAAAAATTAGGGATAATAAAAACAAAATAAAGCCCGCTAGACTGAAAACCTCCAAAGGCAGTCTAGGCAAAAATTAGGGTACAAAAGGGGAATGAGACTTACAATGAGAAACTTATGTAGTTCATTGGGAAATTTCTTCTACTTGGGCCAAACAACAGTGTACATTGGGGCAATTTTGTGGAGGGTAACAACCCCACACTGGGGCAATGTTTCGTAAAGACCCTTTAGGAGTCAAAGGTTTCTTGCTACACCATGTAGTATTCTCTCAGGGCAATGTCTTTCACCAGAATGAGCCAAAATTCTTACCATACCCTACATCTATCAAACTTTGTTTGCCACACCAGTACACTCTTGTGAGCAACAACTTTTACCAATACTGGGGCAAAACTGGTGCAAGACCTTTCACGAGTCAAAATTCTCTTTGCACACTTGGGTTGTTTTCTCTTGAAGAATGCTTGTTGCCACACAGAAGCAAAATCTTTACAGGGCCCTTCATAAGTCAAACTTTGTTTGGTACACCCGTGTAGCCTTCTCTTAGGGCGATACCTCTTACCGACACTAGGGCAAAAAAATGTTTCCTTGACCCCCGATGAATCAGATTTTGCTTGTTATGCCTGGTAGTTTCCCTCTGTGATAAAACCCAATTCTCAGCCAATTTCTAGCAAGTCAGGTACATCAAGTAAATGGAATTCCCAATAACTCGAGGTTGCCATAATACCTTTTTCCCGACCACCTTGTGTCGCCTTTGTCCGTCCTATGATTTCCCTCCAAAATATCATCCACTTTCAAACCAGAAATCCAGAAACACAATATTCCAGCTCTCAAATTCTCATGAATCCATGCATGTTCATTAAGTAATGCTTCAGCGATAGTCAACTGGGAATCAGTAATGCGATTTAGAGAGCTAATGACAATCAAAAAAATGAAGAGAGAGAAGGGAAATTTTGAGGGTGATTCGCTTGAAAGGTGAGAAGTGATCATAAAAAGAGAAAAAAAAGGGGTCTAAGCATGTTAGCTGTGTTGAGGATGAGCTTCCATATGAGGACAAGCTTGATTGATTTCAAATAAAGCATGCACAAAAAGGAAAATTCTCAGTGAATCCAGCTTTCAAGACAAGTGCATCTCAAAACTCATGCATAATCCATGCATTTCATGTCATAGTTTGCATACATTTCATGTCCATCAATGCATTCCACTTCATGACTAAAAGCATACATTTGTGTTCAGTACTTTGTAAATAAAACCCAAAGCAATGCTTGCATGGCATTTCCCTTAATTCCCCGTGCTATCGGTTTCGCCCTAGCATTGTCTTTATTTTTCATGCTATCGGTTCCGCCCTGGCATTGTCTTTAATTTTCATGCTATCGGTTCCGCCTTAGCATTGTCTTTTATATTTTCGTGTTATCGGTCTTGCCCTGGCACTGTTTTCTGACATGCTGACTGATCTTGCTCCGGCATTGTCTTTTTATTTTTCCCGCTATCGGTCTTGCCCTGGCGTTGCTTTTATTTCGTGCTATCGGTCTTGCCCTGGCACTGTTTCCTGACATGCTGACTGATCTTGCTCCGGCATTGTCTTTTATTTTTCCCGCTATCGGTCCAATGACTAGGGCAAGGTCAAAGAGAGTCCAAGAAGGCTTAGTCCAATTCATGACGAAGGCCATTGCAAAAGAGGGCAGAGATGTAATTGCACCAAAACCCATGCTTGTCATACAAGCTATGGAGGGGGCGCAATTTCCATGACAAAGGCACCCAAGTTGTTTCATTTTAATTAAATAAAAAGTACATGTGACCAAGTGGTGTGTTATTTTTTAAAATTGATGGAGTCAACAAACTTGCTAATCAAGCAAACTTGCTCATCAAGGAAGGCAATCAAAGGAAAATGTATTACAAGATCTATGTCATTTATGGCACATCAAAGACAATCACAACAAAGAGGAAATGCAAGATCTTAATCATTAATGGTGCAGTCAATGCCCAAATCAACTAGGATATTTTCTTGTAATTGTTTTGACTAGTATTCTTGTAATTTTCTAGCACCCTTATTATAAATAGGGAGTGCAAGTGTCAATGAAAAGCAACAAAGACTTTATCAAAGATTTTGAGTTCATACTCTTTGGTTCTGGATTGGACCAGTTTATTCGATCTTATCAAAAAATCATTTTCTTGTGGTGATCCTCACACTCATAGGCTTATCCTTGTCTTGAATTAGACCAAGGTGGTGCCCCTTGTAACACCCCTCCTATCTCTGTTTAGCATATATCTATGAGTTAAAACAACAGCATACATGCAAACATAGGCAACTCGGCCAAAGGGACTACGCCCATCAAAAACATGTTTTCAATTGTTTACATCACAGCGGACACTCATATATATTAGTCGAACATATACATTACAACTGAATAGTCCAAAATTATCACTACTCTACCCTACTCGACTACTTGATTGTTACAACTACCAGAGCGCGGCCCGACTCCAACAACCAAAAGCAAAGTCGACTCTCTACTGGGTACACGCAAGTTGCCACAATAGAGCAACATGGAAAGCGAGAGGGTGAGTCTCTAAACATTTGTAATAAAGGTTCATGACTAATGTAAATACATAGAATGCATTAAGCACCTCAGTTCACATATCGATAAAGAACTCAAGTATAACACAACACATATAGCTAACTCGATCGATAAACAACATCTCAACATAATTCACATGAGTTATGCATGCAATGCAATGCAACCCAAACTCGGTGGTAAAATGCATGAGATCCATCTCTTTTAAGCCACTCGGGCATATCCGTCGCTAGTGATACTCGGATCAAGTCTTTTGTATCGAGACCGGTCTATAACCGTCGGCGATGCATATGAATTCATGAGACTCAATGAACAAATGCATTCACTCGTAACAAACAACTCTTTTGTGCAAACCGCATGCAAGCCGCCATACGTTGCCTAGTCCTCTTAGACAACCACCATAGCGCAAAGGCTATTTGCCCACTCACGGGGGCACCTCGGCTCCTCGAGCGGTGAGCCACTCCATCACTACGAAGGCCTCACAACGCCTGGGATCAACCATCACATAGGGACTAAACCGACTATGCCAATTCGTCCCCTTAAACGACACTTGACGTTAAACGTCACTCACGGTGGCGCCTAACAGCTCTACGTTGTTATGCGTCAAAAATAGGTCACCTCGGCACTCTTAGTCACCTCGGCACCTTCACTCTTCTCGGTATGCTCGCTCGTCACCTCGGCACACCTACTCATCTAGGCACACCTAAGCTGATGTAGTATCGCTACCCATTACGTCACCAATACTCCACTCGGTGGCACCTCACTTGGCATTCCACTCGTAAAGTTCTCCACCTCGTTCTGGGACCTCACGCCACCCTATCTTCCATCACACCTACACTTCCACACACAAACTTCCTCATCTACACTTAGTTATTTCACACCTAACCACACAACTTCACCTTGATTACTACACTTAGGCACAATACACCTAAGCACTCACCTCACCTCGGCTTAAACGACACAACACCTCGGTTGATACACGCTATAACATAACGTATGCACTTCAACAACTACGATTAAGTATATATACACTCCACTTCGGCCACTTCAACTCGGTAGCTACAAGTCGACTCCTTCACCTCGGCTATCATACGCAGACTTGCCTACGCCCTCCGTCTTGACCCAAACACCTCGGCATAACCATGTTATACCTCGGCAACTACTTGACGACACTCGCACTGGGTTCTAATTACACCTACGCACCTTCGTCCATCAAGTACAGCTCAACTCGTCCTCTTCAAGCCTAGGAACTACGCTTTAACACTTACGTCGTGCGTTAACCTTCGTGCACTTCAGCTTTCTCTACGACCACGTGCGCCTAACTTCTCCTTCCTCTCTTTAGGTGCTCCTGACTAGGATTAAGCTCAATAACACACTCTTAAACTCTCACGCTCACTGAGACTGAGAGTTCTCAGCTCTCATTTCCTCTCCATGGTCACTTACGTGACCAGCTCAGAAATCAACCATTACAATCTTCACCAAGGTGAAGTAACACAACCAGAATACTTAAAAACATATAAGCACACATTCAGAACTCAATCCGAAATCATTCATGCAAATACACTCAACATAAACACTAAATTACGCATGGAAGAGAGCCCCCTAACCTTGATCAGTTGAGCAAAAGACTCTCTCTTCACCGATGCTCCCTGATTCTCCTCACAGCAACAATTCTCCCTTGAGCTTGAGCTTCTTCCACGCCAAATGCTCTCACTTCTCTCTAGGAAGTACTATTCCACCTAACAGCTCTCTCTCTCTTACTTCTCTCTATGACTTTTCTTCACTTTGATGGAATGAGTTGATCCTACGGCTATTTCCTCTTATGGAAAGGGACTTGGGCTTCTAATTGGACTTGGGCCTTCCCATCACTCATGGACTTCTATTCAATACCCCTTCCCATTACTCAAACCTCTCCTAACACATAAACACTACACGTTAGCCTTAAGCTTAATTTAATTAAAAATGTTGAAAAACCCTAAATAACTCAATTTAATAATTAATTGAACTATTTTGGGGTGTTACAACTCTCCCCCACTTAGAACATTTCGTCCTCGAAATCTTACCTGAAACAAATAACTCAGGGTAAGCATCTCGCATCTTACTTTCCAACTCCCAAGTTGCATTCTCACCACCGCTCCTACCCAAATCACTTTCACCAACTGATCTCCTTTCCCCCCAGAGTCTTCACCTCTCTGTCATCAATTCGAATTGGCCTTGTTTCCACAAAGTGAGGTTGTCTCTCACTTGCACATCATCTACTTGAATTACGTGAGACGGGTCTGGTACATACTTCCTCAGCTGAGATACGTGGAACACATCGTGCAAATTAGACAAATTGGGTGGCAAAGCAACTCGGTAAGCCACCCTCCCAACTCTCTCCAAAATTTGATATGGTCCAATGAAACGAGAAGACAACTTCTTCGACTTCAATGCTCGCCAACACCTAAGTTCTTGGATTGACCCTTAGAAACACATGATCCCCTACCAAATTCTAAGTCCTTCCTTCTCTTCTCATGGTAGCTCTTCTGCCTACTCTGCGAAGCCTTCATTTTCTCCTGAATTTGCTTTACCCTCTTGGTGGTCTCTCGCACGACCTCGGGTCCGAGTACCACACCTTCTCCTGACTCACTCCAACACAATGGAGTCCTGCACCTCCTCCCATACAATGCCTCAAAGGGTGCCATCCCTATGCTAGAATGAAAATCGTTGTTGTTGTGAACTCAACTCGATCGTGGTAAATATGAATTCCACACTCCTCCTTGCTCAAGAACACACGCTCTCAGCAAGTCCTCCAACGACTGGATGGTCCTCTCGGACTGACCATCAGTCTGTGGGTGATATGCCGAGCTCAGGCGCAATTTCGTACCCAACGCGTCTTGCAAACTTTCCCAGAATTCTGAAGTAAACCTTGGGTCTCTGTCTGAAATAATAGTTCGAGGAACCCCGTGTAGCTTTACGATCACTTGGATGTATATCTCTGCCAACCTTGACATCGGATAGGTGAGGTTGATGGGAATGAAATGAGCAGACTTCGTCAATCTATCCACCACTACCCAAATGGTATCAAACCTCCTTACTGTACTCGGCAAACCAGTTACAAAATCCATCGCAATACTGTCCCACTTCCACTCTGGAATCTTCAATGGTTGCAACAACCCTGCTGGCTTCTGATGTTCTACCTTGGACTTCTGACAAACCAGACAAGCGTACACAAACCGGGCTACATCACTCTTCATACCTGTTGCGCCCCGAAAAATCCGGTTTGGGATTTCTCAGTGTACAACGTGAAAATTGTGAAGCCGCCACTAATATTTTAATTTTTAGACCAAAACATTAGAAAAAGGTCTTTTTTACAAAAGGCGGGTGGTCTTTCGAAAACAGAAATGTAGGTTCGGGCCTCGGTTAGGTGTGGGGAAGGTGTTAGCACCCCACACCTCCTTTCTACCGAAAGGGAACCATTAATTCGATGTGTGGTTTAGATTGTTTGATTTGAGATAATTTTTGTTCTACTTCTTTTCTTTTCCTTTTTTATTTGAAAGAGTTTTATAGAAGACAAGGGAGAAAGGAGTCTTTTTGAGATTTTTGAAAAGCGAGCTTGACGGGATATGACCCGGTCCTACGTACCCTCATTGACTGAGGGATCAAAGCTACGTAGTTCTTAATTCTTTGTTTTTTTGAGAAAATCTGTGTTTTGTTTTTATCTTATCTTTTGCGTTTTGGAAATATGACTCAAGCGTTCATGAATACCAAACAAGCAATGGCTTCGAGTGGCGTTCACTACTAACTTGAAAGAAAAGTGTTGGAACCGATAATCAATCGAGCAAATACTCAAGTGATTACTAGTCGCAACGTTTTATTATCTTTTTTGAAATGATTTTGGAAAAGGGTGAGTCATAATGGTAATTACCACTAATGACTCATATTATTTTTGGAGTTTTTTAACTAATTCGTAGTTGATTAAGGTGTGTGAGCTTTCATGACAGTCAAACAAGCAATGGCTTCGAGTGACTACCACTAGTAACTCCATCATTAACGATCAAACAAGCGAAGCTTCGAGTGATGGTTAATGATTTTATTTATGAAAACGCCTTAGGGTTTTATTAAGAAAACGATTGATTTTTGATTTTTTGAAAATTGGTTTTAGAAAAGAAATCTAGTTTGGAGAAAGAATTTGAAAGCGAGTAGAACACCTCAATCAACTCTATATCCTAAACCAAATACAAATAAAAAAACAAAGAACTTATACATTTATTCAACCTAAAATTCAAAAGAACAAATTAACAATCTAAACCCTAGAACTTAACCCTAAACCGAAGGTATACATGGTGAAACCAAAAACCCTAAAATCAAACCCTAATTATAGACTAAACAATAGAAGATATTATTCAATGAAATAGCCAAAACTAAACATGCAAGGAAAACTTTGAGCATTAAGCAAAAATCTATGGTTATCTTACAAGACTTAATAGGAGATAAAGTAAAGGATGAAAGGACAACTTATACAAAATTAAATCAATTGAATCCTTTCTAGCCATCCTCACCACTTTGAATTTGAATACTCTAAACACTTTGTGGGAGTCATTTAGCAAGATCATCAACAACATAACAACAACATAATTAAGTCACAAGAACACTAACATTTAAACTAGACTTGAATCCTTTCTTGCAATCTTCACCACTTTAAATCAAAAGTACTAGGTACTTAGTGGGAATCCTCTTGCAAGATCATCAAAAATCAAACTAAACCTAATTTATTGCACACAATGCGAAATGAACATGACATTAAACTATGAAATAAATTTGAATCCCTTCTTGCAATCTTCACCACTTTAAATTAAAAGCAACTAGGTGCTTAGTGGTGAATCCTTTTGCAAGATCATCAACAATTAAACCAAGAAACATATTAAAATCAAATGAAACCTAATTTATTAAACATATGCGAAATGAACATGGTATTAAACTCTAAAAATGAACTTGAATCCCTTCTTGCAATCTTCACCACTTTAAATCAAAAGCAACTAGGTGCTTAGTGGTGAATCCTTTTGCAAGATCATCAACAAAACCAATTAAAAATCAAGCAAAACCTAATTTATTTAGAGCATGCGAAATGAACATAATGTTAAGCTATGAAATGAACTTGAATCCTTTCTAGCCATCTCCATCACTCAAATCAAAGTGCCTTAAGCACTAGTGATAGATCATATGACTAGATCATCAACAACTAAACAAGAACAACATTACTACTAAAATAAAATACTCACAATGAAGAAACCTAAAATTAACTTGAGCATATTTTTTTTTGTTTAGTGAAATGACAACAAAATTAGCATGAAGCATCATAAATCCATTTATTAGGGAAGTGAGATACCAAATCTCACCCACCAACAATCAACACTACATTATGAAAATGAATATGATAAGCTACATTATGAAAAAGAATATGATGAACTAAAGAAAATAAGTTCTAATGTAAAATGCTTGAAGATAATGCAAAGGTATCAAGGGTTTTTACCTTATTTCTAAGAGGGAAAGGAAGAGCTTGAAAAGAAATAGAGGAGAGGAGGAGGATGAAGCTACGGTTTTGGGGTGTGATGGAGGAGAGAGTTTTGTTCTTGATTTTCTTGAGTGAGAAAGGAAAAGCTAAGGTGGTGAGAGATGGATTCAAGGCATTTTGGTGGATGAAAATGAATTAATGGAGGAAGGGAAGAAGAAGGAGGCTACGGTTTTAGAGAGAGGAAGAGGAGAGGAGAATTGTTTTTGTGTTTTTGAAGGGAATGAAAGGCAAAAGTCCTTAGTGTGTGAAGAGGAAGAGGTATTTATAGATTTTTGAGGTTTGGGGGGTATAATTGTCTTTTTGTTTTTGATGTGCCTCTAGGATTGAGTCTTAAAATTAAATGGAGGGTTGGGATGAATCATCACATGGATTAGGGGTATTGAAGAAACACAAAATAAGAGTGAAGGTGAGAGGAGAGGGGGCGCAAGCCATGAGGAAAAAAAGAAAAATGATAAGTTTTTATTTATTTTGGGAAAGGAGTGTCTCATGAGGTAGGGTTAAGGGTATTTTAGTAATGGGGTGTTACCAAAGAAGTAAGTTTGCATTTTTGGGTGGGAGTATTAGTGTAGGTGAGTGAAGTAATTTACCAAAGAGGCAAAGTTAAGGATAGGAACAAATCAAATCTTAGTGAACAAGGCAAGAAGTGTGTAGAAGCTTCTAGAGGAGAGAGAGGGAGAGAGGGCAGCGCAACAAGGCTGAATTATGGGAGAGAAAATAAAAAAATGCTTGTTTTTGGTATTTTGTCTTATTGAGGACACTTCCTATTTTTACATTTTTGAATTTTGAATTTTTGGGCATGCAAAATGGGAATGCACCTATTAGAAAAATGTTACATTTTTGGTCATCATAAAATAATCTCCTAATTACTCTAGACAACAAAATTTGTCACTTAGTAATTGGGAAATATTTAATGATCTTTTAATATTTTTTATGCAATAAAAATAGGAAAATGCATTTTAATTATTTTAGGCTAGGATATTCTCTCTAAAAATTGTACAAAAATTCTCTTGGATAAAAGAAAAATGTACTTTTGGTGTGTGCATATTTTTGACGAGAAAATCATCCTGCAAGAAAAATGACCAAAATACCCCTTACCCTAAAAAACCTAATTTGTCCAAAAGTGCATTTCAACTTTAAAAATGATTTTAGAAACTTTGAAATGACTTTTAGGACCCTAAATGCAATGCATGATGCTTTTTCCTTTATTTATTTATTTTTGGGAAAATTAGGGTTTTGACCTAAGTCGGACAAAATTGGGGTATGACAATGCCCTCTTTATCTAGATTTTGACAAGGAATATGAATTGGCCAAACATATTCCGAGGCAAAATAGAGATAAAGAATTCAGAGATTATGCCGATTTTGTCCATTTAGGAAAAACCCGAATTTCCTTTCTGCTCTCCTTCTTTTTGGATTTTTTTTTTTGATTCTTGAGTGATCAATTCAAGCGTCCTATTGTGATGACTACTTAGCCTTCTATATTTTTTTGAAAAAGCAATAAACGAAACTCCGCGTCTTGTGATTAAAAAGGTAAAATGGGTACCGCGTCATCGAAAGCGATAAATGGGCACTTGACGTGCGTAAAGCGTAAATTGCCCAGTGCCGCTAAAACTCGTAATCCTTAAACGAACTCTTGACAAATCCGAGTTTGCACGTAGCTTTGAGGAGCACGTTCTTCCCGAAATCTCTGGTCTTTCGAAGCGGCCGGGGGATCGTTATCGGCTCGAATCGATATACGGATCAATCTGCGGCGTCCATCGTATCTTAGGCTTGATACAACTATTCCACTATGCCTCGCATGGGGCTCGCGGTCCATCGCGTGCTCGTATACGATGTGAGACCTCTCTTTTGCGCACTTGGGCGCTCTTTTTCTCTTGCGCGCTTGGGCGCCTCTTTCTTTCTCTTGCGCCCTTGGGCGCTCTCTTTTCTCCTCTGCGTGCTTGGGCGCTCTTTTTCTCGTGCTTGGGCGCTCTCTTCTGCGTGCTTGGGCGCTCTCTTGCGTGCTTGACGCTCTCTTCTCGCATTTGGACGCTCTCTCTCTTCTTTTTTTTGCGCTTGGGCTCTCTTTTTTTTTTCTCTTTTCTCTTTCTTCTTTTCGACCTCTCCATCGAGGAGGTTCCTCCCGAACTTGAAGTTGAACCTTAGTACCGAAGTACCTATCCCTCTTTGTACCTGCAAGTAAGATGAACACACGTATGCAATGCAAATGCCATGATTGCTATGTTTCTTTTTCTTTCTCTTTTTTCTTTTTTTTTTTATGGTGCATGTAATGCAATGCCCGAATTTTCTTTTTCTCTACTTTATGATGCATGGTGATGAGTGCATGATCTTATGCTTGATGCAAGTAATGCATGACTTTGTTTATTATCTTTTTTTTTCTTTTTTTTTTTTATATATTTTGCTCTTTTGCTCTTTTGGCTTTTCTTTTGCTGGCCCGACCAACTCGGAACTTGTATCATGTGACATCACAACCATCTATGATAACGATTCGAGAGTGAGCTCATCCTCTTGTTCCAACGCGATCAGTAACTTCTTATTTGATTTTTGTGAGTTTACTTTGACCGAAGATCGTCTCTTTTTGTTGTTATTTTCAAAAATTTCGCAATGATCTTAATGCTATGATTTATGCACATTTCCATGATTTATTTATCATCTACCATAAAACTTAGTTTTAAAGCAGAAATGAAAAGAAAGCAGCAAACTGATAAAGTGAAAAATTTGGACTTTTATTCATATGGAAGCCAAACGTGCAGAATGTCACGCTGACTGAAAGGAGTATATTGGAAATTTTTCTGAAACTAAAAAAAAACAAGGAAAACGGGCGCAAGAGATCTAATGAATATTCTTTGTCTCTGGAGCACTTGATGCCAACTGCTCATATCTATAGCTTTGATCACCCTTTTATCCAAGCTTTTGGAGACGCTGCTTGCCTCTTTTATCTCTTTAAGTCCAACTTTTTCTGACCCTAATTTTTGCCTGGATCGCCCCTTTTGGGGTTTTCAATCCACCGGGTCGCTCAATTTTGCCTAGGCCGCCCTCTCGGGTTTTCAACCTAGCGAGCTATTTCTTGTTTGGCTCATCTTTCTCTTTTTTCTTTTTATTTTTCTCAGGCGTAATACTTCTTGACTGAATCTGAATTGACTGGGTTTCTGAGTTCTTCACCATCCATGCTGGTGAGTATTAACGCTCCTCCAGAAAAGGCTTTCTTTACCACATATGGTCCGTCATAGGTAGGAGTCCATTTCCCACGGGGGTCACTTTGAATAGGCAGAATCTTTTTGAGCACAAGGTCTCCCTCGCTGAATTCTCTGTGACGAACTTTCTTGTCGAACGCTGTTTTCATCCTTTGTTGGTACAACTGACCATGGCACAGAGCTGCAACTCTCTTTTCTTCAATGAGATTCAACTGATCTAGACGGGTTTGAACCCATTCAGCCTCTTCTAATTTGGCTTCCATGAGCACTCGGAGAGATGGTATCTCAACCTCGATGGGAAGTACTGCTTCTGACCCATATACTAGAGAAAAAGGGGTTGCCCCGGTCGAAGTGCGCACTGAAGTACGATACCCGTGCAAAGCAAAAGGAAGCATTTCGTGCCAGTCCTTGTAGGTCACTACCATTTTCTGCACAATTCTCTTGATATTCTTGTTGGCCGCTTCAACTGCCCCGTTCATCTTTGGACGGTAGGGAGAGGAGTTGTGATGCTTAATCTTAAATTCTGTGCACAACTCTTTCATCATTTTACTATTCAGATTGCTCTGGTTTATGCGTGATGATTTTATCTGGGAGACCATAGCGACACACCAGGTCTTTCTTTACAAACTTGGCAACCACGGAACTAGTTATACTGGAATATGAGGCAGCTTCAACCCATTTAGTGAAGTAATCAATCGCAACTAGAATGAAGCGGTGCCCGTTTGACGCTTTGGGCTCTATGGGACCAATGACATCCATGCCCCACATTGAAAATGGCCAAGATGCGGTCAAGACATTTAACGATGCCGGTGGAACATGGATATGATCGGCATAAATCGACATTTGTGGCACTTTCTCACAAAATCAGCTAAAGGATCACCTTCCATCCGCAACCGATGTAGCCAGCCCTTAATATCTTTCTTGCCATGGTATGCCCGCTGGAGTGAGTTCCGAACGTGCCTTCATGCACCTCTCTCATAATCTTTTCTGCTTCCTCCTTTGTCACACACCTAAGGAGTACTTTATCATGGTTCCTTTTGTAGAGCACTTCACCGCTCAAGAAGAAATTAAATCGACAACCTTCTGAGTGTTCTTTTATCATTTTCTGATGCCCCTGGAGGATACTCTCTGTTCTGGATGTATTGCTTGATGTCATGATACCAAGGCTTATCATCCTCTTCATCTTCAATTGCTGCACAAGAGTGGTGATAATGTGCTGGCAAACTTCGATCTTGAATTACGATGCAGGTCAAGTTCTTATCACGATTGACATTAAACATTGAAGACAAAGTAGCTAGTGCATCGGCCAACTGATTCTCTCTGCGAGGCAGATGTTGAAATGTGATTTCTTCGAAGGGTTCAACCAATTCTCTGATGTAATCCCTATAGAGTACCAACTCGGGATCTCTGGCCTCCCAATTTCCATTCATTTGATGAATGACTAAAGCTGAGTCTCCGTACACATCTAGTCTTTTGACTTTCCACTCTAGAGCTGCCTGAATACCCAGAATACATGCTTCATACTCTGCAATATTGTTTGTGACATAGAAACTTAGTCTAATGGTAACTGGTATGAAACGATTGTCAGGGGAGATCAACACTGCCCCAGCTCCGTGCCCATAACTGTTGGAAGCACCGTCGAACACTACTCTCCATCTCTCATTCTCTGGGGACTTTCCTTCTTCAAACAAAGCCATAATGTCCTCATCTGGGAAATCGCACTGCATTGATTGATAATCTTCAATGGGCTGATGTGCCAGGTATTCGGCTAACGCACTACCTTTTATGGCCTTTTGAGTTACATAAAGAAGATCATATTCTGACAACTGCATCTGCCATCTGGCGATTCTTCCTGTGAGCGCAGGCTTCTCGAAGATATACTTGATAGGATCCATCTTCGACACTAACCAAGTGGTATGACTTAACATGTACTGCCTTAAACGGTGAGCAGCCCAAGCTAAGGCACAACAAGTCTTTTCTAGCAATGAGTACCTCGTCTCACAGTCAGTGAACTTCTTGCTCAGATAATAAATTGCATGCTCTTTCTTGCCAGTTTCGTCATGTTGCCCTAGCACACAACCCATTGAATTTTCTAACACAATCGATATAGGATCAAAGGTCCGCTGCACCTGCGGGAGGCATTAAGATAGGTGGATTCTGCAAGTATTTCTTAATCTTCTCAAAAGCTTCTTGGCAGTCATTATTCCACTTAGTCTTTTGATTCTTGCACAACAATTTGAAAATCGGCTCACATGTGGCAGTTAACTGGAAGATAAACCTGGAAATATAATTCAATCTCCCGAGGAAACCCCGAACTTCTTTCTCTGTTCTAGGAGCAGGCATTTCAAGAATTGCACGCACTTTGTCTGGATCCACTTATATCCCTTTTTGACTGACAATAAACCCTAACAGCTTTCCTGACCTTACCCCGAAGGTGCACTTGGCCGGGTTTAACCTGAGCTTGAACTTTCTTAACCGCTCGAAGAGCTTCTGCAAGTTAACAATATGCTCCTCATCAGTTTTGGACTTTGCAATCATATCATCTACATAGACCTCTATTTCTTTGTGCATCATGTCATGAAACAATGTGACCATAGCCCTTTGATAGGTAGCACCGGCATTCTTCAGACCGAACGGCATGACTTTGTAATGAACGCCCCCAAAGCGGTCGTGAAAAGTCGTCTTCTCCATATCCTCAGGAGCCATTTTAATCTGATTATATCCCGAATACCCGTCCATGAAGGAGAACAGGGAGTGCTGTGCTGTGCTATCTACTAAGACATCAATATGAGGCAGAGGAAAGTCATCTTTGGGGCTGGCCCGATTCGGATCTCTCTCGTAATCAACGCACATTCTAACTTTCCCATCCTTTTTGGGTGCTGCACAATGTTAGCAACCCATCGTGGGTATTTAGCTACAACTAGAAAGCGTCAAAACTGCTTCTTCACTTCATCTCTCGATCTTTAAAGACATCTCAAAGCTTCATCCTCCTTAACTTCATTTTTAACAGAGAGCATTCAGAGCTTGACTGCAACTTGTGCACCACTATATCGATGATCTAACCCGCATATCCTCATATGACCATGCAAAGACGCAACATAATCACGCAGGAGCTGGACCAACCTCCCATATTCCCCCTTTTTCATTGAAGTGCCAATCTTAACTTCTTTCTTTTCACCTTTTGTGCCTAAATTGACAACCTCAATAGTTTCCTCATATGGTAGAATAACCTTTTCTTCTTGCTCGACCATTCTCATCAATTCTGGAGGAGTCTCCACCATCCTCAACATCTTCCTCACTTGATTAACGGGGTAATCAAAGTTAACATATGAACCATTGGCATTATTATTTCCAGAGACATTCATTTTAGATCTGCATTTGCGGGAATAGAAAAGCAATGAACAAGCAAAAATGGAGACACAAAATGAAGACACGAAAAGCAAGTTTTATTCATTTGAGAATTCAAAACTACATTTTATTGATAGATGATATCTTAAAAGGAAACATGCATGCCCTTATGAAAATGTCCTAAGGCCTTGGGCACAAACCAAAGGATTTGCATTACAAAAATCATTACTTTGAAATGAAAACAACAGGAAATCGACGATCTTCCAGGTTGCCAACTTCTTCTCCCCGCAATGTCGCGACAAACCATATCCCGACCCTCCTCGCCTTCTTCAAATTTAACTCTTCCTCAACAACAGCTATCGATTGTATTGTTTATCCTCTTCGCCCCACCCCGTAATGGATATCTTCTATACACGGATTCGGGCGCTTTCAGGGCATCATACCCACCAAGTAGTCAAATTTTCCACTGGGCTCTCCCGTGGTGTCCCAACATCCCTCCTTTGCGGTAATGATGTTATGGCCTCAATGGCTTCTTCCTTACATGAGAAAGGAACTGTGTGTCTCCAATGACTATTGGTCGAGCAATCGACTTGAACCATTTTTGGATCGAGCTCACGCAGACTTCAATCGCTTTCGGCGCTTTCTATCACATGCGAATAGAGAGTCAACACTTCATCCCCATACCATGAATTCCTACCGACCATGTGTCGATCCATCAAGTCCTGCGCAGATTATCACAAAGGTCTCGCAATCTCCCATGCACAAAGAATCAAGACACCCTTCTTCATGGCAACATCCTTTCTTAACAACTTCAGCCCGCACAACTCATCATAAATGACACTTAGAGGAGTCTTGATCTTGTGTGCCTTCTTTACCAATCGCCCACCGTAACTTTCTATGGCGTTGGTAGTGGCCTCTGATGACCCTGTGGAGTTAGTGGTAATATTTGGATCCTCTTGCTTGAAAGTTATGCCTTTTGCATCTATCAAATCTTGTACCACTATTTTGAAGGCTTTGCAGTCCTCCACAACATGCCCCACTGCTCCTTCATGGAAAGCACAGGTGCTATTAGGATTGTACCCCTTGAAGTAAGGTGGTTGGACAGGTTTCATGGGCCTTGTGTTGATGAGTTTGTTAGTGATGAGGTAGTTGAAAAGGTCTGTGTAGGACATGGGAATTGGGTCAAAGGTTCTGCTTTTGGTAGGCCTTTTGGTAGTTGCTTTGGACTCGTTGTTTTGGAATGGACGGGCTGTTTGTATGGGAGTGGGGACTGGAATATTGGGTGGCTGATATGGTGGGTTGATGGTAATGGCATTGGTTTCTCCTTCCTTCTTTTTGGGAAAGCTGGAGAATGACTTTTTCTGGGGGTTTGCATTCACTACAAGAAAATCGGTGGTTTGCCACGGACATTCCCGTGGCAAATGTACAAATTCCCGTCGCAAATATGAATTTGCCACGGATTTGCGACGGACAAATTTTGGTGGCAAAAGCGCTGTCGCAAACGCTTTGCCACAGATTTTCCGTGGCAAATTTTTCCGTCGCAAATCCGTGGCAAATTTTTCCGTCGCAAATCCGTGGCAAATTTCCGTCGCAAAGTCGTGGCAAATTCTTACACCTTCCGTGGCAAATCTGTCGCAAATTTTAAAAAAAAATTTAAAAAAAAATTAAATTATGCCTCCAAATTCTATTTAATAGTGATATCTATACAAAACACATAAATGCTCCAACATCAAAATTAATAAACTTATATAAAGCAAAACATAAATAAAGTACTTCATATACAACTAGCAAGAGGAGAGGGACACATACACACACGTGTAATTAAAGTACTTCACTTCATACCAAAACTTAGTAGTATCATATGACTTGTTAATTCATATTTTGACTAACAATCAAACACCTAAAGAATTAATTAAACTATGCATGACAAAAAATAGCTTGCACCAACATACGATGAAGACCAATTACAAAAAATTTAATTGGATAACAATGTTATCATCACACTCCATGATGCCAAGTATAATAGATTATATGAAACTTCAATAATTTTCCTTAATTAACATTAACATAACACTGGAAGGATTGGTGCGGCATAGTAGAGCACACTAGGTTGTCCCGTGATCTCAGAAAACAAGACCAATCTGCACTCAATCACAAGGGCCTTCTTGCATTTTCCTTGAAACATTTCTACAAAGGTAACCTCTTCTTCACCTATATAAGAAAGCTCTGCTAGAATCTCATCTACTTGCCGACGAACAAAGATCATGAAAAGTTCTCGCTTGAAAGTCGCCGCAAACTACGAATGCGGTGTCTTTCAAATTCTCAAGATCGCTTTTCCTGTATAGCACGTAGAAGTAACCATCTAGGAGAAGCTAGAAGCCACCACATTCCAAATCCCATTATTACGCCCACAGACTACTAATTCCAAACATATATACCGCCAACTAAAGAATGTATAGACCAACAAGCTACCTAGTCCATATCCCGCTGTGCAAATCGACAAATGGTGTATTTTGATAATAGAAGATTAGTATTTGGCTCGAGAAAGTTAATTCATTTTTTCTCATTTATGGAACACACGTGAAAATTCAAGGTTTTATATGAAAAGTTCGAGAACTTACAACAATCCCAATAACTATAAAGAATTCCTTCAGAGAAATTAGTAGTCCACGTATTGACGATGGAGTGTCTCTCGCAATGTACATTGGAGCAAAGCATGCATTGCCTAATAAAAGAGAAAAATTAACATCACGTCGGTTATTTAATGAACCTAGAAAGTGCATCGTTTGCTTATAAATGAGACAAGAGGAGTATAAGCCGTACCATTTGGGTTAAAAAGAGCATACTACCCAATTCTGTGCAAATACTAATCTTCCAACCACCATTACAGAAAACTAGGAGCAAATGCGCTTATAAGGGCACCAACAAGATATGGCCAAGACAACCCCAATCACTCTCTTCTTCCCTAAAAGTCAAATTTGTCATTTCACTTCACCAGGAAGGAAACATCTTAAAATGATAAGCGATAAAAGGGGGAAACTTACCTAAAAAGTCAAGCATATCATGAAGCCAACACAGAGCCGATTAAGGCTCCATATAATGATCCACTTGTCGCAAAAATACATCAAGCATCAATGTATCACCATATTCGAGATTCAAGATCAATATACAATTACAATAATTAACAAATGTGTATCATAAAAATCACAAAAAGACAACACAAATGACCAAATAAAGAACAAACCAAGAGTTTAATTTAAACTTACAAAAAGTCCGATTTCGACAGAGCTTAAGTTGTACCATGTTATCCCACTTAGTGTTGGTGATCGCAAAGAAGAGAAATTATCGTGATACAAGCAAACCATTGAAAAATTACAACGAATATCAACTTCCAAATAAATCATTTCTTTGTCACACCATGTACATACTTCAAACAAAAGGAAAAGCAACTAGCGATAACACAAAGAGAAAAATCAATCTTTTAAGTTCAGAAATCATTACAGCGCTACGACCAAATGAGTATCATGAAAATGTTGAGTCAATACATAAATCACAATAGAAGGGTGTACCTCAATGGAAACGGCTGCAGAAGATGTGGCACCAATATCATAGCCAAATAGTAGACCACCAAAAGTCGGGAAGAGAAATCGAGATTTTTAACACTTTTAGGTAAGATTACAGTTAAGTCGTTATTTCATTTCATCTTCTATTTCATGAAAAAAGTATCACACAAGTTAATCAAAGACTTGATATCAGAACACCGATGGGGGGAACTAAACATGAAATGATGTAAGTTTTCTTCTTCAAAGTTGTTAGATTGTTTCTTAATCTGCCATTAATTTCCAAAAGGGTCACACATTTCTAATTCAAAATCATAAAACACATAATTAAACCAAAATATGCAGAGTTACTTACCTGTTCACAGAGTGTCCCTAATTTGGAGGAACCGATCAATTTGGAACCCTAGATTTCACCTTGAGAGGAACCGATCAATTTGGAAGCTAATAAATTGTTCGAGCCAAAAAAAAAGAAAACAATTCTGTGTTGTTTTAGATTTGGTGAAATCCAATCCATCCATTGTGCTTACAACATTATGATTCATTCTTACTAGAAGACATGCACCACAGTTCGCAGTCATTCATACTAGCATTGCTTAATGCCACCAATAGAACTGTGCCCAACTAGTATGGTCTATACCTCCAGTCTGCTCTCGACGGCGGCCTCCCACGGCTAACTCCATAACCCCACTGCAAAAGAAAACAACGTATCAACAAAAGGGGAAAAACAGGTTCACCGACAAGTAGCACGCACTATCAATGTTTTTATCACTGATAGAAAACTAAACATTTCATACAGCAATTACTATCGACGAGACGAGAACAACAAAATTATTAAATGACTAAATCCCAAAGATATTGAGATGGTCAAATTCTTGACAAACTATCCAATTTTCCATTTCCATTGCACTTGTCAAACATAAAACCATTAGTGTGTATACACTCACATCATCATAGTCTAAACCATCATACATCCTCCCATGAGTTCGCAATGGACCACCATATCCCCCATAAGAGTCCATACTATTCATCATATAATTCTCACTGGGCTCAACATCATCAACAGGTGCTGCAGAATCTATTGCCACCTGCAGGAGCAAGCTTAGTCAATCAAACCATTTTTAAGCAATCCACACACACACACACACGTACGAGTCCAGACCTTATATAGCACAAGGAATTTACATGCATATATACACAAGGCTGCACAAATTTATTCATCTTAAACTCGTGGATACAAAAAAAAAAAAAAAAAAAAGAATTGCCGTTGAGTTCAATTTGGAGTTCACAACATGATGCTATGTAAGATAGAATGTAGCTCGATCAACCACCACAGCAGAACCCCCCAGTTCATGGGTTTCTAACATCAAATTCTCCACAGACTCTGCAAGATAGAATGTATTCTCCACCACGATGCATCTTTGAGCCTCGATCCTGTTAGAAATAAATAAAATTAAAAAATTCACATAAATAGAAGTGTACATTATGCATAAATTTGCACTGCAACTGTTAAACAACTGATGTGAACTCAACAGTTTACCACTGGGGAAAATACAAATACACACACACACACACACACACACCGATTATATGAGTTGGGATCTGTGTCGCTATGGTTTCAAACTTATATACTTACACATTTAATAACTCTTTGCAAAAGGCAAATTAAATCAATCCAACCGTTGAATTGGAAGTTCTTGTTAAGTAGATCAAGAAGCTAGGGTTTCGATTTGGAGGTTGAGAGTTAACTGGAACTAAACGATTTGGAAGATTGAGGGAGTGGTTTTGATTTTCACGGGATTAAGGAGGGAGGAAATTAAATCAGAGGGAGGCGCTGAAATAGAGAAGAAGAAGGAAAACGACGGAGTGAAGGGAGGGAGGCGCTGAGATAGGGAGAAGAAGGAAAATGACGGAGTTGTGGTGCAGTGGAGGTTGAGGGAGGCGCGGTGTGGTGGTGCAGTGGAGGGTGGAGGTCGGAGGAGGAGTTTGAGGTGAGGAGCGACGGAGAGGAGAGAGCACATAGAACTAAGGAATAGATTTTAGGGAGAGAGGAGAGAGCGCAGAGAAAGAAAAGAAATAGATCGGGCTCGTTTTAATTTTATCAATGCGTTGCCACGGACTTGCCACGGCATCTCCGTTGCAAATTTTATGTCCGTGGCAAACCCGTGGCAAACACCAGCGGGAAATTTCGCACTCCTATTTTTTGCACATGCCGTCGCAAATCCGTGGCAAATTACTGACGGAATAAGCTCCGTGGCAATTACTGGTGGCTAAAACAAGCTTTTCTTGTAGTGATTGCTGGTAAATCCTTGTGAGATCTTTCCACTTCTCAATCCACTTTCCAACCTCTCTCCTACAATCACCAGATCTGAAAAGTTGGACGAGACACTACTGATCAGGCGGTCATAATACAACGACGGCAAAGTTTCCATGAACATAGAAACCAACTCCTTGTCTAGCAGAGGGGGTGTAACTTGCGCAGCCAAAGCCCTCCATCTCTGGGCATACTCCTTGAATGATTCACTGTCTTTCTTACTCATGTTCTGCGCACCGTGTCCGATCCGCGCCATATCTCGCATTGTATTGATATTGCTTTGAGAAAAGCATCCGCCAAATCTTTCCAAAGAACGGATTTGGGATGGTTCTAACTTCATGTACCGCTTAAGAGATGCCCCACTTAGGTCATCTTGGAAGCAATGGATTAACAACTTGTCATCCCGGAGTAAGTAGACATTTTCTGCGCAAAGACATCGTCGATGACTCTTTGGGCAAGTAGCACCTCTATATTTGTCAAAGTCGGGGACCTTGAACTTTGGGGTAGCACCACATCATCGGGATAAGGCACAAATCTCTTGCCTCTCTAGCTCAAGCCAAAACCTTCAACCATCCTTAGCCTTTCTTCTAACATTTGGAATTGTTCCTTGGCTCGCTTGGTGTTCAAAGGGAATAACCACGAGGAGAATTACTTACAACATACTCGCGGTGGCGGCATTGAGTGTTGAACACGGGGATAAGCAGAGTTCTGGACACAAAGCCCCGAGTTTGCGGAAACATAGCCGGTGGTGTAGTGAGATTCGAGGAGCGGGCGAGGTATAACAATTGGGTGAGGAATCTGGACCGGGTTCAAGAAGCATTCTTCCGGTCCAACAGACACTCGGCCGCACATTCTCGATCGTCGACACAGACCAAAGATCATCGATTTGCTTCTTGACTTGGGAGAGTGTATCCCAAAGGAAGGCCATAAGCGAAGCATCAAGGGCGATCTGAAAATCATTCCCATCTTTCAAGGACAACAAGAGCCTCATCACCTCACTCATCTGTGCTTTTAAAGCATTCATCTCATTCCTCATTTCAGGATCATTCTGACTGGAGCTACCGGGAGCTGTCTGGCTCTGATTCTGTACCACGAGGGTCGGGCTTGCCCCACTTCCATTCGCTGAGTCTGGAGCCGGAGGATTCTGATTCTCCGCTGCTGGCTGAGGTGGATCGATATCTGCCAAGATTGCCATTCCTCTGGCCTGTGAGCGAGTCCAATACCGATGTTGACGCACCAGCTTGCCTTTTCTGTTTATTTAGACGTTTATTACATAAGAAAAGAAAGATGCATGGATGAATGTATGAATGTATGCATAATGCTTGCTCGACGTCGGGAACCACGTAATGCCTCATCTTGTTCTAGGCGCGTCAATCTTTCCTTCCTTTCTTTTCTTTTTTTTTTTTTTTTTTTTTATTTTCTTTATTATTCTTTTTTATTTTTCTTCTCTTTTCTTTATTATTCTCTTTTTTTTTTTCCTTTTTTAGAAAGTGAAAGGAACGGGGAATCAAAATAGCAAACCAAACACTTCATTCATCAAGGACAACAAGCTTTAACGACTTTTGCCAATGGAAAAGGTGGTACCATATTCAAAATGAAATAAAGTAAAGGAGTACAATATTTCAGAATACAATATTCAGAGCAAATGCTTTAGATAAAGAAATACATCTAATCAACTCAAACACAAATGGCTTTAAACTCTTCGACTCTCTTCCTTTTCTTGTTGACTCTTGCTCTCTGAGATTGTTCCTTGAACTCCATGACCAATGCCCGGCAATCTTGCACAAACTTGTATACCTCGAGGGTGTTGAAGAAACACATTTCACCTTTCTACGCTCTTAGATTTTTGGAACTCCTGCCATAGCTTGACTAGCTAGTTCGGATAACTTGGAGAATTTACCCTTCCACATCCGGATCTCTCTCTCTAGCTCTTTAATGATCTCTTGCTCCTCAATTTTCCCTATCAATTCCGTGAAGCGCTCTTCCCAATCTTCGACTCTCATTTCGAACTTGCCTGTAGGCCTCCTCCAGCATCGCGAAGGTTACCTTTTAATTTACCAAATATTTCTCTCTCAAAATTCAAGGCTTGTTGATATTCTTTGAGGATCTCCTCAACAAAGATTTTTCTCCCTCTCAAGGTTCCTCACCGACCCTTCAATTCTCTCACACCAGTGTGATTCTTGCTCTGATCGGTGGGCTAATATCTTCCACTCTTGGGCTTCCTCAAGCGCCTTCCTTGCTTTTTGTTTGTACTTCCGAGTTCTTCTCTGCTCTTTTCGAAATCCTTGGGCCTCTATTTTGCTTTGTTCCTCCTCTTGAATCGCTTGACACTTTCTTCCACAAATGATCATCTTGATAGCATTTTCTTCCTCTAACCTTTCCTTTTCTAGAGTCATCTCTTCCAACTTGGTCTGCAAGGCTTTCTTCTCCTCTTCTACCTTTGCTAAGGTGAATTTAGCTTCATTCAACTCCTCATGGGTAGGGACAAAAGGTTCTGGAATCTCCTCTTCAAGGGTAGGCATCCCTTGACTTGGTAATCTTACACTCTGAAGCTTGTCCTGAAGCCATTGGTTAAGGGAGACATCACTAGTTCTTTTTGACAATTCTTCACTTCCTTTCTGCACTACAGATTCCCACGACTGCTGAACTCTTCGAAGCAAGTCACCGCATCTAGGCATCCCCTTATAGAGGTAAATACGGACAAAGATGTCGTCGGAGGGTGAGTTCTTCATTGGGTAACCGAGTTGCCTTAAAGTTAGGGAAGGGTTATAGTTGATGCACCCTTGAGTCCCCATGAGGGGTACGTTCTGAAAGCTTCCACAACTGAACAACACCGTAGGTCTGTCATTCCAACATGCAGCAGTGTACCAGCGGATTTGGAGGTCGTTAAGGTTTTGCAGAAACTCAAACCATTCTGAAGTAGTTCTGGCCTTCACCTCACAACTTAGAGCATAGGAAATTAACTCTTTGACGTCTAGACGGTTATGGACCACATGAAGAATAAGCCAAGCATAGAGGACATGGACAGAGAGGCATATCTTCTTTGTGCGGAACTGACTGTGACGGGTGAAAGCATGATATGTGTTGGCAAGAATGGCAGGCACGGGATTGACGGGGTTTTTGGCATCTTTGAAGGCTAAGAAGGCTCCAATTGCATCTTCATCAATATATTTCTCTATCTGAGGAAAAAGGACGACCCCAAATATGGTAAGAGCTAATACCAACTTGAACGGACCCCAATTCTTGGCTAGAGCATAAGATTGCATTAGGTCTTCAAAGTATTCTTGTGGATACCCGGCCACACCATTTCATTTCAGTTTCTGTAACTTCAGTTGATCCTTACTAATCCTCAACAATGTTGCTAACCTCTCATCAGTGTAATACATTCCCTGGAATTGATAGGGCCTTGCCTGAGACCGGGAGAATCCCAAAAGCTGCTCGTACTCTTCTAGTGTGGGCGAAAGCTGGAAATTTTTGAAGAAGAAGCACCTCGTATCAGAATCATAGAATTGGCTTAAAGCCACAAGAGCGTCTTCTTGGACATTCAACTGCAAGAGCTTGCGGATATTTCCATATGCTAAGTCGAAAGCATCTCTCTCAATTGGACCCATGAGGGTTGCACACCGCCTCAAGCTACCAACATCCACTTTCTTCACAATCGGGAGACGAGGAGTAAGTGAAGCTTTGCTACTTGATTCCATTTCGATACACCTATGACAAGATGGTGCATTATTTGGTGGTCCTCGACAAGCAAATGCAAATGAAATGCACCATGAATGCGTGAGTTGCAGAAACTTAAATTTATGCAATGCAGTGATGTATGCCAATGACAATGATGCTTTATGCAAATGCAAGGTTAGAAAAAAAACTTTATTTGCAATAACTCAGGTTTCCCCCTTTTTGAAAGTACGGACCGTACATTGCCTCATATAGACCGGATGGAGGAAAAAGCTACAACAATAACTCTTTCTTCCTTTTTTTTTGAAAGTATGTCATATGTCGCTTTATGCGGGAAACGGCAAAAGGAAAGGCTATAATAGCAGACCCTTTTTTCTTTTCTTTTTTTTTTTGAAAATTTTATTTTTAGGAAAGACATGTCTAAACTACAATGCAACACACAATTTGTATGTCCTCGTGTCCTACACAGTGGGAATCCTAAGTTCTAGGGCAACTTCAAAGGTTCCTTCCATGTAGTTCTAATTCACACCCTCACAATGGCTACCAGAGCTATAGAATCCTCATGGCGACATCCACAAATGTAGAGAACTACCAAGTGTGAAGCGTCATGAGAAAGCGTGCTGCCGAGACTTTCATAAGTATCGATGCACAAAAGTCTCGAATGACAGATCACTAATCGTCTCCACTCTCCTAGGTGTTTTTGGATCCGGCATAGGAGCCCACTCATAACATACAAAATGTAAGGTGTGAAAGTGTGTGATTGAGGACATACTTTTCTAAAGTCTACCCTCCCCACCGCAAGGAAAAAAAAAGCCGCAGTCACCCGCATGAAGCAAACATAATATATGTCGTCTACCCTAAGGTTCAACATCACTTCAAAATAAATGAACTAACCTAAGGTGTCATCAACAACCATATAGAGCTTACCTCAAGAAAGGGAGCAGAGAAGAGGGGATTATAATAGATGGGGGAAGCATGCATAATTATAAGCATGTAAAGAAAGAAAAGAAAAAAGTAAGGAAATGAAGAAGTAAAGCAAAAACTAATCTCAAATCAAACATTTTGAACCACACATCGGATTAATTAGGCTCGACCCTCTTTAAAAAAAGTTTTTTCTTTTATGTCCCCAAAGAAGTTGCCGGTATGCTTGCCCCGAAAAATCCGGTTTGGGATTTCTCAGTGTACAACGTGAAAATTGTGAAGCCGCCACTAATATTTTAATTTTTAGACCAAAACATTAGAAAAAGGTCTTTTTACAAAAGGCGGGTGGTCTTTCGAAAACAGAAATGTAGGTTCGGGGGTCGGTTAGGTGTGGGGAAGGTGTTAGCACTCCCACACCTCCTTTCTACCGAAAGGAACCATTAATTCGATGTGTGGTTTAGATTGTTTGATTTGAGATAATTTTTGTTCTACTTCTTTTCTTTTATTTGAAAGAGTTTTATAGAAGACAAGGGAGAAAGGAGTCTTTTTGAGATTTTTGAAAAGCGAGCTTGACGGGATATGACCCGGTCCTACGTACCCTCATTGACTGAGGGATCAAAGCTACGTAGTTCTTAATTCTTTATTTTTTTGAGAAAATCGTGTTTTGTTTTTATCTTATCTTTTGCGTTTTGGAAATATGACTCAAGCGCTCATGAATACCAAACAAGCAATGGCTTCGAGTGGCGTTCACTACTAACTTGAAAGAAAAGTGTTGGAACCGATAATCAATCGAGCAAATACTCAAGTGATTACTAGTCGCAACGCTTTTATTATCTTTTTGAAATGATTTTGGAAAAGGGTGAGTCATAATGGTAATTACCACTAATGACTCATATTATTTTTGGAGTTTTTAACTAATTCGTAGTTGATTAAGGTGTGTGAGCTTTCATGACACAAACAAGCAATGGCTTCGAGTGACTACCACTAGTAACTCCATCATTAACGATCAAACAAGCGAAGCTTCGAGTGATGGTTAATGATTTTATTTATGAAAACGCCTTAGGGTTTTATTAAGAAAACGATTGATTTTTGATTTTTTGAAAATTGGTTTTAGAAAAGAAATCTAGTTTGGAGAAAGAATTTGAAAGCGAGTAGAACACCTCAATCAACTCTATATCCTAAACCAAATACAAATAAAAAAACAAAGAACTTATACATTTATTCAACCTAAAATTCAAAAGAACAAATTAACAATCTAAACCCTAGAACTTAACCCTAAACCGAAGGTATACATGGTGAAACCAAAAACCTAAAATCAAACCCTAATTATAGACTAAACAATAGAAGATATTATTCAATGAAATAGCCAAAACTAAACATGCAAGGAAAACTTTGAGCATTAAGCAAAAATCTATGGTTATCTTACAAGACTTAATAGGAGATAAAGTAAAGGATGAAAGGACAACTTATACAAAATTAAATCAATTGAATCCTTTCTAGCCATCCTCACCACTTTGAATTTGAATACTCTAAAAACTTTGTGGGAGTCATTTAGCAAGATCATCAACAACATAACAACAACATAATTAAGTCACAAGAACACTAACATTTAAACTAGACTTGAATCCTTTCTTGCAATCTTCACCACTTTAAATCAAAAGTACTAGGTACTTAGTGGGAATCCTCTTGCAAGATCATCAAAAATCAAACTAAACCTAATTTATTGCACACAATGCGAAATGAACATGACATTAAACTATGAAATAAATTTGAATCCCTTCTTGCAATCTTCACCACTTTAAATTAAAAGCAACTAGGTGCTTAGTGGTGAATCCTTTTGCAAGATCATCAACAATTAAACCAAGAAACATATTAAAATCAAATGAAACCTATTTTACTAAACATATGCGAAATGAACATGGTATTAAACTCTAAAAATGAACTTGAATCCCTTCTTGCAATCTTCACCACTTTAAATCAAAAGCAACTAGGTGCTTAGTGGTGAATCCTTTTGCAAGATCATCAACAAAACCAATTAAAAATCAAGCAAAACCTAATTTATTTAGAGCATGCGAAATGAACATAATGTTAAGCTATGAAATGAACTTGAATCCTTTCTAGCCATCTCCATCACTCAAATCAAAGTGCCTTAAGCACTAGTGATAGATCATATGACTAGATCATCAACAACTAAACAAGAACAACATTACTACTAAAATAAAATACTCACAATGAAGAAACCTAAAATTAACTTGAGCATATTTTTTTTGTTTAGTGAAATGACAACAAAATTAGCATGAAGCATCATAAATCCATTTATTAAGGGTGAGATACCAAATCTCACCCACCAACAACAACAAGCTACATTATGAAAATGAATATGATAACTATGCGAAATGATGAAGGAAATGCAAGATGAAGAAAAGAAAATAAGTTCTAATGTAAAATGCTTGAAGATAATGCAAAGGTATCAAGGGTTTTTACCTTATTTCTAAGAGGAAAGGAAGAGCTTGAAAAGAAATAGAGGAGAGGAGGAGGATGAAGCTACGGTTTTGGGGTGTGATGGAGGAGAGAGTTTTTTCTTGATTTTCTTGAGTGAGAAAGGAAAAGCTAAGGTGGTGAGAGATGGATTCAAGGCATTTTGGTGGATGAAAATGAATTAATGGAGGAAGGGAAGAAGAAGGAGGCTACGGTTTTAGAGAGAGGAAGAGGAGAGGAGAATTGTTTTTGTGTTTTTGAAGGGAATGAAAGGCAAAAGTCCTTAGTGTGTGAAGAGGAAGAGGTATTTATAGATTTTTGAGGTTTGGGGGTATAATTGTCTTTTGTTTTTGATGTGCCTCTAGGATTGAGTCTTAAAATTAAATGGAGGGTTGGGATGAATCATCACATGGATTAGGGGTATTGAAGAAACACAAAATAAGAGTGAAGGTGAGAGAGAGTGGGGCGCAAGCCATGAGGAAAAAAAAAAAAAAAATGAATAAGTTTTTATTTATTTTGGGAAAGGAGTGTCTCATGAGGTAGGGTTAAGGGTATTTTAGTAATGGGGTGTTACCAAAGAAGTAAGTTTGCATTTTTGGGTGGGAGTATTAGTGTAGGTGAGTGAAGTAATTTACCAAAGAGGCAAAGTTAAGGATAGAACAAATCAAATCTTAGTGAACAAGGCAAGAAGTGTGTAGAAGCTTCTAGAGGAGAGAGAGGAGAGAGGGCAGCGCAACAAGGCTGAATTATGGGAGAGAAAAATAAAAAAATGCTTGTTTTTGGTATTTTGTCTTATTGAGGACACTTCCTATTTTTACATTTTTGAATTTTGAATTTTTGGGCATGCAAAATGGGAATGCACCTATTAGAAAAATGTTACATTTTTGGTCATCATAAAATAATCTCCTAATTACTCTAGACAACAAAATTTGTCACTTAGTAATTGGGAAATATTTAATGATCTTTTAATATTTTTTTATGCAATAAAAATAGGGAAAATGCATTTTAATTATTTTAGGCTAGGATATTCTCTCTAAAAATTGTACAAAAATTCTCTTGGATAAAAGAAAAATGTACTTTTGGTGTGTGCATATTTTTGACGAGAAAATCATCCTGCTAAGAAAAATGACCAAAATACCCTTACCCTAAAAAACCTAATTTGTCCAAAAAGTGCATTTCAACTTTAAAAATGATTTTAGAAACTTTGAAATGACTTTTAGGACCCTAAATGCAATGCATGATGCTTTTTCCTTTATTTATTTATTTTTGGGGAAAATTAGGGTTTTGACCTAAGCCGGACAAAATTGGGGTATGACAATACCTTGCCACCAAAACAACCCCTTCAAGTCTTGATACATCTTGGTCGCGCCTGGGTGAATACTCAGCTTACTCCTATGACACTCTTCCAAGATGGCTCTCTTGATCTTCTCGTCATCAGGGACACAAATCCAAGTTCTATACCTTAGCAATCCTTGCGCATCCAACTCAAAATCTTCGTTCACTTCGGCCCAATACCGCCGCCACGCCTACAAGCTTGACGTCCAACCTGCGCCTCTTTGATGTCACTCGAAATTCATTTGTGATTTTCAAAGATTCCCAACTTAATGCTTTGAGGAGTTAGCTCACACACTAAACTTAGGTCTCTGAATTGCTCAATTAGCTCTAGCTCTTTTACCATCATTGCTTTGATGCATGCAACGATTTCCTACTTAGCGCATCGCCCACCATATTTGCCTTCCCGGGTGATAGTTCAACCCAAAATCATAGTCCTTCAAGAGCTCCAACCATCTCCTCTCGCCTCATGTTCACTCCTTCTCGATCAAACAGATATCGCAAACTCTTATGGTCACTAAACACTTCAACCTTGAGCCATATAGTATAATGCCTCCATATCTTCAATGCAAACACCACTACAAAGAAGCTCCAAATCGTGCGTAGGTAGTTCTTCTCATGAATTTTCAATTGCCTTGAAGCTGTAAGCAACTACCTTACCTTCTTGCATCAAGACGCAGCCCAAACCCAACTTAGACGCATCACAGTACACCACAAAAGGCTCATTTGGATTAGGCAACGTCAGGACAGGAGACGTTGTCAATCTCCTCTTCAATTCTTGGAAACTTTCTTCACACTGTGCGTCCCACACAAATGCATTCCCTTTACAGGTCAACTGAGTTAGTGGCAACGCCAACTTGGAAAACCCCTCAATGAACCTTCTGTAATACCCAGCCAAACCTAGAAAACTTCTCACCTCAGTGGCCGACTTGGGTGCTTCCCATTGCAACACAGCTTCGACTTTGGAAGGATCAACTGCTATACCTTCACTGGAGATCACATGACCTAGGAAATTCACCGCCTCAACCGAATTCACACTTGACAACTTGGCGTACATCTTCTTATCCTTCAATACCTCTAACACCAATCTCAGATGCTTGGCGTGCTCCTCCTCTGACTTGGAGTAGACTAAAATGTCATCAATGAATACAACAACAAAACGGTCTAGGTACTCATGAAATATACGGTTCATATACTCCATGAACACTCCAGGAGCATTCGTCACACCAAATGGCATTACAGAATACTCATAGTGCCCATACCGAAGTTCTAAATGCCGTCTTAGGAATGTCCTCGCCCTTCACCTTGATCTGATGGTACCCTGACCTCAGGTCAATCTTTGAAAATACTTGCGCACCCACCAATTGGTCCATCAAATCATCAATTCTTGGGAGTGGGTACTTGTTCTTAATTGTTACCTTGTTCAACTGTCTGTAATCCACGCATAATCTCATACCTCCATCCTTCTTTTTCACCAATAACACAGGTGCGCCCCAAGGCGACACGCTTGGCCTTATGAACCCCTTCTCTAGTAACTCTTCTAACTGCTTCTTCAACTCGGCTAGCTCAGCTGCAGACATCCTATAAGGTGCCATAGACACCGGCCTAGTTCCTGGTACTAACTCAATGCTGAACTCGACCTCTCTTTCTGGTGGAACCTCAGGAATCTCGTCTGGGAACACTTCTGCGAACTCTCGCACCACTGGAACTTCACCAATCCTTGCTTGACTCTCCACTGACAGCGACGCCCACAACGCGAACATAGTAGCCCCCTCCTTCAGTTCCTTACGCAACTTCCCAGCAGGCATCATGACCGATTCTTCCACCTCGGAAGTAAGGAAACTTAACGACCTACTAGCGCAATTGATATGAACTCGGTTAGCCACTAACCAGTCCATACCCAGGATGACATCCATCCCTTCCAAAGGTAGACAAATCAAATTAACTACGAAGTCTCTGCCAAAGGCTAACAGAGGACACTTCGAACAAACGAGAGAGGTAGTCATCGGCCCTTTTGGCCGGAGTGTCAATAACCATCTCCTCACTATAGTAGACAAAACTAAATCCAATCTTTTAGCACACAATGCGAAATGAAAGAGTGCGTGGCACCGTATCCACGATTGCAATCAAAGGAATTCCATTAATGAAGCACGTACCTTTTATCTCGCTTCACCACTTCGCACCAGGCTAAGCGCGAACACCTTCCCACCGCTCTCTCTCCTTCTTGGGCTTGGGACACTTAGGACCGATGTGCCCCATTTCTCCACAATTAAAGCAGACGACATCCTTTCGCCTACAATCGCAGCCTTTCGGTGGCCTCTCTTCGCCACATTGATAGCACCTCTTATCTCCACTCTTGCACTCGTTCTTCTTATGTCCAAAGCTTCCCACACCGAAACACACCACATTTGCAGGGGCGTCTCCCCCACTTGGCCTCTTGCCATACCCAGCCTTCCACTTGCCTTTGCTGCCAGAAACCTCATAGGGCTTTCCCCTAAACTGAGAGTTCTTCTTCTCTTTACCAACCCTGTACCTTGCCTCAGTGTTTTCCTCATATATCCTGCAACTATCCACCAAGTCAGCAAATACCCTGATCTTCTGATGCCCAATTGCCTGCTTAACCTCAGGCCTCAAACCGTTCTCGAATTTCACGCACTTGGAGAACTCAGATGTAGCTCCCTCATAGTAGGGGTAGAATTTCACCAGTTCTTCAAACTTTGCAGCATACTCTACCACTGACTTACTCCCTTGCTTCAGTTCTAGGAACTCCATCTCCTTCTTTCCTCTCACATCTTCAGGGAAGTATTTCCTCAGAAATTCCCTCTTGAATACCTCCCACGTAATCTCCTCTCCAGCAGCTTCTAACCTTGGCATGACTCCCAGCCACCAATCATCTGCCTCCTCGGCCAGCATATGTGTTCCATACCTTACTTTCTGAGCCATTGTACAGTCCATCACCCTAAAAATCCTCTCTATGTCCTTCAACCACGCTAACGCCCCATCCGGATTGTACTTCCCCTTGAACGTTGGAGGGTTCTCCCTCTGAAATGTAGCAAGGCTACGAGCTCCAGCGTCCTCGGCAACTTGATGAGGCTGATTCCCATAGCAAAGAGCCATCGCTCTGTAGCAAATTTATCGCAGCGTCGTTTCTTCCAGCACGTCCAGCCATTTTTACTTACTCTCTGAGACAAGCCAATTAAAACGAGCATTAATACTCGGGAAGGGACTGGGAACTCAAGACTCAATACTTGGTCGGACAAACCGAACTTTTGCTCTGATACCACTTAATGTAACACCCCTCCTATCTCTATTAATTAACTAATTGAAATCAGAGTTTAATAAAATTCTCATGGAAAGATGCTACATTGTCACTCAAACACCTTAGCATATATCTATGAATTAAAACAACAACATACATGCAAACATAGGCAACTCGGCCAAAGGGACTACGCCCATCAAAAACATGTTTTCAATTGTTTACATCACAGCGGACACTCATATATATTAGTCGAACATATACATTACAACTGAATAGTCCAAAATTATCACTACTCTACCCTACTCGACTCGCCCCAGTGTTACAACTACCAGAGCAGACCGACTCCAACAACCAAAAGCAAAGCTGACCTCTACTCAGGGGTACCTGCAAGTTGCCACAATAGAGCAACATGGAAAGCAATGAGTGGTGAGTCTCTAAACATTTGTAATAAAGGTTCATGACTAATGTAAATACATAGAATGCATTACGCACCTCAGTTCACATATCAGACAGCAACTCAACATAATTCACATGAGTTATGCATGCAATGCAATGCAACCCAAACTCTGTGGTATAATGCATGAGGATCCATCTCTTTTAAGCCACTCGTGCATATCCGTCGCTAGTGATACTCGCATCAAGTCTTTTGTATCGAGACCGGTCTATAACCGTCGCGATGCATATGAATTCATGAGACTCAATGAACAAATGCATTCACTCGTAACAAACAACTCTTTTGTGCAAACCCGCACCGCGCGCTTTACGCTGCCTAGTCCTCTTAGACAACCACCATAGCGCAAAAGGCTATTTGCCCACTCACGGGGCACCTCGGCTCCTCGCGGTGAGCCACTCCATCACTACGAAGGCCTCACAACGCCTAGGACTGAACCATCACATAGGGACTAAACTGGACTATGCCAATTCGTCCCCTTAAACGACACTTGACGTTAAACGTCACTCACGGTGGCGCCTAACAGCTCTACGCTGTTATGCGTCAAAAATAGGTCACCTCGACACTCTTAGTCACCTCGGCACCTTCACTCTTCTCGGTATGCTCGCTCGTCACCTCGGCATGTAACACCCCATTTCTACCCGGTAATTTAATCAAAAATCAGAGTATGTATTTATAAATATGTTTCGGTTATCTCTTGGTTTAGGGTGTTATAAAATAGTGAACTGATTGACTATGGGATTACTCGTGTAATCGATACTACTTGCAATGAGCATTGACCTCCTTTGCAAGGCTCTCGATGATGCCCTTGTAAATACACCAAAGAAAGAAATCCCGACCTTAGTGGCGAACCACGCTTTAGCCATAGTCATTCAAAGACACTAATAGTATAACATAAATCATTCCTCAATAAAATGGAGCGTCACACTCTCTCTTAAAACACTCAACAGCTTAATTCATCTCATAAACATAATCAAAATACGTAACACCATAAATCACGTGGTAAACAATCTCATAACATGCAAAGTGGAAATCAAAGTTACATAGAGAATCATATATGAGAGCTCAACAAAGGAGCAAAACAAAACCATAACAGCTTAAAAACCCCAACCCCTAGGTGCTACGTGATCGAGCAGCACCGACTTTGGGAAAATAGTGAAGATATCAAGTCCTCACTCATGACTACCTGTAGTAAACAACAACGTAGTGTGGTGAGTCTCGAACTATATAATAAAAGTGATAATAAGCAATATATACAATCACAACTTCACCGCATACTCAAACACACCAATCAAGACTCAATAACATTCAATGCACTCATGAGAATGTATGCAATGTAATTATGCATGTACCATTTGCCTCTCCTGCTGTTCTCAATATTGACCTCCCAGATTCTCATCAATAATGGAGTCCTCATGACTCGCCCCTACGCCGCCCTCAGCTTCACAATTCATTTTATAAACTCTACGATCATCACACCAAATGTATGCATGAGACTCCATGTACAACACAAACACAATCTCAAACAAATTTCAATACACCCATTAACTATTACCTCGGTGTTAGTCTCATTTTATAGCCCTCCCGGCTTGGCCCTCCGGCCCATGCCCCCATGGCATGCTCAATCACCTCATTATACACTCTCCACACCATTAAGTCCCAAGGACTAATCTCCTCTAGAGTACTCAACCTCACTCAGGGGACCTAAACCACCATTTAGGACCAAAACAATCATCTAGGGACCAAACTGTCACCTAGGGACCAAAACAAAGACACTCTTAGGCACTTGGCAAAGACTAGGCGCCATTTTCCCCACATTCTCGCGCCCGGTGCAACACAAAGACTAGCGCCGTAAACTCAAAGATTTTGGCGCCCGTGGCAACACAACACTGGGCGCCACTTTTCTAGCAACTGGCGCGCTCGGGCAACACAGCACCTAGACACAAACTCGCATACGCTTTGGACACAATCTCGCACACGTGCAGCAGACTAGGCGCCTGGCAAAGACACAGCCAGCGCCCCTACTGACTCCAAAGACACCCAACACTTTCAAACCAAAACCACCCGAGCCAAAATGTTTAAAAATGTTTTTGGCGTGTAAATACAAAATTTGGCACAGTGAAATATGCCTAGAAGTAAGTTTCACCCAAACTACCCCATTTACACACACCAAAGCACCCCCACCGAGACATTTTTAAAATAAGACTGTGTACTCGTGAAGCCACTCGAGCCAAAACATTTTAAATTGAATTTGGGCAGTGAATGCAAAATTTGGCACAAGAAAATATGTTGTAAATGTGAGTTTCACTCACCCACCCCATTTACACACACAAAACAAGTCCCACCGACATTTTCAAATTGACACTGCAACTGAAAAAACCACTGAGCCAAAACACTTAAAAATGAATTTGGGCGTGTGAATACAAAATTTGGCACAGTAAAATATGTTCAGAAATACAAGTTTCACTCCCGGCCCCAAAATACCCACATTCGCGCGCCTGACAAAAGAAACACACACCCTCAAAGACTCAAAGCGAGCACCGGGGCGCCATTTCCCAAAGAACTGGCGCGCCAGCAAAGAACACCACACACACAGTGTGCAACTCCAAAGACATGAACAAGAACCCAGCGCCATTTTTTCTCAAGAATATGGCGCCACTAGCGGTGACATTCCCGCACAAACTCACAACTCAAATTTCATGAACAGCACACGGGCGCTGAATCCTAGCACATTGGCGCCCCAAACCCCAAAATCCCATTTTCCTCAAATTCTTCCAAACCAAATCACTCAATAATCATTCTAATACTCCTAATTTCATATTCAAACAATCAATTGCATGCTCAATCATCAATCAAAGCAAAATCAAGAACACCAAACCCTAACTTAAAGCCCCAAATCGATTTTAGCATACAAATTATCAAATTCAATCCAACAACCATTCAATTAACAATCAACATCATCAAATTAAGACTCTATGACTTACATACGACCTATTATACCCTCTATTATAGAGTGAGACTCCCCTTACCTTAAATTCACCGTAGAAACTCTCTTTCTCCGAGTCACGTACAATAACCACAGCAACTATGGAGCTTTCCTCTTCTCCTTTCTCCCTTGCGAAGCTCTCTCTCCCTTTCTCTAGGGTTTGGCGCCGTTCTCCTCTCCTTTCTCTCTTCTCCCTTCGCAACTTTTCTTTCTTTTGCACAAATGAGAGAAAATTCTACTTTTGGATATATGTATATTGGGCCAAGCGCACCTTGGGCCCTTTTTACACCCCTTCTCCATTTCTTCCACCATCCCCTTCAATTAAAATAAATTACTGAATTATAAACACTATTTTATATTCTATTGTAATTTAAAACAATGTAACACTTTAAATAATTTAATCAATTGCTTAATTAAATCATTTATGGTGTTACAACTCTCCCCCACTTAGGAAATTTCGTCCTCGAAATTCATACCTGATTCAAACAGCTCCGGATCGACTCCCCGCATCCCGCTCTCCACCTCCCAAGTCATGCTCTCACCAAGAGCTCCCAACCACACTACGCTGACCAAGGCAATGTCCTTCCTCTCAACACCTTCACTTCTCTATCATCAATCCTCACCGGCATAGTCTCCACAAAGGAGGTTCTCACGCACTCTCCACATCATCCATGTGAATCACATGAGACGGTGCGAATATACTCCAAGCCGTGACACGTGGAAGACATCGTGCATGTTCGAAGATTAGGTGGTAAGGCCACCCTATAAGCAACCTTTCCAACCCTCTCGATGATTTGGTACGGTCCAATAAACCTTGAGTCAACTTCTTTGCCTTCAGAGCACGCCCAACACCACCATAGGCGTGACCTCAAGAACACATGCTCACCACCAAACTCCAAGTCCTTCCTCCTCTTATCATGATAACTTTTATGTCGGCTCTGGACTCTTTCATTTTCTCTCTAATCATTTTCACCTTCTCGATGCGTCTCCTAACCAACTCCGGTCCAAGAACAACGCTCTCCCTGACTCATGCCAACACAAAGGAGTCCCCGCACACCTCCGCCCATACAATTGCCTCAAAAGGAGCCATCCCAATGCTCGAATGATAGTCATTATTATAAGTGAACTCAATCGCTGGAAGATGTGTATCCCACGCACCTCCTCGCTTCTAGCACACAAGCCCTCAAAAGATCCTCCAAAGACTGGATGGTTCTCTGCTGACTCACCATCGATCACCGAGGATGATAAGTCAACTCAACCTCGCCTTGGACCCCAAAGCCTCCCGCAAGCTCCCCAAAACTCCGGATGTAAACCGCGGGTCTCTATCCGACACAATACTCTTCTAACCCCATGAAGCTTCACAATCACCGAATGTATATTCTAGCCAACTTTGGCACCGGATAGTGATGTTGATAGGAATAAAATGAGCGGACTTAGTCAACTCCGCCCACAATCACCCAAATAAGGTCGCACCTCTCGCGCAGATTTGGCAACCCATCCACAAAGTCCATGGAAATGCTGTCCCACTTCCATTCCGGAATCTCTAAAGGTTGCATCAACCCCGCAGGTTTCTGATGCTCGATCTTTGACTTCTGGCAAGTCAAACATGCATAAACAAATTGTGCAACATCTCTCTTCATACCAGGCCACCAAAACAATTTCTTCAGATCATGGTACATCTTAGTAGCACCTGGATGAATGCTCAACTTACTCCTATGGCTCTCCTCAAGTATCATCTTCTTTAACTCAGCATCATCTGGAACACAAATTCTGTCCCTGAACCTCAACACACCCTGGGAATCCAACCTGTAATCCCCATCAACAGCTTGCTCACCAGCAACCAACAAATCTACCAACTTCACATCTAACTTCTGGGCGTCTCTGATACTAACCAAGAAGTCATTCCCAATCCTCAAAGATACCCAACTGACACTGGGTGTCACCTCACAAACTGGACTCAAGTCGCGGAATTGCTCAATCAACTGCAACTCCCTCACCATCATAGCTGACATATGCAAAGTTTCCCGACTTAAAGCATCAGCCACGACATTAGCCTTGCCGGGGTGATAGTTCAAGCCGAAATCATAGTCCTTCAGCAGCTCTAACCAACGCCTCTGTCTCATATTCAGCTCCTTCTGGTCAAACAAGTACTTCAGACTCTTGTGATCACTGAACACTTCGAATCTAGTACCATAGAGATAGTGCCTCCAAATCTTCAAGGACAAACACAATCGCAGCCAACTCTAAATCATGAGTAGGATAGTTCTTCTCATGTGTCCTCAATCTGTCGGACGCATAAGCAACTACCTTCCCATCCTCGCATCAATACACCTCCTGCACCCCATCTTGGAAGCATCGCGAAGACACAACAAATGGTTGCTCCGCACTGTGCAACACTAACACCGAGACGTGGTCAACCTCCTCTTTAGCTCTTGGAAGCTCTCTTCACACTTTGCATCCCACACAAATGCCTTTCCTTACAGTCACGAGTCAATGGAAGGGCTAGCTTAGAGAACCGCTCAATGAACCTCCTGTAATAACCAAACCAACCCCAAGAAACTCCCGATCTCGACCACAGATTTTGGGCTCTCTCACCGCAACACTCAGCATCAACCTTGGCCGATCCACAAACTATACCATCACCGTAAATAATATGACCCAAGCTCACCTCATGCAAACTAACTCACACTTTGACAACTCGCATACAACTTCCTCTCTTTCAAGACCTCTAGCACCAACCTCAAGTGCTCGCATGCTCTTCCTCGATTTTGAGTACACCGTAATATCATCAATGAAAACGACCACAAACCGATCCAGATAGCTATGGAAAATTCGGTTCATGTACTCCATAAACACCCCGGTGCATTTGTGACACCAAACGGCATTACAGAGTACTCATAATGCCCATACCTTGTTCTCGAATGCTTGTTTTACGATATCCTCATCCTTCACCTTAACTGGTGATACCCGACCTCAAGTCAATCTTGCTAAACACTTTAGCACCCACCACCGATCCATCGATCATCTATCCTCGGGAGAGGATACTTATTCTTGATAGTCACTTTATTCAACTGTCTCAGTAGTCCACGCACGCACGCATACTCCCATCCTTCTTCTTTACCAATAAAACCGAGCTCCCCATGGTGACACACTAGGCCTCACAAATTTCTTCTCAAGAAGCTCCTCTAATCGCTTCTTCAATTCGCATAACTCGTAAGCGGACATCCCAGACGGTGCCATGTACACGTGCCTAGTACTGTGCACAAGCTCAATCCCGAACTCAACTTCCTCTCTGGGGCACACTAGGAATCTCATCCTAAACACTTCAGGAACTCACACACCACCACCAGAACCCATCAACCACACTCGGTTCTCAACTGCATATAGACGCCATCAAAGCAAACAACCGACCACCCTCTTTCATTACCTCACGCAATTGCTCGCAGACACAGAGAGCGCACTCTTCCTCTTCGTGAAGAAGAAAACTAATAGACTTATCGTAGCAGCTGATGTGTACATGGTTATCTACTAACCAATCCATGCCTAAATCACATCCAACCCACCCAAAGGCAAACAAATCGAGATCAACTAAAAATCTCTCACCAAGACCGACAGAGACACCTAGCACACATTAGAGAAGTAGTTACCGACCGCCTTTAGCCGGAGTGTCGATAACCATCCTCTCTCCATAGTAGACAATACTAAATTTAACTTTTCAAAGACAAACAGATGCAATAAAAGAGTGCGTAGCACCCGTGTCAACAATAGCAACTAAAGGTGTACCGTAGATGAAACATGTACCTCTCGATATCATTAGGTCCCTCTCAACTCGCCAATGCAAACACCTCCCAAAGAGATCTTTCCTTCTTAGGCTTGGGGCACTTGAAGCTAATGTGACCAACTTCACCACGCTTGAAACATACAGCTTCCTTGCGATCACACTCCTGATGCCATGTGACCACTCTTCCCACACTTAAAACATCTCTTCACTTCCATCTTACAATCAAAGCTCTTGTGACTGGCTTGTCACACTTGAAACATACAACATCGGATGGGCGTCTCCCCACTTGGCTTCTTGCCCTCATGGTACCTTCTACCTCAAAGAGACTGCTTCCACCATTATACTTGTTACCACCCGTATACCTTTGCTTACCCTTACCAAAGAGATGTCTCATATGGTTTACCCTCGCTCTCCGAACTTACTCTTCCGATCTCTCATAAGTCTAGCACGGGCATTACTATCACCTCATAGATTCGGCAAGAAGCCAACCGATCGATCAACACTGATCTTCTCGATACCCTACTACACCGCTTGATATCAACTCTCAAACCATTCTCAAATTTTATGCACTTTGAGAATTCAAATTTCACTCTCGAGTAGTGTGGGTAGAACTTAGCAAGGTCAAGAAACCTAGCAAAGATACTCTATAATCACATACTACCCTGCTTCAGCTCAAGAAACTCTATCTCTTTCTATCCTCTGACGTCCTCTGGGAAATACTTTCTTAGGAACTCCCTCCTGAATACAGCCCAAGTAACCTCCTCGTGGGCAGCCCCTAATCTCTCACTGGTCTCCAACCACCACCATCACCTCTTCAGATAGGGTATGAGTGCCATACCCGACTTTTTGTTCATCATTACAAATGACACCCTAAGATCCTCTCGATCTCCTTCAGCCAAGCCAGTGCACCATCCGGATTGTACCTCCCTTTGAAGGTAGGAGGGTCTTCTCTCTTAAAAGTAGCCAGACTACGGGTCTCAGCATTCTGTTGGGTACCCACAGCCTGCGCTTATAGCCTGCAAGGCCTCAGCAAAAGCAGCGTCCATCCTCCTGGCCATATCAACCTAGCACTGCAACATAAATAACCACTCAGAACTAAGTTAAGACACCTAATTGTCATGCACAATATGACAAACAGACACACTTGGCCGGACAGACCGAACTTTTGCTCTGATACCACTAATGTAACACCCCATTTCTACCCGGTAATTTAATCAAAAATCAGAGTATGTATTTATAAATATGTTTCGGTTATCTCTTGGTTTAGGGTGTTATAAAATAGTGAACTGATTGACTATGGGATTACTCAGGTAACTGATACTACTTGCAACAGGCATTGACCTCCTTTGCAAGGCTCTCAGTGATGCCCTTGTAAATACACCAGTGAAAGAAATCCTGACCTTAGTGGCGAACCACAGTTTAGCCATAGTCATTCAGCACACTAATAGTATAGCATAAATCATTCCTCAATAAAATGGAGCGTCACACCTCTCTCTTAAAACACTCAACAGTTAATTCATCTCATAAACATAATCAAAATACGTAACACCATAAATCACGTGGTAAACAATCTCATAACATGCAGCGGAAATCAAAGTTACATAGAGAATCATATATGAGAGCTCAACAGTGAGCAAAACAAAACCATAACAGTCTAAAACCCCAACCCCTAGGTGCTACGTATCAGAGCAGACCGACTCGGGAAAAATAGTGAAGATATCAAGTCCTCACTCATGACTACCTGTAGTAAACAACAACAGAAAGGGTGAGTCTCGAACTATATAATTAAAGTGATAATAAGCAATATATACAATCACAGTTCACCGCATACTCAAACACACCAATCAGCACTCAATAACATTCAATGCACTCATGAGAATGTATGCAATGTAATTATGCATGTGGTACCATTTGCCCTCCTCCCTGTTTCTCAATATTGCCCTCCCAAGATTCTCATCAATAATGGAGTCCTCATGACTCGCCCCCGGCCGCCTCAAGCTTCACAATTCATTTTATAAACTCTACGATCATGAGCCCAAATGTATGCATGAGACTCCATGTACAACACAAACACAATCGCAAACAAATTTCAATACACCCATTAACTCTTACCTCGTTGTTAGTCTCATTTTATAGCCCTCCCGGCTTGGCCCTCCGGCCCATGCCCCCATGGCATGCTCAATCACCTCATTATACACTCTCCACACCATTAAGTCCCAAGGACTAATCTCCTAGAGTACTCAACCTCACTCGTGGACCTAAACCACCATTTAGGACCAAAACAATCATCTAGTGGACCAAACTGTCACCTAGGGACCAAAACAAAGACACTCTTAGGCACTTGGCAAAGACTAGGCGCCATTTTCCCCACATTCGCGCCCTTGGTGCAACACAAAGACTAGCGCCAGAAACTTCAAAGATTTTGGCGCCTCGTGGCAACACACCCACGGGCGCCACTTTTCTAGCAACTGCGCGCCCACAGGCAACACAGACCTAGACACAAACTCGCATACGCTTTGATACACAATCTCGCACACGTGCAGCAGACTAGCGCCACTGGCAAAGACAGCTTTAGCGCCCCACCACCCCAAAGACACCCAACACTTTCAAACCAAAAACCACCCGAGCCAAAATGTTTAAAAATGTTTTTGGGCAGGTAAATACAAAATTTGGCACAGTGAAATATGCCTAGAAGTAAGTTTCACCCAAACTACCCCATTTACACACACCAAAGCACCCCCACCGAGACATTTTTAAAATAAGACCTGTACTCAGGAAGCCACTCGAGCCAAAACATTTTAAATTGAATTTGGGCAGGTGAATGCAAAATTTGGCACAGTAAAATATGTTCAGAAATGTGAGTTTCACTCACCCACCCCATTTACACACACAAAACAAGTCCCACCGGGACATTTTCAAATTGACACCTGCAACCAGAAAACCACTCGAGCCAAAACACTTAAAAATGAATTTGGGCAGGTGAATACAAAATTTGGCACGGTAAAATATGTTCAGAAATACAAGTTTCACTCCCCGGGCCCCAAAATACCCACATTCTCGCGCCTGCACAAAGAAACACACACCCTCAAAGACTTCAACAGCGGTGCACCGGGCGCCATTTCCCAAAGAATTTGGCGCCAGTGCAAAGAACACTGCACACACAGTGCAACTCCAAAGACATGAACAGTAACTGTGCGCCATTTTCTCAAAGAATATGGCGCCTGGCAAAGTGACATTCTGCACAAACTCACAACTCAAATTTCATGAATAAGATACAGGCGCTGCAATCCTAGCACATTGGCGCCCCAAACCCCAAAATCCCATTTTCCTCAAATTCTTCCAAACCAAATCACTCAATAATCATTCTAATACTCCTAATTTCATATTCAAACAATCAATTGCATGCTCAATCATCAATCAAAGCAAAATCAAGAACACCAAACCCTAACTTAAAGCCCCAAATCGATTTTAGCATACAAATTATCAAATTCAATCCAACAACCATTCAATTAACAATCAACATCATCAAATTAAGACTCTATGACTTACATACGACCTATTATACCCTCTATTATAGAGTGAGACTCCCCTTACCTTAAATTCACCGTAGAAACTCTCTTTCTCCGAGTCACGCACAATAACCACAAAGAACTATGGAGCTTTCCTCTTCTCCTTTCTCCTCTTGCAAGCTCTCTCCCTTTCTCTGGGTTTGGCGCCGCTCTCCTCTCCTTTCTCTCTCTCTCCCTTCGCAAACTTTCTTTCTTTTGCACAAATGAGAGAAAATTCTACTTTTGGATATATGTATATTGGGCCAAGCGCACCTTGGGCCCTTTTACACCCCTTCTCCATTTCTTCCACCATCCCCTTCAATTAAAATAAATTATCAATTATAAACACTATTTTATATTCTATTGTAATTTAAAACAGAGAATCACCACTTTAAATAATTTAATCAATTGCTTAATTAAATCATTTAGGGTGTTACACTCAAGACACCTACTCATCTAGGCACACCTAAGTCGATGTAGTATCGCTACCCATTACGTCACCAATACTCCACTCGGTGGCACCTCACTTGGCATTCCACTCAGTTCTCCACCTCGCTCGGGACCTCACGCCACCCCATCTTCCATCACACCTACACTTCCACACACACACTTCCTCATCTACACTTAGTTATTTCACACCTAACCACACAACTTCACCTTGATTACTACACTTAGGCACAATACACCTAAGCACTCACCTCACCTCGGCTTAAACGACACAACACCTCGGTAGATACACGCTATAACATAACGCCTCGCACTTCAACAACTACGCTTAAGTATATATACACTCCACTTCGCCACTTCAACTCTCTGTAGCTAAAAGTCGACTCCTTCACCTCTGGCTTATCATACGCAGACTTGCCTACGCCTCCGCTCTTGACCAAAACACCTCGGCATAACCATGTTATACCTCGGCAACTACTTGACGACACTCGCGACCGGGTTCTAATTACACCTACGCACCTTCGCCCATCAAGTACACCTCAACTCTTCCTCTTCAAGCCTAGGAACTACGCTTTAACACTTACGTCGCGTGCGTTAACCTTCGTGCACTTCACTTTCTCTACGACCACGTCGCCTAACTTCTCCTTCCTCTCTTTAGGTGCTCCCGACTAGGATTAAGCTCAAGAACACACTCTTAAACTCTCACGCTCACCGAGACCGAGAGTTCTCACTCTCATTTCTTCCCATGGTCACTTACGTGACCAAATTCTCGTAAATCAACCATTACAATCTTCACCAAGGTGAAGTAACACAACCGTAATACTTAAAAACATATAAGCACACATTCAGAACTCAACCAAAATCATTCATGCAAATACACTCAACATAAACACTAAATTACGCATGGAAGAGAGCCCCCTAACCTTGATCAGTTGAGCAAAAGACCCTCTCTTCACCGATGCTCCCTGATTCTCCTCACAGCAACAATTCTCCCTTGAGCTTGAGCTTCTTCCACGCCAAATGCTCTCCCTTCTCTCTAGGAAGTACTATTCCACCTAATAGCTCTCTCTCTCTTACTTCTCTCTATGACTTTTCTTCACTTTGATGGAATGAGTTGATCCTACTGGCTATTTCCTCTTATGGAAAGGGACTTGGGCTTCTAATTGACTTGGGGCTTCCCATCACTCATGGACTTCTATTCAATACCCCTTCCCATTACTCAAACCTCTCCTAACACATAAACACTACACGTTAGCCTTAAGCTTAATTTAATTAAAAATGTTGAAAAACCCTAAATAACTCAATTTAATAATTAATTGAACTATTTTGGGGTGTTACACCCCTAACCTAAACACCATCTTCTTCACAAATTCCACAACCCAAAACATCATTCTCGTTAACCTTAAATCTGTTCCTAAATTCCCAATCCCAAAAAACACAAATTATAAGTTACAACCACAATCTATATTGAAAATCAAAAGAATGGCCAGTTTCCACAACAAGGAGGCCATCATGTGGTAATCAGAGCAAAGTTCTTGTTTGTTCAACCAATTTCTGGTTTTGTTTAAATCTCTATTGTTTTTGAGTTCCAAAAAAAAAATTCAAAAAAAAAAGCAAAAAAAAAAAAAAATTCTGGTTGTCTTTATCTGTTCATTACTTCTATACCCTAAAATTTGCCTACCAAAAAAAAAACCCTGCAAATTTTACACCTTATTCTACCCACAAACCTTATTCAAGACTTTTCCTTGCCATTCCAAGCTTTTTGTGTGTGTGGATTATTATTTGAAATTGTTTTTTTTCTTTGATTTGATTATTTGCTGGTTTCTTTAAAGAACTGATAAGAGTTATGGATCCTCAAAATCAATTACTACTAGATTCCCTCACGGCAAAAATGAGAGAAATTTTGAGAGAGGAAGTAGAAGGTATACATGAGAGAATTTATCGCTTAGAAAACAGACAAAAATAACATTACCGAGGAGGCTAGAAGGAGAGGAAGGTGTGAAGAGCCTAGAAGAGAGATAGGTTGGGTGGTATAAAAATAAAAGTACCACAATTTGTTTGGAAAATGATGCAGATGTGTATTTGGAATGGGAAACTAAGATTGAACAAATGTTTTCTTGTAACAATTACACTAATCTTCAAAAAGTGCAGTGTTGCTTCCATTGAATTTACAGATTACGCTTTGGTGTGGTGGGATCAATTGACAAAGGAGAGGAGAAGATACAACGAGCCTGGCTATTGCCACATGGGAGGAGATGAAGAGGCTCATGAGGAAGAGATTCATCCCGCATACTACAATAGAGAGTTGAACAACAAATTGCAGCGACTCACCCAAGGCAACAAAAGTGTTGATGAGTACTACAAGGAGATGGAGGTGGCAAAAATTAGAGCTGATGTGGTGGAAGATGAAGAAGCAACCATGGCAAGATTCTTGTATAAGTGACATAGTAGAACTACAACACTATGCTCAACTAGACGATTTGGTTCATCAAGCAACAAAGATAGAACAACAACTCTAAAGGAAGAGCCAAATAAGAAGAAGCACTACCACTTCCAATCCTCAAAAATGGAAGAGCAATGTTAAGAATAAAAGTACTTCATCATCCAAAGAAACCACGACTGACCCAAAAGGTAAAAACACTACAACTAGTCATTCTCAATGTTTCAACTAACTGGGTTGTCAAGTGTTTTAAGTGCCAAGGTGTAGGATACATTGCATCCCAATGTCCTACTAAAAGAGTTATTCTTGTGGAGGAAAATGAGGTGGAGGATGAAGGTGCTCAAGAGAGTGTGAAGGGATTTTGATGAGGAGGAGACTCAAATGCCTAGTGGAGAGTTACTTATGATGAAAAGATTGTTGGAAGCCATGGTAAAGGAGGAAGATACTACTCAAAGGGAAAACATATTTCACTCAAGGTGCCTCATACAAGGCAAGGTATGTTCCCTTATTATAGATGGTGGAAGCTGTACCAATGTTGCTAGCACAAGGTTAGTTTCTAAACTCCAACTAGAAACTAAACCACATCCCAAACCATATAAGCTTCAATGGCTTGTCAATGATATTGAAATTATTGTTGATAAGCTAGTAAAAATTTCTTTTTCAATTGGTAAATATGAGGATGTGGCTGTTTGTGATGTAGTTCCTATGGAGGCTAGTCATGTCTTGTTGGGAAGGCCTTGGCAATTTGACAAAAGGGTCACCCATGATGGGCGTACTAACAAGTACTCCTTGGTTCATCATGAAAAACGAATTGTATTGGCTCCTTTGAGTCCAAGTGAGGTGAGGGCTGATCAAAAAGAATTGAGAGAAAAATGTGAAAAGGAAAGAGAAAAAGAAAAAGAAAAAGTAAAAGAAAAGGAAGAAAAGATCGCCAAAGAAAAAGAGAGAAAAAAGAGTGGTAAAAAAAAAGATTGATGAAAAAAAGAAAGAAAGTTTGATGGCGACAAAAGGGGAGGTTAAAAATGCTATTTTTGCAAACCAACCCCTATATTTGCTTTTTAGCAAAGAGGTTGCCTTGCTGGAAAATTTACCTAACACTCTAGAATTGCCAAGTTGCATAAATTCTCTTTTGCAGGAATTTGAGGAGTTGTTTCCTAAGGAAATACCAAGTGGGCTTCCGCAGTCAAGAGGGATTGAATACCACATTGATCTCATCCCACGGGCCTCATTGCCTAATAGGCCAGCCTACAGGAGCAATCTGCAACAAACACAAGAGATACAAAGGCAAGTGGTTGAATTGGTAAGTAAAGGTTGGGTAAGAGAAAGTTTAAGTCCATGTGTTGTCCCTGTTAATTTAGTTCCTAAGAAAGATGGTAGTTGGAGAATGTGCACTGATTGTAGGGCTGTTAATAATATCACTGTTATAGGCATCCAATACCTACGTTAGATGATTTCAAAACTAAATATGGTTTATATGATTGGTTAGTTATGCCTTTTGGATTAACTAATCCACCCAGCACTTTCATGAGATTAATGAACCATGTTTTGAGGGATTTTTTGGGAAAATTTGTTGTTGTATATTTTGATGATATCTTGATATATAGCAAAAATTTGGAGGACCATTGCACTCATCTAAAGGTTGTTTTAAATGTGTTACGAAAAGAAAGTTTGTACGCAAACTTGGAAAAATGTGTATTTTGCACGAATCAAGTTATTTTTCTAGGTTTTGTAATAAGCTCTCAAGGAGTACACGTGGATGAAGCAAAGGTGAAGGCAATCAAAGAGTGGCCAACTCCCAAAAGTGCGACTGAGGTAAGAAGTTTTCATGGTTTAGCAAGTTTCTATAGGAGGTTGTCAAGGAATTTAGTACTATCATGGCTCCTCTTAGTACAATTCTAGCATTACCTAACTTTTCAAAGTCTTTTGAAGTTGAGTGTGATGCTTCTAATGTTGGAATTGGGGCTGTTTTGATGCAAGAAGGACACCCAATTGCTTATTGTAGTGAGAAATTAAAAGGGCTGCCCTAAATTTCTCAACTTATGATAAGGAATTGTATGCCTTAGTAAGGAACTTGTTGCCGTGGTTCTTGTTGGTGATTCATAGAAGGGTTCTTGTCTCCATCAAATTCTAAGGTAAGGGTGGGTAAAATTGTATAAAGGGATGCATGATGGGATGTATGTGGGAAGAAGAATCTACAATGCCTAGGACATGTTTGCTTATATGTTTGCAATGAATCATGAAATATATATGTTGTTGGTGTTGTTTTGAGTGTTGATGGCTTTGAATGAAATCGATGCTAAAACGTTGCATATAAGGTGTTTGATGAATGTATTGATAGTGTTTGAATTGGTGGCTGAATTGTGATGATTGTTTGTGTTGTTGAATTCATCGCTTTGAGACGTTCGACATAGGTTCAGTATTTCAGTGGATCGAGAACGTTTTACCGATTGGAAAATTATGTGGTTTGTCATTTCGAAAACTTGATTGAATGCTTGTTAATTTGGCACCGATTTGGTTGCATTTGGAGTTGTATAGCTCGATTTATAGGCGATACAAGTTAGTTTAAAATTCGAAACGATTTGGGTATGGGTTCAGATTTCTAAACAGAGGAACGTTGTATTGACTGAAAAATTATGTGGTTTACTTTTCTCGGAAAATAGACTTAATGCTTGTTAATGTAGCACTGGTTTGGTTGCATTTAGAGTTGTGTAGATCGAGATATGAATTCCACAAGTTAAGGTAAGATTCTAGAAACAATCGTGACATAGGGTCGTTGTTTTGGCTATGCGTTTTCAAAAGAATTTTCTCCGCTTTATGCACAAGTTTCATGCAATTTGATTGAGTTTTGGTCATTTTATAATCGTTGAATTTGAAGGACGAAACCGCCTCTCTTTGAAACTAGTATGTGTATTTTTGAAAACTGTAGCTATTGAACACTCTCCTTCAAAAACTGAACTTAGGGATAAGAAATAGACCCATAGGGCTTTCCAACAAGTATTTATTTGTCGAAATCCTATGTCGTTTACTATTTTAATTAATTCGCCAAATTAGGCGCATAGTTACTGCACTTTTCTCGCACTGAGTTTATGTAGATTAGCTTGAACGTTGAATAAGAACGATTATTTTGTTGAATAGGTTGAAGTTGAATTTTGTTGTTGTTGTTGTGTTGTTGTAGGCCTATGGCCAAACGTTGAATTATGTTGTTGTTGAGTCACTATGACTAAGCCTTGATGATGTTGTTGTCGAGTCAATATGACTAACCTTGATGATGTTGTTGTTGAGTCAATATCACTAACCTTGATGATGTTGTTGTTGAGTCAATATGACTAAATTTGATGATGATGTTGTTGGGTCGAATGTGACCAAATGTTGACGCTGATGATGTTGTTGTATTGTTGTTGTCGTTGTTGGGTTAATGTGACTAAATATTGTTGTTGTCGTTGTTGGGTCAATGTGACCAAATCTTGTTGTTGTCGTTGTTGGGTCAATGTGACTATATGTTGTTGTGGTAGTTGTTGGGTCAAGTATGACCAAAACGTTGATGAAGTTGTTGTTGGGTCAAGTATGACCACATGTTGATGATGATATTGATGATGTTGTTGTGCATAATGTATGATTATGTTGTTGATGGTCCCGAGGTGTCGTGACATGGTGTCTCATACATGGCATATGCATACCACGTTGTTGTAGGTTGCGGTCTTAGAGCTTTGCTCATTGTTGTTGATGAAGCCACAAAGGCTATTTATGTTGATTGGTACCACATGCATATACCGTTGGAGTGGGTTGCATTTCATACATATACGCCATACTCACGTGTCGCTGCTTGTTGATTTGCTTATGTTGCTACTTGTTGTTTTGCTTATGTTGCTACTTGTTGTTTTGCTTATGTTGTTGCTTGTTGGTGTTGCTCGTGATAGTTGTATTATGGTGTTAATGTGTTGTGGTAGTTATAGCGTCATGATATCAGGATGTCATCATTGATTTATGTGTTTTCTTATAGTTGATGTTCATTGAGGGTTGTATTCTGGTGTAGTTGCGTTATGGTAAATGTAGTTGTCTGAATTCCAACATACTACTTATCATGTTTTCCTTTATACTGTTAGACTCACCCCTTCTGTATTTAAAATGTTACCTCGATGTAGGTAACGTGCAGGTAATCACGAATGAAGATCAATGTCTTTTATGAGCTGAGTCAGTGTTGTCTCTGATACGTAGCAACCGGGGGGATGAACACTGTCTTTTTTTATTTATTTGTTGCATTTAATTATTTTGGCTCCTTTGAGTCCAAGTGAGGTGAGGGCTGATCAAAAAGAATTGAGAGAAAAATGTGAAAAGGAAAGAGAAAAAGAAAAAGAAAAAGTAAAAGAAAAGGAAGAAAAGATCGCCAAAGAAAAAGAGAGAAAAAAGAGTGGTAAAAAAAAAGATTGATGAAAAAAAGAAAGTTTGATGGCGACAAAAGGGGAGGTTAAAAATGCTATTTTTGCAAACCAGCCCCTATATTTGCTTTTTAGCAAAGAGGTGGCCTTGCTGGAAAATTTACCTAACACTCTAGAATTGCCAAGTTGCTTAAATTCTCTTTTGCAGAATTTGAGGAGTTGTTTCCTAAGGAAATACCAAGTGGGCTTCCGCCAAAGAGGATTGAACACCACATTGATCTCATCCTGTGGGCCTCATTGCCTAATAGGCCACCCTACAGAGCAATCCGCAACAAACGCAAGAGATACAAGGGCAAGTGGTTGAATTGGTAAGTAAAGGTTGGGTAAGAGAAAGTTTAAGTCCATGTGTTGTCCTCAAGTATTTTAGTTCCTAAGAAAGATGGTAGTTGGAGAATGTGCACTGATTGTAGGGTTGTTAATATATAATATCACTGTTAAGTATAGGCATCCAATACCTAGGTTAGATGATTTGCTTGATGAACTGTTTGGTGCATGCTTGTTTTCCAAAATTGTTTTGAAAAGTGGATACCATCAAATTAGGATTAGGGAAGGGGATGAATGGAAAACTGCTTTCAAAACTAAATATGGTTTATATGAGTGGTTAGTTATGCCTTTTAGATTAACTAATGCACCCAACACTTTCATGAGATTAATGAACCATGTTTTGAGGGATTTTTTGGGAAAATTTGTTGTTGTATATTTTGATGATATCTTGATATATAGCAAAAATTTGGAGGACCATTGCAGTCATCTAAAGGTTGTTTTAAATGTGTTACGAAAAGAAAGTTTGTACGCAAACTTGGAAAAATGTGTATTTTGCATGATCAAGTTATTTTTCTAGGTTTTGTAATAAGCTCTCAAGGAGTACACGTGGATGAAGCAAAGGTGAAGGCAATCAAAGAGTGGCCAACTCCCAAAAGTGCGACTGAGGTAAGAAGTTTTCATGGTTTAGCAAGTTTCTATAGGAGGGTTGTCAAGGACTTTAGTACTATTGCGGCTCCTCTTAATGAAATTGTTAAAAAAGAAATTGGTTTTAAATGGCGTGAGAAACAAGAACAGGCATTTTCTAACCTTAAATAAAAGCTCACCCAAACACCAATTCTAGCATTACCTAACTTTTCAAAGTCTTTTGAAATTGAGTGTGATGCTTCTAATGTTGGAATTGGGGCTGTTTTGATGCATGAAGGACACTTAATTGCTTATTGTAGTGAGAAATTAAAAGGACCGCCTAAATTTCTCAACTTATGATAAGGAATTGTATGTCTTAGTAAGGGCGTTGCAAACATGGCAACATTACTTGCTGCCCAAAGAATTTGTCATTCATAGTGATCATGAGTCCTTGAAGTATTTCAAAGGACAAGTTAAGTTGAACAAGAGGCATGCCAAATGGGTTGAATTTTTAGAGCAATTTCCTTATGTGATTAAGCACAAGAAGGGTAAAGCCAATGTTGTGGTGATGCACCACACTGAGGTACGCATTACTCTCTCACCCTTGAAACTAAATTTTTGGCCTTGAGCACATTAAGGATTTGTATGACCATGATCTTGATTTTTCTCATTAAATATGTTTGAATGTGTGCATGCTGCCCATAATGGATTTTTTAGGAACAATGATTATTTATTTAAAGAAAAGAGGTTGTGTGTGCCAAAAGGATCCATTAGAGAGCTCTTAGTTAAAGAAGCGCATCAGGGAGGCTTAATGGGACATTTTGGTGTCCCTAAAACTTTAGAATTTTTGAAAAACATTTTTATTGGCCTCACATGAAAGTTGATGTGCAAAAATATTGTGAAAGATGCATTGTTTGCAAAAGGCCAAATCCAAAGTTATGCCCCATGGTTTGTATACTCCACTACCTGCTCTCGAATATCCTCGGATTGACCTTTTCCATGGACTTTGTCTTAGGTTTACCTAGAACAAAGAACGGAAAGATTCTATTTTTGTTGTTGTGGACAGGTTCTCAAAGATGGCACATTTCATTCCATGCAAAAAGGTGGATGATGCTTGCCACATTGCTGATTTATTTTTCAAAGAAGTGGTGCGCCTACATGGCCTACCAAAGAGCATAGTGTCCGACTCGAGACAAGAAATTTCTAAGCCACTGAGAACTTTGTGGGGTAATGTTGCGTCAAAGACACACTTAGAGCAAGTGTACTCTTTCGCAAAAGTAGTATAAAAGATATCGTGTCCACAGGATTAACTAACAAGTACCAAACTAGTCGAGATTATTTAATGTTTAGACGAACAAATAAATTGATAGTTATAGAAACAAAATAAAAGAAATAAATAGCAAGAATTAAAATGCTAAATTTAATTAATGAAGAGAGACCTAGAGTCACTTGTTTCACTTGCAAGCTTCGCTTCCCTATGTCTAATTCTACCCGAATTCCCTTATTTTATTTAATTACCAATGCCTTTACTAAAACTATTAATCCATTTGGTCATTCGCAATTAATATTCTTTTTCCTAAATTAACCCCGCTTGGTCATGCAACAATTTAAATTCAGAAAAGCATAAAGAGCAAAAAGGTTGAATGATTGGAAGACTATATTATGGTTTGGTCATGCCCTAATTATAACCCCAATTATCCTATAGATCCACCAACTAATTGCGCAAGATTTGATTCATTTGATCAACTAATTGATTATGAACATGCAAAGGGTAGTTAATCCTAGTCTTGTGATAAAAACAATAGGATAATATTAATTAAAATAAAAATAGGAATTCAAACCCAAATTAGAACATAGAAAGGTCTCTAAGCAAATCAGATTCACCTAAGACCCTAGAAGAGGATTTAGGTATCCATAGTAATTAAGAACAATAAAATAGAAATAGGTTCATGAATTACAAAGATAAGAATAACCCTAAAATAGAGAAAGTCTTAATCTTTGTCTTCAATCTCCTCCTTCTCGCCTCCAAAGCTCTCTCACAAAGGTCAAGAACGAGATCCAAAATCTTCAAAACCTCTCCTATGCGTTGCCGTCACTACCACTGAATTCACGTGTTCGGCTCCTATTCTTTTGACTCACGGACCCCTTTTCTAATTCCAATCTTTACCTTTTATAACCCCTCTTTCTTATTCCCCAAGCCTAGGGTAGCATGTGCATAAACTAATATGGATCTGATCTTTGTTTTCCAAACAGGACGTGGGCCTTGTTTTTAGTTTTGGTCACAATTCAATTTCTTATTGTCACAATCAATTGTTGAGACCTTCATTCAATTCTTTTTCCTTTCACTTCGTTTATATATATTATTTTGATTTTTGAGTGACTTTAATTTGTCCTTCTATTCTTTTCATACCTTCTTCATTTCTCGCATAAATACAAAGAAATTAAGTTAGTAATTTATTAAATTAATAATAATTGCTCTAAAAGTGACCCAAAATTATCTCTAAAAATACACTAAATTGGAGCTTATCGTAAGGTGGGATCTAAGTTACTATACACTACAACTTGTCATCCCCAAACCGAGGTAGTAAACCCAACTCTCTCTACCCTTTTAAGGATCAGGTCAAAAGAATTTGAAAATGTGAGAAACATGGTTGCCACATGTTGAGTTTGTGGATATCTTGTGTTGCGAGTTAAGTTTTGATGATGAAGTAATCTAAGACAAAGTGACAAATGGAACTCCAAGGCACAACCAACCCAAGAAGTAAGTCCATGTTAAGGGTAGTTGCTAGGATGTCGGGTCGTGTCTTAGGAATGAATGTAAACCGCTTGTGAGGATCGGCTCAAATCAATCAACACACTAACACTCACACAAGCAAATCTATCATTAGCCTAACATTGATAAAAACATGCTAAATAAGTTAGGCAAAAATATTGACAAGCACAAAATCGATTCATGACTTGTTGTTTTAAAGCTAACAATCGATTTATGTCTTGATGATTTTAAAATAAACAATCTATTCATGGCTTCTCATTTTAAATCATAAAATCGATTTATGGCTTCTTATTTCAAAGAAGAAATCAATTCATGGCTTCTCATTTTAAAGCATAAAATCGATTTATGCCTTATTATTTCAAAGAAGAAATCGATTCATGGCTTCTTGTTTTAAAAGAAACAATTGATTATCTCTTGCCTTATTAAAGAACCAAATCGATTTCTCACCTTTATATTAAAGAAGAAAATCGATTTGCAACCTGTTTTCTAAAGAGGAAAATCGATTTCCTACTTGCTTCTCTTGTTTTTATAAAGCAAACAATCGATTATATACTTGCGTTATTAAAGCACTAAATCGATTCCTCACTTGTTCCCACAAGCAAGAAATCGATTTTCATATTATGTTTTTCAAGCAACTAATCGATTTGTCACTTATTACAATAGAGTTAAAAATTGCTTCAACGGTTATATTGTTACAAACTCTATAAATAGAGACTTAGGGCTTCACAGATAAACATAACCTACAATTCTCAAAAAGAGGAACACCCATCACAATCGTTCTTCACTGTTTCCATCTTTTTGAGCCGATCTCTCTCAAGGGGTTAGGTTGGGAAGCTTCAATTTGTTGTATTCACCTACTTTAGAGGTATTTCTATTTCTTGTAATTTGTTCAATTTTTGTAATTGGTTATACTAGAGAGTGGGGAATCTCTCTAGGGTTTTGATTGCAACAAGGGTGGGGTATCTCTTGTTTGTAAATTGGTTGTACTAGAGAGTGGGGTATCTCTCTAGGGTGTTTGATTGTAACAAGGGTGGGGGGTATCTCTTGTTTGTCAATTGTAATTGTTTTGAGGGCTCTTGCACAAAGGTGGGGATCCTAAGTGTGAAGAGTGCCCGAGTTTTGTAAGGGGTTTGAAAGCACCATTTTTAAGCTTTGTTTTGATAGTGAAAATCTCACAAAGGGTTTGTGAGGACTGAGTAGGTCACTAGGAGGTGGCTGAACCAATATAAATCTCTTGTGTTCTTTATTGTTTATATTTCTAATTGCTCATTTCATAAACTCTCGCGCGAAATTAATCTAAGTCATTAAAAAGGGGAAAAGTTTTTAAAGTCTCAATTCCCCCTTTGAGATCAAGCCACTTGGTAACAAGTGGTATCAGAGCTAGACTCTTGTTTAAAGGCCTAGCAGCTTCAAGAGAAATGGCTTCAGGTTGGTCTACGCAAGATGGTGCATCTCTTACCCGTCCTCTGGGATTCAACGGGAAAAATTATGCATATTGGAAAGAAAGAATGAGAATATTCATTGAAGGGGTAGATATAGATGTATGGGATGTTGTGGAAAATGGACCATTTATCCCCACGCACATGGTAAATGGTATTCTCACTATCAAAGAAAGAAATAAATGGACGGATAATGATAAAAGAAAAGTTCACCATAATCTCCGTGCCAAGAACATCATCACTTCTGCAATCAGCCCCGATGAGTTCTTCAGAGTATCAAACTGCAAAACAGCTCAAGAAATGTGGGACAATCTTCAAGTCACTCATGAAGGTACCAGTGAGGTAAAAAGAGCAAGAACAAACACTCTTATCCGAGAATATGAACTATTCAGAATGAATCAAGGAGAAACTATACAAGAAATGCAAAAGAGGTTTACTCAAATAGTGAATCAACTGCGCTCATTAGGAAAATCATTTCTGTCAAGACTTGATCAACAAAGTGTTGAGATGTCTAAACAGAGAATGGCAACCAAAAGTAATCGCTATAGTTGAATCAAGGAATTTAGCTACTATGAAACTCGCCACTCTTTTGGGAAACTACAAGAGTACGAGTTAGAGCTCGCTTCGCCTAGCGTAACATGAAGAAAAATAAAACCAAAGAAAAGCTTAGCTCTCAAGGCTTCCAGTCAAATCCATCGATGATAGTGATGATTCTGAAAATGAAGATGATGAAGACGAGGAGAATATGGAGCTAATGGTTAGAAAATTCAAAAAGTTCATGAGAAGGAAAAGCTTCCCCAAGAAGAATTCTTCACCCAAAAGAGTCTCAACCAAGGAAAACTTCTCAAGTCCTCCAACTTGCTACGAATGTGGCAAATCCGGACACATGAAGATGGAGTGCCCGAACTTACAAAGAAAACTGTCAAAGTTTAAGAAAAAGGAATACAAAGAAAACAAGGGTAGAAAAGCCTACATAGCATGGGAAGACAATGACATGGACTCATCAGATGATTCAGAAAGTGAAGAAGCTCAAATTGCTCTCATGGCCGACCACGACAGTGAAAATGAAACGAGGTAGATTCTAACTCAAAACTTCACAAAATGCATATGATGAATTACATGAAGCATTTCTTGAATTGCATAACGATTCTCTAAAATTAGGTAAATCATTAACCCAATCAAAGAAAATCAAGTTGCTCATCTTCAAAACGGTTATTTCTTTAACTAAGGAAAGATTAGAACTTAGAAATGAAAATTATAGTCTTAGTTGCTTTAAAGAAAATTATGTATGTGATAAGTGTGTTGAATATGAAAATAAAATTCATGAGCTTGAATGGACAATAGGAAAAATGTCCAACATACAACATGTGCATCCTAGGTCTCCAAGAAATAATTTCATGAAAAGACATGTGCATTATAGACCTAAGTTCACTAATAGTCCATATATTAGATGTTATTATTGTGCCAAACTAGGACATACTCAGCATCTGTGTGTATGGCTAGAAGAAGACAAGTTGTGAAAAGGTCCTGGTTCCCAAAGGGACTCTACCAAGTACTAACCCACAAGGACCCAAAGAAATTTGGGTACCAAAATTTGCAACTTGACCTTATTGCAGGTATGCTTCAAGGTATGAGGGTAGATTAATACCTTGATAGCAAATGCTCAAAGCACATGACTGGAGATATGACAAAGCTCTTACCACTCACCCCGAGAAAAAGTAGTCATGTGACTTGTGATAACAAAGAATAGAGGAAGAATCCTCGGTGAAGGTAAGATTGGTAAAGACTTATTCACCTCTATTGATAATGTGCTTTATGTAGAATATCTTAAGCATAAGTTACTAAGCATTAGACAAATATGTGATTATCATTGTTTGATTTTGATTTATGCTCCATGAGGACAAAATCGGTAAGCAAGTTAGAATAATGGGAAATAGAGTAAATAACAACATCTCAACTATGGTGTCTATATATCACATTCTGATTATTTGCGACAACACAAACAATTATCTATCAAAGAACCCCGTTCAATACTCTAGAACTAAGCATATAGATTTTAGACATCATTTTCTAGAGATCATGTTCAAAAAAGTGATTATGTGATTGTTTAGTTGAGCATTCAAAACCACTATCTGATATTTTTACAAAACCATTGCAAAAAGAAAATTTCCTTTTCATTCGAAGAAAAGAAAACTTGGAGTCATTAAGTTACCATTTAGCTGAATGAAATATGAACTGATGATTGATTTATGTTTGGCTATCTTGTGTTGAAAGCTGACTCTCATGTCATTTTGTGGTTTATGCCTATTTTTTTTCAAAATGCAATGGACTCACTGTTACTATTAGCTGCGTTTTCGACTCACCAACCATGTTTCGCATTAACCCTTTTGATCATGACAAAAAGGGGGAGAAATATAGGATTGTCACTTTGCATTTAGATAGGGGGAGCATTAAGTAAGGGGGAGTCTAGATACATATCTTTAATATTAGCGCATTGTTTTTTGCTTGATGAACTAACCTCCCACCTAAGATGAATTAAAATTTTGTCATCATCAAAAAGGGGGAGAATGTGGATATCTTGTGTTGCAGGTTAAGTTTTGATGATGAAGTAATCTAAGACAAAGTGACAAATGGAACTCCAAGGCACAACCAACCCAAGAAGTAAGTCCATGTTAAGGGTAGTTGCTAGGATGTCGGGTCGTGTCTTAGGAATGAATGTAAACCGCTTGTGAGGATCGGCTCAAATCAATCAACACACTAACACTCACACAAGCAAATCTATCATTAGCCTAACATTGATAAAAACATGCTAAATAAGTTAGGCAAAAATATTGACAAGCACAAAATCGATTCATGACTTGTTGTTTTAAAGCTAACAATCGATTTATGTCTTGATGATTTTAAAATAAACAATCGATTCATGGCTTCTCATTTTAAATCATAAAATCGATTTATGGCTTCTTATTTCAAAGAAGAAATCAATTCATGGCTTCTCATTTTAAAGCATAAAATCGATTTATGCCTTATTATTTCAAAGAAGAAATCGATTCATGGCTTCTTGTTTTAAAAGAAACAATCGATTATCTCTTGCCTTATTAAAGAACCAAATCGATTTCTCACCTTTATATTAAAGAAGAAAATCGATTTGCAACCTGTTTTCTAAAGAGGAAAATCGATTTCCTACTTGCTTCTCTTGTTTTTATAAAGCAAACAATCGATTATATACTTGCGTTATTAAAGCACTAAATCGATTCCTCACTTGTTCCCCCTGAAGCAATAAATCGATTTTCATATTATGTTTTTCAAGCAACTAATCGATTTGTCACTTATTACAATAGAGTTAAAAATTGCTTCAACGGTTATATTTTTACAAACTCTATAAATAGAGACTTAGGGCTTCACGTGATAAACATAACCTATAATTCTCAAAAAGAGGAACACCCATCACACCGGTTCTTCACTGCTTTCCATCTTTTTGAGCCGATCTCTCTCAAGGGTTAGGTTGGGAAGCTTCAATTTGTTGTATTCACCTACTTTAGAGGTATTTCTATTTCTTGTAATTTGTTCAATTTTTGTAATTGGTTATACTAGAGAGTGGGGAATCTCTAGGTTTTTGATTGCAACAAGGGTGGGGTATCTCTTGTTTGTAAATTGGTTGTACTAGAGAGTGGGGTATCTCTCTAGGGTGTTTGATTGTAACAAGGGTGTGGTATCTCTTGTTTGTCAATTGTAATTGTTTTGAGGGCTCTTGCACAAAGGTGGGGATCCTAAGTGTGAAGAGTGCCTCGAGTTTTGTGGGGTTTGAAAGCACCTGCTTTAAGCTTTGTTTTGATAGTGAAAATCTCACAAAGGGTTTGTGAGGACTGGAGTAGGTCACTAGGAGGTGGCTAAACCAATATAAATCTCTTGTGTTCTTTATTGTTTATATTTCTAATTGCTCATTTCATAAACTCGCGCGAAAATTAATCTAAGTCATTAAAAGGGGAAAAGTTTTAAAGTCTCAATTCACCCCCTCTTGAGACTGAAGCCACTTGGTAACAGAGTTTGCTTATAATAGGGCTGTCCATAGTACCACAAATCACTCCCATTTGAAATTGTGTATGGTTATAATCCTTTAACTCCTCTTGATCTCTTACCTTTACCTGACACGTCTCTCTTGAAGCATAAGGATGGCAAAGTCAAAGCTGAATTTGTCAAAGGCTTGCATGAGAAAATCAAACTGCAAATTGAGAAGAAAAATGAAAGCTATGCCAAAAGTGCCAATAAAGGGCGCAAACAAGTTACTTTTGAACCCGGAGATTGGGTTTGGATTCATATGAGGAAAGAAAGGTTTCCATCACAAAGGAGGTCTAAATTAATGCCTGTGGAGATGGCCCTTTTCAAGTGATTGCCAAAGTCAATGATAATGCTTATAAAGTTGACCTCCTAGTAATTATGATGTTAGTGCCACTTTCAATGTTCACGACTTGTCTCCTTTTGATGTAGGTGATGAAGATTTCAATTCGAGGTCGAATTCTCCTCAAGAGGGAGGGAATGATGAGGACATAGATCACCAAGATGCCATTCAAAGCTTAGGAGGTCCAATGACTAGGGCAAGGTCAAAGAGAGTCCAAGAAGGCTTAGTCCAAATCATGACGAAGGCCATTGCAAAAGAGGAAGAGATGTAATTGCACCAAAACCCATGCTTGTCATACAAGTTATGGAGGAGGCGCAATTTCCATGACAAAGGCACCTAAGTTGTTTCATTTTAATTAAATAAAAAGTGCATGTGACCAATTGATTTAGTTGGGACCAAGACACTAAGTTATTTCATTTCAAGTTATTTTTTTCTTTTTTTTGGTGTGTTTAATCCACTTCAAGTGGTGTGTTATTTTTTAAAATTGATGGAGTCAACAAACTTGCTAATCAAGCAAACTTGCTCATCAAGGAAGGCAATCAAAGGAAAATGTATTACAAGATCTATGTCATTTATGGCACATCAAAGACAATCACAGCAAAGAGGAAATGCAAGATCCTAATCATTAATGGTGCAGTCAATGCCCAAATAAACTAGGATATTTTCTTGTAATTGTTTTGACTAGTATTCTTATAATTTTCTAATATCCTTATTATAAATAGGGAGTGCAAGTATCAATGAAAAGCAACAAAGACTATATCAAAGATTTTGAGTTCATACTCTTTGGTTTTGGATTGGACCAGTTTATCAAGAAATCATTTTCTTGTGGTTATCCTCACACTCATAGGCTTATCCTTGTCTTGGATTAGACCAAGGTGGCGCCCCTAACCTAAACACCATCTTCTTCACAAATTCCACGACCCAAAACATCATTCTCGTTAACCTTAAATCTGTTCCTAAATTCACCAAATTCTTCATACCTCTTTCCCTATTATTCACCCTTTTTTTATCCAAAAACACAAATTATAAGTTACAACTGAATCTATATTGAAAATCAAAAGAATGGCCAGCTTCACAACAAGGAGGCCATCATAAATCTAGAATGACTGTCACTAATTGTCTCCACTCATCCTAAATTTCATTCAGACCCGGGTATAGGGCCCCACTCAAAAGTGTGTGCTAACAAGTGTAAGTGATGTGTGTGATGGGAGCAAAATAACTAAACTATCCAAGCTGAAAAGAGACAAAAATACATAAATTAAATAAAGTCGTCTACCCTAAGGTTTAAGCATAACAACAATATTTACAACAAAGAATAAATAACTATTAAAAATGAGAGGGAAATAAATATGACAAAGTTAAAGTTTAGCACAACCAACCATGTTAGGCTTGACTCTCTGAAGTATCCCAAGTGAAGTCACCAGCTATTGCACTCGAAAAATCCGAAGAGGATCTCTCGTGCAATTCAATGAAGTTGCCATCAATGTTTAATTCTTAGGGAAAACATTGAAAAAACCCCTTAAAAAGAAAATGGTCTCGAAAACCAGATTTTGAGTTCGAGAGTCGATTATGCGTGGGGAAGGTGTTAGCACCCCACAGCATCCTTTCGAAAAAGGTTACCTATGATTAGTTGTGGAAAACAAAATTAACTTTGTAAATGTTTATTTCCCTTTTTTAATACTTTGCAAAAGACTTCTTAAAAATTGATTATTTTTGTATTTTTGTTGAAGAACTAAACAATGAAACATTTTTAGAAAAAAAGCCAAAAAAAGGTTTCTTATTATTGCACTTGACAGATGTGGGCCCCCATCTGCTCCTACGTATCTCGGGGTAGAGAATCAAAGGTCACGTAGTTCTTGGGTAGAAAATATTTGTGTGTCGATATTTTTATTTGAAAGTTTTTTAGAAGATTAGATAGGTGTTCGCAATGACCAAACAAGTAAACTCAGAGTGGTCATCACTAATAACCCGCTTGAAAACTAAAGTCGCTACTAATGATCAAACAAGTTAAACTCGTGAGTGACCATTAGCAACAACCTATTTTTATGTGAGTTTGATTGTTTAGAAATGTTTGTTTTGGAAACATGATTTTAAAAATTAGTTAAGATTGTGTGAAAATGAGTTGGACTCATTGGTTTGTAAGGAGTTGAAGCAAAACAAATACTAACTACGAAAGTGAATAATAAAAATGAAAGAGAGCATAATAACACAAAATGGGGTGCGAATAGAATCCATCTCAAACCATGTCGCGAATTGGGCTTTAGAGAAGGGGGCGCTGAACTAGTAGAAAGTAGGGTGTGTTAATATTAAATGCATTAATAAAAATACAGAGGGGGTTACATAATTAAAAGGAAGGGAGTGTAATTATTAAGTTGATTAAATAAATAAAAAACATGTAAAAAGGGAGTGGGTGTAAGCGCATGACAGAGGGAAGGTAAAAGAATTGAAATGGGATCTTAAATCCCTAAAGTTGTAAACGCAGAGAGAGAGAGAGAGAGAGAGAGAGAGAGAGAGAGAGTTGAGAGAGAGAGAGAGAGAGAGAGAGAGAAACAACCAAAGGAGTGAGAAGATGGTGGTGATGATGAATGAGTCTTCTCCTTCTTTCATGTTGCCTTTTGTTCATCCTCTTTTTTTTTTTCTTTTTTTTTATTCTCTGCTTTGGTTTTTGTGTTTCTACCGGTTTGAGTGATATTGTGTATGTGGTGTTTGGTGGTGGTTTTGGGTGGCCGCTTTGTAGTTCGTGGTTGTGTTGTTTGGGTGAATATTGCAGGTTGAAAAATCCACCGTAAATACTATTTTTCCAAGCGAATCTGCGAATTTTTGTAGTAGTGCGTTGATGAGTGGATCTCACCATGCTGATGGGCCTTCAACTAATAAGCCCAATAAATTGTTTTTGGAGGGTGGTGCTGTGTATAGAATAGAAAAAAATGTTCATTTATACCTTAATTTAAAAAATTATAAAGATTTAGTTATTTATATCTATTCAGTATCGAAAAGCTATTAGCTGTAGCAAAGGACTATATTATAAATTTCATTTTGCTACTTTTCAACATGTAGTTAGTAATTGTGGTTTACTCGATGCTTCACATGCTATGTGGAATCTTTTGTTCCTACTAAGATAGGAATATTTTGTTGGAGGCCTTTTTTGGGTAGACTCCCAACAAGGGATGTTCTTCCGACTAGAGGATTTTACGTGGGAACTATATATGAATCTTCTTGTGCTCAATGTTTTAAGCAGGATGAAATTTGTTAATTCCCATTTATTTTTCAGTTGTCGGATATCTCATTGCATTTGGCATGATATTGATCTTTGGCTGGGAACCCTAAATATTGGCTTGCCGGATTGTGAGTCCACTGACAACTATCTATTCCACCCACTCCCAAAAAGTTCATTTATTTGACCAAAAAACAAATTCCTTTAGGGTTTCACAGTTTCACTCTCATTTCTCACCACCAGTGACCAATACCAGACTTCCCTCATCTCGATTCTCCCTCTCTTCTAGGTGACATTTCTTAATGGTTAATCCTAGTAATTCCAATGCTATTATTGTTTTATACTTTTAGTTGCTATATAGTTAATCCTAGTAATTCCAATGCTATTATTGTTTTATACTTTTATTTTGAATATATCAAGAGTTTTTAAAGTAAAAATTTGTTAAAAATGCTTTATAAAAAATCTATTTTAAAAAGCAAGTGAAAAATCTTATTGAAATTGAAATGTTAAAAATATATAAATTTTTTGTTCAAAAACTTTGAAAAAAATATTCAGGTGGGCCGGACCGCAAACCCGCCAGTCCATCACTTAGCGGGCGGGCGCTTTTTGAATTCGCCCGTTTTGGCGGGCCAACTCGCCCCGTCCCGCTTTTAGCGGGCGAAGGCAAAGCGGACCGGGTTGGGCGGCCCGTTTGCCATCCCTATAATATATACGGAAAGGAGTAATAGTAAAATCCTAGCAGAGCTATCCTTTTAATCTTGTCATAAAAACAACCTACCTTTTTGTCTTTAATTTAATTAAGATATGAGGTAGATGGACACATATTTTCATTTGGTTTTCTTGGCATAGACGAATATTGATGGAATCTACTGAGGACTACCAAATCACTTTACAATATTATCTCAAGAAGGTGAATGATATAGGAGTTGAAACACGTTGAAAAGTTTCCTACTATGGATTTGAAAGTAGATTTTACAAAGGAAATATGTGTAGATTGAGATGTTTGAAGACAAAAATAGTACATCAACTATATATCAATGGGGATGGTTTGATATAATAAATTTACTAGTTACAGATGTTTTTTTTATAATCAAAAGTTTTTATTAAGGGGATGCAAGCGGGCAACCCAACCGGTACAAATACAAGGGGTCTCATTAAAAAAGGGAAAAATTCAAAGAGGGTGGATAACTTAGGGGCCGTTTGGGGTGGTTTGTGAGTAGTAGTGGTTTGGTGTATTTAGATTACGAGAAATTTTGTGTTTATTCATTAAGGCTCGTTGTTAATGTCCCTAGCTAGTGTAGTGAACCAAGGCGACTAGATCGGTAAGCGAGAAGTTAGATGTGCAAAATGCGGGTTGAGAGAGAAGGAATGGTTGGAGTGAAAAGCGATGGGATTCTTGCGTATCTTTGTTCACCAAGCTCTATCAAAGGAATGGATTTTTTTATTGAAGACCATAATCGAGTGATCCATCGGATGCAATTGCGTGCACTCTAGGCCAAAAATATTCCAATACCAGCGAAGAGATGGGCCTCACCGAATAGTTGTGCAATCTACCGATTAATCAGATTCCTTTTCTGCTGATTCGAATCTGAATAAGATGTCATGTATATAACAACTAATGATAGTTATGTGGGGGCTCGGGAATGTTAAATCCCAAACTTTCCCTCGGAACAACCGCAAAGAAGCGGTGGCCAAGAAGCTTTTCTGCGCATTGGTGAGGATTTTGGGGTCTCGGTGCAAAATCTTTTGATTACTATTCAAGGAAGATGGAGGATATGGATGGAAGGGACCTACTGGTCAAGCCCAAAAGGCAAAAATAAATTTTCAAAATGAAGTCCTCAAACATTTAAGTGTCGGGGATATTGGCTTGAGCCAAGTGTTTTGAGGTGTTTGGCGGCGTGTTTGGTTGTCTTTCGACTTCTAACGGTGAGCGGATGTTCTTGGGCAGAGCTTGGTGTGCCCACTTTGGATGGAATAGTGAGCTTGGCCATAGGGAAAGTAGGTGGCAACATATTTGGTGCGTGGGAGGTCTATAGTATATCGTAGGTGTTTAGAATTAGGGTAGGAGGTTTTTTAGCGAGTGGGAATTCTTTGTATTGAAGGAGGGTATTGTCGCGCGTCTTTATGAACAACTTTGACATGTACCATGGGTTAGAGTACCCCTTGTACTCTCTTCAATACATCTTCAACGGGGTGATTTATTAGTAAAGTGGGTTAACATTCGGGTTACTTTGTTACAAATTGGTGGTCCAAACACTTGATTGAATCAATAGTACTTTGTAACACATCCTTTTGTATTAGGTTGGAGTACCCTAAAGCTCCGTTCTTCATCCCTTTTGTTTATATTAAAAAAAATTAGCCATGTAATTACTTTATTTTAATTTATCAAATTGTGTTTTTAGTAAAGCTTTTTTGTGTGAAAGATTATAGATTAGAAATATTAATTTTACATTAGCAAGATGAATTAAGAGTACTAAATTACCTTGTTCCTATGTTATATGCGGATAGGAATAATAGTAAAATCCTAGCCAAGCTATTCTTTTAATGTTATCATAAACATAACCTACCTTTTTTGTTTTTAACTAAATTAAGATATGAGGTGGATGGACACATATTTTCATATTGAGTAGAAAGAGCATCTATTCACATATCAACAATAATGGTGTTTCCTGACCTGGATTTTTACAAAGTATGTTTCTTGTGTAGATTGACATTTTTGAAGCCAAAAGTAGAACATCAACTATATATGAATGGGGAATGGTTTGATATAATAAATTTGTAGTAATTAATTTATAGAAAGTCAATTAGTCTATCATCTATCATCAATGAGTTATTATCTAAATTAATCCTATAATAGAAAATACTAGTAACACTTATCAAGAATTGGCTGTTCAAATGGGAAGAGTTTTGTGCACCCCAAGAAGATAGTGAAAGCAGAGTTCAAAAAAAAAAAGTTATACCATTTTTTCTTTTGATAAATAAGGTTAGTTGTTAATTGTTAGAGTGGTGGGGAAATGTTAGTTTACGTGAGTCGTAGTGGTGTGGTGTACTTGGTTTCTGAGAAGTTCTATATTGTTTAATTAAGGGTCGTTGTTAATGTCCTAAGCTATTAAACTGAATTATATCAAGTTTCTCATAAAGTTGATTACTTGATTTATTAGTAATTAAAGTGGGTAAACATTCAGGTTGCTTTGTTACAAATTGGTTGTTGAAACACTTGAGTGAAACAATAGTTTGTAACACATCATTTTGTATTAGGTTGGAGTCCTAGAGCTCTGTTTTCAACCCTTTTGTTTTTAAAAAAATTAGCAAATTGATTACTTTATTTAATTTATGACTTTACATTTTTCTAAGCTTTTTGCGTCAAAGATAATAGATTGGTAAGATTAATTTTCGTTAGCAAAATGAATTAAAAGTACTAAATTTGTTGTTCCTTTTTTTATAATCAAATTTTTTTGAATCATATAATAAAATTTATTGTTCCTTTGTTATATACAGAAAAGAATAATAGTTAATCCTAGTAGAGCTATCCTTTTAATCTTGTCATAAAAACAACCTACTTTTTGTCTTTAATTTAATTAAGATATGAGGTGGATGGACACATATTTTCATTTGGTTTTCTTGGCATAGACGAATATTGATGGAATCTACTGAGGACTACCAAATCACTTTACAATATTATCTCTAGAAGGTGAATGGTATAGGAGTTGAAACACGTTGAAAAGTTTCCTAATATGGATTTGAAAGTAGAATTTTTACAAAGGAAATATGTGTAGATTGAGATGCTTGAAGAAAAAATAGTACATCAAGTCATCAACTATATATCAATGGGGATGGTTTGATATAATAAATTTACTAGTTACAGATGGTTTGAAAAAGAGAAAAATTCAAAGAGGATGGATAACTTAGTGTGAGTAGTAGTGGTTTGGTGTATTTGGTTTACGAGAACTTATGTGCTTCTTAATTAAAGGGTCGTTGTTAATGTCCCTAGCAAGTGTAGTTAACCAAGGGCAGCTAAATCGGAAGTGAGAAGTTAGGCATGCAAAATGCGGGTGGAGAGAGAAGGAATGGTTGGAATGAAATAGGATGGGATTCTTGCGTATGTTTTTACCGGCTCTATCAAAGGAATGGATTTTTATTAAAGCCCATAATCGGTGTGATCCATCATATGCAATTGCGTGCACTCTAGCCCAAAAATATTCCAATACCAAGGAAAAGATTGGCCTACGGAAGAATGGTTCAAACAACAAGTCACTTATTAATTAATGCGGTTCCTTTTACTGTTGATTCGAGTCCAAATAAGACATCATGTATAACAAGTATTTATAGTTATACGGGCTGCCGGGAATGTCAAATCGCAAAGAATTGGCGGCCAAGAAGCTTTGCCCATTGGTGAGGATTTTGGGGTCTCAATGCAAAATCTTTTGATTACTATTCAAGGAAGATGGAGGATATGGATGGAAGGGACATATCGGTAAAAGGCCCAAAAGCGAAAAAGAAATTCTCAAAATGAAGGGCTCAAACATTTAAGTGTTGGGGATTGGCTTGAGCCAAGAGTTTTGAGGTGTTTGGCGACGAGTTTGGCGGTCTTTCGACTTGGCGGTGGCGGTTGTTATTGGGCAAGCAGTGCGCCTCTTTGAATGGAATAGTGAGCTTGGCCCTAGGGAAGTAGGCGGCAACATATTTGGGGCGGGTAGGAGGTCTATAGTATATCGTAGGTGTTTAGAATTGGGGTAGGAGGTTTTTCTTGTGTGAGAATTCTTTGTATTGAGCGGAGTACTCCTAGAGCTCCGTTCTTCATCCCTTTTGTTTATAAAAAAATTAAAAAAATTAGCGATTAATTACTCTATTTTAATTTATCACATTGCTTTTTACTAAAGCTTTTTGTGTGAAAGATCATAGATTAGAAAGATTAATTTTACATTAGCAAGATGAATTAAGAGTACTAAATTACATTGCTCCTGTGTTATATGCGGAAAGGAATAACAGTAAAATCCTAGCCAAGCTATATCCTTTTAATGTTGTCATAAACATAACCTACCTTCTTTGTTTTTAAGTAAATTAAGATATGAGGTGGATGGACACATATTTTCATATTGAGTAGAAAGAGCATCTATTCACATCACATATCAACAATAATGGTGTTTCCTGACTTGGATTTTTACAAAGTATGTTTCTTGACATGTTTGAAGCCAAAAGTAAAACATCAACTATATATGAATGGGGGATGGTTGATATAATAAATTTGTAGTAATTAATTTATAGAAAGTCAATTAGTCTATCATCTATCATATATAATAAAATAGAGACGTAAATGGCATGTTTAATTATTTTTTTACGCAATGAGTTATCATCTAAATTGATCATATTTAGATAATACACTAAATATTACATATATTACTGAAATATTAGTAATACTAAAACTTTATTCATATATTGTAAACCATTATTGGAAGTACACCAAAGGTGGACATTTAATCAAAGGTTCACTAGGAGTAACAACACAATCTTTGTGATCGTAAATCATTATGGGAAGAACACCGTTTGGACATTTAACCAAAGGTTCACGGGATTAGCAACACAATCTATGTATTCAACACTGTTTTATCTAAACAAACTCTAATTTCAACTAAATAAGGCACATTGTTTGAATCATATCTACAAACAATGCATGGCTTAGATATAGCATCCTCAATGGCGTTGAATATGTCCATGCTTAGTACTTTGTTTGGACTTCCAGTGTAATACCTTTCATTTGAAGGATGGATTTTAGGTCATTTTAAAGGTAAATTTTGAATGTCAAATGAAAGTAGTCTGTATAATACATCGACGAGCAAGAACCGTGCTTGACCTTTGCCTTGTCCAAAACTTCGGCGTCATCTACAATTGTTTTGTAGTTTAAACCACGGCCAATATTTTTAAATCGGGATCTGAAGCGGCATTCTTACCATTGGTCAAGCGACAAAATAAAAGAAAAAATTTCAAATAATATGTAATAATAATAATAATAACACAAGAAAACTAATATTTAAGCATTAAAATAAACTTACTTGGAAAAAATCAAAAGTCTCTTTTGTCGTACAATAAATTGGCGGGGTTCCTATGTTGTCTTCCGGCCATAATCCATGAATACTAAATTTTACAGCGATGCGGTTTATTTAACACAATTTTCAAGTATGCGAGCGAAGTTGGCCATGTTTGAGCCAACATAAAATAGTCGAATGATGCAGGTGGAAGGTAAGGAGGTGGTGGAGGAGAAGATCCACGTTTAGCTAGAATTGGTGACTCATGGTTGTAGGGTGGAAGGTAAGGTGGTGATGGAGGAGAAAATAGGGAAGGCATTGGTGGAGGAGTGGGAGAGTTGTCATTGTTTTCACTTAGTGCCATAGTAGTGCATTTAGGAGCCACCACTAGAGCTACAAATATTGGAAGCAACAATCCCATGTTTGCCAAAGGAATATTGAAATTTGATGCCATTGTATGCTTTAGAAAATGTATTGCATACGGAATTATTTGTGTTGAAATGCTAAGGGAGAGTTGAGCATTTTATAGCCATATGCACTACAAAGTTGCATTCAATTGACTTCACCTAACCGTAAACCTAATTAGTGGTTTTCTAGAATATAAGAATACAAAACTTGTTTCAACAATTTCTTTTTAGAAAATTCTTTCTAAAAACTGTTTCAATTTTACTATTTTCAAATGTGAAAAGATAAACAGGAAAATGATCTTCCTCTTTTTTAATTTACATTTTCTAAGTCTAACCAAAACATGTGAGTACTCTTTTTAAGTGATAATGTTTTCTTCTTCTTATTTAATAAGTCACAAAATTTTAACAAAATAAAATTATCTACAAATGTTTTAATGGTTGCCTTCATCAACACTCTATCTCTATTAATGTTTCATCAATCTTTTCAAATGCTTTATTTAAAAGAAAAATCCATATGGAATTTATTAAAACCAACGACTAATGTATAGGAGATTATATACCATTATTCGTTGCTATGCCACTTTGAATTCCTATAGCCAACTAGTTTTTAAACAAATATATATTAATTATTTTTCACGACATGGTTATTATAAATTAATTAGCCATTTCAGCTAATGTTATTGGACCATAGTTTCTGTCAAAACACACAAAAAATATCGTGTTTTTATTAATAATTATAAAATAATATTCATTTAGTATTAGTATTTACTAACACTCAAAATAAACTATGTTGTTGGCCGAGGGATAATAAGGGGCCAAGTTGAATTTAGGAGGCCGAGGTAAGCTATGAAGATAATGGATAGCAGCAGTGCGAGCTCGGATCGAGAATATGGGAATTTACTTATTTGAAAAGCCTAGGTATTGTTCAAAAAACTAGAGTGCAGGGGAGGAAGAAGAGTGTAACGAGGAAAGAAAAACTTGGTTTGGAGGAACCTGCATTACAAGGCAACTCGGCTAAGGCACCACTACTAGAACTACAAGTAATAAAATCAACATGGCTATTTGTGACATAATGTATGTGGTGTCGTCAAACTCTTAGGTCCTAGCCGTGTGTTAGGGTGCATTAGCAAAACCAAGAGATTCCAATAGAAATAGAACCGGCCCACTCCAGGCCGACCGGCCCAGCTCGTTACTTGGGCGCAATCTGCGAAAGGCCGGCGAATTCTTATAGCGGTCGGGACTTCCCAGCTGGTATAAGTACCACCTTCATCCACAATATCAGTGCGTTTTCCTAGCTACCTCGTGATACCTGCGAAACGACACCAGCGACTTGGCGTCGGTGTCATTGCGGTACAACGCGTCGCGGCCAAGGCGGCCCGTTCAATCGCCGGCCGGCGGCCAACCACGTGACGACAACACTTCATTGGTCAGAGTATGATCAATGGCGACCACGATGGGAGGCGGCGCTATCTACTCGACTATGGCTCCGCGCGCGGGCCCCGGGCGGGCCTCGTCTCGGCCCGAACCCCTCGGGCGCGGCAAACCGGAAGGAGTACCCATTCTTGTACCACGAATCGCGAGAACCCTGCGCCAAGAACCATCCGGTGCGAGGCGGCCGCGGGCGGTGATCAGCGGTCCATCAGCCGTCTTTGGCGGTGGCGATCGCGAGGGATGCGAGCCTTTGCGAGCACATCACTCGGGCCGTTCTTCAGTACTACGAGCAAGAATCGGCTCATCGCGAGATAGAGGCGAGTTGATCTCCGTTATGAAAGAGGTCGATTAGGTCGCGGCGGCGGGACGGAGAACCCTGCGCTCGAGTCGTCCCGTCACGTGGCGCGAGCGCCCCCTCGAAGGGCGTCCTCGCCCAGAGAAGTACTTCTCACGATCCGACACGACGAACCGAGAACGCGCGGTCGCCCCGGCGAGAATGTCTTGTGAGCGCCTACGGTACCATTCTTGAATCGGTCGCTCGCCATCCACGAATCCGTCGCTCGCTACCGGGTATTCCTCTGCGAGTGCGTCACATTCCGGCGATCGAGTAGATCACGGGATTACGCATGATGAGTTTGAAGACTATTGAGGCAGGGAATCGAGGCGTCTCGCGGCGGCCAGAAGAGAGCAATGGCGACCAAGCACCCCCTCAGCGCCACCTTTTGGCCAACACATCCATTTGGCGGATTCTACGGAATGGCCAGACGCGGCGTGCCTCACCATGCATCCCTTTGTGTCGAGTGGCGTCGACGGCCATGGACCTTTCACAAGAGAGATCGGGCGCTACCGCATTTCAAGAGGCTTAAGGAAGGCGCCCAATCTGAACAAGTTTGATGGCGTGGAGATCAGAATAAGCATATCGGATACTTGACAACTATTGCGGTATAGGGAGTTGGGGTGCGACCATGAAATCTTGACTTTTCCCTCGATCGTTGGGCGGCCGCTAGAATGGTGGGAGTCGCTAAGTCGACACCATCTCCTCGTGGGAGGGCACGATAAAATTTTCTTAGCCACTACCACGACCAGCCGTTGCCAATATCGTCACGAGGAGCATTTGGACACGATCGTTCAAGAGACAATGAAACAGCGAGCGATATATCAACCGTTTCAACAGGAGGCCGAGACAATTCGCGACCTATCTAATAAAGACAAGCTTAAATACCTTAAGTGCGGAATTAGGCCGGACCATAGGTTGTGCGAGAGGAGTTCACCACTGAATCACTATCGGGACCTCGACATGTTCTAAAGCGGGCCATGATCATATGGCCTCTGAAGAAACTACGGGCTGCAAGAAAGAGGCGCCGCGCGCGTCCTAAGAAGATCGAAATTGGCCAGGCCAAGTGGAAAGAAGGCGGCGAGACAACAGCCGGACTATAGAGAGAAAAAAAATCGACGGCGCCTTTCGTTTGAACACGCCTATTGCGCAATTTACATGGTACGCGAAACAATGAGTTTGTGGGTGTAAAGCGGCACGACCTCTCGTACTCAAAAATGGGTGCGGTAGAGCCAAAAAATACTACGCTATCACAAGAGCAAGGGCATGACACCAATGATTGCATGGCCACGAAGATGATATGGAAGACCATATCCAAAAGGGTAAGTTGGGTAGATATGTGAGGGTGAAGAGAATGAGCGACCTCGAGAAAGGCGGGAGGACTTGCGAGCGCAGGAGGAAAGGTGTTGTCATTACAACGGCCGCCCAAACACAGGATGGATCTGAAGAAGATCGAGACACTCGGGCAATCGAAGGCATGAATGTAGCTATGGTAATTCATGGTGGGAACCGCTTTGGATCGCGGGGACTTCAACAAAGCCACAAAGAGGAAGTGGAGCGACATTCTTATGGTTGGGGCGACCTCGGTAGAAAACAGCCGGTCTCGAATAGGCCGCCCATTTCTTTTGGAGGCGAAGACACGCTCGATGGCAGGACCAACAGCTATGTCCCATTGGTAATATCAGCAGTTATGGCCAACACAAAGGTTCGAAGAATCTTGGTCGATCAGGGAAGCTCGGCTGACATTATGTTTGAAGAGTTGATTGATAAGCAATGTAGATCGGGCGAGATCATCCAGCGAGCGATCCAACCCCTCTAACGAGTTTCAGCGGATCGACCACTTACCCGCCCGGGGATGATAGAGCTTTTGGTCACCTTCGGAAATGATACGGGAGGAAGCACCTATCACGAGCGATCGAGCGACATTTTGGTCCTCCCAATCAAGTCATGCTATCAGTGTATCATTGGTCGACCGACCCTCGGGAATCTGGAGGCTGTTGCCTCCACAGTGCATCTAAAAATGAAATTCTATAGCAAAGATGACCGGATAGTCACCTTGATGGCGACATGGAAGCGGCGAAGCGAAGTCATTACTTGTACCAAGACATCTGCGATGGCGGGGCGCAAGATTCCATCCACAGGAGTCTTGGCGAAGGTCACCAAGTTAACCTTACCGATCTAGATGCGATGCGATCGGGCGGTGACCACGAGCGCGAATGATGGCGACTTAGCGCGAGCTAAAAAACGAGGTTGAAAAGGCGAGCCTCACGGGGCGATGAACATCGGTTAGGCGATGACCCGGCAAAACGATAAAGCTAGGTAGCGACCTACGAGCAAGTTAAACAAGACCTCATGGGATGCACGAGGATTAAGGCGACCTATTTGCATGGCAAGCATCGGATATGCGGTATCCCCATAGAAATTGCGAGGATTAATTATTCTCACGATTTCAAAACCACGTAACAAACCACAAAAAAAAACAACCAAAGTATAATAACAAAAGCTCGGTATATATAATTTTGGAGATTCAAGAAGGAGAATCGATGGCGAAACAAGCGCCAACAATACGGCGCACACAAAGGAAAACATAACGAGACAAAACACATGGCTTAAGTAGTACACGATTCTAACTTCCTTCTATACGCATTCCGTAGACTACTTAACCAACTAATTTAGTCAACTCTCCGACTACCAAGAATTAAAATAAGTAATACAAACAACTCTACTCGAGTTCATACATGAAAGCACAATAGACCATACAACGATCCGGTTAGGACCGGCACACTCTGGGGATAAACAACGATTAGGACTAAAAGACTCTCTGGCCAGGACAACTTGGTGGACGGACCGATTGCTCTGATACCACTAATGTAACACCCATTTTCTACCCCATAATTTACCGTCATTTATCGAGTAATTCTTTTGCGCAATTATAAATTTAAGCGATAGAAAAGAAGTGCCACATCATCATTAACAAAACTCATCAATTGCACTCATCAAGTTTGTGCAACAACATCCGTCAAAAAATTAAACTCCAAAAATTTAAATCACGGCGGAATAAAAGCGATAACTCACTAATACCACTCAAACCGTCTCACATCATCGATATAATCATTAAACAACTAGTTAATTAATTTAACAAAATCCAACCACGCCCACTAGGTGTCATAGTATCGAGAAGCGATTAAGCGGACATCGACAACTAATAAAGAAAGCGGCGGGTCCTTCACTCGTGATTACTGCGGCGTTGCCACAATAGAGCAACATTCCAAGCGAGAAGGGGTGAAATTTCAACAAAACATAATTAAGCACATAATAGAGTAGCGTGAACAAAACACTCATACAAGCGTCGTCATCACTACCAACATCATCGTCATTGAACACTAACTCAAATTCTGATTATTAACCACAAGCATAGTCATGATTGTGCATGGAAATGCAACCACGTGCAGGTATATGCATGATGGTATCATTCTCGTCATAATTAAGTCACTATGGGCACATCGTCAACATTTTACATCAATAGGAGGCGAAGCCTATTAAATCATAAATATGCACATGCTATGAGACACTATGAACACATGTGCAACCACGAATCACTCACACAGAGTCCTCGTCATCATCGTCATAAAACACTCATGGAGTGTACTCGTCATAACCATCACAATTATATCACAACATCTAAGTAAACATCACATTTAAAATTTGAGAGAGCAACACATTTAGATTTTTAGTAACAACACATTTAGATTTTAGAAAGAAACATCACCTTTAAAATTGAAAACAACACATTTAGACTTTTAGTAACAACACATTTAAAATCTAGAAAAGAAGCGTCACATTTATAATTTAGGAAGAAACTTCACCTTTAAAATTGAGAAACAACACATTTAAAATTTAGTAAGAAAGCGTCACCTTTAAAATTGGGGAAAACAACACAATTAAATTTAGTAACAACACATTTAAAATTTAGTAAAAACATCACCTTTAAAATTGGGAAAACAACACAATTAAATTTCAAGAACGATAATAAAATATCGGCCTTTTTCTTTTATTTATGTATAAAAACAACCACAATATGCGCCCTTTCATTTACATAGGCCTTGAAAATTCGGTTCAAAGCAGTGGCGTACGGGTGAAAGCAGTGATGGCTCTTTGGGCGTGACAATACCAAAAGCAGCGATAAAGCAGAGGAAAGACAGCAGCCCTTTAGCGCATGTGGTAGCAAAGCGAAATAATCGACCGCAAAAAACAACGGTATTTTCAACGACAAACAGCGATATAGTTTATAAAAAAGCAGTGACCTTTCTTTTGCAAGCGACAACAATTTATAAAAGCAATGACTCATACATCACCATGAAATCGATTCTAACCCCATAAAATCACCCAATTCGAAATTCAACTCATCATCCCATATGGTTAATCACGCGACAACATCAACAATCATCAAACAACATCAAGAATCCCCTGAAACCCATCCATAAGCAATTATATTAAATCACATACTCAATTATACTCAATTATAGATAATCACATGACAACATCAACAATCATCAAACCACATCAAGAAACCCCACAAAACCCATCACATACCCAATTATGTTAAATCGAAAGCGCTCACCACTTACCTCTGATTGACGTAAGCTCCAAATTTGAGAATATGAAGTTTAGTAAATTTGGTGATCAAATAAGAGAGAAGCGAGGCGAGAAAGAAAAAGCGAATGGATTTCATAAGCTTGTCTCTGCGGTGCCTGATAGGGTTCACGGAAGAACGGTATTTGGAATTAATTTAAGATATGTCGAAGTGCTGTGAATTAACTAAGAGGTGCGACCAGTAGTTTCATTAAAAAATGGACTATTACAAAGCTCGACATGTTCCTAATTATATTCTAAACCCCAAATTTCTTATTACATCTACTTTGACACATTTCTTTAACTAACTATACACAGAATACTAGTATTTCATAAAACTAAATAATTAAATAATAATAAGAAGTAAATACTAATTTCAACATGGTTCCCATGCCAATAAATCTCTAATTTAACAATTATTCTCAAATACTAACTAAGATTAATTTTTAATAAAATCGGAGCGTTACAACTCTCCCCCACTTAGAATATTTAGTCCTCGAAATTTCTGAAGCCAAAACTAAACATCCTCCCACTAACAAACTACACCATCTAGACAACTAATGCTATCTATCCTGCTGATTATCATTTCATTGATTCTGGCGGTGAGTGATTAGGCGTAGTCCTCTACTTCTTGACCGGGTAACTCGAGAAATAATAACGGACTCGTCTTCCAGCGGTTATGTAAGGATCCTTGATAGAGTTTTGGCGTAACCACGTCGGTACCACGTGATTACCCCATGCTCTATTAAAGTTCCTCCTATTATAGCATGCGCAACCAAAGAACACACAACTCGGCGGTTAAAAGGGCAGCAAGCACATCAAACTCTACTATCACGAACAAATTGGTCAAATCGATACAAACATGAGAAAGCGATCTCATTCATACAAACCTAACTCAAGAGATGACTATGCTATCCCCATCGGACTCAGCGAGCTAATAAACAACAACGGGGCCAGCGACAACAACTTCCACATCAGTTTCACGGCTCAGACTAATCATTCACAATCACATCTTGTTAGGCATAAAATCAATCCATCAACTTTGTGCCATTAGACTATTCTTGTAACACCTAAATAATTTAATTAATTATTTGATTAAAATTATTTAAGTGTTGCACTATTATTATTATGTTAAATTATTAAAGTGTTGTTTTATTTTAATTGAAGGGAGTAGTGTCGGTAAATCCAGTGGTATGGAATGGCCCGAGACCAAGCCCGTTGACTTAGGCTCCTAGGCATTAGGGAGTGATGCAATCGCATCATTTGTGAAAGAAAGAAAGAAAGAAAAGCGTAAGAAGAGATGAGAGAGAGATCGCACGGAGAGAAAAGAGAAAGAAGGAGATTGCACGAGGGAAAGGAGGAGAAGAGTTTCATTGTTCTTTGTGGTTTTAATGGGTGACTCGGTAGAAAGGACTTCTCTTGGTTTATTCAAGGTAAGGGTGGGTCTTGCTCTATAATAAGGGGTATAATGGGTTGTAGGTTAGAAATAGAATGTCAATTGTATTGTTTTGATGTGTTCTTGATGTTAGAATGTGTTTTTGGAGATGTTTTGAATGATTGAAGGATTGAATGAATTGTGAAATTTGCCTGAGGAATCGATTTGTATGTGGTTGATTTGATTATGCATGCTGTGAATGATCCACGAAAGCTGTGATGTATGTAATTGGAATAGGCCAGAATCGATTGTTTGACTCTAAAATGAAGCTTGAAATCGATTAGAGCTCTACACCAGGGAGCTAGGAATCGATTTCCCTCTTCAAAATAGAAGCAAGGAATCGATTCCTCTCTTTAGAAATGAAGCATTGAATCGATTTCCCTCTTCAAAATAGAAGCAAGGAGAATCGATTCCTCTCTTTAGAAATGAAGCATTGAATCGATTTCCCTCCTTTAGAAATGAAGCATTGAATCGATTTCCCTCTTTGGAAATAGAAAGCTATGAATCGATTCCTCTTTTAAAAACAAGTAGCTATGAATCGATTCCTCTTTTGAAAGCCTTAGGTCTTTGTTGTAGTCTTGATGGAGTTGTTTTAGTCCTTAGGTCTTTGTTGTAGTCTGATGGAGTTGTTTTAGTCATGGAGGTCTTTGTTGTAGTCTGATGGAGTTGTTTTAGTCCTTAGGTCTTTGTTGTAGTCTGATGGAGTTGTTTTAGTCCTTAGGTGTTGTTGTAGTCTGATGGAGTTGTTTTAGTCCTTAGGTCTTTGTTGTAGTCTGATGGAGTTGTTTTGGTCCTTTAAGTCTTTGTTGTGGTCCTTGAGTCTTTGGTTTGGTCCTTTAAGTCTTTGTTGTGGTCCTTGAGTCTTTGGTTTGGTCCTTTAAGTGCCGTTGTGGTCCTTGATGTCTTTGTTTTGGTCCTAGGTGTCTTTGTTTTGGTCCTAGGTGAGGTTTTGGTCCTAGGTGATGTTTTGGTCCTCTAGGGGTGTTTAGTCCTTGTGGCGTACTTTAGAATGGCGTAGTGGAAGATGAATGAAATGATGATGATGTTATTGTGATGGGTCATGGACCAAAACTAAAGCCCGATGATGATGTTATTGTGATGGGTCTATGGACCAAAACTAAAAATGATGATGATGTTATTGTGATGGGTCTATCGACCAAACTAATATTGATGATAATGTGGGGTGTGATATTGATAATGCTTGAATTTGGTTGTTGGTTGCTCATGGGGTCCCATGCATACATGTGCATTTATTGTGATGATGCCATGGGGCTAAAACTATTGACCACTACAACATTTAGACCTATGTAGCGCCTAAAATTTCAACGGCCAAAAAACCGTTGCCTTAGCCAACAATGGCAGCGGTTTTTGAACCCGTTCTTGATTTATTTTTTTAATTTTTTTTTTTTGGCAGCGGTATGGCGGTTCCCATAGAATCTCTGACAGCGGTTGTTTTATTTAGTCTTGATCCAGCGCTTTATAAGCGTTGCCATAAGGTCTGACAGCGTTTTTGTTTAAGCTTTATCCAGCGGTGTATAAGCGTTGCCATAGGGTGAATTATTAAAAAGTGAAAAATTTGGTAGCTAAATAGTAGCGCGTTTTATGATTAACAAAAATTGTTTGGTGGCATTTTCTTGAAACCAAAAACCCCCAAAACCAAAAACACTCACTCCACTCCATCGCTCAATCACTCTCACTCCACTTCATCGCTCAATCGGTCTCGATGCTCCACTCCATCAGCGCCAAGCGCAATCACTCTCGAAACCAAAAATTTCTCAAATCAACACACTCCACTCCATCGCGGCAATGGTGAAACCGCCTCTGTTCTTAACCCTAGCAGACCTAATCCTCAACTCCTCAGCGTCAGTTCAACTCCACTCCATCGCGTGACCAGTGAGAGCTACATTCAACTTCCCACGAGCTTGGCGAGGAAGAAGCAGATTCATCTCCCTTTCAGCTTTGGTATTTCTCCCCATTAAACTTTCCTGTTCAATTCGATTTCTTTCTTGAAAAATCCTCTTCTATTAATCGATTTGGGGTTTCTAGAATTTATTTGATTTAGGGTTTCCTTCAAAAAACCTTTCCTGTTCGGTGATTTTGCTTATAAATTGGATAGAAGTGAAGCATAAGTTGATTAAAAACTCTAGGAACTTTTCCTGTTATGTGAAAAATTAGTGTGTTACCTATAAAACATTATCCTGTTGATTAAAAATTCCTGTTCGGTGATTAGCATTAGGTTCTTGTATATTATTATCCACTTATTCATTATAAGCATTGCCATTCTGAGAAGGTCCATTTGCTTCAGCAATTAAATCACTATTATCGGTGTTAGGTGCTTCTTAATGAAATGTATATACTTTTAAGTTGCAACTAGTGAATTGAGTAAACCATAGTCTCACCTTACCTGCTCTAAACTTACTCTTACAGTGAATAACTTCATCCTTCAACAATATATCATGATCAAATACACAAGACTTTCTTCCAAGTCTAGTAACTCATTAGCATAAAACAATTAAATCAGCTTTAAAAAATCAAAGTTTGTGTTTGGCAGAAAAGTTGTAGTTACTAATTACTCTATCAACATAGCCATTTTAACTCTTGTTCTAGAAATCTGACAAGTAACTAATGGTGCTTCTTAATGAAATTATATACTTTTAAGTTGCAACTAGTAATCGAATTCAAAAGCGGAAATACCAAAATTAGAATACAATAAGAGTATATGGGATATTAAAGAATAGTTGGTGAATATGTATATGTATTTTTGTGTATAGGGCAAAACACTGTTTTCTTTGTGGTGTTTGTTTTGGTGTATTGCTAGGATCGGAAACTCAATCATAGTGTTAGTATATTGCTTGTTTTGTTGTAATGCTAGGATTGGAAATTAGATTCAATTTCTTTCAATTCAGGCAATTGAGTGAGAAAAACTTGTCACAAGTTGTGATTGTGTGGCTGAAAACAATCATGATGAAGGTATTTACATGATTTGGTAATAATCGTGTGATTGGTTTTCTTACTTCTTTGGGTTTCTTTGTTAATGATGTTTGTAGATATGTATGTGTGATTATAATTGCTCATCTGTTTGTGTTGCTTTGAAAAACTATATAATTTATATTCAAGAGTTGATATGTTTTACTACTTGTGCATTGATAACTAATAGTGTTTACGAATGAGTCGGTAACACTCTGTAATAACAATAGTAATATTCCCTTGATTGGGTTGTGCGAGAAAATTAATGATTTTAGCAAATTGTGCGCGGTGGGAAAGTTGACTAGTTACACAAGTGGAAAGCGTGTCAGAACACTTTGGATTAGGCTACATCGAGAGGTAGTTCAAAGTCTAGATTCCTTTCCTTTAGAGTAAATGGAGCAGACAACTTTGTGACCCATTTATTGAAATATTTTTTGCATTGTTTTGACTATTACTTAGATTTACTTTGTTTCCTTTTCTTGGTGTTTGAGTTAGGCACTTCCTTTATAGTAAACTCCATGCATGTATTCTCATCTAGTTTAACCCATGAAAGTTTAACCCATGAATTTTACTATTTTAATGCTATAAGTAGAATTTTACTATTGTGCACTAATGACTACGTAGCAAACATATGGTTCTTAGCAACTTCTTCATTGGTAAAAAATGACTTTTCTTCCTTGGGTATATTTACCTTTTGAAGCAATAGTGATTCTTTACTTTTCAATGCTATAAGTAGATTTCAATGTTCGATGTTTCTTTACTTTTTCTTTGTTTTCCTTTAAAATTGTCATAATGGTGCATATTCGCCAACTTGTTAGGCTGTATCTTTTTGTGTTTTTAGGTTTAGTTTCTATTTCGTGCTTTTCTTTTACGACGTTGGAGTAGTTACATGATTCCATGTTTATCCACTTGTGGCCTTTTTTTGTGTGGCACAGAGGCCAGTACAAAGTGAGGAAAATCACGAGGAAGCAATTACCTTTGTAAGTATAGTTGCTCTCGATATATCGACCTTTATTTTCATTTCTTTAATTGTCTTTGGGCATGTACTCTATTTTCCAAGGAATTGATTGTTGTGTGTTTTCATAGGCGAAAGTGTGTGCTTTAATATTGCATCTTTGTGATGAGCAATATAATATAACTATTCATTATTAAATAAGTTATTGCTAGATACATGAGAATACATGCATGGAGTTTTCATAGTCAACTAGCATTTGTTATGTTTGCTCGTAGTCAATAGTGGCGCATTCACTGAGCGGACATGTCGTTTATGCGTGTTCTTGAAATTCATGTGGAGTTCACGGATTCTGCGGCAGACCATTGTGGGCTGCATTTGCGGCGATATTGCGGCATAGTCGTTGTTTTTGTGGTTGAAATATTGTTAATTTCACCTTTCAAACCCGATTATACAACATAGTAGCAATCTTGGCTAATATACTAGATACTATTTCTCTCTAGGAAGGCTTACATATGTTGATTGGTAATTTTCTTTGGAAACTCTGGTTTTAATAGTTTTTGTGTTGTATGGTAATATATAGAAGTGGTAATATATAAATAGGTTTTAATAGCTTTCCTTTGTATATACTCTGCATATTTCATTTCATGGTGAGAGCCAATGTCTTAGTTTTTATGTATTTGTTAACTTGATTAGTCGATCTTCAACCTTCCAATTTTTGACTATTTTAAATAAACTTCGATGGATAAAGAGTGGATGAAATCGTGAAGAGATAGCCAGATTACATTCTTGGTGTTGAGTTTTCCTAAATTTTGCATACACCATAGGAAAACCCCAAGGAAAAGAGATTCTATGCCCTTGTATTGAGTGTCACAATGCTTTTTGGAAGACAAGAGGCGGTTGTATTTAATCATTTGGTATATTTTGGATTTGAAAGAGGATATCATATGCGGATTCGTCATGGTGAAAAGCGTAAAGACAGATGGTCTTGTTGGTGCCACAAATGAAGAAGATGGCGAAATTGATGATGTTGATGGACTCTTATGAAAGATTCAGAGATGTCGCACCACGATGAATGTGGAGTTAATGAAGGCCTCGATGAAGATGCTAAAAAGTTCTATAGTCTTTTAGAAGAAGCAAAACAAGAGTATGCACAGGTTGCAAAAACTTCTCTAAGTTATCGTTCACCATTCGACTATATTTGTTGAAATGTCTTTATGGTTGGAGCAATGCATCATTCAATGCTCTCCTAGAGCTTTTGAGAGAAGCTATGCCTCAATTGAACATTCTGAAACATTCAATAAAACTAGAGGCATGATTAGGGACCTAGGCCTTGATTATAAAAGATTGATGCTTGTCCTAAAGATTGCATGTTATATTGGAAAGATCATGAGAATAGCGAGTTTTTGCTCTGTTTGCGGTTTTCCACGGTGGGTTGTCAATGGCGAAGGAGATGATCAAGTTGAGAAAAACAATAAAGCTCATAAAGTTCCTCATAAAGTTTTGAGACACTTTCCATTGATCCTCATTTGCAAAGGTTATTTATGTGCTCAAAGGCGGTGACTCATTAAGGTGGCATGAAGAAGCGTTCTAAAGATGGAAAGTTGAGGCATCCGGTGATGGAGAGGCATGGAAAGACTTTGATAAAGCGCCATCGACTTTCTTCTGATTCCACGTAACATAAGGCTTGGGTTGGCTAGTGGCCATTTAATCCTTTCAAAACCATGAATCTATCTCATAGTACTTGGCCCATCGTATTGATACCATATAATTTCCCACCTTGGTGGTGCATGAAAATTGAGTATTCTATGTTGTCTTTACTAATTCGGGACCATCTTCACAGGGAATAACATTGATGTGTACCTCCAACCATTGATTGAAGAGTTGAAGGTGTTGTGGGAGGTAGGAGTAGAAACATATGATGCCTCACTAAGAAAATAGTGTTATTTGTGTTTTTCTTACATTCATTTCTCAACTTTACTAAATTGCAATGTCCATTACTTAGGAAACACAGTAAGCAAAATGCTCAAAATATAGCTCAACAAAAATGCGGACATCAGTGGTCTGTAAGCTTTGCTCGCATAAGGGAGACAATGGTATTTCAAATTTTAATGTTTTAAATGATATTTAAATAATTTGACTATACTATTGTGTTAATGACCTTATTTTCTTGGTAGTGTGCAAGTAGTGAGGATGGAGAGCCTCCTTACATAAGTTGAGTTGTTCATCGAAACACGGCAAAGTAAGAAAGGCAAGCAATTGAGCGAAGAGACAAATGATACAATTGTAAGTTTTATCTAATGAATTTTTCATTTCAAATATAATAAAGTATATCTTTAAGCTGTGATTGCTTTCTAAATATGGTAGATAAAACTTCAAGACTTGGTGAGTCAGTACATCTTCTTGGAAAGCTTTTCAAAGGTGGTTGGTCAAGAAAAAGCGAGGAAATGCGTTGCCCATGGAAGAGCTGTAACAACTACTATGTTGAAAAGAAATGAAGAACTTGCGAGAAATCAAGAAAGCACATGCAAATCACGTGGAACAACTAAAAAGAAGAACATGCCAATCATATCAAAGAAATTGAAGAGAAACTACAAGCGGCGGGAGGAAAAGTTTCAACTTTTTGCAAAGGCCTTATTAGATCCAAGTAACTCAAGGTTGAATGTGGAGGCTTTGGCGACTATGTTTACAACTCCGCTTTGATGCTACTAGTGCTCCACGTTCTTCGACATCAACACACGCCCGAAAGCTCATAGGGTAAGAATAAAATACTTCTTGTTATTTAGCTTCTTTGATAGGAAGTAAAGCAATTAACAACTTACGCATGCCCACGTGTAGCATTGTGATATTTACGCTTAATATAGTGGAAATGTGTTACATGTAGAGGTTTGATCTGAATTCCTTTTCTATGAACATGTTCAAAATGGTGTGTTGGTCATTGATATTCAAAATGTGGGTTGATTTGATTGTGGGTGTGCATGATTTTATAATGTGGTAAATGTTGATTTGATACACTTTAAATTTAATTAGCAATGGGAGTTGGTTGATCTGTCTAAGGTCTTTTATATCATATAATTTATCCTTTAATTTGAGTTGGTTCGATCTGTCTAAGGTTAGGCGGCTATTGTTATCTTTTTCTATTAGATAAGTTATGCGATTACGCAATTTGAAGAACAAGGGGGCACGTCTTGGGTTATTTAGCTTTTGTTTATGGGTTGGTTAGACTTAATTGATTCTTTGGATATAAAATAAAAATGCAAGTTTGTTTCTGATATGCTTCCTCGTTTAAGTTTATATGATAAAAGTCAATCTGTAATGACTAGTTTGCTACGAGGCATCAAATCTGCGCCATGAATTTTGCATTTCTAGTTCCCTTTTAATCTCGCGCTATTTTTATTTCTTGAAGCATTGGCTTATACCTATTTAAGTATTTGTCATTTCTGCGCATTATTACATTATCAGTGTCTATTTCTTTGATTTCATAAGCCTTTGTTTGAAATGAGTTCATCTAAAAATTTTCAATGGGAGTTGTAGTGGTGTGGAAGTAAGTACACATGTACTCTTGATAGGAATTGATTGCATTTAAGGTTTTGCATTAGTATGTTGAAAATGAGGATCTCAACACTGTAAGAGAGGCTCTATTGTTGAGTAAATGTCAGTTTGTATATTGCAAAGCTACAAAATATATGGAAATTGTACTATTTATAAGTTCCTCACATTGCATAAAATAGATTAGCTAGTGAGTTGTGATTTTAACATGGATTTATCTTTGTCTACATTGTATAGGAATGAATGTCATATACAATCATGGTTTTCTATTCATGGATTTATCTTTGTCTACATTGTAGGAAAATAATGAAAGAGATGAAGGTCTTGATGGCTTGGATGATGAAGAGTTTGAAGACTATGTTGAAAGTGAAGTTTTATTTCTTTTGTTCTTTTGTTGTGCATTTTTGTAGTAACAAATTTTAGTTTAAGATACACATGAATTGTTTAACTTTTGTTGTGTCCTTGAAGTAGCAATATAAGGATCATTATATCGTTTAAATCGTTTACGATTAAGAATCACGAATGTAGTTTATTTGTAGTTTCTTTGTAATAGCGATAGTTTTGTTCTGTTGGCATAGTAATATAATGCGCGGTTTTTAGTTTTATAGCAATGGTTTTAAGTAGCAGCGGTTTTGTTTGATGTATAAGACAACGGTTTTAACATGTTGCCATAGGTGGCATGATTCTTAAATGTTGCCAAAGGGAACAGCGGTTCTCAACCGTTTCCATAGGCGGAAACAAAAACCGTTGCCTTACATCAATAACAGCGGTTTTCCTATCGTTGCCATAGGTAGCATGGTTTTAACATGTTGCCATAGGTAGCAGCGGTTGTTAAGCGTTGCCAAAAGAACAACGGTTTTCAACCGTATCCATAAATTGAAACAAAAACCGTTGCCTTCTATCTGTCAATGGAAGCGGTTATTCTATCGTTGCCTTAGGTTGAAAAACCGTTGCCTTTGGTTTAAAAAGCGCCCGCGAGTCTAGCGGTTTCAAAACCGTTCTGTGAAACTTTAACAGCAGTTTTTGGCTTTAGGAGGCGGTTTTTGACCGTTGCCATAGGAGTCAAAATGTTGTAGTGGGCGATGATGCCATGGGGTAAAACTATTGTGATGATGCCATGGGGCTAAAACTATTGTGATGAATGGTACCACATGCATGGCGCATTACATTGCATCCATTCCATAAATTATATTTGAGCCCGAATGTGGTATTGTGGATATAACTTGTGATGTTGTGATTGATTGAATTCTATGAAGCGATTCTTGCTTATTATATAGTTTGAGACTCACCCATACATTTGTTATTTACCACGGGTAGCCATGAGTGAAGGCCTACTTCCTTCATTCCACTGAGTCGATCTGCTCACGTCACGTAGCACCTGGGGATGGGCGTAGGATTATAGTTGTTTAATCCTTTTGGTTTGTTGAACTCTATATTTGATGTCTTTATGTATTGATGAGGCGATGTTTATCTTTTGGAAGCTATTTTTATTTCCATTTGTGTGATGTATGATTTTCGAGTGTGTGGACTAAAATGATATATTTTGAGATCCTATTCCCACTTGTTTTGGGTGTTACGTATTCCTTTGATTAAAGAGTTGTTTTGTTTTATTACATTGTTGATTTTAATGAAGTAAGTGTAGCATCCGTTTGGATGGATTAAAGAAATAGGTGTTGTTAGATTAGCTCTAAATTGTTGTTTTATGACAACTAGGTGTTTATTAGATTAGCTCTAAATTGTTGTTCTTGCTGCGGTGTTAGGTTGAAATGGCTAGGAGAGGTGATCTTTGCTTTGCAAGCTATAGCTCAGTTGTTGGGAACCAGCGAGAATGGTGGTGAGAATGTTGGGACTCGTAGTCGCAGCCACTTTCGGAGGAGAACCCTCCTACCTTCAAGGAGGTACAACCGGATGGTGCTCTGGCATGGTGAAAGAGATTGAGAGAATTTTACAGGTAATGGTACGCAATGATGAGCGAGAAGGTCGGGTATGGTACCCACACTTTAGCGAGAGGAGGCGATGGTAGTGGTGGCGCTGAGAGGTGGTGTGTTTTAATTGTGGTGAATCGGGCCACAACTGTTGAAGTGTGTTCAGTAGGAAGGTCATATGGCATCAGGAGTGTGGCGCAGGAGGTGGTGTGTTTTAATTGTGGTGAATCGGGCCATATTAGCTCCAGTGTACCAAACCAAGCGGGAGAGGTCGGTGGAAGAGTATTTGCTCTAGCGAGTTGAGAGGAGGCAATGAAATTAGAGGTACTTGTTTTATTAATGGTACACCACTAAGCGCTATTGTTGATCTTGGTGCTACGCACTCTTTTATTCTTTGCTTTGTGTCTTTGAAAAGTTGAATTTAGTGATATCTTCTATGAAGGGGAATGGTTATCGACACTCCCGGCTAAGGGTTGGTGACTACCTCTCTAGTTTGTGCTAAGTGTCTCTGTCGGTCTTGGCGGAGATTTTTACAGTTGATTTGATTTGTTTGCCATTGAGTGGGTTGGACGTCATTCTTGGTATGGACTAGTTAGTTGATAACCATGTGCACATCAACTGTTTCAGCAAGTCTGTGAGTTTCCTTCCTCCAGAAGAGGAAGAGTCTGTTTTGTTGTCTGCAGGCCAGCTGCATAAGGTAATGAAGGAGGGTGGTCACTTGTTTTCTTTGATTGCCTCTATGTGCTGAGAACCAAGTTATAGTTGAAGGGTTGCGGTGGTGTGTGAGTTCCACTGAAGTGTTCCACTGATGAGATTCCTAGTGTGCCTTGAGAGGAAGTAGAGTTTGGGATTGATCTTGTGCACAGTACTAGGCAGTGTCTATGTGCCGTCTGGGATGTCGACTTAGGTTATGCGAATTGAAGAAGCGGCTAGAAGAGTTACTTGAGAAGAAATTTGTGAGGCCTAGTGTGTCACCATGGGAGCTCGGTATTGTTAGTGAAGAAGAAGGATGGGACCATGCGTCTTTGTGTGGACTATAAGCGGTTGTATAAAGTAACAATCAAGAATAAGTACCTCTTGAAATTGATGATCGATGGACCCGGTGGTAGGTGCTAAGGTGTTTAGCAAAATTGATTTGAGTCGGGATATCATCGGATCAAAGTGAAAGATGAAGATATCGAAGACAACATTGAGAACTAGATATGGGCATTATGAATACTCTGTAATGCCGTTTGGTGTCACCCGATGCACGGGGGTGTTTATGGAGTATATGAACCATATCTTCCATAGCTACTTAGATCGGTTTGTGGTGGTTTTCATAGATGATATTACGGTGTACTCTAAGTGCGAAGATGAGCACTTGAGAGCACTTGAGGTTGGTGCTTGAGGTGTTGAAAGAGAAGAAATTATATGCTAATTTGTCAAAGTGTGAGTTAATTTGAATGAGGTAAACTTCTTGGGTCATATTATTTACGGTGATGGTATTCTTTGTAGACCCGACCAAGGTTGATGCGGTGTTGCGATGGGAGAGCCCAAAGTCGGTGGCGAGATCGGAAGAATCTTTTGGTTGGTTTGGTTACTATAGGAGGTTCATTGATGGTTTCTCTAAGCTAGCCACTTCCATGACTCATTGGCGTGTAAGGGAAAAGCTTTTGTGTGGGATGCTAAGTGTGAAGAAAGCTTGAGGAGTTGAAGAAGAGGTTGATAACATCTCGGTGTTAGTGTTGCGTGTCTTGGATCAACCTTTTGTTGTGTATTGTGATGCTTCAAGATGGGTTTGGGAGGTGTGTTGATGCGGGATGGGAAGGTAGTAGCTTATGCGTCAGGGCGATTGAGGACACATGAGAAGAACTATCCTACTCATGATTTGGAGTTAGGCTGCGATTGTGTTTGTCTTTGAAAATTTGGAGGCCTTATTTGTATGGCACTAGATTTGAGGTGTTTAGTGACCATAAGAGCTTGAGGTATTTGTTTGACGAGAAGGAGTGAATATGAGCGAGGCGTTGGTGATGCTTTAAGGCGGAAGACTTTGCATATGTCGGCAATGATGGTCAAGGATTTGGAATTGATTGAGCAATTAGTGATATGAAATCACAGTTTGTGAAGTAACAACTGCGAGTGTTAGATTGGGTATCTTGAAGATTGGTAATGACTTCTTGGTTGGTATCAGAGGCGCCCGAAGTAAGATATGAAGCTTGTGGACTTGTTAGGCTGCGTGTGATCGGTGTGGGCGGGGATTTGGGTTTGGATTCGGGGTGTGTTGAGATTGGGGATAGGAGCAAGTTGAGTATTCATCGGGGCATCAATAATAACAATAGAAATGACTCAATCTGCTAACGGACATCAAGTGACATGTGTCAGCGGCTAAACTCTCGTAATGCAAGACAAATGATTTTTTGAAAAAGCGAGAACATATCGATTTACAATTGGATGTTAGCATCGTTAAAAATAACATGCGTACTCGATTAAAAATAACACGTGTATGCGGTTAAAAATAATGTGCGAGCACAACAAAACATAGTTTTGAGCTATTTGAAAACAATAAAAATACGTCAAAATTGCGCATTTACAAAATCGTTTTTATTTAATTTTCAATTAGTCGGACAAAATTGGGGTATAACAATTTGCCTCTTTATTTAAATTTTACTAGAAAATGTGAAGGGTTTCCACATTTTTTGAGTAAAATAGAAATAAAGATAGAAGAAAAACACTAATTTTGTCAGTATAGAGAGAAATGTAAGGTTTGAGAATTTCTGAAGTGGTTAACACTGTGGCGTTAACGAGAAAATAATAAAGAAGGAGCCTTTAGGGCTCTGAAGGACCAGGGGTCTAAAGGGCACTAGGGCTCGAAGGACTGCGTGATGCGAAGGGCACTAGGGGTCTAAAGAACAACTGGGCTCTGAAGGTCTAATCTGCGATCGATGCTTGGCGCATTGATTTGAAATTAATCTTAAGGCCGGAAGTAGATCTGGAAGAAATTTACTGGGCACGATGGACCAAAAATGGTGCGATGGTACAACTAGCTATGGTACTAGTAAAGCGATGCGAGGTGACCTCGTCGTGGCGGTCGTGAGGTCAAGATCGGATCTAGAAGCGATATGTTGACCCTGAAGGATTTACACTATGTGTTGGCGGAACCACTGTCGAAGGACCAGCGAGTGCGGAAGGATCCATAGTGCTTAGTGGCGACGTTATGATGCGAAGGTGCATTCGAGTCACATTTGGCCAGCGTTGACTCGAACTATCTTGAAGGGCGGATAGGTCGGAAGGGCTGCTGAGTGCGAAGGATCCTTTGGGGATCTGAAGAACCTTTGAGACTCTGAAGGACCAGCGGGGTTACGAAGGATCGATGCTAGACTTAATGCTAACATTGAGATCTGTTGTGCTATAGGATCAAAACTTGTCGTGTTGGCTTAAGGTATGGAAGTAAGTAGGGATCGACATTTGAAGTCGAATGGAGAATAGCGAGATGTTATGTACATGCATGTAATGCATGCAGCATAATGATTTGATTTTTTTGAGTGGAATGATGAATGAAATGTATGAAGGACTTTCTCTCTTTTCCTTCTTTTTGCTTCTTCTTCTTGGTATATGATGAATGCATGAAATCACGAATACAAATGTAATGCTTTGATGCACACACTTATGCATGGTGTGATGATATGATTGATTGGGATATAGAAACTTTTTGGTAATGATGAGATGTGAGGCTTTGGGCTGCGAAGCGAGGGTGAACTTTGATCATTCCTTGGAAAAATTAGATTTTATTCAAACTTGGCAATCTCAAAGTTATTGTTACAAACACTAATGTCAAAAGTACTTGTTTGTATTTGCAAGCTCAATTATTTTCTCTTCCATTACCCATGATAGTAAAATTTATGTCCACGAGTTAAGCTGCGTGGATTTTGAATATCATATTATTAGCTTGTGTTCTCACTCTTTGAAACATTGTTTGAAATGCTGGATATGCGATAGTGAAATGAGCATTAACTCAAGGTTTTGAGGTCTTTGGTATGGACGGATCGACGACGTGTGAGTTTTTGCCAAAGTCATGAAGGGTGGTTTTGCCCCGATCAAGATATGCGGGGGCGCCCCGATTTAAATTTACGATGTGATGAATGAATGACTTGCCTGTTTAGTGATGAGAATAACTAGAGGTTTAGAAAATGATGAATTGGGGATGGCTCAACTTTGGAATGGAAGGTGGTAAGCAAGATACTTTGTTTGACCCATGGAGTTTGGTGTTGCCAGATTATGACAAGGACAAGGTTGCCAGACTAGAGTAACATTGTCAAATGGTGTATTTAGGATAATGGGTTGAGAAGTTGCTCGGTAGGGCTTTGTGAATGTGAATATAACAAGGGGATGAGATGGGTCTATGGCGAGTTTCCTCATTTTAGGTGGATTGAAAGGTGGCGGCGTTAGGGTAATGGCTATATATCTTTGGGTGTGGTATATGAATGGGATGGGCCATTTGGACAAATTTCCCCAGTTCAAGTGGAATCAGCGGTGAAGGGAATGCCCCACTTTGGGATCTAGGTGGCGATACAAGTACAAGCGTCAGGTTGTCTTTAAGTGACTCCCATAGATTACAATTGTCTTGAATATTTGAAAACTTAACTTTGGTGAACACTAAACCTTGTCTTTACAACTTGAAGGGATTTTGGGGTGCAAGCCTTTTGATTTTTTTGGATTTTTTTGTATATTTTTTTGAGACATATATTTTTGAGCAAATATATTGCAAATAAATAAAATTATTTGTCCTAAAGTTAAAACTTTGAAAAACAAAAGCAATCGAGTCATTGATCGAGAAAGGACTTGTTTAGGGCTATAACGTGGCAAATAGTTAGCGGTTTATGAAAGAAAGTGTTTGTAATATGGTGAATAGTTAGAAGTTTATGAAAGAAGGGATAATTAGTTCCAATGAAGTGTTTGAGGCCTTATGGAATGAGGATAATTATACAGAATGAGGTGTTTGAGGTTTATATAAGGAGGGATAATTTTACAGATAAGGTGTTTGAGGTTTATTGAGACAAGGATCTCTTATGTGTTTAATGGTATGGAGTATCGGATCACAATTTCCACTAATTTTGTCTTTTTTTTTAGGATTTGTTTTCAATCCTTTTTCTTTCTTCTTTTGTGATTTTCTTCCTTTGAAATGGCGAGTTGGTAAAGTGATACACCATTTTATAAGTGGAATTGATCCTTGACTAGGGTGATCGACAAAGTGTTTTTGATCTTTGACTCAAAGTGGGTAACAAAGGATTTCTTTTGAGGATATGGAAAGATGGTTCAAACTTCAAATTTCAAATCATGATTACTCATTTTCTCAAAAAATTAATCCAAGGACAAAAATCATTTATTTCTACATATTTGCTCTTTCTGCATTTCTTTCTATGCCTAATTTTTGCTTAGGCCGCTCATCACGAGTTTTCAACCTATGAGCGTTTTTAATATCTTCTCTTCTTCTTTTTTTGTAAAGGACTTGCACGAGGGATTACAATGTTGACAAGGTATTTAATGATCACAAATTTGCCCAGATATGGAGGACCTAAAGCTGTTATTTCATTAGTGGGGGCAAACCAAAAAAAGTCAACATGCACTTTATGGGTGGTCGGGGATGGAAGAGGGACGATGATAAGATGGAAGGATGTGGACACTAACTAACTCAAGCAGAGTAAATGCACATTGCATACAAGTTCACTAGGCAGGTGCTTCATAGAGAGTTAACATTAATTAAAAACACATTAGTGAACAAATTGGACCATTTTGACCATTTATCATGGGATGGAAAAATGAGTTCATTGATACACCTAGAGTTTGCAATTTAGCAAAGGTAAACTCTTGAAGGAAAAATAACCAATGAGTTTTGTAAGAGCGCCTCGTCTCTCATCAAAAAATTTTTTTAAAAATGTATGCTAATGCATGGATGAACACGTGATAATGTATATGCGTGACAAAAATGCAAAGGCTTGAAATGCGTGAATGAGTGGTCAGCAGGAAAAACACATTTGTTCTAAATGATTTTTTTGGAGACAATGCAACATGCTATATATATATATATATATATATATATATTTGGATGATGAATGATACAAGATAGTGGCACTATTTTTATTTATTTATTTTATTTTGAAATGATGCATGAGAATGATAAGAGCTAAATGATGCATGAATGCTATATGATGTTTCATAAATTTGTTTGCTTTTCTTTATTGTAAGATAAATGACAAAATTAAATAAAACAAAAAGATGCTCCTTGTCCTCTAAATTGGCTACACCTAAATCTTAATGATTTAGAGGTCACCATTGTGAATAATATTTGGGTGGCTCTAATCATTTCCTCACAAAAGGTATTATAACGCCCCAAATAATTTAATTATTTAGGTATTGTATTAGTATTGTGAACACTCAATTTTTAACGGTATTTTTGGCGTTTTTGGAAAAATCTGCAAAATCGCACTTTTTGCGTGTTTTGCGTGTTTAGTCGTCGAATCGTCATTTTACTCGTTTATTTCACTTTAGTGCTATTTTTACTCTTTTTCAATGAAAAGTATATATAATTCGAAAATTACAAAAAATAGTAAGTTTTATTTAATTTGTTTGAGTAGTTGTCTTTCTACAAATAATCCAAAAATTAATAAAATGAATCGAAAATGAATTTTAATAGCAAAATGGTTGAAATAAAATTAGAGTTTCAAGTAGCACTCTAGTTCTTTGTTGGGCACGATTTGCACACTTCAAATCTGAAAAAATTCAGGCCAGTCAAACACGATCAACGATAATTAATGTCTAAAACCTAATTTATCAATATAAATTCACAATCAAACAACGGTCGAGGGGGCGAAGGCGGTGATAAAAATTCAACCCCAATCACCGTCTCGAAAGCTGAACCACCACCTCCATCTCATACCCAAACCACTGACTCACCTCACCAACAACCACCACAAGCCACCCACGGACCACCAAGAGGCCAGGCCAAAACAACCAAGAACCCACAGTCCTCTCTCCCTCATTTCGTTTTCACTCTCTCGGCCTTCTTAACCCTCCCACGCTCAGCCACCACCATCGTAAACCCCCTCTCACTTTGTCGCCACCCCAAAGCGAAACCCCACCAGTGAAGCCCAACACCATCGCGAACCTGCTGCAAGCGTCACCCCAGACCTCGTCTGCGTTTAGTTCTGTCTCTCTCCTTTCTCGCGATCTCTCTCTCCCTTGATGGTGGAAATCGCCTCTCTCTTCCCAGAGAGAGTTCTTTGTGGCGTAGGGAAGAAGGGGAGAATGGGCTTGTTTGTTTGTTGGGCCTCTTAACCGGGCACTCTTTACACCCCTTATTTGTGGCGCTGACCCCCCAAGCCCAAATCTCATTTATTTATTTCTGATTATTTTTTTTTTTGGGGGCCCACAGCGCTCGAACAACAAAAAAGCGCCAATGGGCCCTTAATTTTACACCCACTTATTATTGATACAACTCCTGTGAGTCTTTGCATCCTTCTTTAACTATTGCACCCCATTTCGTTTTTCTCATTATTTTAATATTCTTCTCTCATTCTCAATGTTTTTAAATCATTTTATTTATTAAACCAAGTTTATTCACTTAGAAAAATGAATTAGGGTTTGACTTGGATGTACATCTATCGGACCCACAACTTTGATTTAAGGGTCTTTAGTTGTACAACTTAGACCTTAAATCTCTTTAAATAAAAATCATAAAACTACAAACTAAATACTTAGCACCTATTTTCATAAAATATACAAAAAAATGGATTCGATTTGGATGTACATCCTGTCGATCCGGTTTAAGAATCTTTAGTTGTACAACTTGGATCTTAGACCCTTCAAAAATAAAATCAACCAACAAACAAGTTTTGGGAAGAACTCTCGTGACTTTTGAGTCTCTCATTCGCACGGAGAGAGTGCGTGGCGCGGGGTCTCCTGTCAAAGTCAAAATTAAATTTTCTTAAATTAGTCAGATTACAAATAATTAATTTTCTACTAAATTTTATTAAGTATTATTTACAGGGTAAAATAATTTGCAATTTATTTACACAATCAAATTTAGAAGTAGCTTGTCCTAGGACGGATGTACTAGGAGTGCGATGGAATTAGGTTTCATGCCTTCCTATGCATAGCAGCTCAGAATCAGACCTAGTTACTTGTGAGACCAAATAACTTGAAATTAGGTTTTCTCAATTTTCCTATTATCAATAAATTGGGTGGCGACTCCTCGAATAATTTATATTTGAGCCGTCAGCGTCGACATCCAGAGTCCACGACAAGTATTGTCATATTAAAATAATAATATGGTACTTCATTTAAATCATGGGGTAGTATTTAGTAATTAAATAAGTAGTAAAAGAGGCCCGTGACCCGATAGCGCATGATATAAGCACTAGGGTTAGGGCCAATTGCTCATTTAGAGAGCAAAAGAAAAAGAGAGAAAAGAAAGAGGAGGCGTGAGCGAGAGAAGAGGAAGAAGCGGCCTGAGGAGGAGAGAAGGAAGTGAGGTGCACGAAGGAGGAGGAGGAAGAAGGATAGGGTTTGCAATCTTCCAAGGCTAGGACTTGTGATCATCTAAAAGCTAAGGTAAGGGTGGGGTTCTATCTCTATAATAGGGTGTAGGATGGGTTTTATGTGGGAGATTAGGACCTTTGATGTTTCTTGACTTTGTTTGGTGCCTATGTGATGTTTGATAAAATGTATTGGGTAGCATGTACAAATTATTTGATGAATTGATGATTATGCCCTATGTTTTACGCCACACACTTTAGCGCGTTTTCATATTCTTTGTAATTGTTGTATTCTTTGTAATTCTTTGTATTCTTTGTAATTGCATGTTGTTGTATTTGTTGTATTCTTTGTAATTCTTTGTATTCTTTGTAATTGCATGTTATTTATATTCTTTGTGTTCTTTGTAATTGCATGTTCTTTGTATTTGTGGTGTTGTTGTATTCTTTGTAATTGTTGTCTTTCTTTGTAATTGCATGTTGTTGTATTTGTTGTATTCTTTGTGTTCTTTGTAATTGCATGTTGCTTTAATTCTTTGTATTCTTTGTAATTCTTTGTGTTCTTTGTGTTCTTTGTAATTGATGTATTCTTTGTATTTGTTGTGTTGTTGTGTTCTTTGTATTTCTTTGTATTCTTTGTAATTGTTGTGTTGCGTTTTGGTCCTGCCTTTGGGCACCATTTGTGTGTTGTTTAGGCGCCCTATCTTTGCTTTGGTGGGTTGGGTGTTTTTGGTGTGCTTTGGTGCTTTTGGTGTGGTGGGAATGCCTGACTTGTGATGTGGTTATTACAGTAATTAAGGTGATGGGTCTATGACCAATTGATGATGTTAGTGTTGTTGTGTAAGTTGTTGTTGTTGGTGTGGTTGTATAAATCATGGTTGTTGTTGTTGTTGATTGGTGTTTGGTGCATGGTTCATGGTGTCACATGCATGTCATGCCTCCGGTGATGGTGTGGGCTTGACTAGAGCTATAGATGATGATATTGATGCTCAAAAATAAAATTGGTGATGAGCGAGTACCGCATGCAAATACACATTTGGTGTGGGTTGCATCTCATTCATTCTCGCATGTCATAGTGATGTCCATTGGTGGTTGTATGTTGATGATTCCATGTATTAACGATGTTCCTTGGTAGTTATAGTTTGGTGTTTGGTGTGTATGTTGATCTTTGTTATTCTGCGGTAGTTAGTTGTTGTAACTCAGCATATTGCCTATCGTCTGAGGCTATTATATTGATTGATAACTCACCCATACATTTGAATGTTACCCCTATGTTGGTAGCGTCACGGTGATAGCAGTGAAGGCTTGTCTACCTTCGCGATTAGTCGGTGTCGTCGCTCGTCGTAGCACTTTTCGAGAGAGCGAACACTAGTTTTATTAGTTGTTTTATTACTTGGTTCTTTGGATTTTAAATTGATGATGGTATGATTATACTATATTCATTTGCGTAGTGATAGAATTAATGTTATGTAGACTAAGCAGGTGTTTTTGGGGTTCGTCCGTTAATGATGTGCTATGTATCACGCTGATTTTATTTGGGAATTTTAATATTAAAATCGTGAATGTCTTATTAGGTGAATTTAGCATCCACTTAAGGGTGTAGTAGAAAATGTTTTTGCAAACTCGATCTTTGTTTTAAATTTCTGGGTAGAAAAAGGGTGTTATTCTGGTATCGAGCTAAAGTCCCTTTACAATATTCTCCACAACAATAGATGACTACGGTGTGGGATATCATAAAAAGCGCACTCTGTTTGAGACTTTCATGAAGTCGAGACAGATAAATTGATGAGGGGCGTAGAGCACGAGATGCCATTCAAAGCTTAGGAGGTCCAATGATTAGGGCAAGGTCAAAGAGAGTCCAAGAAGGCTTAGTCAATTCATGGCGAAGGCCATTGCAAAAGAGGCGAGAGATGTAATTGCACCAAAACCCCATGCTTGTCATACAAGCTATGGAGGAGCGCAATTTCCATGACAAAACACCCAGTTGTTTCATTTTAATTAAATAAAAGTACATGTGACCAATTGATTTAGTTGGGACCAAGACACTAAGTTATTTCATTTCAAGTTATTTTTCTTTTTTTTTGGTGTGTTTAATCTACTTGAGTGGTGTGTTATTTTTAAAATTGATGGAGTCAACAAACTTGCTAATCAAGCAAACTTGCTCATCAAGGAAGGCAATCAAAGGAAAATGTATTACAAGATCTATGTCATTTATGGCACATCAAAGACAATCACGACAAAAGAGGAAATGCAAGATCCTAATCATTAATGGTGCGATCAATGCCCAAATCAACTAGGATATTTTCTTGTAATTGTTTTGACTAGTATTCTTGTAATTTTCTAAAACCCTTATTATAAATAGGGAGTGCAAGTGTCAATGAAAAACAACAAAGACTTTATCAAAGATTTTGAGTTCATACTCTTTGTTACTGGATTGGACCAGTTTATTCGATCTTATCAAAAAATCCTTTTCTTGTGGTGATCCTCACACTCATAGGCTTATCCTTGTCTTGAATTAGACCAAGGTGGCGCCCCTAACCTAAACACCATCTTCTTCACAAATTCCACAACCCAAAACATCATTCTCGTTAACCTTAAATCTGTTCCTAAATTCCCGATCATAAAAACACAAATTATAAGTTTCTTGTGGTGATCCTCACACTCATGAGGCTTATCCTTGTCTTGAATTAGACCAAGGTGGCGCCCCTAACCTAAACACCATCTTCTTCACAAATTCCACAACCCAAAACATCATTCTCGTTAACCTTAAATCTGTTCCTAAATTCCCAATCCCAAAAAACACAAATTATAAGTTACAACCAGAATCTATATTGAAAATCAAAAGAATGGCGAGTTTCCACAACAAGGAGGCCATCATGTAGTGTCGAGCAAAGTTCTTGTTTGTTCAACCAATTTGAGGTTTTGTTTAAATCTCTATTGTTTTGAGTTCCAAAAAAAAAAAAATTCAAAAAAGAAGCAAAAAAAAATTAGTTTGTCTTTATCATTCATTACTTCTATACCTAAAATTTGCCTACCAAAAAAAAAAACCCTGCAAATTTACACCTTATTCTACCCACAAACCTTATTCAAGACTTTGAGGGCTCTTGCACAAAGGTGGGGATCTCTTGTTTGTCAATTGTAATTGTTTTGAGGGCTCTTGCACAAGGTGGGGATCTAAGTGTGAAGAGTTCTGAGTTTTGTAAGGGTTTGAAAGCACCCGTTTTAAGCTTTGTTTTGATAGTGAAAATCTCACAAAGGGTTTGTGAGGGTTTGGAGTAGAGTCACTTAGGAGGTGGCTAAACCAATATAAATCTCTTGTGTTCTTTATTGTTTATATTTCTAATTCGTTCATTTTGTAACACCCCAAAATAGTTCAATTAATTAATTAATTAGTTGAGTCATTTAGGGGATGCTTAAGTGAAAAGGAGAAGGTGGGCGTAGAGGCCCATGAGGCCAATTGAGGCCCATGAGCCATTAGAAGCCCAGGACTTGCATTAAAGGGAGTGTCGAAGGAAAGGAAGCATGTTTCCACCAAAGAGAATCTTAGAAAAGTCAAAGGGAAGTAAGAGAGAGTTGGTAGGTGAGATCAGATTTCTAGAGAGAAGGGAGAGCATCTTGGCGAGGAAGAAGCTCAAGCTCAACGGAGGCGTGTTCTTTGCAGTGTGTTAAGCTGGAGGAATCGGTGAAGAGAGGTCATTTACTCAGTGATCAAGGTTAGGGGCTCTCTCTCACGTATATCTTGTAGTATGATGAGTGTTATGTGTGAGTAGTTGTATTTGTTCCTTCTTTGGTGTGTTGCATGTTGTGTGTTACGATTACTGCTAAATGTTGTGTTTAGCTTCGTTTTGATGAGGTTGTGTGGAGAGGTGGAGGTGTTGGTCACGAGAGGCTCTTGAGTGAAATGGGAGTGAGAAACTCTCGGTCCCGGTGAGCTAGAGTGAGCTAAAGTGAGAGGCGTGAGAGTGTAAGGCTTTTATGGAGTAGAACACTAGACTACAGGGTGTAGATTTGGAGTTAAGTGTTCATAACATGAGCGCGTGTGTGCGAGCTTAGCGAAGGGGTTGACTTGGGGTTGTAGAGGTGTATCTACCTACCCTGAGTGTAGCAGCTTAAGTGATGATCGTAAGTCAAAGCGTGTAATGCGAGGTCATAGAAGCGAGGGTGAGTGATATAGCACAAGTAACTAAGTGTGCAGTACATAGGACTAGGTATAAGGATCGGTTTGGGCTTCTTTGAGGAGTAGAGTAGGTAGGCCGAGATGCTTGGGGTGAGGTAAAGTACCTAGACTTAGGCTGAAGGAGCCAGATGACAGCGTGTGGCGTGAAATGCTAGGGTGTTATGGTGAGGCGTAGAGTGTATCATACCTAGGTGCACTTGGCGAGGTGAGATGTGCGTTTAGTGTGAAGTAGAGTGACTATGAGTGGAGCGGGCGTGAGCATGCTTAGAGGTCTTGGAGTGGTGAGGTGCTATAGGTGCTTGAGGTGTGGTTTTAACGCTAAGCGTTGCGAAGGTTATTCTTTGGTGCATTTGTGAGTGTCGTTTTGAAGTGCCAAGTGCGTGAGGGTTAAATGTGTAGTCGTTTTAGTCCACAATAGGCGTTTTAGTCCTAAGTAACATGGCGTCCTCGTAGTGACTATTTGGTCCACTATTAGGCGCGAGGTGGTTGATGGTGAGCGGCGACCTTAGCGTAAGGCCCGAAGAAGGGGCGTCGGCCTTAGTGCGTAATAATGTATGAGAGTTGTTTTGGGCCGTAGGAGCTCTGAGTAGAAAATTAAATAAGCGTTGAAGTCCACGAGGGCATTGAAGAAATGAAAATGGTGATTGCGAGAGGACTTGGTCTAGAAAGGTGAAGCGAGAGGACTTGGTCTATTATGAATAAAAGGCTGCGGTCTAATTGGTGAGTGGCCCGAAATGGTGTTATGATTTAATTGAATAATGTATATGTTGTGTGTTATGCATTGTTCATGGCGTCGCATAAATCATAAGCATAAGGTGATAGCGAAGACTTGGTCTTGGACTTGATCTAAGGTGATAGCGAAGGACTTGGTCCTAAGGACTTGATCAGAAGGTGATATGAAAAGACTTGGTCTTAATGGATCCATCATGCATATGCCACAGAAGTATGGAGTGCATCTTTCATATAACTCATGCACTAAACAATCGTGTTATTTGTGTGTTGTGCTTGAGGTGTTTATATGTGTTTGCTTAGCATGATACTTGTCATAAACCTTATTATATGTGTTTAGAGACTCACCTAGCTTCTTTTATGTTGCTCTCATGTGGCGACTTGCGGTATCCACGAGTAGAGGTCGAGTTCTCACTTTCCAGTCGTTGGCGTCGTCATTTTGCTCTGGTAGTGTAACCTTTGGGGGCGAGTAGTGTAGTGAGTGCATATGTAGGTTATGTTGTGTTGTAAACCTATGCCTTTTGGACTTGTATTATTTTGATTATTTTTAACTAATAACATATGGCTTGTGGAGCTCGGTTCCTTCTTGGCGAGAGTCTTTGTATGTACATTACACTACCACTTTGTTTTAGGCTGCATAAATGTGACTTGTTGTGTTTGATTGTTTTGCTTGGTTAAGTCCTTGTAGAAAAAATGTAGCACTCCTTGAGTGGTTTTGAAAACTCTGATTTAATTACTAAGTAGTATTAGAATTTAAGGGGTGTTACTATAGTGGTATCGGAGCAAAAGTCAGGTCTTGTCCAGGCCAGTGTTGAGTCTTGAGTTCCCAAAATTTCGAGTTTTATGGCTCGTTCTAAGTAGACTTGTTTATGTGTTTAGTGTAATGGTGGAAGAGGCTGGGAGGCATGATCTTTGCGTTAGCTGCTTTGCTTTGGAGCGATAGGCTGCTGCTATAGGGAATCGACCTCGTGACGTGAGGAGGATCTTTGGAGCGAGAGGAGGTTGGCTACGTTTGAGAGGAGAATCCTCCTACTTTCAAAGGGAGGTATGATCTGTGGACTATATGCTTTAGTTAAAGGAAATAGAAAGGATCTTTCGAGTGATGGAGTGTTATTGCGCAAAGGTGAGATTTGGTACTCACATGTCTTGTGCAGGAAGCGGATGGTAGTGGCTTGAAAATCTTCAAAGGTTGGAGATTCTTGAAGAAGAAATCACACAGGATATTTTCAAAGGAGTTCTGATGAAGTACTATCACGAGGATGTTAAGGAAAGAAAGAAATGGAATTCTTAGAGTGACGCGGGAATAAGATAGTGGCCAGGAGTGCGCGGCCAAGTTCATAGAGTTGGTGAAGTTCTACCCCCATTACTTTGGAGCTCTTCTTTGAGTTCTCCAAGTGTATTAAGTTTGAGAATGGTTTAAGGCAGACATCAGCGAGGCCATTGGGTATCAGCAGATAAGGGTGTTTGCTCGGTTGGTGAATAGGCTGCGAGAATCTTCGAGGAGACAAGGCGGCTGCGGCGCTACCTATAAAGGCTGGAAGGGAGAAGCGAGAATTCTCGATCTGTGCTAAGCCATCACGAGGGTTACAGTGGAAAGGGTAAAGGAAGTGGAAAATTTGGTTGGGCAGCGCGCGTGTGGGAGATGCTCCTCAGAGTATTATATGTTTCAAATGTGGAAAAGCAGGGTCACAAAAGTTTTGGTGCCCGGTAGTTAAGTGTTTTAAGTGTGGCAAGGAAGGCCCTGAGCTCAGACTGTGAGAAGAAGGATATAATTTGCTACAAGCTGTGGGAGGTAGGGCATGCTCGATTCGAGGTGTTCCAAGCCGAAGAAGGAAAGGAATGTTGGTAAGGTGTTATGTTGTTGTTTAGAGGTGGTGAATGAGATAAAAGATGCGTGTTTTATAAATGGAATTCCTTTGATTGCAATCGTGGACAGGTTCCACGCACTCTTTTATTTACTGCATTGTGTGCTAAAAGATTGGATTTAGTGTTGTCTACTATGGTGAGGAGATGGTTATTGGCACTCCGGCAAAAGGGTCGATGACTACCTCTCGTTTGTTTGAAGTGTCCTCTATTAGCCTTTGGCGAGAGACTTACGTAGTTAATTTTATCTGTCTACCTTTGGAAGGGATGGGCGTCAATCACAGGTATGGGTGGTTAGTGGCTAGCAGAGTTCATATCAATTGCGCTAATAGGTCGCTAAGTTTCCTTTCTTAGGGTGGAAGAATGCATTACGATGTCTGCAGAAGCGTGCGCGAGGGTAATGAAGGAAGGGGCTACGTTGTTTGCGTTGAGTGTGACAATGTCTGCGAGCGAGCTAAAATTGGTGAAGTGCGGTGGTGCGAGTTTGCGAAAGTGTTTCCGAGCAGAGATTCACGAGGTTCCACGAGAAAGAGAGTCGAGTTGACATGGAGTTAGTACCGGGAACTAGGCGGTGTCTATGGCACCACTATAGGATGTCTGCGGTGAGCTAGCCGAGTTGAAGAAGCGATTGGAAGGATTCTTTGGAGAAAAGGTTCATAAGGCCAAGTGTGTCGCCTTGAGGCGCCACTGTATTATTAGTGAAAAAGAAGGATGGAAGTATGAGATTATGCGTGGATTCTGAGACGGTTGAACAAGGTAACAATTAAGAACAAGTACCCACTCCCAAGTTGTGATTTGATGGACCAAGCGGTGGAGTGCGCAGAAGTATTTTCAAAGATTGACACGAGTCGGGGTACCATCGAGATCAAGGTGAAGGGCGAGGACATTCCTAAGGCGGCATTTAGAACTTCGGTATGGGCACTCACGAGTATTCGGTGATGCCATTTGGTGTTACTAATGCTCTGGGGTATTCATGGAGTATATGAATCGTATCTTTCATGAATATTTGGATCGGTTTGTGGTAGTGTTCATTGGCGACATTTTAGTCTACTCAGTCGGAGAAGAGAGCACGCAGAGCATGCGAGATTGGTATTAGAGGTATTGAAGGATAAGAAGATGTCGCCAAGTTTTCCAAGTGTGAATTTTGGTTGAGAGCGTGAATTTCCTAGGTCATGTGATCTCGGTGAAGGTATAGCGATTGACCACTTCCAAAGTAGAAGGCGTGTTGCAATGGGAAGCACCAGTCGCCCAGGGTGAGAAGTTTTAGGTTTAGTTTGGGTATTCTGAAGGTTCATTGAGGGTTTTCCAAGTTAGGCGTTGCCATAACTTTCGATTGACACATGTAAGGGAAGGCATTTGTGTGGGGCCTTGCGGTGTGTGAAGAAAGTTTCCAAGAATTGAAGAAGAGATTGACAACGTCCACATCTGGCGTTGCCTAATCCAAATGGCGTTTGTAGTGTCTTGTGATGCGTCAAAGATGGGTTTGGGGTGTGTCTTTGATCACGAAGGTAAGGTAGTTGCTTACGCTTCAAGGCAATTGAAAATTCATGAGAAGAACTACCTACGCCTGATTTGGAGCTTCTTTGCAGTGGTGTTTGCATTGAAGATATGGAGGCATTATCTATATGGCTCAAGGTTGAAGTGTTTAGTGACCATAAGAGTTTGCGATGTCTGTTTGATCGGAAGGAGAGTGAACATGAGCGGAGGAGATGGTTGGAGCTCTTTGAAGGACTATGATTTTGGGTTGAACTATCACCGGTAAAGGCAAATTTGGTGGTGATGCACTAAGTAGAAAATCGTTGCATGCATCGGCAATGATGGTAAAGGAGCTAGAGCTAATTGAGCAATTCGAGACCTTAGCTTAGTGTGTGAGCTAACTCCTCAAAGCATTAAGTTGGGAATCTTTGAAAATCACAAATGAATTTACGAGTGACATCAGAAGCGCGAAGGTGGACATCAAGCTTGTAGGCGTGGCGGCGGTATTAGCGGCGAGAACAAAGATTTCGAGTTGGATGCGCAAGGATTGCTAAGGTATAGAACTTCGGTTGTGTCACGATGGCGAGAGGATCAAGAGCAATCTTAGAAGAGTGTCATAGGAGTAAGTGAGTATTCATCGGTAGCGACCAAGATGTATCAAGACTTGAAGGGGTTGTTTTGGTGGCAAGGTATGAAGAGTGATGTAGCTCGGTTTGTATGCGCTTATGCGGTTTGTCGAAATCAAGGTAGAACATCGAAGCGGCGGGGTTGTTGCAACCATTGAAGATTCAGTGGAAGTGGGGCGATGTGCGATGGACTTAATGCTTAGGTTTCTTGCAAATCTGATGGGAGGTTTGATACCATTTGGGTAGTGGTGGATAGATTGGCGAAGTCGGCTCATTTCATTCCCATCAGCATCACTATCAGATGTCAAGGTTGGCGGAGATATACATCAAGTGATCGTAAAGCTACGGGGTTCCTCAGTATTATTTGAGGCGAGACCCGAGTTCGCTTGAGAGTGCAGGGAAGTTTGCAAGGCGCGTTGGAGTGCGAGTGCGCTGAGCTCGGCATATCACCTGGGTGATGGTCGGTCAGAGGGACCATCCGATCGTTGGAGGACTTCTTTGAGCTTTGTGTTCTTGAGCAGGGAGGAGCGTGGGATTAGTATCTACCACTAATTGAGTTCACGTACAACAACGATTTTCATTCTAGCATAGGGATGGCACCGCTTTGAGGCATTATATGGGAGGAGTGCGGGACTCCATTGTGTTGGAGTGAGGCATGAGAAGGTGTCGTTTTGAAGTGCCAAGTGCGTGAGGGGTTAAATGTGTAGTCGTTTTAGTCCACTAATAGGCGTTTTAGTCCTAAGTAACATGGCGATCCTCGTAGTGACTATTTGGTCCACTACTGGCGCGCGAGGTGGTTGATGGTGAGCGGCGACCTTAAGCGGCTGCGACCGATGAAGGGATGTACGCCTTAGTGCGTAATAATGTATGAGAGTTGTTTTGGGCGTAGGGCTCTGAGTAGAAAATTAAATAAGCGTTGAAGTCCACGAGGGCATTGAAGAAATGAAAATGGTGATTGCGAGAGGACTTGGTCCTAGAAGGTGAAGCGAGAGGACTTGGTCTATTATGAATAAAAGTGCGGTCTAATTGGTGAGTGGTGAAATGGTGTTATGATTTAATTGAATAATGTATATGTTGTGTGTTATGCATTGTTCATGGCGTCGCATAAATCATAAGCATAAGGTGATAGCGAAGACTTGTCTTGGACTTGATCTAAGGTGATAGTAGAGGACTTGGTCCTAAGGACTTGATCGAAAGGTGATATGAAGACTTGGTCTTAATGGATCCATCATGCATATGCCACGGAAGTATGGAGTGCGCATCATTCATATAACTCATGCACTAAACAATCGTGTTATTTGTGTCTTTGTCTTAGAGAGTGTTTATATGTGTTTGCTTAGCATGATACTTGTCATAAACCTTATTATATGTGTTTAGAGACTCACCTGCAGCTGCTTTTATGTTGCTCTCATGTGGCAACTTGCGGTATCCACTGAGTAGAAGTCGGTTCTCACTCCGAGTCGTTGGCGTCGTCATTTTGCTCTGGTAGTGTAACAGGGGGGCGAGTAGTGTAGTGAGTGCGTATGTAGGTTATGTTGTGTTGTAAACCTATGCCTTTTTGGACTTGTATTATTTTGATTATGTTGTAACTAATAACATATGGCTTGTGGAGCTCGGTTCCTTCTTGGCAGAAGTCTTTGTATGTACATTACACTACCCTTTATTTTAGGCTGCGCAAATGTGACTTGTTGTGTTTGATTGTTTTGCTTGGTTAAGTCCTTGTAGAAAAATGTAGCACTCCTTGAGTGGTTTTGAAAACTACGATTTAATTACTAAGTAGTATTAGAATTTAAGGGTGTTACACATTTCATAAACTGCGAAAAATTAATCTAAGTCATTAAAAGGGAAAAGTTTTTAAAGTCTCAATTCACCCTCCATTCTCGTTAGGTGCAACTTTGGGCACAATTCTATTTCCCCATTTTGCTCTGGGCTATCCACCCAGACCGTGAGGTTCTCGGGTGTGAAATTCTTGAGATTTTTGTTACGCCGTGGATTGTGCAAAGGTACTCGGGGTTCTCTTGGATCTTTACCCTTGGTGGACTTTAGCGGGTGCCGTCATGAAGCGAGGCTCGGTCCCGGTGGATTCTCACCATTGTTGACATGAGTCCATTTCTTCTTGTCGCCGCAGACTTAGCCTTCCACTTTGGAGTCGTGTCCTCATTGCTTGTGAATTGGTTGTCGGGGCTAGGCTTACTTCCAGTAGTAACCTCTCACCATTGAGCCTTACCACCCCAGGCTTTGTGGCTCGACAATGTGAGTGCAGTCAATGTGTGCCCCTTATGATTCTTTGGGTGTGGTGAGGGCTCGAGAGAAGATTTTCCTTTGGAGCTCACGACTCCTTACACACGGGAAGATTCCTTCCTTTCCTTCTCTTAGGATACGTGTCGGAAAGATTCCTTCCTTTTCAGAGGACTACACAGTGAAACTAATCTCGAAGGAAGCTTTGAGCAAGCCCACCCGACTCGCCACGACCACTGCTCGGTGGATCAATGCATGGAGAAGAAAAAGAAGCTTGGCTGGGACTTTCCTCCACGCTCTTCCACACTGCTTGCGATCTGCCACTCCTTCTCCTCATGCAGCTGTAAGTTCCGCTATCTTTGGTTCTATTTTATTTTAATGGTACTCCCTTAGTGTTTGATTGATTTCCACTTGTGCGATTCACCCCCTGCTATTGTAATTATGGATGATAATGATGACCCCTGCTCTCGAGTTGGCCATCTCCTCCACGAAGCTGATCTTGCTCAAGTGGAGGTCATTGTGGCTTAAATCCCCACGGATCATGCGTGGTGGCCACCACCGAGCCACCTCTCTCGGTTATCAGACTCTTTTGACATACCCCACCAATAGGGATGTTTTGAGAGAGGTAGCGTTTGGCTCGGGGACATTTCCAGTAGGAATGGGTGAGCCAAGGCTACACAAGATTGGGCAAGGACACATTGACTTAATTAGATTCCCTCATTCTTGAGAAGAGAGTCATTAGGTTGCTTTCATTTCCACTTAGCAAGACCAAGCAGGCGACCTCGGTGAACAATAGAGGATTAAAGTGCGAATCAGGCCGTGGAGGACCAGATAAGCTTTCCTACTGAAGTCGAGTTGGCATCCTCACCACATGACCATCAGCTGCAAAGAACAAGGTGTTGCGCTAGAAAAGTCCCAGGAGAACCTTCCTCGTTTACAACTTTTCTAAAAGAAATCGATCAATGAAGCCGCCACTAATATTTATTAAGGAAAATATTAGGAAAACCTTTTAAAGCAAGCGGTCTTTGGAGCTTCGAGAGATGTAGGTTGGAGAATTCGGTTAGGTGTGGGGAAGGTATTAGCACCCCACACCTCCTTTCTAGAAGAGGAACCATTAATTCGATGTGTGGTTTGGATTGTTTGATTTGAAATAAATCGTTCTACTTCTTTTCTTTTCCTTTTTATTTGAAAGAGTTTTTAGAAAACAAGGAGAAAGAAATCTTTTTGGGATCTTTGAAAAGTGAAACTAAACTAAGATTTTTAAAGAGTGCTTGACGGGATGTGACCCGCTCCTACGTACCCTCGATGAGATGAGGATCAAAGCTATGTAGTTCTTGGTTCTTAATCTTGAGAAAATCGTGTTTTGTCTTTATCTTATCTTTTGAGTTTTGGAAATATGACTCAAGCGTTCATGAATACCAAACAAGCAATGGCTTGTGGCGTTCATTACTAACTTGAAAGAAAAGTGTTGGAGCAGAATGTCGATCGAGCAATTGCTTGAGTGATTACAAGTTGCAGCGTTTTTATTATCTTTTTGAAATTGTTTTGGAAAAGGATGAGTCGTAGTGATTATTATCACTAATGGCTCATATATATTGTTTTTGAGTTTTTAAATTGACTTGTATTTGATTAAGGTGTGGGAGTTTTAGTGATAGTCAAACAAGCAAGGGCTTGGTGACTACCACTAGTAACTCCATCATTGTGATCAAACAAACAGCGACCAGTGATGGCCAATGATTTGTTTATGAAAAAAATGCCTTAGGGTTTTATTAGAAAAACATGTGATTCCAAGTTTGAAAAAGAAATAGAACATTTCAAATCTTTTCAAGTCCAAACCAAGGCAACAATAAGAACACAAGCATAGCAATCATAAAGAATATTCACAAATTGTTATGAACAAATTGAATACATGATTGAGCTAACATGTGGGTGCATGAATATACAATTATAATATGCAAGGCACATCATTATTGCATGTATAAACAAATAAGACATAGTGCTAGTGAATGCATGAACATGTAAAGAAGAATGCAAGATACAATATTAATGAATGCATGATTATGCAACAATGGATACAAGACATAATATTGAGGATGCATGGACATATGATAGAGCATGCGAATGCAAGAGGTATAGGCATAGATAAATGCATGAGCATGTGAACACAAATGATGAAATGCAAGATATGGAAACACTTTTGGGTATTTTTGCAAAGTGGTAAAAACTTTTAGTGAAAAATTAGTAAAGAGTAAATGAATGTGCATGAAGTGAAGGGTAATTATTTAATGAAATGGTAAAAGTAAAAAGTTAAAAATATTTTTTTTTTTACTTATGGTAAAATGCTAGTGAGTGGTAAGATAAAAATGAGAATAAGTGGTAAAAGGTGAAAAAACACATTAACACTATTACACATTTCTACAGATCAAACACACATTTTAAGCATTGAAATGAACCACTAAAACACCTTTCTAAGGCGAAACCTTGCATGACCAAAACATCAAGTTATTTCATGCCTAAATTTATGATCAACACATGAAACAAAATATACAAATCAAAGATTTTATTTACATAAATCAAAAGGTAAAAAGAAGGCAAACAAACCTAATTTTAAGGCCTAAAACCAGAAACCCTCTAATCCTCGAGATCAAGGCGAAATTCAAACTTGCAAGTTATGACATGAACAATAAGATGCATATATCATGTGGAAATCACTTATTCATGAAAAGGTGACAAAATGAGTATTAAAAAATGCAAGAACATGGTTGAAAACACAGAAGCCTCTCCTCAAGGCCAAGGGTTCACTTCAAACACCCAAGGCTCCCAGAGTCCTTGACATAGTGTTTGAAATGAACCCTCTAAGCACTAGAGAGGAAAGAGGAGTAGAAGGGAGATTTACATGCTAATAGTTAAAAATGCAAGAGATATGATGTTTACCTCAAGAAATGACTAGCAAAGAAGTAGAAAATGGAGATCAAGAAAAAATCAACAAAAATCTTCACAAATCTACCACAAATGTCACATGAAACTTCAAGAAAGCAAGCTCCTTTATGGTGTAAAAATGGAATCAAAGGTGAAGAGAAGAAGATATATGAATGTGGAGTAGGTTTAAGGTGATTTGGTGGATGAAACTTGAAAAAAAACTATGGAAGGAATGAAGGGAGGTTAGGCCTAGAGAGGAGAAGGAGAGGAGAGAATGCTAGCTAGGGTAAAAAATGAGAGTGTGCTGTGAGGTCTCTATTTTTGGGCTTTTATATGAAGTGAAAACTTAAGGGTATTTGTGACAATGTATCTCTTGTAAATCAATAGGATTTGAGAAAGAAATTGAATCAATGGTCAAGATGCATTATCACATGGATTAAGAGCAATAAAGTGAAGAGAAGAGAGGGCTGAGCGCGCAGCTTAGGAAGGAGTGGTGAAGGATAAACTCATTTACAAAAATGTAATTTTCCATAAAGCTTATTACCACAAGTGCCATTTTGATTCAAATGAAGGGTGAGGATTGATTTTCACACTTGAATGGATGGCCATGATTTAACACAACTTGCAAACAATAAAAATAAATGAAAATGGGGTGTATATGGCTGTTTATGCGCGTGGTAAGGGAATGGAGAGTGAGTGGAATTGCAAATTGTACTATTGTACTATCATTATCCTTTCAAAATTCAAAAGAGTGTAGAATATTCCCTTCTAGATTATTCTTCCTACTTCATGCCATTTTGGGCTCTGAATTTTATGATCTCACCAATCCCAAAATTGATTTATTTGCCCCACCTCGAAGGAAAAGACCATTTTACCCTACATCCAAAAACTAGGTTTTTAGACCAAAAGGTTTAATTATCGATCACAAAAATAATCACAATGGAGCACAAATATCCTTTAAATAAATCATTGATGATTATACAAGGATTTGGGACAAAAAACCGCTTTTATTGTGAAATGACCAAAATACCCTTTCACTCTAAAAACCCTAGTTTTTGCACAAACACATTTCCACTTCAAAACTGATTTTCTCCTAGTAGTGACCTCTAGTACCTTGAAATGCATGTTGGATGACTTGTTTTGAGAATTGTCCCTTATTTGTGAAATGACCAAAATACCCTTTTGTCTTGAAAAAAACCTAATTTGTCTAAAAAGCACTTCACTCCAAAAATGATTTTAGAAACTTTGAAATGACTTTAGAAACCTAAATGCAATGCATGATGCTTTTTATTTTTAATTTGATTATTTTTGGGGAAAATTAGGGTTTTGACCTAAAGCCAGGACAAAATTGGGGTATGACCTGAGTAACCACCACCAACACGCCATCACTCATCTATTCCATCATGACTCTCTGCCTTGGATCTTCCCTTGCTAAACTCCTACCTTTGCGGCTGGTCTAGAGCGGATCAGCGAGAATGGGAATTTAAGGCGTCTTTTGAGCAGACCTCACCCGATTTGTACCTTGATCGGACGTGATGGTTTCGGATACCAAACCTATAAATGATTTGGTTCTCTATGAATTTTGTTCGGTTACACGGACTTGGGACTCGATGCGAGGTTGGGGTACTTGCTTGGAAACTCCATGAAGGAGAAGTAGAAGACCTTGAATAGAAGAGTCGGACTTGAAGGTTGAAGGTGAAGCTCGGTCGGTCAGAGGTAGCTTGAAATCCACATCGGGTGGGGTACCTACAAGACACTCAGGCGCTCTTGTCGATGTATGAGGCCGAGTTAAGGAAAGAGAGAATTAGGAGAGGAAAGGTCGGAGGCATAGGAAGAGAAATTAAGAATGTAGAGAGTGTTGGGCGTATCGTGGTAGAGAGTCGTACCTCTGTTTATAGAGAAAGGAGCGTGCCGGGAGCGTCGGATCACGGGCATAAGGGACTTTTGGCGGGCGAAATAGTGGCCCCCAAGTCGGGATGAGCGTTGAGTCGGCCTCGGCGACTCTGTTTCACTGATGGTATAGTCATGATGGCAATGCCCGCGTGTTGGTTGACTAATGGGCGAAAGCAACGTGCGTTGGGCGCTCGGTGGCGCTTCACGGGGTTAGAAGTAGTCTTGTCGCGCTTGAGAATTGATGAGGCATGTTGAAGGTAGGCATCGCTTTGCCTTCCGTCGATTGGAGGAGTATATAATGCGGAGAGAAAAAGGCTGATTTGCCACTTTGCACGAATTTTCTAGAGTTCTGCGCCCAAAGCATTCCACGAGAGAGTACTTTCCGACCAAGTCCGTCAGAGATCAAGCTCGCGTGCGAATCATCTTATGATGGTTATTACTTGCTCTTTAAGCTTGATTTTATGTGAATTAATAAGCATGTGGTGTGATTTCTCTTGTAATTAAGTGTTTAGGTTAGAAATAATTGTGCAGGCCTGAATTCTTTTTAATTGGGCATTTTGATGCTCTTGTGCGTTTAATTGCGTTTTGGTTTAGTCTTTGCGGCAATAGGTGCGATCGCAATTGCAAAATCACGAAAGATGAGAGAAAAGATTGAGGAACCACGAAAATTGAGGACAAGCTATCGGTGAGGAACATGGAATGGGTGACCTCGTGAGAATCTTCCATAATTGCCTTTTACCTAGAAATGTACCTTCATTAGGTCATTTTAAGGGTTGTGTGCCCAAGACACTATATAAAGGAATTTTACCTTCTTCATTAGGATGCTCTACCGTCAGGATGGAAGTATAGAGATAGCTTCCCCTCTTTGCGTGCAAGCTCACTACCAAATACCATATTGATTCATTCTTTGAGACTATTCTGCTGCGCATCCACGGGAGTTACATTTTCTTGGTGGATTCTACTTTGGACGAGCTGGATCAGTCCTCCATTGCTATCATTGGAGTTCTACTTTTTTGTTTAAGTTATTTTCCATGTTTTGTAAGCTCAATATGAGCTAAATACTCATAGTTGAGATGTTGGATCTGATGTAGTTGAATTATTATGTGATTAATGAAGTATGTTCAAGGTTATGCATTTTACCTTATGTGTGATACTATTTCGATTTAGAGTAGTATTGGGCGTCTATTCTAAATAGCATTTATAAATTCGAGAGATGGTTTGTAAATTTATCTCACAAGGTAATATGGGTAGTGTTCATTAAAGAGGTTTTAATGTTCCTTGCTTAAACCTTAGAGATAGGAGGGCAAAACCCGTGGTGCTCAGCGACTAGGAGGTACTCCTTTAGGGTTTAGAGATAAACTCTTGCGAGAAAACCTAGTGTGAAGTATTTGAGAAAATATGTCTTATTCTTTTGCAACACCAAATCTTTGCGGCATTGGCGTATCCTTAATTGCATTTTAATGAAACTCTTTGAATTGAATGTATCTCGACTTGTTGTCATCAACGATTTCATTACCCTTTACTTTTTACTATTGTTTATGTTACTCAAAAACTTGTGTGTCATTTACTTTATCACTAATTTGTTAGCCAAATTAAACTCTCAAAAATTAAGCATAATTCCTCATAGGAGCGATCTCACCTATTCTATATTACTTGTTTGGATAGTGTACACTTGCCTTATACCATTTTGCACAACAAGTTTTTGGCGCGTTCTTGAGAATTATAGTTTAATAAATATTTTAATTAGTTAGCAATTTAGTGTCTTTTATTACTAATTACATTTTGCGTTGTTTACATTTGCTACACCATTAGATTCTTTGCAAAATGCATTCTTTGCGACATATACAGAACCTAGGCGTAACACACTAGAATTTTAGTTGCACCTTGAGATAGAAAGACATTTTAGAAGATTGGGAAGAGTTCCACGATACTCCGGGACTTATTGAATTAGGAGGAGGCTGCTTCTATGGCTAGTCCCGATCCTCTTGAACCGAGAGAATCTACTCCACCACCTTCACCACCTCCTACAATCCAAGGTGATGGTGATGGAGAATATAGAAAACAGATTTCTTGAAATGGGCGTTATAGGTATGGCTAATGATAGGGATAGAACTATGAGAGACTATGAAGTTTTTACCCTCAAACTATGCAAACACACATAGTGAGGCGGCGAATTTGCTATAACTCACTTTGAATTCAAGCCTATGATGTTCCAAATGCTTGAAACAATTGGGCAATTTGGTGGTGGTCCCACTTGAAGACCCACATTTTCATTTAAAACAATTTGTTGAGGTTTGATAATTTCATTCTCCACTGGTGCTATAGATGATGGTTTTAAAGCTGAAATTGTTCCACTTATTCCTTGAAGGATAAGCGAAGGGTAAAACTTAACTCCTGAGAGCCTAACTCTATCATTACTTGGAATGAGATGGCTGAAAAATTTATGACAAAGAGAATGTGAAAGATACAAAAAGCTGTTGAGAAAATGTCCCCACCATGGTATTCCTATCATTATCCAAATAAAATTACATCTTAAAATTTACAAAAAATGAATTTGAAACCTTGTTTGAAGCATGGGAAAGATACAAAGAAGCAGTTGAGAAAATGTCCCCACCATGGTATTCTATCATTATCAAGTGGAGACATTCTACAATGGTTTGGAACCTCAAACTAGGCTCATGCTTGATGCCTCATGCGGAGAGTTCTACTCGATGGATCTTACAATTATGCTTACAACAATTGAGAATATTCTTTGCAAATAGCTATCAATGGCCTACTACTAGGTCAAGTGCTCAAAAGAGGTGGTGGTATACATGAAGTGAGTGAGGTCAACTGCCTTATGCTGCTCAGTGGCTTCCTCTCCAATATGATAAAAAATATAAGTGCACCTAATCCTGCGTGACAACAACTCTGCGCATCTAAAGCAAGCTGTGGCGGCAATTGAACCAACTCCATATGGTTCCTCTCCTAGTTGTGTTTCTTGTGGAGAGGTCATCTTTATGAGGAGTATCCTGCGAATCCTATCTCGATCAACTATGTTGGGTACAACAAGGGTAATAAATCCATACTCAAATACTTACAATCACGGGTGGAAGAATCACCCCGATTTGGTGGAAGCAACAATGTGGCGTGACACTGCTGCGTGATAACTACTCGATTATGCGCCCAAAATAATTTAATTATTTATTTAATTACATTATTCAGGTATTGTATTGGTATAGTCATATTAAAATAATAATATGGTACTTCATTTAAATCAAGGGTGGTGTTTAGTAATTAAGTAAGCGGTAGAAAGGGCCCGTGACCCGATAGCCCATGATATAGGCGCTAGGGTTAGAGCCAATTGCTCATTTAGAGAGCAAAAGAAAAGAGAGAAAGAAGAGAAGGAAAATCGGCGCAAGGGAGAAGAGGAGAGCGGCGGCGCAAAGGAAAGAGAGGAGAGAGATCGTGTTGCGGTGGTTCTTTGGAGTTTAGTGGAAAGGATCTCGTATTCGGTAAAACACTAAGGTAAGGGTGGGGTTCTATCTTTATAATGGGGTATATGATGGGTGTTAAGTGGGAGATAGGCTCTATGTTTGCGTCCTTGATTGTGTTTGGTGTGTATTTGGTGAATTATGAATGTTGTTTTAATTGGTGGATGAATTGTGATGGTTATTTACATTTGTTGAATTCAACTTTGTTTTGAGATGTTACGATATAGGTTCGGTATTTGTTGTGACCAGAGCGTTTTACTTGATTGAAAAATTATGTAGTCTGTCATTTTGAAAAGTAGATAGAATGCTTGTTTATTTGCCTTTGGTTTGATCGCATTTGGATTTGTGTAGCTCTAGATATAGGCTCCACAAGTTAGGGTAATAATGCAGAAGCATTACGGACCCAGATTACTGTATTTATAAAGCTGGGAACTTTCTGTTTGTCCAAAAATTATGGGATTTATTTAGTTAGAAAATAGACTTAATTTTGGTCACTTTGTACAGAGTTTGGTTAAATTTGGAGTAGTGTAGCTCGAGTTATGAGTGTCCCAAGTCGAGTCAAATTTCTCGAATTAAACTTGGTATAGGTTGATGTTTGGTCGTGTGTCCTCAATTGAACTCCGTTTTGAGCGATTCTCGTCCCATTAGAAACTATACTCAAATTTCTTTGTTAGGGCTATAGTTTTGTTCCATTTGGTCAAGTTTAAGTCAGTTTAGAGTGATTTGAAGTGGAAGGGCCAGAATCTTTCGATCATGGAACCATTCGGATTGTTTCTAAAAAGCTGTACTAGTTGGCTCATTGTTTTGAAACTCTAAAGATATATTCAGAAACTAAACCTCCATGACTTTCCAACGAGTGGTCTTTTGTAACTTTTAAAGCGTCGTTTGCTATTTTAAATAATTAGTCGAAGTAGGTGCCTTTATTGTAGGAAACCCTACACAGTAATGTTGTTGTATATTGATGTTGTTTGTAAACTTATTGGTGCTTTCGGTGTTAGTGGTAATCGATAGCAAGTGATGTGTCTATTTTATTGACTAAGGTGATAGGCGATGGGTCTATGACCGTTGGTGTTGTTGTGTCAATTAGATGGTCATGATTGTTGATTGTTGATTGTCTATGGTGCATTGTTCATGGTGTCGCGCATCTCATAAGCATTATTTTGGTGATTGAAGGCTTGACCTTAGAGCTATAGGTGATGATGATGATGCTCAATAAACTTGGTGATGATATAGGTGATGATGCCTTAGTTGGCTATTTTATGGTGATGAGCGATGCAGCATGCATATACGAGTGGGTGTGGGTTGCATCTCGTTCATTTACTCATGTCATTGGTGATGTTCCTTGATAGTTTTATATTGATCTTGTTGTAAAGTGGTGGATATAGGTGTTGTAACTCTAGCTTATTGCCTATCATACATGCTATTATATTGTTAGATATCTCGTCCATACTGTTTGAAGGTTACCCACATGTTAGTAGCGTGCGGTGGCTGCGTGTGAAGGCTTGTCTACCTTCCGTCGATCGAGTCGGTTAATCGTATACGATCACGTAGCACTCGGGGGGCGAACACTAGTTTATTTGGTTGTCTTTAATTATTCGATTCTTTGGATTTTAAATTGATGATGTTATGATTGTACTTTTAGTTTGCATAGTGATAGAATGCTTTGCTATGTAGACTAAATAGGTGTTTTGAGGTTCATCCCATTTATGGCGTGCTCGTGTCACGCTAAGCGTTATGTGGAAGTTTTATTATCAATTCTTGAATGCTTTATTGGTGCATATGTAGCATCCGCCGAGGGGTGTAGTGGAGAATGTTTTGAAACTACGATTCTCGTTTTAAATCTCTTTGGGTAGAAAAGGGTGTTACATTAGTGGTATCGGAGGCGATTCGATGCAATCAGACCAAGTTGTCGATCGTAGTGTCCTTGTCGATCTTCGACAAAGACTTTGTTAATGGATTTTGTGCATTTTTGCGATTAAGCGGATTAGATGTGATCTTTGGTATGGCTAGTTAGAGCATAACCATGTCCATATTAATTATCGTAGTAAAGTCGGTGAGTTTTGGAAGTGATGAGTGCAGTGCATTATCAGCTAGTCGGTGTCTAGGTTAGCGAGATTTATATCAGAGAGGTTGTGAAGCTTCATGGGGTTCCTTTCATTGGCGCATCGATTTGGAGAGAGTTGGAAATGTTGCTTATAGGGTGGCCTTACGCTAACCTTTGAACTTGCATGGCGTGTTTCACGTGTCGCAACCGGAGTACATTTGAACCCATCTCATGTAATCCATAGGGACAATGTGGAGTGCGGGATAATCTCACGGTGGAGCGATGCATGCGGATCGAAGATCGGGAAGTGAAGGTTCTAAGAGGCTAGGAGATTGCGTTGGTGAAAGTAGTGCAGTTGAAATTTCTTTGGAAAGAGCATGCCGTCGGGGGGAGGGAGAGCAAGATGCGGGAATCCTACCCAGTAATTAGTTAGTGAATTTTGAGAATGAAATATTCTAAGTGGTGGAGAGTTGTAGCGTCCCAAATAATTTAATTATTTATTTAATTAAATTATTCGGTATTAATATGGGTATAGTCATATTAAAATAATAATATGGTACTTCATTTAAATCAAGGGTGGTGTTTAGTAATTAAGTAAGCGGTATAAAGAGGCCCTTGACCCAATAGCCCGTGATATAGGCGCTAGGGTTAGAACCAATTGCTCATTTAGAGAGCAAAAGAAAAAGAGAGAAAGAAGAGAAGGAAAATCGGCGCAAGGAGAAGAGGGAGAGCGATGGCGCAAAGGAAAGAAGGAGAGGAGATCGTGTTGCGGTGGTTCTTTGGAGTTTAGTGGAAAGGATCTCGTATTCGGTAAAACTCTAAGGTAAGGGTGGGGTTCTATCTTTATAATGGGGTATATGATGGGTGTTAACGAGGAGATAGGCTCTATGTTGCCTCCTTAATTGTGTTTGGTGTGTATTTGGTGAATTATGAATGTTGTTTGAATTGGTGGCTGAATTGTGATGGTTATTTGTGTTGTTGAATTCTTTGTTTTGAGGTGTTATGATATAGGTTGGTATTTGTTGGCCAGAGCGTTTCTTGATTGAAAAATTATTTGAGTGCATTATTTTGAAAAGTAGATTGAATTCTTGTTTATTTGTACCAGTTTGATCGCATTTGGAGTTGTGTAGGGTAATAATGCAGAAGCATTACGGACCAGGTTACGTATTTTTAAAGCGGGGAACTTTACTGTTTGTCCAAAAATTATGGGACTTATTTAGTTAGAAAATAGACTTAATTTTGGTCACTTTGGAGGCTAGTTTGGTTAAATTTGGAGTAGTGTAGCTCGAGTTACAGTGTCCCAAGTCGAGTCAAATTACAGGGAATTAAGCGGCTATAGGTTCGGTGTTTGGTCGTGTGTCCTCAATTGAACTCCGTTTTGAATTATTCTTGTCCCATTAGAAACTATACTCAAATTTCTTTGTTAGGGTTAAAGTTTTGTTCCATTTGGTCAAGTTTAAGTCATTTTAGAGTGATTTGAAGTGGAAGGGCGAGAATCTGTCGATCAGGAACCATTCGGATTGTTTCTAAAAAGCTGTACTAATTGGCTCATTGGTTTGAAACTCTAAAGATATATTCGAAACTATACCTCGTGACTTTCCAACGAGTGGTCTTTTGTAACTTTTAAATGTCGTTTGCTATTTTAAATAATTTGCGAAGTAGGTGCCTTTGTTGTAGAAACCACACACAGTGATGTTGTTGTATATTGATGTTGTTTGTAAACTTATTGGTGCTTTCGTTGTTAGTGGTAATGCGATACTTGGGTGATGTGTCTATTTTATTGACTAAGGTGATAGGTGATGGGTCTATGACCGATTGTTGATGTTGGTGTTGTTGTGTCAATTAGATGGTCATGGTTGTTGATTGTCTGCAGTGCATTGTTCATGGTGTCGCATACATCTCATAAGCATTATTTAGGTGATTGAAGGCTTGGCTTTAGAGCTATAGGTGATGATGATGCTCAATAAACTTGGTGATGATATAGGTGATGATGCCTTACTAGTTGGCTATTTTATGGTGATGAGCGATCTGCATGCATATACCCGTTGGTGTGGGTTGCATCTCGTTCATTTACTCATGTCATTGGTGATGTTCCTTGATAGTTGTATATTGATGTTGTTGTAAAGTGGTGGATATAGGCTGCTTTGTAACTCTAGCTTATTTCCTATCATACATGCTATTATATTGTTAGATATCTCATCCATACTGTTTGAATGTTACCCCATGTTGGTAGCGTGCGGTGGCCGCTTGTCTACGCCGCTTGTAGTCAGTCGGTGTCGTCGCTCGATCGTAGCACTTTCGGGGACAAACACTAGTTTATTTGGTTGTCTTTAATTATTCGATTCTTTGGATTTTAAATTGATGATGTTATGATTGTACTTTTTTCATTTGCGTAGTGATAGGATTACTACTATGTAGACTAAATAGGTGTTTTGAGGTTCATCCCATTTATGGCGTGCTATGTGTCACGCTAAGCGTTATGTGGAGAATTTTATTATCAATTCTTGAATGCTTTATTGGAGAGTATGTAGCATCCGCTTGAGGGTGTAGTGGAAAATGTTTTGAAACTCGATTCTCGTTTTAAATCTATTGGGTAGAAAAGGGGTGTTACATTGCTTTCTTTGTGCCACGAGGATTCCACTGCACAATCAAAAAAGCTGCTCCTGCAAATGATAACTCTATGGAGGCCATGCTTAAGTCTTTCGGGAATGAAACAAAGACTCAATATTAGACATAGGGAGCTGCAATCAAGAACTTAGAGAACAGTGGTCAAATAGCTACTTCTCTAACCGAGAGACCTAGTGGAGCATTGCCATCCACTCTTTGAAGCTTCATCTTCTAAAGGGGAAGAAAACATGCAAGGCTATATCTCTGAGAAGTGGGAAAGATTTGAGTGGGCCATCAACGTCACAGGTGGTGGTGACAAAAGAAAAGAAAAGATTACGAAAAAATGAAAAAAGAGTAAGGCAGTTGCGTGACATCGATCACAACACCAGTACCACCACATGTGCTTGATCAAGATGTGCCACCTCGACCATTTCCTCGGAGAGATTGAAGAAGGCACGACAAGACAAGCAATTTAGCAAGTTTCTAGAGGTGTTGAAACAAGTTCACATTAATGTTCCTTTGGTTGAGGCTCTCCAACAAATGCCCGACTATGCAAAGTTCATGAAAGATGTCTTGACCAAAGGAGGAGACTTGGTGAATTTGAAACAATAGCCATGGCGAGGTCTGCGATATAATGATGCAAAGCAAGCTTCCAAGCAAGTTGAAGGACCAGGCGGTTTCACTATTCCTTGTTCTTTTGGTGAAACCTATATTGGAAGAGCCACTTTGTGACTTAGGTGCAAGCATCAATTTGATGCCTAAGTATGTTTTTACTCAGTGGGTATAGGTGTTGCAAGGCCTACAAGCTGTAACTCTTCAACTTGCGAGATAGATCTATTGCTTATCGGAAGGAATCATTGAAGATGTCTTGATAGAGGTTCATAAATTTGTTTTCCTGTTGACTTTGTGATTTTTTTGATTTTGTGTGAGATAAAGAAATTGTCTATCATTCTTGGAAGACCTTTCTTGACTCTTGACAAGACTACAATTGATGTGGACATGGGAATTGATTATGAGAGTCAATGATCAAGAAATAAAATTCAATGTCATGAATACTCTTAAGCTTCTTGATAAAGGCGAGGAGTGCTCTTTTGTTGTATCTCTAGACTCTGTAGTGCGAAGCGGTTCAACAAGCAAAATAATCACTTGGTGAAAGCTCTTTCCAAAATTGATAAAAGTGAACTTGTTAATGAATGGTATTTGCATGAGGAAGCTAATGTCAAGGAGATTTGGACTAGAAAATATGAGTCTCTTGAACTTGGAGATTCTACTCTCAAGAGGAATGTGCCTTCCACGAGAGAAACCCCTGTTCTTGAATTGAAAGAATTACCCAAACACCTCAAATATGCCTATTTAGGGAAAATGATACATTACTGTGATCATTGCTTGACCTCTCCAAAAAGTCAAGAGCATGATCTCATTACTACTAGGCATAAGAAGGCAATTGGGTGGCAAATGGCGGTATCTGTATGCAGAATCATTCTTGATGAAGGTGGTAAAAACAATATTGAAGGGCCAGGAGAAGGCTAAACCCTTTCATGAAAGAAGTTATGAAAAAGGAGATTATCAAGTGGCTTGATCTTTGGCATTGTGTATCCTATATTTGATAGTGCTTGGGTGAGTCAGGTGCGGTGTGTTCCAAAGAAAGAAGGGAGTCACGGTGGTAGTCAATGAGAAAGAATGAGCTTATTCCCACAAGAGCGCTATGGCCCAGTTGGAATGATATGCATGGAGTATAGGAAGCTCGACAAGGCCACTAGAAAAGATCACTTCCCTGCGCCCTTTATTGATCAAATGCTTGATTGACTTCTTTGGCAGGAGTTCTATTGCTTTTGGATGGTTACTCGGCTATAAACAAATAGCCATAGTGCACGAAGATCGAGAAAAATACTACCTTCACTTGTCCTTATGGTACTTTTGCTTTTAAGAGAATGCCATTTGGGCTATGCAATGCTCCAGCAACTTTTCAAAGGTGTATGATGTCCATTTTCTCTGAATTCATTGAAAAATCTTTGGAGGTATTTATGGATGATTTCTCTGCCTTTTGGGAGACATTCCAATTATGCCTTGATAACTTAGAGAGAATTCTAGATAGATGTGAAGAAACCAACTTGGTATTGAATTGGGAGAAATGCCATTTCATAGTCCAAGAAGGTATTGTGTTGGGCCACAAGATCTTTAAAATGGGAATTGAAGTTGATAAAGTTAAGGTGGAAGTTATTGAGAAGATGCATCCTCTAACCAATGTGAAAGGTGTTAGAAGTTTCCTTGGGCATCTTTGGGTTCTCTGAGAAGATTCATCAAGGACTTCTCCAAAATTTCTAACCCTCTGTGTCAATTGTTGCAGCATGACACTCCATTTGTCTTTGATGAGGCTTGTACTGCAGCATTTCAGAAATTGCAGAATGCCTCGGTTACTGCACCTGTGATTGTGACTCCAAACTGGAGCAAGCCTTTTAAGCTCATGTGTGATGCTAGTGATTATGCCATAGGAGCTGTCATTGGCTAAAGGTATGGAAAAGTGTTTCATTCTATTTATTATGCTAGCAAAACACTTGTAGATGCTCAAATGAATTACACTACTACTGAAAACGAATTTTTAGCTGTGGTTTTTGCATTTGATAAATTTAGATCATACTTAGTTGGCACAAAAGTAATTGTTTACACTGATCACTCTGCCATTAAGTATTTGAATACTAAGAAAGATGCAAAACCTAGGCTAATAAGATGGGTTCTCCTCCTTCAAAAATTTGATCTTGAAATTAAAGATAAAAGGGGTGGAGAACCAAGTTGTTGATCATTTGTCTAGATTGGAAAATGAAAGTGCGGTACATTAGGTGAAATTAAAGAACACTTTTACGATGAGAATTTCTGGCTATAAATGTTGCGGCACGATCTTTGCGACAACATGTGTATCTGATATTGTCAATTTTACGGCTAGCAAGGTGGTTCCTTGTGATATGAACTACCAACAAAATAAGAGGTTCTTCCATATGTTCAAGCAATATTTACGGGATGAACCCTTCCTCTACAAAAAGTGCCACGACGATTGTTGGAAGATGTGTTCTTTGGTGAAGAACAACAAAAGGTCTTTTGCAACTTATGAGTCGACACTTTGGAGGTATGAGAAACGACAACAAAGGTCTTTGCTGCATTTGGTTATACGGCCTACCATTTTCAAGGATTCCCATGAGTTGGTTAAACAATGTGATAATTGCCAAAGGAGTGGGAACATCCCCAATAAGCAGAAATGCCATTAACCAACATTCTAGAGATTTATGGGGATGCTTTATGGGCCTCTGAGCTGCTTTCAAGACTCCTTTGGGAATGTCTCCATCTGATTTGTTTATGGGAAAGCTTGCCACATGCCTCTAGAGCTGTAATACAAATCTCATTTAGCAATCAAAAGCTCAATTTTGATCATGCTAAAGCGAGGAAGCTAGGCTATTGCAATTAAATGAGTTAGAAGAAATGAGGCATTTTGCCTATGAGAGTGTTGAATTGTACAAGGACAAGACCAAAGCTTGGCATGACAGAGGATTCAAAAAGGGAGCTAAGGGAAGTTGACCAAGTGTTGCTATTTAATTCAAGACTCAAGTTTTCTAGGAAACTCAAGTCGAGGAGGTTTGGCCCATTCGAATTGAGAAAGTGTACCCTCGTTGTCTTTGTGGATCTTTATTGTGATGTGAGAAGCAACATTTTAAGGTGAATGGTCAAGGGGTTAAGAAGTACAATGGTGAACAAGTGGTGAGGGCAAAATCACCATTGAATTGCAAAACCTCTAATCTTGGAGAAAAGTCGGGCTAAGGACTCTAAAACCAAAGCGCTCTTGGGAGGAAGCCGGGTTTTTAATCTAATAAACCAATGTTGTTGTTGTTGTCTTGTGTTTGTTTTGCACAAAAAATAGTCGACAATTTGAAGTTTGAGGTGTAATATTAAGTAGCGTTGCGTGATGAATGGCGATTGAGAAAAAAGGAAATAATGGCGGTTATTATACCAGATGCGATCGTCATCGGTGGGTTGTCAAATCCATGTCATTTAAGCTGTCCCGTCCTTCAATCCTAGCCATACACCTTACCGCCCGACCCAGCGACTCTTTTTGTAATTAAAAGAGCCAAATCCCATTCCCCCAAACAGTCCCATCACTCACTATAACTACCCACTCTCCATCATTTCTCTCCCCACTATTCCAATTCAATTGCGACCAATTTCCAAAATCCTAGACCAAAAATTCCTCCATTGAAACCGTTTTCAATTTCTTCAAATTTCTCATCAAATCACTAATTGCTACATGATGGCAAGAACAAAAACAAGCACTCCTAAATCATCGAAAACACCCGATCAACACTAGGCAATCGAAGCCAATTGCGAAGGAAGAACACTAAGACTCAAGATGGAAAGGATCTTTGATAAGTTCGAATATGAATTTTTGGGGTGATCACGCGAGGTTTTATGAAGGAATTGTTCCTCCCAAAGATAGCAAGTAGAAATTAGTGTCGAAGGTGCATGGAATCGTGTGGAGTTTGATTCCCACAGCAATCAATGCTAGTAATGGATTGGATTATCATGGGTTGGTCTTCACCAACAATGTTGCTAAATGGAGGAAGAAGGAGATGGAAGTAGTGAAGAACAACATTGTTGTGCACGGAACAACGTGGGAGCTCTGTAAAACCAGCGAATTCAAAGTCAAGAGGAATAATCTGCGACATGATGCAAAGATTTGGTTTAACTTTGTGAAGCGATCCTGTTGCCCACCTCTCATACAACAAGCTGTTGAAAAGGAGCGCATGATGTTGTTGGATGCCATTTTGGGCAAGAAGAATGTTGGTGTGGGAGGTGATTAGCGGGAAATTCTAGTTTGCCATGGTAAGAATGTTGGCTATTTATTCTTTCCATGTCTCATAACTACCACAGTGTATCAATCTTTGGTGTGGAGTGCAGGAGAGAAGAAGAGAGAGTTTCCACTATGGTGCATTCCTACTTTCTTTGAAGGAGAAGTCAAATGTTCTTGCGACATCAGGTGATCCCACCCGTCTTTGTCACAGTAAATCTTTGAAACAACAAAATTTTGTTTGGGAGTTCATGAAGAAGCAACACAATTGGATTAGTGCGATATTATTTGCAAATTTGAAGGAAAATCTGATGTGGAAGCACCAACATTCCTAGAATGGGTCTTTGGAAGAGGATATTCTGGAACCACGATGTGTTTGAGGATGAAATGAGCGTGGACATAAAGGAAAGAAGTCTTTGTGGAAAAAGAAAAGGAAAAGCGAGGGAAGTAAAGAAGGGAAAGAAAAAGTAGAATGTGCTGAGGAGGAAGAGGAGGTTTTGGAGTTTGATGATGATGATGAGTCTCTAAGTGAGGCTGGCGATTGAATAAGGAGGCCATGGAAGAACTTAACAAGGAGAGTGATGAGGAGGATCCTCATTCCTTAGAAAGAAGAAGAAGAAGAAGAAGAAAGAAGAAGCGAAGAAGAAGAAGAAGAAGAAGAAGAAAGAAGAAGAGCAAGGCGATGAAGGAGGTAACAAATGCCTCCTGCGAGTTTGAGGAAGACCACTAATTTTGACAACTCCAGGGAGCAAAACCGATCCAACGACCACTAACCTACTACCATTCCATAGAAAACCAACTTCCACCTGCTTGCACACAAGCAGTAACCTCACCCCCTAACCTAAACACTGTCATTACACTTACCCCTCCCCTGAGCCCAAAATCCACCACAAACATGCGCCCAGCCCCACAGTGCTTGCTATTTATGATCTTGTAGCAAATGGTAATCTTTGCGTGAAGTTATGATACTCTGGTCTCACCCGAAGCAAAGGACAAGAGAGGCACAAAGAAGAGGAAGCTTGAGAAGGTGCACGAAGAAGGTGGAGCTTGGCGTGCGAGGAGTTACTATGTAGGAAGATCAAAGAAACCAATCTTTGCTATTCTTTGCTTTGTTATGCGAGGTTTGGCAAGTCTGCGGCCGCGTGAAGTTGTCATGAAAGAGAAGGCGATGTTGACAAGAAAGCCAAAGAGGCTTTGGATTTCGTCTTTGATCTTGTTATTCTGAATCTGAGGATCGATCTTGATTCAATCCCATCTTTGAAACAACGAAACCTCGGATGTCAAAGTCATTTGTGGCTCCATCCCAAAGTCTATGCAAAGAAGCAAGAAAAGACCTTTGCGGCAAGGTCAAGCCCAAAAAACAAAACCGGGGACCCTGCACCTTAATCTTCATTTCTTTTGTTGTTTTAGTTATTGTTTCCATTTACATTTTTAGTATTTGCTTTTTGTTGAAAATAAACTTTGATGAGTGCCTCTCTGTCTTTGTTAGAACTCAAGAGTTGTGTTTAGTTATTGTGTTTGTTAGTTTATACATTTTTGGTTGTTCTATAGTTTCCCACTTAATCTTTATGCGGTGAGGACCTTTGCAGAGTTCTATGTTTGCGGGGGTAACTATACATATGAGTCATATGACTTGTACTCTATTTATTTGCAATCAAAATTAGTGAATTTTAAAATTTTAGAAGTAGAGTTGAGCAAAAACTTAGTGATGATATGGTGAGAAATGAGTGATTAGACCCTGTTTGATGAGTGAACTCTCTTTATTTACCTTCTGACACTTAAAACATGAACTTCGGTGGGAACTTAGTGAATTAAAGATGATCTGAACTAGGCTAGTGTTGGTAGACCTGAGGAAGCTGCTAAATTTAGACTAGAAGTTTAGGGGCGACATAAGAAACTAAGTTTGGGGTTCTTTGAGATATATTAAGGCAAAACATGAAAAAATGCGATCTTTGCGGCAACCATTGCATAACAATCTTTGGGTTGTAGTTTTAAATTGTTTGAATTTAAAAATGCGAATGTAGGTGCAAAGCACCAAGTGCATAAAATATGTAATGTCTTTGTAGTTGCCCGATTAATCAAGTATTAAAAAAAAAGCGAAAAAGAAAAATGCTATCAAAAGAAAATCAAAAAAGGCAATGCGATGCAATTGAATTTGAAAGTGCATACAAAAAGAGCTATTTTGAGTGCTGTAATCTTTGCGACAAGCTGTTCTTTGCAACAATGTCAAGTTATGTTAGAATAAGTGCAATGGCCTAAAATTTACGGATTGCTACATCAAAGCCCTTAATCATGCTCAGCCCCGCTTTACGAGCATGAATTGTTAGTCTGCCCCTCCTTTTGAAAAATCTTTAGCATTCCCAAAAAAAGCCTCTCTAGGTCTTAGTTATGTGAAATTTTGAACTTTGCTATAGTGCAGGCGAGTTAAGTGTCACACACACACACACTATTGGCGAGGAATAGGTTAGGAACTCATTATTGAAGGGTTTCAATTGGTGATAATATGAAAGTTGATGCTCGGCTTGATTCTTCTTTGTGTATCATATTTGAATTGATTCATTGGTTGTGATTGCTTATTAGCAGTTGTGCTTGGTATGTCAAGTGTCATTGCTTGAGGACAAACAGCGGTTCAAGTTTGGGGGTGTGATAACTATCATTTATGATGGTTATTACTTGCTCTTTAAGTTTGATTTTATGTGAATTAATAAGTATGTGGTGTGATTTCTCTTGTAATTAAGTGTTTAGGTTAGAAATAATTATGCGAGCTGAATTTGTTTTAATTGGGAATTTTGATGCCCTTGTGCGTTTAATTGCGTTTTGGTTTAGTGTTGCGACAGCGAGTGCGATCGCAATTGAAAAATCAGAAAGATGAGTGACCTCATGAGAATCTTCCATAATTGCCTTTTGCCTAGGAAATGTACCTTCATTAGGTCATTTTTAGGGTTGTGTGCCCAACACTATATAAAGGAATTTTACCTTCTTCATTTGGATGCTCTGCCATCGGGGAAGGAAGTATAGAGATAGCTTCCCTCTTTCAATGCAAGCTCACTACAAATACCAAATTGATCCATTGTTGAAATATTACTGCAGACATCACTTTGGTTACATTTTATTAGTGGATTCTACTTTGGGCCAGTGGAATCGATCCTCCATTGCCATCATGGGAGTTCTCTATTGTTCTCACTTAGTAGTATACATTCTTACCTTGAAATTTGTAATATGACTTCTACTATTTTGTTTAAGTTATTTTCCATGTTTTGTAAGCTCAATCACTACTAGAAAAAGGCTTTTATATCGGTTCAAAGCGACATTTCATATCGGTTAAAGAGCAGATATAGATAAAGGATATTAAAAAGGCGCTTTCAATATCGGTTGAAGAAGCGATATGGAAAATATTTTAATATCGGTTAAAGTTATGAGACCCGTTATGGAAAGTTAGTTTTAAGCCTATACAAGCGCTTTTTATATCGGTTTCTTAGTTGAGCCGATATTGAAAATCACTTTTTATATCGATTATCAAGCGTAGCTTAGATATTAAATCTTGATTATTAATATCGAGTTATTTTAGAACAATGATATTAAAATTGGAATTTCTTTTAAAAAGAAAGCGATCGACAATATATATATACAACCTCGATCACCATACCAAAAATAAGCCTCAATTGTTTTCCATAAAAATCACAATCTACATATATATTACAAAGTCTTCAATAAAATCTAAGGCACAATCTCAAAATCAACATAAGATAGAAACAAAAGAAATTAATTCAAATATAGATCACGAATTAATTAAAGTTGCATCCTTAGCGAGAACTTCATTCAACACACAATGCTATAGAAACTTCAAAATTCACATGGCTAAAAGCAATGACACAATGTAATAAGGCAGAAATAATCCAACTTCGGCGGTGAGTTGTTGAAAAAATCAAATCAAGTTAGCAGTTGTTCTCTTTTACCACTTAATCCTCCAACATCCCAAATGAGATAAATAAAAATGCCCAACAGGAAAACCAATCATACATACAAAGGAATGAGTAAGAAGTTTCAATATTTTACAAATGAAGTAGATTAACAATACAAATAACCACATTCATCTCAGCATTAAAACTAATTAACATGTGCATATGTACTCGACATTTAACTCACCAAAGGAGCCTTTGTCGGATAATTGAGGATTGTAGCAACATGGTGGAATGAGTGAAATTTGTTACGCATGGAACCACACATAGTACACTTGAGTAGTTTGAAATAAATAGATACATAAATACATATGAATTAAGAAATGAATTCTGGACCCTACTTCAGCAAGAAGGACTAAGTCCAAGATAATAGGAGCAGCCTACAAGGAATCCTCACATGTGTTGTGCATAACAATAGTGTTCTTTCCACCCATGAATATTTGAGAGTGTACTCATCAGTTGCTCTCTTGTTGTCATTTCACGTAAGGCACATACTACAAAAGCAACAAACCAGAGAAAGTATTACAAATTCCTCCTACTAATGCCAAGCTATTCCAAATTCCTCCTACTAAGAAAAGCAAAAACAAAAGGCAGACAAAATTTTTGCAAAACAACTCGAGAAATCCAACATGCCATGCTTGACATTAATAGAGAAAAATGTAAGATTTTACTCCTACGGTGAAGACAAGGTTTGTTATAATTGTCACCACAACTTCTCTACGACTCACTAGTGTATTCATACATCTGTAAAACCTAAGTGGAATCCACAACAAAAAATAAAGTTAATAAAACTAACCTAATTGGCAACAAAGATTATAACAAAAAATTCATAGTTCAAACCAATCGAGAGATAATCAATGCAATAGTTGGGGAAGAGTAGAATATTGTATTCGGGAAATCATTGAACTGCAAAAATCAAAGGAAAAATCATCTATCATCTATGATTTGTAGATATACGATCGATGAGCTAAAAGATATTGTTCGAGTTTGATAGGTTTTGAAACTAACATTATTTTACTGAGAAAGATAAAACAAGAACTCACCCGTCCGACTTTGGTATGAGCAGGACCATGAAGGGCCACTAATAGTGTATTCTATGAAATGCTCGGGAATGGACAAACCTAAGAAGATGGCTACACGATAATAAAGAGGTTCCTCATTGAACTAATGTTGGTGAATTGCAAAAATGATAACCTACAGTAAGGCAAAATCAAAAAAGAGCAATTGTCATAGAGAAGATATATAGATTAAATGAAACTAATAGATATAGATGCTCGACATAGAGAACAGCATACTTACCAACAAGTCCAAGCGAGGACACAATATATATCGACAAAATAGGGAATGGTATTGAAGCAAATAAAGCTCCAAATTCACTGAAAGACACGAGCAAAATATGAATTTTAAGTGATAACTATGGAATTTACATATTTATGTAACCACATGGTTTCTTCTTGACCTAACATTGAGAATAATATCATGAAACCAGTAGAAACACAATGACCCTTCTCTTTTGCTATGTCGATTGCTTCCTAGAAGTCCCATTCTCTCTGTCATCATGATCCTAAATGAATCAATTTTTGTCCCATATAAACTAAAAACCATGAACTTAGAATAGCGAAACAAAATTAACCTAACCTAAATTTTTCCAACATAATTTCCATGCCATCTTTACCACTATAAGCTTTATCCTCCAAAACCTTATAACATTTCTGATTATGTTTACTTACTAAGCCATGAAATTAGTACATTTATCTTCAAATACGAGGTTTTCATAATGCAATGAGAGAGAATGAGAGAGCGAAATAAATCGTACACAGAATTGTAAAATGTAACACCCCCATAATTCTAATACTACTTAAGAAATTAAATCGAGTTTTCAAAAAACCACTCAAGGAGTGCTACATTTTCTACAAGAACTTGACCAAGCAAAACCATAAAACACAACAAGTCACATTTGCTTGCGACTAAAGCGATGGTAGTGTAATGTACATACGATTACCTCGGCGAGAGGAGCAAGAGCTCAACAAGTCATATGTTATTAGTTTACAACACAATCAAAATAATACAAGTCCCAAAAGGCATGAGTTTACAATACAACATAACCTAAATACAGAGACCACTTTACACTACTTGGCCCCAGGTGTTACCTTGCGAGCAAAATGGCGAGCCGCCAACAACAGTGAGTGAGCGGCCTCTGCTCGAGGGTACTGCGAGTTTGCCACATGAGAGCAACATAAAAGCGGCTAGGGTGAGTCTCTAAACACATATAATAAGGTTTATGACAAGTATCATGCTAAGCAAACACATATAAACACCTCGGCGCGACACGATAACTTACTGATTATTTGGTGCATGAGTTATATGAATGATGCGGACCCGTACTTCCAGGGTATATGCATGATGGATCCATTAAGACCAAGAAGTCTGCTATCACCTTGGACCAGAAGTCCTAGGGCCAGAAGTCCTCTGCTATCACCTTAGGGCCAAAGTCCTTGGGGCCAGAAGTCTCTGCTATCACCTTATGCTTATGATTTATGCGGCGCCATAGAGACAATGCATAACACCTGACATATACATTATTCAATTTAAATCATAACATCATTTGTTAACTCATCAATTAGACCGCGACCTTTTATTCATAGTTAGGACCTAAGTCCTCTGCTCACCTCTGGGGCCAAAGTCCTCTGCATTCACCATTTTCATTTATTGATGCCCTTAGAAATGTACCAGCGATGTATTTAATCCTCTGCTCGTAGCCTACGGCCAAAACAACTCTCATCGTCATTCTGGCCACTAAGGTAGCGTCTGCGCGCGGCCTCTGGCGCTAAAGTGTGTCATCTTCGGCTCATCAACCACCTTGGCGCTAGTAGTGGACTGACGGTCCTTCACGAGGACTGCAGTCAGCTTAGGACCAAAGCGTCCATTAGGGACTAAAATGACTCGCATTTAACCCCCACGCACTTGGTACTCCAAAGCGACACTCCACGGTCGCGCCGGCCAACAACGCCCGGCGTTGCTAGCGTTAAAACCACACCTCGGCACCTATAGCACCTCGGCCACCTTTGGGCACCTCGGCGTACTACGCTGCTGCTCTACTCATAGTCCACTCCACCTCACGCTAAGCGTACATCTCACCTCGTCAAGTGCACCTGGGTATGATGTACTCTATGTCTCAAGCCATAACACCTCGGTTACTTCACGCTGCGTTGTTGTCGTACCCCGATTTTGTCAAGCAGGTGAAACCTAATTTTCCCCAAAAATAAATAATCGGAGGAGAAGAGCATCATGCATTGCATTTAGGGTTCTAAAGTCATTTCAAAACTTCAAAATCATTTTTGGAGTTAGAATGCACTTTTAGACAAATTAGGGTTTCGGTACAAAAGGGTATTTTGGTCATTTCACAAATAAGGGCCAGTTCCTCAAGACAAGTCATCAATATGCATTTCAAAGTATTAGAGAGTCACTCACAGGGTGAAAAATCATTTTGAAGTGAAAATGTGTTTGAGGCAAAAATTAGGGTTTTTAGAGTGAAAGGGCATTTTGGTCATTTCACAATAAAAATGGTCTTTTGTCCCAAATCCTTGAATAATCATCAGTGATTTATATGAGGATATTTGTGCTCCATTGTGAATATTTTTGTGCATAAATATTAAACCTTGTGGCCTAAAAACCTAGTTTTTTGGATAGAAGGAGTAAAATGGTCTTTTCCTTGAAGTGGGGTAAATAAATCAATTTTGGGATTGGTGAGATCATAAAATTCAGAGCCCAATCATTGAATCATAGGATATGGCCCAAAATGGCATGAATTAGGAAGAATGATCTAGAAGGGAATATTCTACACTCTTTTGAATTAAGGATAAGAACAATAGTACAATTTGCAATTCCACTCCTCTTCATTCCCTTAGCTGCTTTGAAGCAGCCATATACACCCCATTTTCATTTATTTTTATTGTTTGCAAATTGTATTAAATCATGGCCATCCATTCAAGTGTGAAATACAATCCTCACCCTTCATTTGAATCAAAATGGCACTTGTGTAATAAGCTTCATGGAAAATTACAATTTTGTAAATGAGCTTATCCTTCACCACCCTCCTTATGCTGCACACAGCCCTT